>CM062806.1:571232975-571832975 GCA_031772625.1 Pinus tabuliformis | reverse complement strand
ATGAGCATTGAGATATTTTATTTATGGATTAAATTGTCTAGATTAAAGTTTTTTCCCCTATTAATATATATTTTAAATGCATTTCAATATTACTTAATTTTATATATTGAAATATTTTATTTGTGATACACATATGAATTTTTTAATGGAAATAATGATGCTTGAAATACTATGACAAAAAAAATTTAATTTTTTTAATTATTTTATATTATATAGACATTTATTATTATTATTATTATATGTAAATTGTTGACATTGAAATAATTTAGTTAACATGAGCATTGAGATATTTTATTTATGGATTAAATTGTCTAAATTAAAGTTTTTTTCCTATTAATATATATTCTAAATGCATTTCAATATTACTTCATTTTATATATTGAAATATTTTATTTATGATACACATTGAATTTTTTAATAGAGCAATTATTTGTTGGAATTCCATGTTTAAGCTATTTAATTCCATGTATTCAAGGGGTTGAATCTATTTATGCATTCAAAAATGCAATTAAAAAAATGAAATATATATATATATATATATATATATATATAGAGAGAGAGAGAGAGAGAGAGAGAGAGAGAGAGAGATTAACCATCATCTATAATGCAATCTTTGGAGGTGCAATTTGGGTTTGGACCTTGATGAGCCCCAAATTTGGTAACATTTTGGGCTCATTTGGCCTAAATTTCCTTGTTCAATCCTTCATTTTTCGTAACTTATGCATTATTTTTCAGTATGTTTATGTCATTTGTACGAATAAGGGTAGTCACTCTTTCTAGGTGGCTAGCACGTGCTCGTTTCAGGTTTTTTGACATATGTTGGAGCAAAACCGAGCAGTCATGGGCTAGGAGACAGCCAAGTTTGGGTTGAGGATTCATAGGGGGGTTGTCTATGGCATTAAATAGCATTCCTCGGGATCCTCACCCCCAACTCCGAGCTCCAAAGGCCACCAAAATCGGATCTAGAAGGCAGCCAAACAAATTTTTGGAAGGAGCTGTTCGCTCACAGTTTGGGCAGCCAAGTCCCATAGATTTAAGAGGCCAACTAGGACCTCGTGGTGTATAAATGTTAAGGCCTCAGCCTTCGTGAGGGACTTTTGTAAACTCTTGCATATTTTTTACTCAGTGTTGCTAGCTTTATTTTGTTCTCTTGTAGCCATTTTTGGCATAACTCTTGACTTATGATTATTTTTTGATAATGAGAAGCAGTCCGATTTGATATCAGCTCTGAGTTTTCTATAGGAGCCATAGCTCTCGGGGTTGGGCCCAACCTGAGAGCCTAGGGCCTCCTTCTTTGTATTGTTATCTTTTCTTTATGCATCGTGATTTTCCTTTTATGCATTTGAAACGTGTTTCTGTTGAGCAGATTTAGTTGTGTTGGTTAAATAGGTCACTGGTGATAAATAGAATTGCTGCAGATGTGTAGAATAGATTGGTAGGATAATAACAGATAAAGCTCCAAGAAAAGGGTTGACAACACTCTCAGTTTCACCTCATCCTTATTGGATCAGGGGCTGGAATTGCAGAAACAGTGCTGCCCCAACAAAAACACTAGTTTGCTTGACCATGCAATCCTTGGTGTAATGTTTTCATTTGTAGAAGTTAGTTATGCATTCAGACCTCTGAAATGCTTCTTCGCTTAAGTGATGCACATGGTTCTCTTTATAAATAAAGCTGTTGTTCATTTGTTTCATTGACAGTTAGAATAGATTAGCTAAGATTTCGATTGTGTGCAGGACTTGGTTGATTCGGTTAAGTGTACACCGTGTAGGGCATCTCCTCCACTCTCTCATCCACCTAAGCTTCGTCCAGGCCAACTGCTCCATCTCCCAGTTAGGTTCCCCGTCTCACAACTGTTCTTTTGCCCACATAACCCTACCTTCTTGCTCCTCCTTTGTCTTAGCCTTCTTCAAGCCAAGTCAGCCTTCTACACCCTCTCACCACTCCATCCATCAGTCCCTGGGTCATTTCAGGCCCCTATCCTACCTCCTTATCCATCCATGCATCTTCCTTCACTCACCCATCCTCCAAAATCCAATTCTTACACATCTTGTAGAAATTTCTGAACATTTTGTAGAAATTCCTGAAACATCCTGTAGAACCCCTGCAGACTTCCTGTAGAAGCTCACGAATGAGGTTTCTTGATAGCCAAACTCTGTGAGACTTTTTGGAAGGGTGTTAGGGACTCCTTAGACCCTCTCTGAACATTCCCAACCTTTTCCAAGTATTTCTCCTCCTTGATCCACCCCTGCACAATAAAAATCCAGTTAAAAACACATGCAAGATAATTCTAATAACTTACTCAAAAACACAAAAAGATGTTTTCTTCAGATAAAGGTAGTCTAGACACATGCATTTCACCTTCATAGAAGTAATGGCATCTCTCTTAATAGTTTGCATTTCTCTCCTTTGCATCAGTAGGACTAGCTGGTGGAATTAGGGTTTGCTCGGGTTTGCGTTACTTGTTGGCTTTCAGTTTCTTTCCGCAAGTAGATTAGCTTCCTTTGAGTTAGCTTCCATCCATCGGTTAAAAAGCTTCTTCTAAGAGCTCATAGCAGTTGGCTTAAGCCCCTAGCGGACTTGTGCTAGCTGACCAAGTGATAGCTGCAGAAGAGCTAGTACTTGTGCATACAGCATTGTCGCTTCCAAGTTTGTTACGAACTACCAGGTTGATAAAAGTAAAGAAGGGAGTCCTAGGAGTTGTAGCATTATTGCTGCAATACTGGAGCCCACCATCTTTTTGGCGCCGTTGCCGGGGAAGCGTCAAAGTATTAGTGATTGTTGCTTTTCTTCTATTTTTCTACTCTTGCCTTCTGCTAAATAGTTTATTTCATTTCCATTCTGCAATTTCATTTCCGCAAAAGTAGAGTAGATCTTTCCTGCTTTCATAGATTAGCATTTCAATTCTGCAATTTCAATTTTTCAAGCGTAGATTAGCATTTCAATTTTGCAAGCGTGGACTAGCGTTTCATTCCTGCAATTTCATTTGAGCAAAATAGATTAGTCCTTTCCTGCTTTCATTTCAGTTCCACATTTTCGTTTCAGCAAGATAGTTAGTTGCAGTTCAATCTATTTTAGTTTTTGCAAGTACAAGCAAAAAAAAAAAATAATAATAATAATAAAAAATCAATCAATCAAAAGTCTTTCCATTTCATGCCTCGTAGGAACAGAGATAAAACTGGCAAATTCTTACCCAACACCCCCACCACTTCACTGAGTCACCCTTCTCTCTTCTTTGGTGACAGTGATCAAGAAGAACCTATAGGAGAGCCTCCTGAGATATACGAAGATCCTATAACAGAAGAAGAGTTAGAGAACACTCCATCTGAAGCCATGGCTGAAAACCGAAACGGTAGAAGAGAAGATGAGAGAATAGAAGGTGCCTTTCCCATCCGAGAGACTAATGGAGACATGAAAATGAAAAACATTAGCCCCTCCGCTTTACCTCACTTCCATGGATTGACTACTGAAGACTCTGATACCTTCCTGTTTGAGTTTGTTGTCCTTTGTCGAACCTATGACTATACAGAAGATGAGCAAAAATTGAAACTCTTTCCCTCTACCCTCAAGGATGTAGCATTACGCTGGTTCATGGGCTTAGCTGGAAACAGTATCACCACTTGGGCTCAGATGCAGCAAGCTTTAAATACCAAATACCGGGACTACTGTAGGTCCAAGGAAGCCAAGGGAGAAATTTTTCGGATGACCATGGGAAACGATGAGTCTTTAGAAGATTACGAGGAAAGGTTCCAACTTAGCTATAAACGAGCCAGGTGCACACTTGACCCTGAATCTCTCAAGTTGGTCCTGCTCCGAGGAGTCCTTGAAGATCTTCTAGATACCCGTCACATGCTAGCTGGAGGAGATATTTACCAACTACCCTATGAGGATATAAAGACTGTGTTTAGAAACCACTCTAGGGCAGCCCGAAAAAGAGGTAGGGGAAACCCACTTTCAGCTAGTACTACTTTCTCCAAGCATGAGTTTTCTAATCAACTGGAGGACCTCAAAAGTGAGGTGAGACAGACCATTGCCATGTAACTAGATACCTTCCGAATCCAGCAGAAGAAAGAGGAAGCTGAGAGGGCTTTGGCCATCTTCTGTCCTAGGTGTACGAGGAAGCACCCTAAGAACGAGTGTCCATTACACTCAGTAGAGGTATGTTTCGTTTGTGAGGAGGACCACCCCACAAACCAATGCCCAACCTTACCTGGATTTAAGGCCATGTACCAAGGAACTAAGGCACCCACTGAACCTCTCTACTTCCTCAACCAAAGGAGGCCGCATGGACCTAGACCTTACCAGCAGGGGATGCAAGGGACATCCCAAGCTTATTATAGCCCCAACCAATCTACTCCTATGCCTTCTTGGGGTCCCCCCACTCATCCTTCCTGGTCTGTACCTCCTCCATGGTCTTACCCACCTCAGTACCATACTCAACCCACTACTCATTCGTTACACTCACATTTCCAGCCACAACCTCAGTGGAATGCACCTCAACCGGGGTGGAGGCCCCAGTACAACACTCCTCCCGCCATTTTTCCTCCACCACCAGCTCAACCACAACCATTACCTCCTGCTCCTCCCAGACAACCCCAAATGCCTGCTCAACCGAACCCGAACCCCAACAACCGACAGGCCCAACAGGTATATACTGGGGAAACAACATGCCCTACCTATGCTGTGGAAATCCAGGAGATCAACCTGCGATCCGGGAAGACTCTTTTGGATCGCCAACCTCCTCCCCTAGAGGACGAGGAAGATAAACAGGAAAGTGAACCCAAGGTCATTCCACCCTTTCCTGAGAGACTAACAGTAACCACACAACCCAACCCAGAAGAGAATGAGCTTCTGGGAGAACTCAAACAATTGTGTGTGAGAATAGCACTTCTCCAAGCCATCAAATATGTACCGATATACAACAAATTGGTTAAGGAAAAGTGTTTCAGGCCAGGCAGGCGAAAAAGAGATGCCTCAACTATCAATGTCATAGGACAACTGTCTGATCTTATGTTGGGGCAAGTAATATGTCCAAAGTATTTGGATCCTGGGATACCTGTAGTTGATATCCACATCAATGGCACCATCATACTCCACACCTTGATTGATTTAGGGGTTGCCATTAATGTGATGACCAGGGATACCATGCTCAAACTCAACCTTCAGAGTTCCTTAAGGAAGACCTTAACAGTCCTGCAGCTGGCAGACCACTCCACCGTGACTCCCGAAGGGATTGTGGAGGATGTCTTGGTCTCTATTGACTCTTGGGAGTATCCTGCGGACTTCTTGGTCCTTCAAACAAAGGCAAAGCTTATTGGATACCCCCTTATTTTTGGAAGGCCTTGGTTAGCCACTGCAGATGCTTACATAAGTAGCCGAGCAGGAAACATGACCATCAAAAATGGTCCTATGTCCAAGCAGCTAGTCCTATACCCTCCTGCCCAAACTCTGCATGACTTACCACTTTGGTTGGAAGAAGGAGAAGAGGATGAGGTATACTCTGCACCCTTATGCACCTTAGAAACCACCAGAGGAGGTCCTCAAACCGAGGATGATTTGATTGAGACCTTGATTCAGAATCTGCCTCCCAGTGCATTGTCCTTAGAGGAATTGGTGGAGGATACTCAAGCCAACACCTTAGTGGACCTCTGTGTGACTGATCCAACCTCTCCCAGAGTTAAGAATGTGGAGTTTGGCCCCGAGAGAACTTTAAAGATCAGCTCCTCCCTATCTCCTTCCCAGGAAAAGGAGCTGTGTAGCTTGCTGGCCAGTCATCTAGATGCTTTTGCTTGGAGCTATAAGGAGATGAAAGGAGTCCATCCTTCGATCTGTACCCATCACATCTACATTAAAGAAGATTGTAAACCGGTCAGGCAACCTCAAAGGAGAATGAATCCAGCCCTTAAGGACATTGTCAAAGAAGAATTGCAAAAACTGTTGGATGCAGGATTCATCTACCCCATCTCGGATAGCGAGTGGGTTTCCCCTCTGGTGTTGGTTCCCAAGAAAAATGGGAAGTGGAGAATCTGTGTGGACTACAAAGAACTACAAAGCCACCAAGAAAGACCACTTCCCTCTGCCCTTCATAGATCAAGTGTTGGATGGACTGGCAGGAAATAAGTTTTTCTCTTTCCTATATGGGTTTAGCGGGTATAATCAGATCCAAATCAACCTGGAAGATCAAGATAAGACCACCTTCACTTGTCCTTGGGGTACCTTTGATTACCGAGTCCTTCCCTTTGGGCTATGCAACGCTCCTGCCACTTTCCAGAGAGCAGTATTGAGCATCTTTTCGGAGCTGGCCCATGATTCGGTGGAAATCTATATGGATGACTTCACTACTTATGGGTCCAACTTCCAGGAAGCATTGTCCAATCTAGGAAAAGTTCTAACCAAGTGCATTGAGATGAACCTATCCCTTAGTCCTAAAAATGTGAATTCCTGATGACTGAAGGGACCATGCTAGGACATACCATTTCTCGCCAAGGATTACAGGTGGATCCTAATAAAATTTCTCTCATCAAAAAGGTTCCACCTCCTCAGAAGGTAAGAGATGTTCTGAGTTTCTTAGGCTTAGCAGGATATTATAGAAGATTCATTAAAGACTTCAGTAAGCTAGCCTTGCCATTGTTTGGCCTCTTAGCAAAGGATGTTGAGTTCAAATGGACGGACGACTGTCAGAAGGCTCTGAATGAATTAAAGGATAAATTGGTGTCTGCCCCGATCTTGAGAGGTCCAAACTGGGCCCTACCTTTCCACATCCACACTGATGCCTCGAACAAAGCCATAGGGGCAGCCTTAGGATGGGTTGAACAAAAACTCCCATATGCCATATACTTTATCAGCAAAAACTTATCCAAGGCAGAAATGAATTATACTGTAACTAAGAAAGAGTTCTTGGTCGTGGTCCATGCCCTGAACAAGTTCCGACACTACATCACTGGCTATCAAACATTTGTACATATTGATCATGTTGCAATTAGATATTTAATGAATAAACCGGATGTGAATGCTCGTATTATTAGATGGTTACTTTTGTTGCAGCAGTTTGATTTGACTATCGTTGACAAACAAGGTAAAGAAAATGTTGTTGCTGACTTCTTGTCTAGATTGGATTTACCTGCAGGTGAAGATGGAACAGTGGATGACGAGATGCCAGATGAACATTTATTTGCTATCTCAGTACTCTCTCCATGGTTTGCTGATATAGCAAACTACCTGGTCTCACCACAGTTCCCTCCGTATCTATCCTCAAAAGAGAAGAGCATAATTGTGAGGAAAAGTGCCTCATTCACTTGGATCGGGGGCAACCTGTTCAAACTTGGCCCCGATCAGATCTTAAAGCATTGTGTAAGGGAGGAGGAAGTCTTTGCATCCTCCTAACCTGTCATGATGGGCCTCGTGGAGGACATTTTGCAGCCAAGAGGACTGCTTTCAAAATTCTACAGGCAGGCTACTATTGGCCCACGCTTCATCAAGATGTCAGAAGATATATCAGCCAATGTGACCGATGCCAAAGGATGGGGAAACCAACTCCAAGGGACGAAATGCCTCTCCAGCCTCAAGTGACTCTTGAGCCATTTGAGAAGTGGGGTATGGATTTTGTGGGTCCTATCAATCCTCCTTGAAGGCAAAGGTATTACATCATTGTGTGCACAGACTATCTGACAAAGTGGGCGGAAACCAAGGCAATCAAAGCAACAACAGAAGAAAAGGTGGTTGAGTTTTTAAGAGAAAACATCTTCTACAAATTTGGCTACCCAAGAGAGTTAGTCACCGACCAAGGAAGCCAGTTCACCTCCAACTTAATTGAAGACTTGCTCGCTCATCATAAGATCAAGCATAAGACTTCCACCCCATATCATCCTCAAGCAAATGGGCAGGTGGAAGTCACCAATATAGCATTAGAATGGATTTTGACTAAGGTGGTGAGCAGCAGCAGAAAGGATTGGGCAGATCGCCTGGTTGAGGCCACTTGGGCTTACAACACCACTTGGAAGACCACAACCAGCTTCACACCTTATGAGCTGGTCTATGGGAAGAGAGATTTGCTGTCAATTGAGTTCGAATACAACACATTGAGGATGGCAGCTCAGCTGGACCTAGATCTCAGCCATGCCCAACAAGAAAGGTTATTGCAGCTGAATGGGTTAGATGAACACCGAATGCAGGCCCTTCTCCACTTAGAACTGGTTCAACTTCAGAGGAAGATATGGCACGACCGACACCTCAATGACAAACAATTCCAGCCGGGAGATTGGGCGCTGCTGTATGATTCCAGACATAAGGATTTCAAGGGGAAGCTGAGAACAAGATGGTTAGGACCATATGCAGTGGAGAAGTGTAATGACAATGGTTCTATCCTTATTCGGACCATTGATGAGGAAGCCATCCCCATGCTCGTCAATGGGCATCGACTAAAGATCTACAGGAAACCTCTTTCGAGGCAAGAGTTCATCAAAACTGTGGAAAAATCAGTGCTGGTCATAGAGAAGGGTTCTGCCTCTATTTTGGGCATACCCTGAGCATCAAAAAAAAAAATGCAAATAAAACAGATCCTTGGGTGAAAACCTTTCTGAGGCACCCAAGGTAGATGGTAGGGGTGAAAACCTCATTGAGGCGCCCCTGCTGTCTCTCTAAAAAAGAATTGGAATAAAAAGAACCTTGGGTGAAAACCTCTCTGAGGTGCCCAAGGCAGATAGTAGGGGTGAAAACCTCATTGAGGCGCCCCTGCTGTCCCTTAAAAAAAAAAAAAAAAAAGGAAAAGAAAAAAGAAGAAAAAAAGGAAAAGAAAAAAGAGAAGGAGGCAGAAACAGAAAAACAGGCTTAATTTTTGGAAATTGTTGCAGGTTGCAGGTATTCCATGCAAAAAGGAGGCCTCTCAACTCAAGGACAAGGGTCCCTACCATGCTACCAGGCAACCTCACATGCACTCCCTCCATAAACACGCATCTCTTCCAAGGATTGGACGCAATCTGGTCATGGTTTAGCCTTCTACAGGAAGCTACATGACTTTCTACAGGAAGCTCTGTGTTTCTACAGGAAACATCCTGTAGAGCCTTTGAGCGGGCCAGGACCGATTATGAAGAAGAATTTGAAGCTCGAAGTTCGTTGAGGAGGCATGCAACCACTCTTTTCTTCCATCCTCCACTTGTGTCGCCCCCTTTCACCACCATTGCTTCCATATGATCGAAATACCTGCACAGTCATACCAGAACTTTGTTTTCTCAGATAAAGGAAATTTTTGGGGAAATAAACGCATGCAGAGGCTCACATACCTTACCTGTCAAGGCAATCTAAGGACCCTGCACCTGTGAACGTGACTCAATTATTTCGGCATGCACCCTAGGAGGAGAAACGACTACAGGATGTCCTACAGGAATCCTGTAGCAGCTGATCCGGCTAGAGCACGTACCATGGAAACACCTGCAGCTCATGAAGCTGGCGCATGCAACATTCACAGCCAGGAAACCGGGTTTCAAGGTCTCTAACCAGCAGCAGCCAATGAAGAGGAGCTCCAGCGCCCGTGCACGAAGAAGCAGCAAGCGGATCCATCATTCCTTGTCCTGAAGCCTGAGAAAACCACGTCCACGGCCGCACAGGTAAGTGCCTAACCTTATTTCGGCAAATTACATAAGCTATACTCTAAAATGTTTGTAACGATGAAAATGAACAGGTTGAACAAGTCGGGTAGCCATTCAACTGGCCACCACAACCAGTCTGACGGCCTCGTCGGATCCGAAAGGCTTTGGTTATGTCGAAAAGACAGGAAATGGACACGTGGGAAGCGTCCAGTCGGAGAGAAGTGGCAATCTAACAGGAATGGCGGCAGTAGATACAAAGGGAAGGATTCGGCGGTTAGGAATACATGCAGCAGAATGATAGCGGTGACGTCGGCCAACGGGTCGACGGGGACAGCTCACCACCGCGCCATGAATTCTGCAGCAATTCAAATCAGCCGGCTGAATCACTTATGATGCACTGCAGTCATTTATTCACAACCGTTTTGCAGCCGAGTACGCATCCTCAATTCTCTGAAGGCTGTTAACCCGAGTTCTCGGCCTGTTCCAACGTCCTGTTGCTGCACAGAAGGTCCAGAACCACTGAAGCGTTCCCCAGAATCCGTGCACGACTCCTACAGGAAGCTGCACTACAGGAAGCCCAGCATTACGAAGGGATTTGGACTGTTCACGTCGAAGGTGGCAATTCTGGAATAAGGTAAGCCTGAACATAATTCTCCCATGCAATTGATTCAAAAGGTGGTGAAGTCGACGTGTTGAAGGGGTAGGAAAACGTGAATAAAAGTCTGTTCATGAATTTACAAGCCGTTTTCTTATCGCTGCATGAGAATTGTCATCGTAGTATGTATGCGGGATTTTCTCCAGGGTTTTGAATTATAATTGAGCCACTGTCAAGGCTCACGGGTAGAAAGTTGTGAATTTTATATAATTGTGTGCATAACAGAGACATAGCTCTGTGCTCTATCTAAGAAAATCCCGAAGCTCTACTTCTGTACACGAGCAGGCAAGCTCAGGACAACAAAACAAGTTTTTACCATGCCGGGAGGGTTCATTAGAAAAGAGCCTTCAGACTCCAAGAAGTTATGGGAAACCCCTGAGGTGGTGGACTTGTTTTCCCGTGCACACTGGATGTCATTCTGTGACAAGCTTCAAGGTCACGATGACGAGGTTGCAGAAGAATTCCTAAGGTCCTTGAAGCCAAAGTCAAAGACATTGGCTGTTGTCAACTTCAGAGGATTGACCCTCAGACTCACCCCACAGTTCATTAGCAGAGTAACTGATCTACCGATGGGGGTACGCTAGGATAAGGAGGAGAGAAAACTCGGTCAGAAAGCTAAGAAGGAGTTCTTCTTGCCAGAGGAACAATTTTTAGAGGACAAGAATGGAGTTCGAAGAACTAGCCTATAGTCGCTCTGGAGTGAAGTTAGCCTCCAGATTTTGAAGTATATTATGTGTGAGGGGCGATTTAGCATCGTGTATGGCTATCATTTCCGGTTGCTCACAGAACTCAGGCACCAAATGGACCTACCCTCAGAGCAAAAGTTGAGCATTCCTTACTTCCTCCTGCAATCCATGATTGAGTGTGCCACCAAACTGAGAGAGGGGACGCCAGACCAGCTAGCCCATCATGGGCTTATCAAGCTCCTCGTGGAAGATGCACTCCACACTTACACCATCCCTCTCTCCTGGGAAACTTTTCGGAATCTGTCTAAGGATGATGACATCCGAATTTTGGCCGAGGAGCTCACTTCCTCCAGCAGCGAGGAGAAGGAGCACACTCAAGCAGAGAAGAAAGGTAAAGGCCAAGAAACCCCGGGCAAAACACCAAAGAAAGAACAGAAGGAAACACAAGAAAAAAACCAAGCTGCCAAAACAGGGGGTGGTAAAACTACACCAACACCCAGGGAGAAAAGACTATAGAGCAGGGTAGAAAGGACTGAAAAAGTCCAAGCCGGTGAGGGCACCTCTAAGGCAGCCTCAGCCAAGCTAAAAGGAAAAGCACCCTCAGCCAAGCAGGCTAAAACGGTGCTGTCTGCTTCTACAGGAAGTATAAAAGCGGCTTCTACAGGAAGCCAGAAATCAGCCACTATAGGGCTTTCTACAGGAAGTCCTGAAAAAGGAAAACAGAAGGAGAAATCGTCCGAAATTCTGGCTAGGGAGGTAGCAGCTGTGTTGGCCGCCCTAAGTACCTCTCCCAAGCCAAAGGAAAAATGAAAGAGGGAGACTCCTCTGTATTTCAAAGCAAGAAGAAGTGTAAGAATTAAAACCGGCAGACCCCAACCTCCATCCAAAGACCCAATTACCATTGAAGACACCCCTACCTCGCCAAAGGAGAAGTCCCCCTCCAAAGTATCAGTCACTTATGAGCGGGGGAGCCCGAAGACATCTACCTGGAGGGAGAGAATGGAAAGATTGGGTTCACAAGCCTCTCTACAGGATGCTGAAGCCGTTCTACAGGAAACATTAGCTAGGCTCAAGGAGACCGAAAGAATGGAAGGGGAGGCAGCCAAATCACCACAAAGGGAAGAAGAGGTAGAGCACATCATGGAACCTAGCCCCCAGCCCAGCTTGGGCTCTTATTATAACTTTTTGGAGGCCGGAAAAATCATTCCACAGAAATTCAAAGTGCCACTTTTCATTGCAGTAGAGGAAGAAAGGGTGAGGACCCACACATGGATGAGAATAGCCAAGTCTAAAGGAGTAACAGATATAGGCCCCTTGGAGGAACAACTCAAGGAGGCAAGAAGAGAATTGGCTATGGCAAAACATGTGGGAAACTGCCAACGAGTATTTCTATAGGAAGAGAATGAGAAGCTCAAACTACAGCTACAAGGACAGAGGAAAGAAAGGGGCACAACATCAGAAGACACCACAGCAGAACCTCAAGGCAAAGAAGGAATGCAAGCTGGTCTTGAGGAACTAAACCAACAACTACAGGAAAGAGAATTGCAGGCAAACATAGAGATACAAGCTCTAAAACAACAGGTGCAAGAAAAGGAGGCACAACTGGCCTGCATGGCCAGTTGGGCAATGGACGCTCTGCAATGTAGGCAGCTGGCCAAATCTTATGGCCTATACCTACGGGACCAGTGGTTGCAATTCCAAATTAATGCATTGGCACAGAGGGGTATCTCCCAAATCCAAAACCCCCAGCAGTTCACAGATTTATGTAACAGTAGCTCAACAGAGGACAAGGCCAAACTATCAGAGTTCTACTTCCATAATTTGGCCCTTCCAAATGTAACTTCATGGGACCCCAACATAGTCGTGGGAGATATGCAGCTGATGGCACTAACCTCATGGTTAAACCACGAAGAAAAGAGAGCGACAGAGGTCAAAGATGTTATGAACCAAGAGTTACATGAACCACTGCTGATTAGAGCAGAGCCAGGGGACCCCACCACATTGATATCAGCCCACCAACACCTAGCAACCAACTCTCAAGCTTTATTAAAATACATGGATCAACAGGCTCAGGCTATAGCACACTTCAAGGATATGGAGTGGTTGTTAGGGGACAATTGTGTTCATGCTTGCAACCAATAGGTGGAACACACTGTCCCACAGCCTCAAAATCAGGGAATATCACACTCCAACTAGAATGAGGGAGGCCTTGGCACGGGTGCCTCTTTACAAGAAGTCTATGCAGAACCTCCAGGCCAGCTGGATTGGCCTCAAGCTAAGTCCACCTTTGCTTTTTGGATTGTTAGAAGGAAGCATAGAAAAAGAAGAGCATAAGCAGTGGGAAGAGGTGGAAAGGAAGGCCGGATTCCATGACAATGAGGAGGATACTACTTCAGAAGCCTGGGATGTGAGGGTGGCAATTAAAGCAATGAAAGACGAGGAGCTGGACTAGTTGCTCAGGGATGAGCAATCATTTTAGCAGGGGGGTGATGATGAGCCCCAAATTTGGTAACATTTTGGGCTCATTTGGCCTAATTATCCTTGTTCAATCCTTCATTTTTCATAACTTATGCATTATTTTTCAGTATGTTTATGTCATTTGTACGAATAAGGGTAGTCACTCTTCCTAGGTGGCTAACACGTGCTCATTTCAGGTTTTTTGACATATGTTGGAGCAGAACCGAGCAGTCATGGGCTAGGAGACAGCCAAGTTTGGGTTGAGAATTCGTAGGGGGGTTGTCTATGGCATTAAATAGCCTTCCTCGGGATCCTCACCCCCAACTCCGAGCTCCAAAGGCCACCAAAACCGGATCTAGAAGGCAGCCAAACAGATTTTTGGAAGGAGCTGTTCACTCACAGTTTGGGCAGCCAAGTCCCATAGATTTAGGAGGCCAGCTAGGGCCTCGTGGTGTATAAATGTTAAGGCCTCAGCCTTTGTGAGGGACTTTTGGAAACTCTTGCATATTTTGCACTCAGTGCTGCTAGCTTTATTTTGTTCTCTTGTAGCCATTTTTGGCATAACTCTTGACTTATGATTATTTTTTGATAATGAGAAGCAGTCTGATTTGATATCAGCTCTGAGTTTTCTATAGGAGTGATAGCTCTCGGGGTTGGGCCCAACTTGAGAGCCTAGGGCCTCCTTCTTTGTATTGTTATCTTTTCTTTATGCATCGCGATTTTCCTTTTATGCATTTGAAACGTGTTTCTGTTGAGCAGATTTAGTTGTGTTGGTTAAATAGGTCACTGGTGATAAATAGAATTGCTGCAGATGTGTAGAATAGATTGGTAGGATAATAACATATAAAGCTCCAAGAAAAGGGTTGACAACACTCTCAGTTTCACCTCATCCTTATTGGATCAGGGGCTGGAATTGCAGAAACAGTGCTACCCCAACAAAAACACTAGTTTGCTTGACCATGCAATCCTTGGTGTAATGTTTTCATTTGTAGAAGTTAGTTATGCGTTCAGACCTCTGAAATGCTTCTTTGCTTAAGTGATGCACATGGTTCTCTTTATAAATAAAGCTGTTGTTCATTTGTTTCATTGATGGTTAGAATAGATTAGCTAAGATTTCGATTGTGTGCAGGACTTGGTTGATTCGATTAAGTGTACATCGTGCAGGGCATCTCCTACACTCTCTCATCCACCTAAGCTTCGTCCAGGCCAGCTGCTCCACCTCCCAATTAGGTTCCCCGTCTCACAACTGTTCTTTTGCCCACGTAACCCTACCTTCTTGCTCCTCCATTGTCTTAGCCTTCTTCAAGATAAGTCAGCCTTCTACACCCTCTCACCACTCCATCCATCCGTCCCTAGGTCCTTTCAGGCCCCTATCCTACCTCCTTATCCATCCATGCATCTTCCTTCACTCACCCATCCTCCAAAATCCAATTCTTACACATCCTGTAGAAATCTTTGAACATCCTGTAGAAATTCCTGAAACATCCTGTAGAACCCCTGCAGACTTCCTGTAGAAGCTCATGAATGAGGTTTCTTGATAGCCAAACTCTGTCACACCCTCTGGAAGGGTGTTAGGGACTCCTTAGACCCTCTCTGAACATTCCCAACCTTTTCCAAGCATTTCTCCTCCTTGATCCACCCCTGCACAATAAAAAGTCAGTTAAAAACACATGCAAGATAATTCTAATAACTTACTCAAAAACACAAAAAGATGTTTTCTTCAGATAAAGGTAGTTTAGACACATGCATTTCACCTTCATAGAAGTAATGACATCTCTCTTAGTATTTGCATTTCTCTCCTTTGCATCAGTAGGACTAGCTGGTAGAATTAGGGTTTGCTCGGGTTTGCGTTACTTGTTGGCTTTCAGTTTCTTTCCGAAAGTAGATTAGCTTCCTTTGAGTTAGCTTCCATCCATCGGTTAAAAAGCTTCTTCTAAGAGCTCATAGAAGTTGGCTTAAGCCCCTAGCGGACTTGTGCCAACTGACCAAGTGACAGCTGCGGCAAGAGCTAGTATTGGTGCATACAACACCGTCGCTTCCAAGTTTGTTACGAACTACCGGGTTGATAAAAGTAAAGAAGGGAGTCCCAGGAGTTGCAGCATTATTGCTGCAATACTGGAGCCCACCAGACCTCAAGAGATTTGATCTCTCAAGCACTTGTTAAATTTGTGGTTAAGACAGATATATATTAGTTCAATTACTATTAGTATTTTTTAAATGTCACATATTAATTTTATATTAAGAATATTTTTTTTGTTTAATTAATTTAAAAGAATTTTAAAAGTTGATATAAAATTATCTTTTTCATATGGATATGGAAATATTTTATTTATAATTAATAGTGAGAGTGAAATATTTTTCTCATATTTTCCTTATATTGAGTTGTAAAATCAACCAGCAATAAAGCAAGCATAGTTAGAGTGAGTTTGCCTTTTATAATACTTTTAAGCAAAATTAACCAAATATTTTTTTATTTAACGAATATTTTAGTTCTATTAGAGTGAAAGATTTTTCTCATATTTTCCTTATATTAAGTTGTAAATTGACCATCAATAAAGCAAGCATAGTTAGAGTGAGATTACATTTTATAATACTTTTAAACAAAATTAACCAAATATTTTTTTAATTTAAAGAATATTTTATTATTAAAAGTTATTTATTGAGTTGAGGGGTTTATTCTATAACTTAGTATAAGGGTGATCTAGATTCCATCCCTGCTCAATGTGGTATTGATATTCGTCTCTTTTAAATTAGAACTAAAAAAGAGAAGAATATCAATACCACATTGAGCAGGGATGGAATCTAGATCACCCTTATACTAAGTTATAGAATAAACCCCTCAACTCAATAAATAACTTTTAATAATAAATAAAAAATAATAATTTATTAATTTTAAAAATATATATTAATATATTTTAATTAAAAATAAAAAATTATAACATGGAAAAAATGGGTTATCATATTATATAAAAAAAAAAAGATAACTTACTATATAAAAAAAATTAATATTATTTAAACCAATTTTAATTTAAATATAAACCTTACTAACAAAATAAAATGGCCTATTAAAGCAAAATTATTATTTATTTATTCTCTCTAAAAAAACAATTGCACTAATGTTAGGTTGGTTAATCAAATATAATTTTTTAAATAAAATATAATCAAAATGTTAATTTTAAAAAACTGATAAGAAGTAAAACCGTTTTAATTGTGTATTTGATATTGTGTCCAATTCCTCTGTGTAATCTTATAAACACCCAGAATGATTGGTCATGGTTACCAATATTAAATTGAATTTGGAAGGGAAATTAGTAATTTTTATAATTAAATATATAATATTATAAAATTTTATAATAAATTCATGTTCACAACAACAACAAAAATGCAAAAATTCCTTGAAAATTTTGACAGGGTTTTAGCTAATAAAGTGTTAAAATTTTCTGATTTGGAATCCTATCCAATGTTCTTTTTATAAATCTAAAAATTGAATAATAGGAAAAATACACAAGAAAATTAAGAAATATTGAATAATAAAAAAAATACACAAGAAAATTAAGAAATGGCTCATCAATTAGGAAACATTAACAAATCCACGTGAATCAACACTCGCAAAAGTCAAATTACAAACTACAAATGGAGAAACTCTCACAAACAAAATTGAAATCGAAAATTTGAGTGTCACTGTCCATGAAAATTCACCTATAAAAGAAGTCGATCCCTTGATAAACAAGACTGCATGCAGCTGGGAGTCCCTGCCGGGAGATACTTTTGTTTTGGCATTTAAGAAACCAATAAATGCCTAAACAAATAAATGTTAATTTATTCCATAGTATACCTACAGCAGCGATAATCTCTGGATACATGGTTTGCAATTCAAGAAGATGATTTGATTTGATGTTTATGTTTATGTTTATATTGAGAAAATATTTTTTAAATTAAAAAATAATAGTCTCTACATATATGGTTTGCAATTTAAGATGATTTGATGTTTATATTTATATTTATATTGGAAAAATATTTTTTAAATTAAAATAATAATAATAATAATTATTATTATTATAATGATAATTGTAATAATAATAATCAAACTCTTAAATAAAGAGACACTATTATCCGATTCTTTTGATAAAAAAACTCTCAACTTCCAGATATGAAATTATGCATATATCCATAAATGTCAAATACTAGGATCGTAATAAAACTGTCCTCCATAAATGTCAAATACTACTAAGGATCATAATAAAACTGCCCATATATTGTTCTTGACCGTGCCAACATTAAATGCCACCAGCTTCCGTCAGCAATGGTACAAGCTTCCCACTATTATGTTTTGTAGGGTGAAATGGATTGTAATAATTTAAGTGTTTTTTTTGTTTTTTGTTTTTTTGTCTGAGTAAGGTTAAATTTATTAAAAAAATGAAAAATATTTACATAAGGATCGAAGTCAGTGCATTGCTTTGAAAAGAGCCAAAATTCTCAAGAAAGCAGATATGAAACCAGTGGCAGAACCCATGGAGGGGATCAGGATGAAGTTTTTCTGGAGAACCACATGAACCCAAACAGCAAATCTGCCTATCGCCTTTCTACAACAGAACTATAGTAGACATGCCCGAAATAAACCATTACAAAACCAAAAAGACAAACCCACGTCAGCGAGAACAGACTAGTCAGCAGGCGGTTCTTCCACGATTTGGCACCAACCGAAATCTGGCACATCATCAACAGGAGCAGCGATCTGATTGGAGGGTCCGGGATCCGCTGGCACCATCTCAGCATCCTGAGTGCTGCATCCTGGGGCTTCCTGAACATGCTGCGGCGCCACTCCAATGCCGAATTGAATCGCAGAGGAAGGACCAGCAACTGCTCCCGAGCCACCCGGATGAGAATCTGAACCTTCCAACTGAGTTGTCTCATAGAAGAACACAGATATGTGGGCAGTTATCCGGGGCCGATGCAGAGAGCTATTGAAAGTGAAAATGGCTGAGCTTGTCGAGGATGGAGGCCCACGATAATGGCTGGAAGCCTGCCGTCTCCTGCGCCCACTTCGGGTTCCAGGATAACGACCAGTGAAGAGTTCACTGGTGGGGGCGGGCGAGTCCGAGGAAGAACCAGTTGGAGCGCGCCGGGGTTGCCCTCTACGGCACCCCATTCTCTGACGTAGATGAGCCATTGAAGAAGGGGTAATGGGAAGGTTGCAGTCCGCCTGGTGCTCAGAACAACAAATGCGCGAGGACCCGGGAGAATGCCTTAGAATACCAGATAGATTGCCTATACTAATCTTCCTCCCTCCCAACTTGGAGACCGGGCAGAAGACGAAATTGTGGAATAGGGGACGCAAACTGTAAAAGGATTACTCAGACGCATTCCATAAGAACCGGCGGCCAGGACAGAGAAAACAAGATAATAAACCAACCCGAGAATCTTCAGACTTAGACCCAGAGCCCTCCCATGGAAAGATATGTGCCAAAGGAGCTGCCCTTGGAAGGCCAAACAGAGCTTCCTTGTCAAAGGCTCAGGAACTTCCGAAAGAACCGGAGTTCGAACAGAGGCGATGGGATGAGCCCAAACAAACAATTCGCAAGGAATGAGCTTGAGCGCAGGGCATTGCCACTCCTTAAGCTTGCCAAACCTGTCACGAAAAACCACATTCATAACTGCTGCATTGATGATCGCCGTCATCTCTTGCAAGTAGCAGCGTGCGGAGGGAGGATCCGTTGCAGTGGGCAGAGAGAATGAGCTCGAATCACCTGACGGGGGGATGTAATAAACCTGCTTGCGCGCATGCCAGGTGTAACTCCTATCACCAACATTTAACACCTTGTACTGGGTGGGCAAGTGTCAAGCCGCCTCGCCCCATCCCAGTCCTGTCAAGTTTAAAACCGCTTCAGTCACCCGCATCCGAGGAATAATTTAAGTTTTTAGTAATATACAGTTAGTGAATTATAAATGGATTGCATGTAAGAATGTTATTCAAATTTTAAACTCTAAAAAGTAGTATTATAGACAACTCTATAGAGTTGTTTTTAGTGTGATTTTTTGAAAGTTTTTCCAGTAGATTTTTCTGGTTTAATTTCTCTAAAATCCGGCCAAAATTCATTGAAATCACAAGATTGATGGGTAAATCCTGCACCATAGAAGTGTCCTAAGAGTTTTTAATGTTGCTGAATCTATATATAGAATCAAAAAATTATTTTAAATAATACAAATCAAGATTTCAGCTCAAATTCTTCCAAGCACCAAAAACTCCAAAGAATCACTGCATAGACAACTCCGATTTTATTTCCATTGTCAATAAAATAAACATTCGGGAATATCATCCCCTGACATCCCACTCGAATTCCCACTCGAATGTCGTTCTTGCCTCTGTTTGTCTACTAACTTCCATCCAGAATATTCGTCAATGCTTTCCGCTTGTTCTTTCTCTTATAATTCCTTGTTCTATTATTTCGGTGATAAGCGGTAGGCGACAAATTTGGCTTTTCATCAGTCGCTCTTATTATCCCTGCAATACCACCAACCCAATCCAATAAATGTAACAAGTTTTTTTACGTTAATATACACTTCATGGATAGTTTCCAAAGAATTATTTTTATTTTATTTTATTTATAAATAGATTAGGGATGGATGAGCTACATTGTAATGATTTTCTTTATTCAATAAATATTTAATTATTAACTACCTTTTAGTCAAACAACATATGTTCCTTTCCTAACTTTTCTACTTCTTCGGAGTGCCCATGTCCATATCAGTTCCTTAGCCAGAATCTTGTAGAAAACGCCAGGGCTTCCAACCTCCAATGAAATCACGATCAATTTTTAGGAATAAACTTAATAACTCCAGCGATCCTATGTAATTAATCCTCATTGTCAAAAATTATGTGTATTTTTTCTCCCGCTCCCAGTTTAAGTTGTCCACTTTTTATTAAAATATTTTAGCCGATAACTTACCGATACATCAATGAAGAAGAATTTGAATGTATCATATACACCTGAAATGATTTTTGTTAGAGGTGATGAATGCTTATAAGAGTGGAAGAAATTTGAAAGTAAGAAAGTAGTTGATGGAGTCAACCACAAATGTTGCAGAGGAGTTCGAAAGAGATTATGTGAGTTTCTGCCAGTTGTAACTATCAGAGTTGGTGAGTACAAAATACATCTAACTATCATGTTTGGGGAGTACAAAATCATGTTTATACGTGTTACTATTGCATGCAATATGGATGTTGATAGGAGAAGTTAGGTAATTGTTGGTTAGTTGTAGTGAAGATGATAAATCCATCCATAATTGTTGAAAATGCACCAACATTATATCATGGAGCTTGAACTATTATCTGTTAGGCAATATAACTTTCTCCAGTTTTGCACACTACACCAACATTATATCATGGAGCTTGAACTGTTATCTGTTAGGCAATACAACTTTCTCCAATTTTGGAGACTGAAACAGAGAGCATAGATCTTGAGAAGAAGATAATATTGGTTTCAGAATTAAAAAATTCAACACACTGAGGAAGACAACTTACTACATGGTTGGAAGCCAATATCTCTAGGATTTAACCATAGTATCCCAAGAATCCATATGCGATGCTAACTATGCTAACTGAACAACAGAACGTGAAACTGTAGAGGTACATGAAACTAAAAGACAACACTTATCAAATTGAAAGTTACACGTGTAATTCATGCAAAACATGAGTGTGTACAAACCAACAAAGTAATAATAGAACACTTGGCATCATGCATGCATTTTTGCTAGACATGAGATGAGAGCGAGGATGTTTTCCAGCCCCTCACCTTGATCATGTGATATGAGATGATAGAAAGAATGACGAAGATGATTTACGTCCCAGGAATTGAAAGTTTTCTTTGCTATAATCTTCTATTTTCAAACTAATTTTTGCACTAAAACAATTTGGTGAAACATTTTTTGAGTTGATCTACTCCAATTTTCCTTCTGTTGTTTTTGAGTGCTCACATTTTTTGAGTTGATCTACTCCAATGTTCCTTCTGTTGTTTTTGAGTGCTCAAGGAAGGTTGTCCCATTTTCGAGTTAGTGTAAGATTATCCAAATGCAAGGATAGAGAAGTATTTTCCATGCCAATGTCAACTTAGGAAGAGTTGTTCTGCAACATGGAGGAGGAATAGGGATTTATATATATAATCATTTATGCATTTTGGAAACAGAATTTTCTAGCAATATTAAAGCGTCATTTTATTATATGTTCTACCAATATTTAAAATATTCTTAAGTAGGAAAACATGAAATTTCTCTGGTAGTGATCTATATCAATCCTTGTACATCAAATGTAGTGTTAACAAAGCATTTAACAAAGTCTTGGAGAGAGAGATTATAAGAGATTGGTGTTTAAAACGGTCATGGGATGTAGAGATTCAAAGTTAAATGCAGATCTACTACAGTGGATAATGGAAGTCATGGTATGTAGAGATGCAAAGTTAAATGCAGATCTACTACAATGGATAAGGGAAGGTTATGTAAGGCAACCAATTGCTTTAAACGTTTGATGTGATCATGAGATCTACTACAGTGGATAAGGGAAGGTTATGTAAGGAAACCAATTGCTTTAAACGTTTGATGTGATCATGATTGTTATGCGTCTTTTTCGAATATGGAGACTTGAGCTCCTTTCGAATTTAAGTCTTTCTGAATTAATGATGAAAACGAAATCACAGTTACACTATCAATCTTAATGCAGAAATGATGAAAACGAAATTATAGTTACTCTATAAATGAAGGAGACTCAAGAACTGGACGGCTTAAGACCCTTCTGGGAAACAACACAGCATATCAATGCATACTTGCGGTAAGTCAATTGGCCTGAACAATACATGATATCGACTTATAGATCAATGTTCTTTTTGTTTTTATTATTACAAATTCTGTGTTCTAGTATGAATCACAATGAATGTAGATTGTGGTTGTGCTAAGCTATTTCTAAAGCATTCTACATTGAAGGGTGATATTTTCAACCTTACACTCGCTTCAAATCGTGTTATTCAATTTTCTCTTGGTTCCTTAGGACTTGGAGCTCTATCTCTCTATTGAGAATGAGAATGCCTATGAATGAAAGAGAAAAAATAATGCAAGGTTAATTACCCATACATTAGTGGATGTGAAGCTCCAGGCAGTCAAAATTTCAAGTCATAATTTGAAGAAGCGATCGGAATCAAAATCAACTGATATATTTTCTCTATTTGGAGAGACCAGTAGCGTTCAATATGATATAAGTGAATGCATACCTGCAAGGGCTATAGAGGGGGACACTGCAAGGGTTGTAGAGGGGAACATGGATTCAACCATTTGGGTGTATACTTGCAGCAATTGGGTGTATGCGCTCTTGCAGAGGAGGGAAACTTTGTAGTGGTGGGAATGTCGAATGTTGGATGCTATAGGTTGTGCCCATGGGGTGCTAAGAATCAAGGGGTTGCAGGCTTATGAACTGGTATGGATGTCTTGACACATTTCAAGTTTGCAAGCAATAGATGGTGAAATTGTGGACGAGATGTGTCAGGCCTACGAGCAATAGATGGTGAAATTGTGGATGAGAGGAGAATGGAGAGCATGCTAGCAGGGGAGCAACAGAGAGAAGAGGTGGAGACGAGTAGATGGTGAAATTGTGGACGAGAGGAAAATGGAGAACATGCTAGCAGGGGAGCAACAGAGAGAAGAAGTGGAGACGAGAAGAAAGCTCTCTAAAATATAGAGGAGCTCTGCCAGCTATAATAGGCATGTAACTTGCCACGAAGTGGTGTGCTGGCAATTAAGTAAGCAGCCAAAGACTTAAAATAACTTTGGATAAAATAAACAGAGACCTACAAGAAAAAATTGTCGGCAATAGAACTTTGGATAAAAAGTTTAAGTCTGCAATAAAAGGTTGGATAAAATTTTAAACGATCATAAAAATTTGGATAAAACGTTTAAGCCTGCAAAAAGAGTTTGGATAAGATTTTAAACGCAATAAGACTTTGCTTAAAAAAATTAAGCCCGCAATAAGACCTCAAATCTTATTGCTCAATCAAATAATTTTTGCTAAGTTAATGCATCGCTTAATATATAGTTTTGAGAAGTCAACACAATTAATAGTCGGTCAACTATCTTTTGATCGCTATAGTCCCTTCTTTGCCATAGGTAAAGACTAATAAGGCGACACTTATAGATAGAATTATAGTTGAAGATCAATTTTCCACCACTAACGAAACTATGGCTTGACCTAAAAGTATCAACAAACAATTATTATATCTTGCTGTCAACCAAATCATAGGTATTGTCTCATAAGACAATCAACACATTAACTTGAGATAGTTTAATTGATTCCACATTCCTAAATATTTTAGATACTTCCCAAAGGTGTATTAAGAAGCGGATTTGAATAAGTCTCCTTTAAAGTCTCATTATACATCATTGAAGAGGATTAACATAGGATGGATTGGCCCCATTTTAATGGGGCAACGTTGTTAATATCATAAAATATGTCATTATCTTGATTCCATAAACATCACAATATAAGTAAAGAATATAAAGAAAGTTAAAGGTAAAATGAAGATGTACCCCTCTACCAAAAAGTATAATTTAAAGAGACGACAAGTAAAGATATATTTTATTTTATTTTTAAATCATTTATCAAGAAACTTTAGGGCATTTCCCTCATTTCAAAGACGGTATTTAATGTAAAGCAAGTAACATAGACTTAATACACTTAATTTTATAGTCTTCAATTACATTAAGTAACATACACAACATGCACAACATGCATGATTATCGACAATGTCCCGTAATAATGGTACCGATTAATTGAGCTAAAATTTGAAGATAAATAAATATACATTATATACCACTATAATAAATAATGATACAAATGATGATAATTAATCACCAAAGATCATGACCTTTCATTTTCATGATGTGTCTATGATTTTTATACCATTTCTATTGTCATGTATAAAGCATTCGTATTATTCAAATACAAAGCATATTTTGAGAAGAGGGTAATGTATGAGACACATGAAACTTTCATACTATAAAAGGAGTTCAAGATGAAAAGGGGTTCCAAATCCTTTATCTTTTTTGTTTTTATTTGTTATGATCCTCAACCACTTCTCTCATCACTTCCTTTTCACTCCCTTCACACTTAAACTCTTCAATATTTAAGTGCTTCTCTATCACTTTCTCTCTTTGATTTATATAACGTCGAGATAGTTTCTTTTGTCTTTGTATTTCATAAAATTCATGGATTAGTTAGAGCATCTAAGAGATGAAGTTTAATTTTTCTTCATGTCATTCCTCTAGTGTGTTAGAAAATGTAACCAAGTTTGATCTTCATAATTGCCATTGTACTTATGTTATTGTATCTTTCATGTAAAGATCAAAAGAAGAAAAAAAATATATTAATTTATAAGCATGGGTTTCATGCTCAATTTATTTGGTCATCTAGGTCAAGCATGTTATTCATGCTTCTAGGGTTTGTTGAGTCAAAAGAATATTTGCCATAATTCAACCTCTTGCATGTGTATAAATAGAGACAATTCAACTTCATTTGAAGCACCACAAATGCAAGCTAGATCTCCAAGAAAAGAAGAATGAAATTCAAGAGAAGAAGGAGCAAGAAAGCAAGAGACAAAAAGAATAAGAAAATCAAAGTTTATGCCCTAAAATATTCCATATATCTCTCACACGTGCGAAATTTTGAAGTTGTTGCAAGGGCCAAAGTTCCAGATTTACTACAGGTCCGAAATTCTTAAGTTGGAGCTGAATTGGAAGGTTCTGACTTGAGTTGACTTTGACTTGCCAGAAGAGATTGGGAGGAGGGATGACTTGGCTCTTGTTGAAGGTCTTGGTCTTGTTGTTTGGGCCTTGGATTCCTCATTTGATTTGATTCTATAAGAAGAGAAGAATTTTCTAGGTTTTCCCCTTGGAGGGGTTTTTCCCTGGCTTGGAGCCTACATATTGTGTTCATTGTCTATTTGTGATCTTAATAGTTTATGGTTTTGGTAATTGTTTGATGAAAAAAACATAATTTAAAATTAATTAGAAACCAACATAACTTCATAAGAAATTATCAAGTAAAGAGAAATCATCGTAATTGTTGCCCCTATCAATTTCTCAACATTATGGTCTATTGAAGAAAGTGGCATCACTCTAAGCTACATTTTATACTTATTGTCAATATTTTAACTCATTTCTTCTATTCTTAATAAGATTTTAAAGACACTTGTGAATGATTGTGTTAAACCAAATTTGGGATAATAAAAAGCCTTCTTATGGATTATAGCATTTAATGAGTGGATTTGTTCATTTGAACCAACTCTCCTTCTAAACCTTTCAATGTATTTTGGAATTTCAAATGTGTGTTACCTATTTTTTTGTTCTTATATGTCTTGAGAATTGCATCATGGTTTATACTAATTGTTTATGTATAGGTACTACCCATTCTCTTGTGAGGTTCTCTACTCATTATCCATTGGCAATAAGATTGTAGATTTGTATAACTTTCTTGTGTTTTCTTTTTCATTTGTTTTTGGGAAGATTTTGTTATGGACATATAATCCTTATCTATGATGGATTTAATGAACATCATTCATATTCAAACACACAACATATACTAACCTTAAATATGAGTATGCATATTGTGTTTTGTTGTTGAAGTGAGGGAGTACCACCCTCTATAAATAAATGAAGAAGGGAATCCCTACTCTTTGCTTCACATATCTCATTGCTAAATTTTTATGTTTCCCAAGAAAGGTCTTTCATATTTATTACATCCAACAACAAAAAAATTATTTGGTAGTGGAAATGGTGATTCCATTCAGATTGGATGATATAAAATCAAAGGTTATATTCTTACATTTCTGATTTGGAGAATATGTGTTAAGACATGAGATTCTTGATGACTCAACTTCCAAAAATGAGTGAGGAAACTCTCTTCACACTCAAACTTAATTCTTTTGAAGATTCAAATCTCAACCAACTTATATAGAAGGTTTCACTTCATCTATGCGTGGATGAAATTGATTCATATTTGCTCCCTCTTTTCCCTTTTCTACTCTTCACATTACTCCTACTTTAAGGAAAAGACATGCACAAATTGTGATACCTTTGGTTTGTTTAAGATTGAAAGATACAAGGGTCATATCATAAGATCTAAGAATAAAATCATAGGGAACAAATCACTTATGGACTTTTTTCATATATTTCATGGTTTACCCTCTATCAACTCTAATTCTATTAACCCAAATCCCTGTACCCATGTTATATCATCTAGTTTAGGTAAATCTCCATGAGAAACCATCATTTTTCCCTTCAAATTCATCACACTTTAGTTGAATCATGTCTCTCCTTTATTCTTGTGCCAATTGTATTTCATCCTTGCATGCAGAAGATTACGATCTAGTTTATTTAGTTTACCAACTAATTGTAACCCCATTTCAAATACTTTAAAAATGAAATTTAACTATATTCACTAGGATCGGTTCCATTTATACTAACCAAAATCTCTAAGTGTTGAAAATACAACAAGAAATTCCTAATTTAATTTTGTCCTTAAATTGGGAATAAAATTATAATTCCACATCACATGACAACTTGTATTAGTTAACTAAGTTATTTTGACTTAGTTGGCTCAGTTAATTCGAGTTGAGGTCTAACTTGAGTCATGTAGAGTATCTCCTACATTATAGGAGCCCTCGTTGAGTTTATTTTAAGTTGTAATTAATTAATTTAGTTTAACTGAGTTAAAGTCAGTTAAACTAGTTCCAATTGTTGGATAAACTAATGGGAGGACTAGTAGTGTGGTTTTGTCTGTAGTGATCAACCAGTTAACTGATGATTCACTCATAAATAACTCATGCATGTCTAATCTGAGAGTTACCCAATTTATATTGGAGTCCAGGAACAATGTACTATCAGTTGTATAATCATATGAATTATACAGGTGTTGCACGTAGTCAAAGGAAGGCTTATGAGGATTGCGCAATTCCAATTGAGGATTTTTCCTAATTAATAAGGGTTAATTCCCAAGGAAAAAAACGCTAGGAAATAGGGACTTGGGAAAGTGAGAAATTGGTTAAGTATAAGCATGGGCTTGTCTAGGAAGCAGTGAGATAGATCGAGATAGTGCAAAGGTTGCTCGAGCTTGAGCAAAGCATTGTAATCTTCTCATATTTTCTAACTAATGCAATATACAGATAGCAAGGGTTTTTAGTTGTGTTTTCCTCAGGAAATTATTGTGTAATGCGTTGATTGAATTCTTTCTCTTGTATGCTTCGTGATTTCGCGATTGTTTAATTGTTTACATTGATGAGTAGAGTAGATTCAAGTTTATTGTTTTAGCAAATTACAATTAGCAGTTTGAATCTACAAGGCATTTTTACATGGTATCAGAGCATAAATCACTCTAGAAGAGGAGAATATGATTTTGTCTTTTGCAGTTGAAATCGAATTTGTAGTATCATACTTCAGAACCAGAAGGATGTTGTTCTACATATTGAGACTCGAATATGCCCTTAAGGGTAGTTCTAACTATATTTTTTGAAAGGACTGGATGGAGACAATGTTGGAAGAAAATGAACTTAAGGAATTCATAGACAAAGATATTCCTAAGCCCCCAGCAACCAACATTCAAGATCTAGAAGAGTGGAGAAAATGTGTTGCAAAGGCGAGAAGGATTATCCTAGAAGGATTTTGAGGTCATATTGTCTCGAACCTCCACGGTAAGGAGACTCCATATGCTATGTGGAAGGCCTTGATAGACCTATTTCAAAATAGAAGTGACCACAGGGAGCTGGAAATAAAGGACAAGCTCAAGAAAACAAGATGGAGAAGGGTGACACAATACCAAAGTACTTGACCAAGTTCACCCAATATCGAGATGAGCTTGGAAGTGTTGGTGTTACAGTTGTTGAAGATAATCTTATCAACCTAGTACTTCTAGGCCTTCCCAAGAGCTTGCATAGCTACCAGGCTTGGGTAAATGGGAGGGAGAAGCTACCAGAGTGGGAGAGTTTGTGGTCTGACTTGGTGCAAGAAGAGATTCGGCGGAACACCATAGATGGATCCTCATCCATGCATGATGATGAGGAGAATTTTGCCTTAGCTAGAAAGGAAAAGAAAGGGAAAGGGAAGTCATCCCATTCGAAATCATATTTCAATAAGGGCACCAAGAAGGACTTGTCAAAGATTAAATGTTTTCATTGTCACGAGTTGCGACATTATGCCATGAACTGTCTGCATAAGAAGGTCAGCAAGAAGACCTTAGGAGGAGCAGCAGGTGAAGATATTGCTTCACAATTCGAGCTGGATTTCACCCTCATCATATTCATGGTGATATTGGTGATGACTAGTGTGTAGTATCTAGATAGTGGAGCCTCATTCCATATGACTGGAAAGAAAGAATTCTTCAGTGACTTGGAGGAGAAGGACCTCCAGATGCACATCGAAATGGGATATGATGGAAGGTATAGTGCGACTGACATCAGTATTTTTACTTTTCAAAGGAATTCTGCTTCTCCTCTCACATTAAAAGATGACATGTATGTTTCGGGTCTGAAGAAGAATTTGGTTTCAGTTGCTATGTTGGAGGACCATGGCTATGATGCGATATTTAGAAAAGGAAAGGCTTTCATTCATCACAAAGCCTCAGGACAAGTGAAGCAGATCAGGGTTCGAGTGAAGAACCTATACAAATTGGATGTAGAATACTATGTTTCTTTGAACACAAAAGCGGAGAAGGTGTAGAGTCGAGACATCAGTGAGTTGTGGCATAGAATATTGGGTCACTTGCACCATAGAGATTTGAAGATCATGTAGCATATTTCTACAGGACTTCCCAAGGGTGCACCAGAGTAGAGAGATACATGCAAATGGTGTACATTGGTGAAGTACATCAAATCCACCTTTCATGATAAGGATAGTTGAGCGCAAGCGATCCTTGAAAGAGTTCACTCAGATGTGTGTGGACTGTTCTCGACAAACAATATGGCCAATCATAGGTATTATGTAATATTTGTAGATGATTTCTTCATAAGTGTTGGATTTTCTTCATG
This sequence comes from Pinus tabuliformis, assembly GCA_031772625.1. Taxonomy (NCBI): domain Eukaryota; kingdom Viridiplantae; phylum Streptophyta; class Pinopsida; order Pinales; family Pinaceae; genus Pinus; species Pinus tabuliformis. Next base: position 571,803,538 of record CM062806.1, on the reverse strand, counting down.
TAGAATAAAGATCAAACGTTCTCTAAATTTTGTGAATTTAAAGCACTTGTTGAGAAAGGCATTGGAAGGAAATTGAAGCCCCTCAGGAGTGATAACAGTGGAGAATATGTGTCGAATGAATTCATAAGTTATGTGCATAAGAAGGAATTCGACGGGAATTAATAACACCCCATAACCCACAACATAATGGGTTGGCTGAAAGGAAGAACATAAGTATTATGGGAGATGCACGGGCGATGTTACATGATCAGGGCCTACCATTAAACTTGTGGGTTGAAGCATGCAACACAATTGTATATGTGCAGAACAGGATCCCTCATTGGATTCTCGGGATGAGTACACCAAAAGAAGATTTTTCAGGTAAGAAACCAGATGTGGCACACTTCAGGATATTTGATTCAACAGTTTACTGTCGTGTTACCAAAGATGCAAGGAAAAATCTACAACCAATAGCTAAGTTGGGCATATTTGTGGGGTACATTGATACACCTCACAACTATCGAGTGTACCTTACTTCTAAAAACATGACAATGGTTCGTAAAGATGTGAGTTCAATGAAGAGAAGGCCATGAGATGTTCCCTTGAGAGGGAGCTTCAGTTACATGCAGATGAGGAATTTTAATCTCCAAAAGAAGAACCTCGGGATGATGTGGAGCAGCCACATGCAGAGGAGTAGAGAGTGGAAGCACCTACTCATGCAGAGACTTCTAGAGATGGAAGGAAGCACACCAAAGAGGATGACAGATTGATGCATGATGCTAGAGAGAGTGTGGGAGCACCCACATCACAATGCAGGCAGAGGAGGTCACCAGATCGGTACACTGGCTACATGGATCTGATGAGTGAGAGTGTAGAAATTGAGCCATCCCCATTCAAGGAAGAAGCACAACAACCAGTATGGGTTGATGCCATGGTTGAGGAGTATGACTCCATTATCATAAACAGTGTTTGGGAAGTGGTCCTAAGACCAGCAGACAAGCTAGTGGTGAGTTCCAGATGGCTTTATAAGGTAAAGCAAGTAGCAGATGGGAGTGTGGAGAAACAAAAGGCTAGATTTATGGACAGAGGGTTCTCTCAGGTGGAGGGTATTGATTACGAGGATACCTTTGCTCCATTAGCAAGGCACTCTTCAATCAGATCTATTCTAGCACATACATCAAAGATGGGATGGAAGATACATCAAATGAATGTGAAGACAACATTCCTCAACTATTTGATTGAGGAAGATGTGTACATTGAGTAGACGGAAGGATTTGAGACCTTCAACAGAGATTCACATGTGTGCAGACTCAAGCAAGCATTGTATGGATTGAACAAGAACCCCGTGCTTGGTACACCAGGATTGATTGCAATTTCACCAAGTTGGGCATCACCAAAAGTGAAGCAGATGCAAACCTTTACCATATTGTGGTTGAAGGTAAATTGTTGATTATAGTATTATATGTTGATGATTTAATTCTAAAAGATGATGAGAATATTCAGTATTGGGTCAGCACATCAAAGGGAATCTTAAGTATTGGGTCAGCAGTTGTTTCTTGGTACAGCAGGAAGTAGAGATCAGTTGTGCTCAGTTCGATAGAAGCAGAGTACATGGTTGTTAGTCAAGCATCTTGTGAGGCTATCTAGATGAGGAAGATCCTTGTTAGGTTATTTGGTTAGTATATGGATCCTACAGTGATTTACTGTGACAATCAGTGTTGCATCAAACTCTTTGAGAATTTATTTTTTCATGATTGGTACAAGGATATCGACATCTGGTATCACCATCTATAAGATTGTGTGCATAGGAGAATCATGTTGTTGGAGTACATTCCTATAAAGGAATTGGACGCAGATATTTTGACAAAGGCATTGTCAAGATGAAAATTCGAGTTTCGTAGAGGCAGGATCAGGGTAGCAGATAATCCCTTTCTTGTTGAGAGGGAGTGTTGATGTTATATACCTAGGGGGGATAATATGGGGTACCAAGGGAGGTACCCAAGGTAATAATGTAATAATGGGATGGGCCATAGTAATAAATAAGGTGGTTAACCCATATCATGTAAGGGACCACAAGTAGTTAATAATAATGTAATGGGCCTATGGTATTAGTTGATGGTATGAGGGAACCATGGTAATGACGCATGGTATTGTATGTATGAGGCCTATATAGAGGCTAGCAACTCCATGTCAAGGGATAGAGAAGGATTATTGTATGAACAGGCATATGGCTTGTGGAGTGTTCTCTTTCCTTAAGGAGTGAATGTATGGTGTTGCCCTACCTTAAGGGTTTGATCAATAAAGAATCATTTCTATCCATATTCCGATCTTATTCTTCTTGGGTTATTTTCCATTATCATAGTATTTCTGGGTTAGATCTATAACAAGTGGTATAAAGAAGCAATTCTATCTATTTCTCTCTTATTGTTTCTAGGTTTATTTCCATCATCATATATTTTGGATCATATCTATAACAAGTGGTATCAGAGCTATTTCATATCAGATCTATAATATTTCTGGGTTCCCATGGTATTAGTTTGATGGTATGAGGGAACCATGGTAATGATTCATGCTATTTTATGTATGAGGCCTATATAGAGGCTAGAGACTCCACATGGAGATATAGTGAAGGATTATTGTATGAACAGACATATGGCTTGTGGAGTGTTCTCCTTCCTTAAGGAGTGAATGTATGGTGTTGCCCTACCTTAAGGGTTTTGATAATAAAGAAGAATTTCTATCTATTTCTATCTTATTTCTGGGTATATTGTGTTCTCTTATATTTTTAGATCAGATCTATAACAAGTGGTATCAGAGCACTTTCTTGGGCAAACCGTGGAGAATTTTTTTTTAATTTTTTGCAAGGTTTTGGGGGCGGCGAGTTTGCAGATCAGATATGTAAGTTTTGGTGCAAGATCTATAAATTCTAATTGCAGATCTGGATTCTATGTGAAAAAATACCCGATTTCAAAAAAAAATTCAGTCGAATCGGAGTCCGGATGAAGGAGATATCGCTGATTTAAAATCAGTGGGGTTGTAGACAATTTTTCAGGGCAGCGAGTTTGCAGCGCAGATCTAGACGTCCTGGTGGAAGATTTGCAAAATCTAATTGTAGATCTGGATTGTTTGAAAAAAATTACCCAATTTCAAAAAAAAAAATCAGTCGAATCGAAGTCCGGATGAGGGAAATATCGCTAATTTAAAATCGGCTCTTTTTGCAGAAATTTTGGTGACGGCGGGAGAGTTGCAGCGCAGATCTGAAATTTCAAGTGCCTGGATCAAGATTTCTACCACACGGGCAGATGCAGAATGATTGTTCCATTTCCAAAAACAGGTCATAATAGGGATTCTGAGTAATATTGACTAAACTGTGACAATTTCCAATTTTCGCCAAGAGAATTTTTTTTAAAACCCTCTTCATGGCGGTTCTATTTTTTACAGGGAAAGATAATGGTCCTACTATTGAAGAATTCATACAAAGAATAAAGTCCAAATATGGGATATGTTGGAAAGCTATAGTATGGCTTAATTTGACAGAAGAGGCTGACAAATGGTGGAACTCACTTCGCATCAAACAGTTGGACGACTTGTCGGATAAAGAATTTGAAAAACTGTTTATGGACAAATGGTCTTGTGCTAGAAAAAAGAATGAGACACGTTAGGGGTTATGTTCTACTGGTATATCCTTATTACAGGTTCATGGATTAATTCAGAAAGAGAAGATCATTGTTTCTATCAATCCTAGTTGCAAGCATAATTTTATCAATGTTAATTTGGCAAAAAAAATTGCAAGTTCCAACAAAACATATTGAAAATACACAGGTTGATGATAAGGATGTTCAAATTTATAAGGATTTGAAACTTTCTATGGATAAGTATGTGTTTCATGTTGATTTTTATGCTTCAAATATGGATAACATAGATGTTGTTTTGGGATACCCTTGGATGGAATTAGTGGGTACTATCAATATTAATGTACAGAAGAAATTCCTGAAGCTTTGGTATAAAAAGAAGAAAATTACATTACAGGATATTTCCATTAATAAATAGGTAGAGTGCAAGGAGGCTGAAGCAGAAGATGTTCCAGGGTCTGACATATTAGATGATGAGCCAGTGATGATAGACAATCAAACACAAATGGAGGCGGAAGCAGAAAAGGTTACAGGTGCTGATACATCAGAGGAGGGCTCAGTGGTTGAAGTCATATTGGAAAAGAAGACACCACAACAGGCACCACAGCAGGGTGAATTAAAGAAAAAGACACCGTGGGTTAAAACTTCAACATATCATCACCCACATCACCCCGCAAGAAAACAACCAACACGATGGCAACCAACTAGCCACAAGGACAACAACCCCCATATGATGGATAGCAAGGAGCCTAGATCCACCTACTACACATCAACACTGAAGAGCTGCAACGGTCAACTTCCATCTCAAGTGAGCGAGGCACCAACGAGATCGAGGGTTCACCTTTCTCTTGGATGGCTAGATGCACGTGCATGGTACCAGTGGACTACTCTTTTGAGTAGATCTTATTATTTATGTTCTTCCCATGTTTCGGGGACGAAACATGCTTAGGGGGGTGGAATGTTATATACCTAGGGGGGATAATATGGGGTACCAAGGGAGGTACCCAAGGTAATAATGTAATAATGGGATGGGCCATAGTAATAAATAAGGTGGTTAACCCATGTCATGTAAGGGACCACAAATAGTTAATAATAATGTAATGGGCCCATGGTATTAATTTGATGGTATGAGGGAACCATGGTAATGATCCATGGTATTGTATGTATGAGGCCTATATAGAGGCTAGAGACTCCACATGGAGATATAGTGAAGGATTATTGTATGAACAGGCATATGGCTTGTGAAGTGTTCTCCTTCCTTAAGGAGTGAATGTATGGTGTTGCCCTACCTTAAGGGTTTTGATAATAAAGAAGCATTTCTATCTATTTCTATCTTATTTCTGGGTATATTGTGTTATCTTATATTTTTATATCAGATCTATAACAGTTGAAAATGCAATAAGAAAATCCTAATTTAAGTTTTACCTTGAATTAAATTGGGAATAAAATTGTAATTCCACATCACATGAAAACTTGTATTAGTTAAATAAGTTAATTTGACTTAGTTGGCTCAGTTAATTCAAGTTGAGGGTCTAACTTGAGTCATGTAGAGTGTCTCCTATATTATAGGAGCCCTGGTTGAGTTTATTTTGAGTTGTAACTAATTAATTTAGTTTATCTGAGTTAAAGTCGATTAAACTAGTTCCAATTGTTGGAGGAACTAATGGGAGGTCTAGTAGTGTGGTGTTGCCTATATTGATCAGCCAGTTAAATGATGATTCACTCATAAATAACTCATGCATGTTAGATATGAGAGTTACCCAGTTGATATTAGAGTTCAGGGACAATGTACTATCAGTTGTATAATCATCTGAATTGTACAGGTGTTGCATGCAGTCAGAGGAAGGCCTATGAGGATTGCGTAATTCCAATTGAGGAATTTCCCTAATTAATAGGGGCTAATTCCCAAGGAAACAACGCAAGGAAATAGGGACTTGGGAAAATGAGAAATTGGTTAAGTATTGGCCTAGGCTTGTGTAGGAAGCAATGAGACAGATAGAGATAGTGCAAAGGTTGTTTGGGCTTGAGAAAAGCAATGTAATCTTCTCATATTTTTTGACTAATGAAATATACATATAGCAGGGGTTTTTAGCTATGGCTTTCCCCAGGAAATAATTATGTAATGTGTTGATTGAATTCTTTCTCTTGTATGGTTCGTGATTTTGCGATCATTTAATTATTTCCGTTGATGATTAATGTAGATTCAAGTCTATTGTTTTACCAAATTACAATTAGCAGTTTGAATCTACAAGGAATTTCTACACTAAGTTCAGTGTTTGTTTCACATGAAAAATGTTGTACAGGTTGATGCAGTTGTAAGGATCTATGTTAATCATGGATTTAAGAGCATTGAGATGGATCTTGGTGAGAAGATCAAGGATTTCAAACACTACTTCAATAATTACTAAAGGTGAGATTTTTTTTGTGAACCCCTTAGCAACATATGTATATCAAGGGAAATATGGCTAACATTTTTGAAACCATACCAATTAACAACTATAGAAATCCCAATCTCATGGAAAATGTATTCATCAAAGTAGATTGTTCTCCTAAATAATTCCTCATTTTTACAAATCCAAATATTTTTAAAGAGTTTTATGATGTTTTTGCTTGGACCTATGAAGAAATGCTAGGAATAAATCCCAAAATTGTTGAGCACAAAATTATGAAGTATGAAAATCTAAAGTTGGTTCAATGTGGAGCTACTTATGAGTGAGTATATTGCTTGACCCTGGGTTTTGTGGTAAACTAGGATGCCATGTAAAACCTTTTTCTTTCTAAATATGATTTCCCATATAAATATACACATTAATCATGGAGTTAATAGCATTGAGATGGTGCTTGGTGAGAAGATGAAGGATTTCAAACATTACTTTAATAATGACTAACGGTTAGAATTGGTTTGTGAACCCCTTAGCAACACATGTCATGTATATTGTCAGGCCAGGGTAACTCCAGAATAGCCAGAAGAAAACTAATTGTATAATTCATTAGCTAACTATCATTTATATACAGAAATAGGACGGATCAATTCATCTTCTTGATGACTGATCGCGTTCCAGTTCACCCATCCGTTGAGGATTAGGTGTCAACATTCCACCCCTTAATCTGAAGGGATGTTGGTGAGTCCAAGCATCGTTCTGAATCTTTCAAGCTTTTCTCTTCCAAGCGCTTTGGTGAAGATGTCTGCAATTTGCTCGTTTGTGGAACAATGACGGAGATGGATTGTTTTGGCCTCAACATGATGTCGGATCAGATGATATTTAGTATTGATGTGCTTAGTACGATCATGGAACTTTGGGTTCTTGGCCAACTTTATTGCAGAGGTGTTATCAATCATGAGTGGAGTTGATTGTATTTGTTTTACCTGCAAATCTTCAAGAATTTTCCTGAGCCACACAATTTCTTTCGTTGCTTCAGCTGCTGCCACATATTCTGCTTCTGTTGTGGAATCTGCTGGTACTGATTGTTTGCGTGATCTCCAGGAGATAGCTCCTGATCCAAGACTCATAGCATATCCTAAAGTAGATACCCCAGTTTCTTTGTCTCCATCGAAGTCTGAATCAGAGTATCCAATCAAGTTGAAGTCGTCCACCTGTGTATACTTGATTCCAAGGTCTTGAGTTCCCTTCAAGTACCTTAGAACTCTTTTTGTTGCAGACCAATGTCCCTCACAAGGCTTTTGCATAAACCTGGAGAGGATTCCAACATCAAATGAAATCTCTGGTTTGGTAGTAGTGAGGTAGATGAGACTTCCTACAAGCTGTCTATACTTTGTTGCATCCTCAAATTCCTTTCCTTCAATAGATGTGAGCTTCAAGTTTTGTTCTATTGGAGTAGAAAGAGGATTGCACTCTGTCATGCCAAATCTGTTTAACAAATCTCCAATGTATTTCTTTTGAGAAAGAAATATGGATTTTGGATGTTGGGTTACTTCAATGCCAAGATAGTAATGAACATAGCCCAAATCAGTCATTTCAAAATTTTTTCCTAATTCTTTCTTTATGGATGCAATATAGCTTTCATTGTTCCCTGTCATTAAAAGATCATCTACATATACCACAAGATATACAACTATTTTGCCAACTTTCTTGACAAATAAAGTTGCATCATCAAGATCAAAATGATTGAAGTTGAGTTTCAGAAGATGCTCAGTTAGTTTTTCATACCAGGCTCGTGGTGCTTGTTTGAGGCCATATAAGGACTTCACAAGTTTGCATACTTTATGTTCATGTCCTTTCACAGCAAATCCTTCAGGCTGGGACATAAAAACATTCTCTTTTAGATCTCCATTCAAGAATGCAGTTTTTACATCCATTTGATGGACTTTCCAACCGTTCTGAGCAGCTAGTGCAAAGAGTGTCCGGATGGTGGCCCATTTTGCTGTGGGGGCAAAAGTTTCCTCATAATGGACCCCTTCCTTCTGTGCAAAACCTTTTGCCACAAGCCTAGCTTTGTGCTTGTCAAGTGAGCCATCAGCTTTGTACTTGTTCTTGTAGATCCACTTGCAGCCAATTGGTTTGGTTCCAAATGGAGGATCAACTAGCTTCCAAGTGCCATTCTTTATGAGGGCATCATACTCCTTTTGCATCGCTTCTTTCCATTCATCATGAGAAGCAGCTTCTTTGAAGGAAGTTGGTTCAAAACCTGTAGACAAGTTCAATTCACAATCATAAGTAACATCCATATCAACAGGTGAATTAGAGTTATCTACATCACCTCCATCTTGTTGGTCTGTATTTCTGGTTCCTGTTTTTCCAATTTCATCAGGATGAACGCTTTCAAGTGTCTTTGTCAGCCACCTTGGGGGACCTTTCTGAGATGGTCCAGGCTGTTCTGTTGATTGAGTTGGGACTGAATCAAGATTGAGTCTCCCAATTCTATCAATTACATAACTTAAAGGATCATCCGGTGTTGGAGTTTCATGCAAGGGAGATTGTTCTTCAGAAGAAGATTCCACATGTTGATCTAGTATAGGAATCCCCCCTTCAAGATGTGGAATCTGATTATCAAACTCTTGAAATGATTTTGTTTTTGTGAATCTATCCAAGCGATCAAGTTGCCGCTCAACAACACTGTCAGATTTGGATGATTCAAGAAAAATGACATCTCTAGATACAACAAACTTTTTATTTATTTCATCATAGAGACGGTATGCTTTAGATGTGTTTGAATACCCTAGGAAGATACACTTACGACTTCTAGCACCAAGTTTGTTTCTATGTACCTTTGGTATTAAAGCATAAGAGGTGGAACAAAAAATCCTGAGATGTTTTACCGAAGGAACATGTCCATACCACAATTCATAAGGAGTCTTGTTTCTTATAGCACTAGATGGACATCTATTCTTTATATATGCAGCACATAGAACAGCATCAGCCCAAAACATTGTCTTTACATTTTTGAAGAAAAGCATGGATTGTACCATATTCAAAATTGTTCTGTTCATTCTTTCAGCTACACCATTCTGTTGAGGATTATAAGGCACAATTGTTTGATGTTTAATCCCATGTTGGCGAAGATAGTGTTCAAATTCATTTGATGTATATTCTTTTCCATTATCAGTGCGAATAGACCCAATATGAGATTGTGCATCATTTTCAATCCACTTATGAAAATTCTTGAATGTTTGAAAAGCATCAGATTTGTTCTTCAATAAATAAACCCAACACATTCTGGTGTAATCATCAATAAATGTCATGATATATTTATTTCCATTTGCAGAAGGAACAGGCATTGGACCACATAAATCTGAATGAATGAGTTCAAGCTTCCTATATGCTCTTGAATGTGAATCATGAAAAGACTGTTTGCTATGCTTTCCTAGAATGCAAGCATCACATTGCTTATGTTTTCTAGGAATTGTAGGCAAACCAACAACACCATTTTTCTTCAACAAGCAGAGACTATCATAGTTTAAATGTCCAAATCTAGCATGCCATAATAAACTTGACGGAAGTGTACCTTCTTCATGATGAGAAATATATGAGAAATGTTGTGCATGAGCAGAGGTTCCTTGCAGTTTAAGAAGTCTTTCTTCTTCTATACCCCTCATGACAAGTGAGTGGTCAGATGTCTTTCTTACCTCAAGCTTTCCATCAAACATATGAATGGAGTGACCTTGCTGGCGGATGTGGACCAGGGACAACAAGTTTCTCTTGAGCTGTGGGAGATATAGAACATGATCCAGAAGAAAGTCTGGAAGACCAGGCAGTTTAAGCCTGATTGTGCCAAGCCCTGATGGCTTGATTTTTGACTGATCTGCAAAGTATACTGCTCCATCAACATTGTCAGTGAAATCTTCAAAAAAATCTTTCCTATGAGTCATATGACAGGTTGCTCCTGAATCAAGCAACCAGTCATTTTTCGAAGAAGCAAGTGAAGCATTAGACAAATCTTCATTTACTCCAATGTTACATTGTGCCTCAATATAGTGAGCGGATTCAGGTGCTTTACCTTTGTCTGTGTCATCAGTTTTACCTTTCTGCTGAATTTTGTCCCATGGTAGCTTGCATGTAGAAGCATCATGTGATCCATTTCGTTTGCAGTGAATGCAATGCAGATCTGCCTTTTCTGCTTGAGAATGTCTGCCCCCCCTGCCTCTGAAGTATCTTCCTCTTCCTCTTCGTCCACCTCTTCCTCTTGTAGAATCTTGAGCAGGATGATTTTCTTTATGAGCAAGGCAAACAGTCTCTTCAGAAGATTCAGGGACTGTTTTCTTTCCAAAGGCTTTCTCTCTTTCAGCAAACTTTTTCACAAGAGACTCAAAGGTTATGTCTTTAAGATTTCCATTTGCTTGTAAAGACTCAAGATAATTAGAGTAGGTAGGATAGAGAGCTTTGAGAAAGGCAATAAGAGAGATATCCAGCTCAACCTTAGTGGATTTAATATCATGCATTATAGACTTTATTTCAGATGCAAGAGCAAGAGGATCATTATTTTTCAGTTCAAGAGTGAAGAGTTTAATCATGAGCTGAACAACTTCAAGTGCAGAATGTGAATCATAGAGTTCTTTCAGCTTTTGTAAAGCTTCAAAGGCAGTGGAATAGGATGAAATATGACGACTTACTTCTTCATTTACAGATGCTGCGATCAATGCATAGGCTTGGCTGTTCTTGTTTTCCCAAATGGCGAGTTCTTTGTCTGATGTAGGCTGCACAGGGTCTTTGTCTTCTTCTCCAACACACACTCCCTTCCACAACTCATTGTAGATGAGGGTGTGTTTTACCATCCGAGACCATTCAGAATAGTTCTCCTTGCCAGTGAGAACTATTCCTACCATAGAAATGATTGAATGCATTCTGTAAAAGAATATCTCTGCTAAAAAAAAACTTCTGTTGATAAAAAAAAAACTTCTGCTGAAAAAATCCTTATGCCACAGCCTTATGTACTTTATTTTCTTCTAACGTTTGATAGAAGCATCAACATTTCTTATATCACTGCAATATTACTATGTTTTAAAAAAATGCGCAATGGATCTCTTCAATATATATCACTTCATTCTATTAATATATCACTTCAATATATTAAAATATATCATGCAATACTACAAATTCTTTGATATATAAACACTCTGATTGATATAACTTTGAATGCTTTGAAAACTGCTTATATAAATGCTTTGGATGATATATATAAACTGCACAATACTATTTGAACTACTAAACATAGTTTTGTTACCATACGCATCAATGTTCACTCTCAAAGACTTCCCACATACGGCGCTAGATGTTACAATCTTCCCACAACAACCATACTTGACTCCATCCTCTGTATGTAACCTCTGTATGTAACAATGCATCACTATTCAAATAGCTTCGTGTTCAACCTTAAAACAACGCATTCAAACTATTCAAACAGCTTCGTGTTCAACCTTAAAATAGTCTTTTACTTGAGAACAAATTCAATGGTGTTCCATTTTCCTTCATACATCAAAGGCTCTAAAAAATTTCACTTGAAATAGATGAAGAGCACTACTGAAAAAACTTTGAAATAGAGAACGAAACGAGGAAATTTCATTTCTATGAACTGCTTGACTACCGAAGTATTTTGATGCTACACCTTTTTGTTTTCAAATAACAAATGGCATTTGCGCCAATTTTAAAGTCTTTCTTGAAAAACAAGATGCCATTCAGTTACCATACCATATCCTCCTGTCGCGCGGTTATTCGAACTCACTACTTTCTATACCATGAATGCAGTTTTTACCATGTCAACCTTAAAACAGGGCATACCATGTCAGGCTTAAAAACAGCGCATTCAAAAACTATTCAAACAGCTTCGTGTTCAATGAATGCATGAAAAAGACCCTCGGGATCCTTTCCGCTTCAAGTATAGAGCCACAACAATATCTTATGCGGGCCTTCGGTGTAAAATGGTAGGAAAAACATCGTTCAAAGGCATGGTGGAAACCAGCGAAGCCCATAGCAGTTGCAGTGCCTCATCGGGACTCACACTCGTTTTTTGCTCCGCCAAATCTGATATGTCAGATACAGATGCCATGTAACTGGAGGCGGCAGATGGCAGAGGGCAGATGGAGAGGGAGGAGAGCGTTATGGCAAACGTTTAGGCATATGCGCAGACAATCAATGCGTTTCAGGCAGACAATCAATGCACAGAGACTAACGTTTCAGGCAGACAGAGGCGTTATAGCCAGGCAAACGATTCACTGGCACCTCTGTAACGTTCAGGCAGAGGCAGTGGCAGAACGACAGAGGACAACAGCAAAAATGAAGGAGTTACGGCTATTTTAAGAACCTGGGACCTGCGCTCTGATACCATGTCAGGCCAGGGTAACTCCAGAATAGGCAGAAGAAAACTGATTGTATAATTCATTAGCTAACTATCATTTATATACAGAAATAGGACGGATCAGTTCATCTTCTTGATGACTGATCGCGTTCTAGTTCACCCATCCGTTGAGGATTAGGTGTCAACATATATCGAGGGAAATATGGCTAAAATTTTTGAAACCATACCAATTAACATCTATAGAAATCCTAATCTCATGGAAAATGAATTCATTAGATTGGATTGTTCTCATGAATAATTCCTCATATATTCAAATCTTTTTAAAAAGTTTTGCGATGTTTTTTCTTGGACCTACGAAGAAATGTTAGGACTAGATCCCAAAATTGTTGAGCACAAAATTATAAAGTATGAAAATATAAGGTTGGTTCAACAAATGATACAACCTATTAGTCCTCAAAAAATTGTTGGAACTAAGGCAAGGGTGGAGAAATTTCTTAAGGTTAGTTTCACCTACCCTGTTCCCTTCACCAAATGGGTATACAACCTTGTTCCTATAGATAAGAAGTAGGGAAACATTTGTATGTGTATGGATTTATATTATTTGAGCAAAGCTTGTTTAAAGGAAAATTATCCCACACCATTTATTGATCATATCATTGATGAGTTTGCTGAGAGAGAGATATTTTCCTTTATGTAAGGATTCTCCCAATATAACCACATTCAAATATGTCTAAGGACCAACATAAGACTATGTTTATTTTTCATATGGACACTTTTTGATATTGGAAAATGCCTTTTGGCCTCTAAAATATTGGGGCTTCTTTCTAGTATGCCATGTCTTATTCTTTCCGCGATATCAAGGACATGATTAAAGCATACCTTGATGATTCTTCCACATGATCTTGCAAGAGGGCATATCATCCCACACACATACACACTGTGTTTGAGAGATGTTGATATTACTGAATTCATTTGAATCCTCATGAATGTATCTTCTGTCTCATTTTGGGGTGTTTTTATTATGCTTCGTTGTCTCTAATAAATGGATCATGGTCAATCCTCTCAAGGTTGAGGAAATAGTTCAATTTCCTGCTCCACAAAGCATTCATCAATTACATAGTATCCAAGGAAAATCCAATTTTATATTTTAATTTATCACTAATTACACTAGGACTACAATGGAATTCATGAACTTGTTAAATAATACGGTATCATTCATGTAGAATGATTTCAGATGGAAATATTTTGATTCTTTGAAATAGGAACTTGTATCTACCCCTTTGCTTAGTCCTCTAGAATATAGCAGAGATTTATTATTATATCTTGCAACATTAGAAACAACCATTGGAATACTCCTAGTTCAAGAAGATAATAGGGTCCAAGAGCACATCATCTATTACTTCATCAGAAGCTTCATAAGACTTGAACTCAAGTTTTTCCATGTAGAGAAGTTGGCCTTGGTAGCAATTCATGTTATTCAAAGGCTTCAACATGATCACATATGTGAATCCCTTAACATTTCTCTTAACCTGGCGACTTATTGGGGGAAAGTATAACAAACATATCATGTTTTGTGGGAGTTTGATCTCAAAATCACATCATATAAGTAAAAAAAAGTCTTTATTTTTCACCAAATTGATGTTGAAGTGTAGATTTTCCTATAAATTCACAAGCTTATGCAATTTACTAAAGCACAGGACAAGAATCTACTTCTACTTTCAACTAGCGAAATCCAATGGATCGATAAAAACAATAGGAACAAGAAGAAGACAAATCAATGGCACATAACACAATAAGTCTTCCTGGGGAAAGCCACTACTCAAAACCCCACATATCTGTATTGCATTAATCAGAAATATGAGTGAAGATACAAAGCTTTTTCTCACAAGAACAATTTCTCACAAGTATGATCAACTCTCTATCTCACAAGCTCGTTATTAGACAACGCTTCGCCAATTTCCACTGCCTACCAAGCCCCTATTTCCTTGCGCAATTCCTAGGATGAATAGCTTGTATTTAAAGGGAATCATGCTTCAAACTGTGCAATCCTAATTAGGTCACCTTCATGATTGCATGCATGATATTAACAACTCAGTGAATCATACAACTTTATAGTATGCTATCCCTACACTCTAGTCTCAACTGGGTCTTTCTCAGAACATACATGCATGAGTTTCCGATGAGTGAATATTCAGTTAACTGGAGTAGCACTTGTGGATGCACCAGTGCACTAACTGACTGTTAATCCTCTACTAGTTTAAAAAACAGTTAGAACTAGTTTAACTGACTATAACTCAATAAATTGTTACCTAATTACAACTCAATCTAAACTCATACTTGACCCCTAAAATTTAGGAAGAACACTTACATGACTTCCAAAAGACTTCCAACTCTAAATTCCTAATCCAATTAAGTTAATTAAACTTAATTAACTATTTACAAGTTTCTATGAGATAGAATTCGATTTTAATTCACAGTTTAACTCAAGGACAAATTAAACTAGAATTTCTTGTTGTTATTTCTCAACACTCCCTCTCAACAAGAAAGGGATTATCTACTACCCCGATCTTGTCTTTGTGAAACTTGAATTTACATCTTGACAATGCCTTTGTCAAAATGTCAGCATCTTTCTCCTCCGTGGGAATGTACTCTAACAACATGATCTGCCTCAATACACAATCTCTGAGATGATGATATCAGATATCAATGTGCTTGGACCTATCATGAAAAACTGGATTTTCAGAGAGTTTGATACAACTCTGATTATCACAGTAAATCATTGTCGTATCCATATGCTAACCAAACAGACCAACCAGGATCTTCCTCATCTAGATGGCCTCACATGCTGCCTAACTTGCATCCATGTACTCTGCCTCTGCCGAACTGAGTGCAACTAATCTCTGTTTCTTGATGTACCAAGAAACTGGTGTTGACCCAATACTGAAAATCCCACTTGAAGTACTTTTCCGGTTTGATGGACTCCCTGCCTAATATGCATCCGTGAAGCCTTGAAGCTTCACTCCATTTTTCTGTTTATACCATAATCTGTACTAAATAGTGCCCTTGAGGTATCTCAATACATGCTTTGTCACCTTCCAATACTGCTTGGTAGGCCTAACCATCACTTGACTAAGTTAGTTAACTGCATAGCATAATTCTGGTCATGTGCTCACCAAGTACATGAGTGAACCCACAAGCTTCCTGTAAACAGTAGCTTCCACTACCTCTCTCGAAGTAGCATCCTCCTTCCTCCAATTACCAGCTAGAGGAGTCTCCATAGGCTTGCAGCTCTCCATTTGGAATTTCCTAAGTATCTCGTTGGCATACGTTCCTTGAGACACAAACAACTCCCCATCACCCTGCCATACTTCCGTGCCCAGAAATTAATGCATGAGCCCCAAGTCCTTCATCTAAAACTCTCTCGTAAGGTCCTCCTTACAAGATTTGATCAGTTGATCATCACCTGTCAATATGAGATCATCAACATAAAGTACAATGATACAAAGTTTACCTTCCACCACTATGTGGTATAGGTTTGCATTCACTTCACACTTTGTGAAGCCTAACCCGGTGAAGTAGTTATCTATCCTAGTGTACCAAGCACAAGGTGCTAGCTTCAGCCCATACAACGCTCTCTTGAGTCGTCACACATGTGACTCATGGTCGAAGGTTTCAAAACCTTTAGGTTGCTCTATGTACACCTCTTCCTCAATTGTTCCATTAAGGAAGGTTGTCTTTACATCCATATGATGTATCCTCCAACCCATCTGCGCTGATAGTGCGAATATAGATTTAATCGATGAGCACCTTGCAACAGGAGCAAAGGTCTCATCATAGTCAATCCCCTCTACCTGTGAAAAGACACAGGCTACAAACCTAGCCTTATGCTTCTCCACACTACCATCTGCAGCTTGCTTTACCTTGTAAAGCCAACAGGAGCTCACCATGGACTTATCCTCTGGTCTTAGGACCACATCCCAAACATTGTTACGAACTATGGAGTCTTACTCCTCCACCATGGCATCAACCCAAATCAGTTTTTGCACTGCTTCCTCAAAGGAAGATGGCTCTGTCACAACACATCTACTCATAAGATCCATGTATCTAGTGTACTTGTCAGGTGACCTCCTCTGTCTACGTTGTGGTGTGGGTGCTCCCACATTCTCTCTAGCATCTGATAGAAATCTATGTGCCTCTCTGGTGTGCTTTATCCCATTTCTGGAAGACTCTGCCTGAGTGGATGTCTCCACTCCCAGATCCTCTACATGTGGCTGATCCACATCAATCTGAGGCTCCTCAACCTTAAGAGCTAAAATCTCCTCAACCACAATTAGTTGAAGCTCCCTCTCAAGGGAAACTCGTATGACCTTCTCCTCATCAAATCTAATATACATGCGAACCATTGTCTTCCTGTTGGTCAGCGAGTACACCTGATAGTTGTGAGGTGTATCAATGTACCCCAAAAATATCCCCAACTCTGTTGTCAGCGCAAGTTTATTCTGTGCATCCTTGGTCGCATGGAAATATATCAATGACCCAAAAATCCTGAAGTGACCAACATCTGGCGTCTTATCGGAATAAGCCTCCTCTGGTGTCTTCATCCCAAGAATCCAATGCGGGCTATGGTTCTGAACATAAACCGTTGTGTTGCATGCCTCAGCCCACAAGTGTAGTGGGAGACCCTGATCATGCAACATCGCCCTCATTGCCCCTACTATGCTTTTGTTCTTCCTCTCAGCCACCCCATTCTGCTAAGGGTTATGGGGTGTCATCAACTCTCATTTAATCCCTTCTAATGCACAAAAGTTATGAAACTCATTTGGGACATACTCACCACTATTATCACTCCTCAGACCTTTAACCTTCTTGCCAGAGTCTTTCTCCACCAATGCTTTAAACTCACAAAACTTTGTGAAGGTTTGATCCTTTTTCTACATGAAAAATATCCAACATTTTCGAGAAAATTCATCAAAAAATATAACATAATACATGTGTTTGGTCGTGGATGTTGTCAATAATGGTCCACACACATCTAAATGGACTCACTCTAGAATAGCCTCTGCTTGACTATCTCTGTCGTGAAAGGAAGACTTGGTGTATTTACCCAAAGTACACCCCTTGCATGTATCAACTTGCTCTAGTGTACCTTTGGGAAAACCAGTGGAGATCTGTTGCATGATCTTCAAAGCCCCATGATGCAAGTGACCCAATCACTTGTGCCAAAACTTGCCAACGTCTCGGCTTTGTGCCATCTCTACTTTCATGCTCAAAGCAGCAAAATCCTCTACCTCCAACTTATGGAGATTCTTCACCTGAATCCTTATCTTCTTTACTTGACCCATGGTTATGTGTCGAAGGAACGCCTTTCCTTTTGACAAGATCACATCATAGCCTTTATCCTCAAGCATGGCAACACATACCAAGTTTTTCTTCATCCTGGGCACATACATAAAATTCTTCAAGGTGAGTGGATCCCCATGCTCCCTCTCGAAAGTAATCGTGCCCAATCCAATAGCACTATACCTCCTGTTGTCACCCATCTCGATATGCATCTGGATATCTTTCTCCTCCAGGTCACTGAATAACTCCTTGTCGCCAGTCTTGTGGAATGAAGCTCCACTATCTAAGTACCATACACTTCCCATCGTTGACGACACCATGCATGAAATGAGGGAAAATTCCAATTCAAATTGAGAGGCCACATCCTCACCCACCACTCCTCCTGTGGACTTCTTCTTGGACTTCTTGAATGGACAATTTGTAGCAAAATGGCTCAGCTCATGACAATGAAAGCACTTAACTTTTGTCATGTATTTCTTCTTACTTCCATGGTAAGAATCCAATTTGGAATGGGAATATTTCCCTTTCCCCTTCTTTTCCTTAATTGCTAATGCACAATTCTCTTCATCATCATTCTTTGATGAAGAGCCATCCCTGGTGTTCCTCCTAATCTCCTCATGCATCAATCCAACCACAGTCGTTCCCAATCTCGCAGCTTCTCCCGACCATTGACAAAGTTCTGATAACTATTCCAACTCTTTAGGAGTCCCAAAAGAGCAAGACTCACCATATCATCCTCAGAAACCATGATTCCAGCACTTCCAAGTTCATCATGACATTGAGTGAACTTGGTCAAGTATTTTGGAATAGTCTCACCTTTCTCCATTTTGATTTTTCGCAGTTTGTCCGTCATTGCCAATTTCCTTTGGTCATTGTTGTTTTGATACAAGTCTGCCAATGCTTTCCACATATCATACAACGTTTCCTTCCCATGGAGACTCGGGACAATGTGGTCTCGAACTCCCTTAAGGATTATCTCCCTCGCCTTTGCCACACACTTCTTCCATTCGACCGGATTTTGTGCATCCGATGTTGTTGGCTTAGGAATGCCTTGATCAATGAATTCCTTCAATCCATTATCCTCTAGCACAACCTCCATTCTGTCCCTCTAGGCTATATAATTTGAGTTGCCTTCCAAGGTATACTCGAACCGAAAATCGTGGAACGTCGTCTGCCAATCCTGAATTATGTATTACAAATTCGAATTTTACCTGTAACCCAAAAATCAAAACTTCGCAATCTCCTCTATTATATTTTCTTTATCTCTGATACCATGTAGATTTTCCTGTAGATTCACAAGCTCATGCAATTTACTAAAGCACAGGACAAGAATCTACTTCTACTTTCAACCATCAAAAGCCAATGGATTGATGAAAACAATATGAACAAGAATAAGACAAATCAATGGCACATAACACAATAAGTTTTCCTTGGGAAATCCACTACTCAAAACCCCGCCTATATGTATTGTATTAATTATAAATATGAGTGAAGATACAAAGCTTATTCTCACAAGAACGATTCCGCACAAGTATGCTTAACTCTCTACCTCACAAGCCCACTATTAGCCAACACTTAGCCAATTTCCACTGCTTGCCAAGCCCCTATTTCCTTGCACAATTCCTAGGATGAATATCCTGTATTTAAAGGGAATTCATGCTTATAAAACTACGCAATCCTAATTAGGTCCTATTGATGGTGCTATACCCTCCATTATTCAAGGGATCACCCCGGTATGAAGTCCTAACTATACCTCACACAGTTTGGTGTGGGACTCCCATCTGGTATGTTGGCCTGGTTTCCATTATCTTAAGGATTTTCCTCAACTCTTGCTTGTCAACACAAGAGAGTTGTTCGCTTTGTCTTCAAGAAGTGAGGTTCGCGTTCCTAGTGAGTGTAAGTGTACTTTTGTCAATGGTTCTTTCACTATGAGGGGAAAAAGGTGAAGGTGAGTTCCAATTTTAAAGGGATCAGTCCCAACTCGGCTAGGAACACACAACACAAAGGACACACACAGCGTCTGGCGGAGCAGTCCACTCGGATGCGGCAGTCACAACATAAAAGGTAAGATAATATGTACAACATTCACAGATCAGTCAGAGACGAGTGCAATGGTTGTTATAGCATGGTTCATGTGAAAGGTCTGTTTGATGTCCAGCAGAGCAATTGACATAGATGGGACAACATTAACAACATATATAACACATTTCCATTAATAGATTATGCATTACAACAAATGAATTAGTTCAGATGTAGAACACATGGTTAAAGAAACATGCATTACAAGTGTTAAAGATCAGTCTTACAACAAATATAATACATGTGTGAAAACGTGTTGGCCTGTTGACAGGCTTCTGAATTAAGCAAAAGTTCCAAGACACATCGTTACACCATACATCACTAACCCCGTCAGTAGGGAATTGAAGCCACTACTTACTCCTCAAAGAAAATATTACAGACTCTCTTGGCTAAGTGGGAGGAGCTGAGGTGAAAATTCCTTTCATGTACAAATGAGCAAGCTATTTATATGCAAGGGTGAAACTAACCCTTGTGGTTGTTCGACTACCCTCATGACCATTCGACTTCCATGACTTTCCGACTTACATGAATCTATGTTCAACAAGTGGGCCTCTTGGACTTCCACATTACATCACATTGATTGAAAACAAGCCCATAGTGGAGATGTGGGAAACATGACTCACGACTTCACTCGACATGACTTGACATGACAATGTTGGTACATTCGTGTTGCTACTAGAGTGCATGTCGAGCTAGAGTGTTGCTGAGTGATGGATGTCTTCATGGTGTACCATAGCTTCACATCCACATGGAGAATTGCGCATAGTCTTCAATGGTCCTTGGTTCGCTTGATGAAGCTTTAGCATGTTGTTCCTTACTTTGATGCTGGAAGGCTTCACAGGCTCACTTGTTCATGAAGGTGCATGTCCATCGCGTTCGTCTGCTTCGCATGCTTCGTTCGTTCGTCCGATTCACATACTTTGTTTGTTCGTCTGTTGGTGAACCTATTCATCTGCATGTGTTCCCTTCATTCATCTCATTCGTTGTCTTAACATGTTTGTGGGTGTACCTATACCTGCAGTGACTCATGACGTGACGACATCAAATCCAAAACCTCCTAGTCTACCATGACACATGATCATTCGAATGCGGGTGACCAGGAGAGGCAGGAGGGCTGTGATGCGAGATGATGGCTCTAGGCAACTGCTGATGAAACCTGCAAAAGAGTCACTGAGAGATAGAGACAGGTGATCTCAGTTAACAATGACTGACTGCAAGTTCTAGCTCGGCTAGGAGGAAAAATTGCGCAAATTTTGGTAGGAACAGTTCGAGCTACTGGAAGGAAAGGAAGGCATGCTCTACACATTTTCTGGAACGAACATTCAGTAGGGGCTAGATAGCCAAATTTGCACAATTTTCCAGAGGAATGGTTCGGGCTGCATTAGGGGTCATCACGCAGGGATTGTGAAATTTTTTTGGGGGAACTGCCTAGGAGACTGGCAGTTAGATATGCACAATTCCCAGAGGGAACTTCTAGTTGGTTGTTTGGGTCACTGGTAGCCAGATCTGTGCAATTCCCAGAGGGAACTACCAGTTGGTTGTTGGGGCCACTAGTAGCCAGACTTGCACAATTCCAAGAGGGAACTTCTAGTTGGATGCTCAGTCACTGGTAGCAGAAACTATGCAATTTCTGGAGGGAACATGCAGTCTATTGCTGGGATCTGCTAGCTAGGAAAACTGCATTAAGGCCGGGAGGTCGGCTTGCTAATCATCTTTGTACAATTTCTGACCTGACCTGACTGACGGGTAGTAGGAGGCTTGCTCATGAGCACTATGCAATTTCTAAGATGAACAATCGTTCGACAGTCCGGGTGGCCAGCATGAGTGCTGATTGAATTGCTTGTGAGAAGCACAACTTGAAAGAACTAGCTTGGTTCTTTTGCGCTGTTCTAGTCGACAGTCGATTGAGTTGAAAGCATGGTGATGGTCTGGCTATCAGTGAGGAGTATGTTCATCAGAACTTCAGCAAAAATGACTAAGTGTGTGAACAGTCGAAAGCTGCATAGGTGATCATACAGACACACACTCACATGACCTGACAACGAAACGACCAAACCATCAGGACACACATGTTCAACATGATTGACCAACGGTGAAAGCGACAAGCACGACACTCGTGATTGATCGTTCATGATCGAGACGATGCTTGTGTGATAGTGAATATGACTTCGTGTGTGAGTGTGACAGATGCCTTCATGGCGAACACAACAAACACATACGAAGCAAAGACCTCGAGCATAACTAGAAAATAGTCACAAGCATGACTTAGACATCAACATGCAGAGACTTGAGTGCAATAAACAAGCAAGGTAAATGTAAAGACTCACACGAGCTCATGGAGTGAACCCGAGTGTGTGCAGTCATCAAGTGAAACTCTCCAAGGGAGGCTCTGAAATTGGTGCATGCCAAAATTTTGGAGGGTGGTTGTAGCCGCTACAACACTTGGCGACACACTGGTAGAACTCTAGCTTCTCTGTTTCAGTTCATTGCTAGCACAGGGCCTTGGTATTTCACGAAGTATTGAAATGTTGTGAAGGTTACTTCAGTTCCCCCACTTACACCATTGTTATAGGTCTATTTGGGCACATCACTCCCGACATTCAGATCAGTACTTTTAGGGCTCATCAAACCCTAATTTAGTTGTTACATGCCCTAGAGAAGTCAACTCATTGAATGCCTCCTTCTATGAAAGTTTCATGGCCTGAAGCCTTCCTGAAATGCCTCCTTGGGACACCAGCGTAGCCCAAGCCTTGAGACAGTGCGTTGCAAAGTAGGCAGGCCCACTGTGGCCTGCACTACAGTGCACTTAGGCCCTCTTTAGCATACACTAGGCGAGATTGAGCGAAATTTGCATAGGGTTTTGGGAATATTCTTCCATTCTAGATTATTCTGGAAGGTTCCCATCTCTTATCCCCTCCTATGATATCGAAATTGGATTGGATAAGGATCCATTAACCTCCTATCCTCTCATCCCATGCTCAATGGAAACTAACTCTAAGTTTGGAAGGCCATTCAATACCCTCATTTATGACAAAACCAACTCCATTTCCTATAAATTGAGCACTCATCATAGTGATCAAGGGGCTAGAATCTGAAGTTTGTAGGGAAAATGTGTTTATCCATAGATGCAAATTCCATGTAACAAATTTGCGACCATACTGGGGAGTCGACTGTCATTCTTAGTGGCTTACCCTCATCATATTACACCCTAGTAGACTTTGCTTGACTTTATTGATCTTATTTCAGTCTTTTTGAAGTGTTTTTAGTCAAAAATTGTGCTTGAATGTCCCTTGAATTGACTCTCTAGCACCAGCGTAGTGTTAGTCTTGACACAATGCACTACAGAGCAGCCCCTACCTTAGAGACAGTGCATTGCAATGCATTGTCTCCCTCTCTGGCCTATGTTGATTCCTTTTAGGCTAAAGATCCCACCTTTGGTCTAACTTTTCCAAAGTTGCTTCTCTTTTTTATTGCTGAAATATCAATGATTCTTGTGATTCTGAAATCAAGTTGTATTTCTTCCTAGACCTACTTTGGCCTTGATTGTTTAGTGTTTCTTAAATGATTTCTTTATCATTATCAATTCATTGTCAAAGTTAGCTTATAATCAATTAATATTTTTTGAAAAGAAAGTGTCATAAATTCTTCATTTCTTTTGAAAAGGAACTATCGTAAAGTCTTTGTTTCTTGCAAAAGATTGATTGATTGTATGTGCATTAGTTTCCTTTTGTTCATCTCAACATTAAGGGAATTGAAAAGAAAAGTTTGCATTATGCAATTAGAGGTGTGTGTGTTCTTGTAGGAATAGTTTAGGGAAATTGCATTAGATGTGCTCTTTGCTCTTTGATTAAACATTCTGATTGCTCTATCCCTTGTAGTTAAGGTTTTCATTGTTCAAAATCAAATGAAAAGAATGTTTCTCATCATAGTTGCATTCTAGGAATTTCAAAGACATCACGTGGTGAACCTCAAAGACAAACTCTTAATCAAGATCAACTTAAAAGTTATCTTAATTAACCTAATGGAGCATTTTCACCTAACGAATAACATTTAGAGGTTCTAGGCTAGAGACGTGTTTTGACGTCGTAAAACATAGTAGTTGTCATTAATTGTCTGTGATACATTCCGAATGTGATATCTCATTCCACATACATAAGTATATCGTAGCTCATCCACGTACCTTCGGGTATATAGGGCGGGTTTATAGTACGAAAAGTATAAAGGCATGTTGTCACTATGCGGTTTCACATTAGATAGCGCTAACATGGATTGGGCCTCCACGTAATTTCGGGCATATATGGGAGGACTACATTAGGTCATTATCCATCCTTAGGTAACTGAGTCGACCGCCTTGTACACTGTGATACACCGAACACCACATTCGAGGAGATTGCCTACACATATGTTAAGTCCTCGGTATACTGAGGCAGTATATTATAATTCACAATTGCTTGGTAATCCTTTTGCCTAGATTACCCTCTTTTTGTTTATTTCTTTTTGTAATAAAATCAATCAGCAATCATGGAGGAACATCAACCCTTACCCCGTCGTTCACGGAGGACAACGAGTAAACTGCCTTTACCCCCTAAAGCTACACCTAGCTGGAAAAAATGGTCTCATTTGACTGAATCCAGTACATCACAAACTTTTGGTTCTTCATCTAAATTACCAGAATCACCTATATCAGTAAGTACTGTGACTCCAGTTACTCCTACAATTATTGGTACATCTGTTACTGAAGTGGAATATCCACAATTACCTGAGGACACTAAAAGTGAACCTAGTGAAACAGTAACCCAAGTTGTCCAACAAGAAGTTGATTCTCAACCCAAAGTTGTTCAACAAGAAATTACTTCTGAACCTAAATCTGTTCAACCAGAAGTTGATCCTGAACCTATCACTGTTCAATCAGAAGTTACTTCTGAACCAGAAGTTGTTCAAGAAGCCCAACCTGAACCTATTGTTCTTTTACTAGAACACTTGGATCTTGAAGTTGAAAAATCAGAAGTTGTTACCATAACAGAAGATGATTGACCGGTTTATCCTCAAGCATCTATAACCTAAGTCACCAGATTCGCCGAATTTCAACTTCGACGATTTTCAATGGCAAATGAACATATTCGTTCGAGTTCGCCGAATTTAATGGAAAACTCGAATTTCAAGCCGAATTCATTTTTTTTTCAAACAAAATCGCATGAAATTCGTTGAAATTGATTGAAATTCGCCTACAGTTCCATTAAATTCCTTTTTTTTTTTTTTTTTTTCGCACGCCCGCGGGTTTTCTTGTTCCTGTTTGGGTTTCATTGTTCCATTGTTTGGGTTTCATTTCATTGGCGCCGGCGGTCCAGACTCAGCAGACTCCATACTCCAGTCTCCAGTCACGACTCGTAAGGGCTTGTGTTTACCAGTCTCCATACCGACTCCTGGATCTGAAGCTTCAGAACGCTGTCCAGTCTCCATACCGATAGGCGATATGTAAGGGCTTTGAACCTTTGGTGCGTTGGTCTGGGCTAAGTTTAAAGGGCAGAGCCTTTGGTGCGGAGTCTGGGCAAGTGCTGGAGGCCCGAGGGTGCAAAACTGCAGGCCGAGAAAACTGCAGGCGTGCCCACTGCCGCGTGAGTCTACAGCCTTCAGGTAGAGTTGTCCTTGAGCAATTCATGAATCATCATTATAAGTTATAACGTGGTTTGCATGGAAACGATGTGCTTCAAATACAACGGATCTTCAAATAAGTCTAATCCCTTCCTTTATGTCCTATACTTCATCATCAACCATCGTCTGAGCATATATAGAGTTTGAGAATATACAGAGTTTCATTATACAGAGTCTGAGCATAACAGAGTTTCAAAAAGTAAATCTTATGCACGATTCTCAACCATTTGTCGCTATAAAAAATGGGGCCTTTTCAATCTCTTTATTTAATGATATTAACAACAGTAGCTAGGGATTATCAGCTTATTAAGTAACGTAGATGGACAACCCAGATATGTCAGAGAGGGAACCATCCTTGCATTTAAAAACAAATAAATCATATCAAATCTTAGTTTTCACTGTATTTTACTGATAAATTAGATGGTATACCGTATAGGTGGCAGTTGCGGTGGAAACAATGGGAAAAATCATCACCTTTTTCTCATAAATTCTCATCCTCAATCCACACTTGCACTGCAGGCCACTCCACTGTGCATGTGCATGTGCAGTTGCAGATCCACTCTCTATGCATTTCCATCTCTGATTGAATGTGTGGAGGGTCCTAACTTTTCTTCTGATAGACAAGTGTTGTCACGTTGCTGTTTCAATGGTACTGTTAGTTAAAACTTAAAACAATCAAATGATATTGTTGGCTTAGTATGTCAGTACAAAAACATTACAAAAGTTATGCTTAAAAATTATTCTTGTGAATAAGTCATCCTCCAATGGTTCTGACTTCTGCCATCTTATTCAAATTCAGGACCTGTTTGTATCACAAAGACAGCTTTCGATTTAAAACAAAAATATAGGCTGCCATTTCCTTATCTGAGGTGGTTCGGTTCGGTTTATATTTCTGTGTAGAAGTGACTTGTTAATCTTGCAATATGTTTGTTGTCAGCCTGTAGGCTGTCACAGTTTGATCATGAACATTTGCTTTACAAGTTTACAACCATTGCCTGTCTGCAAACCTGTGTGCACTGTGCACAAATTGAATGCTTACTCTCAAGGTGCCGATTCATTTCCACTCTTTATTACTCATATTGAAAACCAGACAACCTTTCCTCTATATTACCAGATCAAAATACAGATCTGCCAAATTTTTGAAAAGCCAGAATTTGAACACGATGGGTAAATGGCAGGGTACAAAAACATATAAAAATATTTTTAGAATTACAAGAAAAATAGAAGAATCAGAACCATCAAGAAACACAACAGTACCTGTACAACTGTAGTCTGTAAGTTACAAGTTTACAACCAAATAAAGGAGTTCTCATGACTAACGAAAATGTAATTTCAAAAAAAATTGCAGGCATTTCAGACATTGCAGTGCCAGACATTTCAGACTTCTAAATTCCAATGGCACCCCCAAAATCAACTGCTGTAGCTTGGAATTTTATCCAAAAAGATGGTTTTAATCTTTCATGTCAGCTGTGTGGACATAATTTCACTGGCACTTTGACTAGAGCAGTGGATCACCTTCTCGGTATTAGCAATGGAAGTGGAGGTGGTGTTGAAGCCTGCACTAAGATCACTGATGAACAAAAAGCCAAAGTGGACAAAGACCATTCCAGTTCACAGATGCAAAGGTAGAAAAGGGTGAATAAGAGGTAGCGAATTGAGAGGGAGATTGCCATGTCTTCCTCCAACACCATTAATTCAGTTTCAAACATTGGCGGATCAAGTTCTATAGCTCCTCAAGCAAAAAGAGGTGGGCCGAAAACATTAAATCAATTCTGGAAACCTGTTGAGAAACAGGAAGTTGATGATGTTGTTGCTGAGTATTTTTATGCATGTGCAATTCCCTTTAATGTGGCGAGGAGTCCATATTTTAAAAATGTAATTAAAAAGGCCATTGATTTTGGGAAGGGCTATGTTCCTCCTGGATCTGAAGCTTTAAGGACAACTTTGCTAAAGAGAGCGAAAGACAGAGTGACAGGAAAGTTGGCTGATACTAAAGAGTCCTGGAAGCTTACAGGATGCACAATTTTGAGTGATGGTTGGTCAGATTTGTGTCATCACCCATTGATCAATGTGCTTGTTTATTGTCCTCAAGGGGTACTTTTCTTGAAGGCAGTGAATGCAATGGATCGAGTGAGGACATCAGAATTTGTTTTTGGAATTTTGGATGAAGCGATTCAAGAGGTTGGGGTGGAAAATGTTGTCCATGTTGTTACAAATAATGCATCAAATTGTGTTGGTGCAGGGAAGATGATTATGGAAAAATATGGGCAGATTTATTGGACCCCTTGTGCAACTCATTGCTTGGATTTAATG
Source organism: Pinus tabuliformis (assembly GCA_031772625.1). Classification (NCBI taxonomy): domain Eukaryota; kingdom Viridiplantae; phylum Streptophyta; class Pinopsida; order Pinales; family Pinaceae; genus Pinus; species Pinus tabuliformis. The sequence continues at coordinate 571,775,792 of CM062806.1, read as the reverse complement.
TTGCATGACTTAGCCAAATTTCCTTGGGTCAATGAAACAATCCGAAGAGCCAAATCAATTTCAAACTTCATCATCAACCATCGTCTCACTTTGAGCATATACAGGAAGAATGCATCAAAAGAGTTGTTGAGGCCTTGTGATACAAGGTTTGCCACTTTTTATATTACTCTGAAAAGAGTTGTTGAGGAAAAAGCGAGCCTAAGAGCTATTTTTTGCAACACTGAGTGGGAGAGATCTACCCTCTCAAAAGAAACTAAGGGGAAAAATGTTGAACAAATAGTGCTCAATAATGGCTTTTGGGAAAATGCAAACAAGGTTTTAAAAATTTGTGGCCCAATTGTTAATGTGCTCCGCATGGTTGATGGTGACAAACCTTGTATGGGTTTTGTTTATGAAAGCCTTGATCGTTGCAAAGAGGCCATTGCAACTGCTTTTGATAATGTGGAAGCTGATTACAAGGAGATATGGGATTTAATTGATCATAGATGGAAGATGATGCATAGTCCATTACACGCAGCAACATGCTATTTGGACCCTAGATTGTTTGGGTTACCAAGACATAGGGACAAAGAAATCATGAATGGACTTATCCAATCTATTGAGAAGCTAAATCCAGATCCAGAGATTGCAGGTTTGATCAGAAGTCAGTTGAGAGCATACAGGTTAGAAGAAGGATTATTTGGAACAAAATCAGCAAAGTATGATAGGAGCAGAAGTGATCCAGCACTATGGTGGGAATTTTATGGTTCAGGGGCACCAGAATTGCAAACTTTTGCAATTCGTATCTTAAGCCAGGGAACAAGTGCATCAGCATGTGAAAGGAATTGGAGTTCCTTTGACCACATTCATTCCAAAAAAAGAAATAGACTGTCATCTGGAAAATTAGAAGATCTTGTTTATGTTCGTAGTAATTTGCAGTTGGCATTGAAGAATGTGGCTAAAGAGTCATCCAATTCTTCTACTCCGTGGATCGATCCTGTTCCAAATGCAACAATGGATGATGCTGATTTGTACATTGATAGTGACATAAACACTGACAGGGAATTCACTGATGAATCTGGTGCTGAAGCATCTAGCGGATTCACATCTCATACTGCTCTTGATGACGTAGAACTTTTTGATATAACAAGTGGGCAACAGGAACATCAAGAATAAAACTTGTGTTCCTGTTTTAGATTTCTAGTTTAGTTTTTGCATGAACAATTTTCTAAAACTGCCAAGCTACTTTAAAGTTTAAAGTTTAAACTGTCTTTGTATCTTATAAATTATAATGCAGAGTTTTTCATTGAACTGCCAAAAGAATATATATTTGTATGTGTTAGTGGATGTATAATTGTATTCATGTGTCATGTGTCATATGGAAATTGCTCATTGTTGTGTGTCAACTCTTAGCTTTTTTTTTTTAATTTGAGTTTGGAAACCTTGTTTATAAAATATAGAACAACAGAAACAAATTGAGCCAATCTTATGCATGCACACAAAGAAATTTCTGCCCTTCATATCTGCTGTTCATTAATTAAATATCTTAGCATACAAGGGGTCCCCTACTGGGAAACTGTTTTTGTATATTTTTTTATGCCAATCTATCTTTAAAAAACAGTTATGAATGGTTGCTCATAGGACTTGCTGCCATACCATTTCTCATATGCATATCTATCTTTAATATACATTTTTTTTTTTCGAATTTCTATATGTCGAATTTTATCGACAAAATTTTAGTTGCCGAACTTTATTCGAATTTCATGGTCCTCGAACTCGAACTCGAACCTGGTGACTTAGTCTATAACTATTAAGACTTCCCCTTTACCACAGGAACAAATACCGGAAATCTATTATAGACCTGACGATGAAATCCTTCCACCTGGTTTGATTTTGATTGAAGAGAAACTTGAGGAAGAAACACCCAGAACTCCAATTCGCTTTGGACTTGGACTTTATCTTTATCCTCATACTCATCATTTTATTGCTCCTTTTGATCCTGATTACTTTCAGACATTCATTGATTCGTTAGGAAATTTATTAGGACATTTGACTATGGCAGAATCAACATCCCAGACTATACCATCTGTTACAGCTGCAGCAAAATCTTATGTCACTACTTCTTCGATGTTTACCACAACACTTGAGTCACATTTGTATGGTGTTCCATCCATCCCATTGGGTTACCAATATTTATCTAGAACCCACTTAGGTGTTGCTTCTAGTCCATGGTCTTCACCCATGTCCTCTACAGGAATTTTACCTGGTTCTTCACTTATGGATACTGAACAACTTGATCCATCAAGTCAATATCAAGCTGGTTCATCTGGTTACCATCCAATGTATCCACTTTATACTGGATTACCCCCATACGGAGAATAATATTCACAATCTCCTTATCCTCCATTTTCTGGGGGGCAACCATATGGCAGCATGTCGTCATCTTTAGGTCAGCCTGGAATGATTGTTTGTTAGTGGCAGCCAACATTTCCCGTTGAACCAAGGCTTGTGTATCCATTACAACCTATGCAATTTGTCTCATCCATACCTACTATGCCCGTTGTTACAACTTTACCATAGTTGCAAGCTCAGTTAGTTGTATCTCAACCTTTTCAACTTGGTCCTTCAACCTCATACCCACAAGCTTGAGGTTTACATATTCAGCCTTCTCTGGTAGTTTTACAACAACCATTTGTGCCTAGAATTCAACAACCTCAGGCCAGTTTACCATTTACTAGAATGACTCAGACTTATACTGGTTTAGTTTATTCACAACCTGGTCAAGCTTACATTGGTGGGAAAAAACCATTAAATCAACAACCATGGCAGCCACATTATCAACAATAGCAATTCTAGCAATACCAAACTTATCTTGGACTTGGTAAACAAGCCTATGTTGGGTTTGGTCAACAACAAGTTTACCCAGGTCCTGGTCAACAAGCCTATGCTAGGTTTGGACAACAACAAATTTATCCTAGTGCCCAACAACCACCTTATACCAGATTTTCTCAACAAACTTACCCCTATGAAGGTTACTTGCAGCATATGCCTTATGCTAGTATGCAAAGGCTTATTGCCCAAGTAATTACATATTACCCTGGTTATGCTCAACCTGACTTCAATAGACAGTTGCCTTTTGTTGCAACACTTGAATTACCGGATCTAAATCCTCTTACCAATGACCCAATTCTTTATGCACCTTGGTGGTCGGTGATTCCTCATAAATTGCCTTCCAATATTATGAAATTCAATGGAAACCCTGGAGAAGACTCGTCCAACCATGTCATGACTTTTCATTTATGGTGTTCATCAAACTCCCTAAATGATGATTCAGTTAGACTACGTATTTTCTAGTGAACACTTACTGGTCCGGCTGCAAAGTGGTACATTGAGTTACCACGAGCTTCATTTGATAACTTTACATCCTTAGCTACCACGTTTTTAACCCACTTCTAGTTACCCATATGATATGAAACTGGAACGGAACTATTGACCAACTTTAAACAGACTACTGCTACTCACATTTCTGATCATATTCATGAGTGGCGTCGTCGTCAAATGGTCAAAACTTATGTTCCTGATCAGCTTTTAGCTTAGTGGTTTATAAAATCCTTGTTGCCATCTATCACCGAGGATGTGGCTAAAGGAGGAGTTGTCACTGAAGAGCAAGTAATTGCTCGTGCCCAATACTTAGACTTGATTTATACTCAGTTTGGCATGCTCTATGACAAAATTCCAAATGCACCCAAACCAGCTTTTACTGTTCCTCCACCCCCATTGAGTAAGGACTCTCACACTGGTGAAAGTGTGATTGGTTCTTCGAGCACACAAACAGCAGGTAGACCATCTGGTCAAACACTTTCTATTTCCAATAAAACTTCTACTGCATCCAATGATACTCTTGCTTCTAAAATAAATTTCGTGTCATCTGACAAAGGCAAGAATGAAAAGCAACCTGGAAGAAAGAAGAAGGGGAAAGCTAAAAAGAAACAAAACCCTCCCCCTCAAGAGAAATCATCTGATTCCTCTTCTCTGGCTAGGAAACCTCGTTATCCATGTTTGATCTGTAATGAGGATCATTTTACGCGAGACTGTCCTCACCGCTCTGAAGTCTCAAAACTTCTTAAGACTTCTAGTGCATCCATTGTGTTGATAGATCCTTTTCCGAATCCAGAGACTCATTTGGTTGCTACAGATCATGCTTCCACTTCACAAGTGCTTATGTTATCCGCCTCTAAGCCTAAAATTGATGTTTTGGTGTCTACACAAAGTAAATATTATGGTAATCCATCATCGTCGTCGAATAACCAGGCTTCAGATCAACCAAATACTTTGACTTCATCTGATCCTATTCCACCACCCATTGCACCAGAGTTAACAATAAAACTGCCTAAAGGAGTTGTACATAAGTCTACATTCAACCCTCAAGCTTGAGCAGCGCAAAACTATAACATAGTAGAAGATCTGGCTCAGTCACCTTCTGCTATGTCGACGCTTGAGGTGCTTCAAAACTATCCCTCCCAAAAGCAGGCTTTATTGTCAGCAATTGGTGGAATTGATCCAACAAATTCTAATCTAGTGGTTTTCAACCATGTAGGATATACGCCACAATTACCAGCTCAATTATCTTTCTTGATCCAAGTAAAGGCTTTGAATAAACTTGTCCACTGAACCATCTGTGATGAGGGTGCTTCTACTTGTATCATGTCGATGAGTTGCTGGAAAACACTTGGCTCCCTGCCTTTCTCACAGTCACCTACAACTTTAAAATCTTTTGACGGTCGCACATATATGCCTTGTGGAATTTTAAGTAACTTGTAGATTGAACTACGGGGGGAAACTGTAATTGTTGAAGTTGAGGTCATTGACAAACCCCTTGACTACAAAAATTTTCTAGGAAGACCTTAGGTTTATGCTATGGCTTCTGTGGCTTCGACATACTTTCGTATGATCGCCTTCCCTCATAAAGGTGGAATCACAGTAATTGATCAGCTCAGATTCTTTGCCTCTAGTTCACAGGCTAGCAGAAGCATTCTGTTAGTTCAGAGACTCCTGATATCTCTTCAAAATGTTGGAGTAGGTCTCTTTAAAGATCCTTCCCTAATGGGTACTTTTTCGCTACCATCACCATCACAAATGGCGGAAGTGGCAAAAGTTGAGACTTGCAATATGATATCTTCCACTTCATTTGATTCATGGAAGATTCCCAATAATTTTGAAGATGATATGCATAATGAAATCATGTCGCTAAGCCCCATTGAGCTTGCATAGCAATCAATCTTTTTGGCTTGTGCAGCAAACCCAAATCCATTATCACCAATTGTATGGGTTGATCATTCGTTAGAATATGGTACTTCCTCTGATCCTTTTTCACGTACATTTTCTACTGATGAAGGAATCATCCAATCAATGATGACAGAAGAAGAACCATGGGAAGATTATCATCATCGATCCCATCTTCCAGATCACAGAGAAGATGTTTCAAATGAACCAAATCACCTTTCAATTGTTGATTTCCTTTCGAATTCTATATTTATAGACACAGTCGATTCCGAACGAAACTTGTCAAATATCGAAGAAACCATTTCTATCGACATTTCGACCAAAACTGGAATTGTAGAGAACATCCATGTTGGAAAATCTTGTTCTCCATCCGAACTTGAAACTTACCGTGCTCTTTTCCGTGAATTCCGTGACATATTTGCCTGGTCATATGAGGAAATGCCAGGAATTGACTCTAGTATTGTTGAACATGAAATTAAAATGTATCCTGATGTCAAATTGGTACGACAGCGCCTCCGTCATGTTCATCCAAAGAAGGTTGCTGCCATTAAAGCAGAAATTGAAAAAATTTTGCATGTTGGTTTCATTTACCCTGTTCCTCTTACCGATTGGGTTTCCAATCTTGTTCCTGTCATGAAGAAACAAGGAAAAATACAAGTGTGTGTTGATTATAGGGATGTTAATAACGCTTGTCCAAAAGACAACTATCCCACTCCCTTTATCGACCAGATAATTGATGACTGTGCCGGATGTGAAATATTCTCATTTATGGATGGCTTTTCCGGCTATAATCAGATCAATATCCGCCCAGAAGACCAATATAAAACTGCTTTTATTTGTCCCTGGGGCACATTCACATATAGGAAACTCCCTTTTGGTTTGAAGAACGCTGGGGCAACTTTTTAGAGGGCAATGAATTATGCCTTCCATGACATCAAACACATTGTTCAACCCTATCTAGATGATTTACCTACTCATTCACAGAAACGGGTTGATCACCCGCAACATCTAAGAGCTATATTTTTACGGTGCCAACACTACAAAATTTGACTCAATCCACATAAATGTGTGTTTTGTGTTGGTTCTGGTTGTTTGCTTGGTTTCGTAGTGTCTAAAGAAGGAATTCGACTTGACCCTTTGAAAGTTAAGGCAATTCTTGATTTGCCTCCACCTTCCAATTTACAACAGTTACAAAGACTCCAAGGGAAGGCTAAATTTCTTAGGAGGTTCATTCCCAAATATGCTGAAATGGATAAAGGTTTTACTCGTATTTTGAAAAAGGGGATACCCTTCCATTGGGATCAGGTTGTGCAAGCTTCCTTTGATGCTCTCAAAGATACCCTGATTCGAGCATCATTAATGTATGCCCCTAATTATCAAAACGACTATTTCTTGTATCTCGTCTCTGCAGATAAAATCTATTATTTGATTCACAATCTCAATGATACGGAAGTTAAGTACTCTTATGTTGAAAATTTAGCTTTGGCTATTGTTGAAGTTGTACAGAGATTTCGCCACTAGATCCTGCTCCAGAAGACCACTGTCATTTCGGATTGCAACCCTATGACATACATTTTGTCACGTCAATTGCTGGGGGGAAATACTCGAAATGGATTGTCATTTTGTAGGAATTTGATTTGGAATTCATCAAATCCAAATCAAAGAAATCTCTAATCTTCGCTGATCTTCTTTGTGATATTCCCTCAACCGATATCGATTCAACAACGGAACCATCAATTCTGGATGAGTCTCTGTTTCTGATTTCGTCGTCTGACCTATGGTATGGAGATATATTTATATGTCTCTAGACCCAAACTTTCCAGCCTGATACCTCTCGCTCGCAACAACGATGTATTCGTTACCAAGCCAAAGATTATCTGATCATTTGCGACACCCGTGTCGTCATGGTATTGATACGATTTTACAAAGGTGCCTCACTCATGAGGAAGTTGAGAAAGTTTTGAATGATTGCCATTCTAGTGCTTGTGGTGGACATTTATCTGGTTATGCTACCGCACAGAATATTCTCCATGTTGGTTACTTCTAGCCAACTATATTCAATGATTTCATTATTGCTGTCAGAAGTTGTCATGCATGCCATATTTTTTACCGCAAAACACGATTACCACCTGCACCATTGCATCCTATCATTGTTGTTGGACCATTTGCAAAATGGGGCATTGATTTTATGACATGTAACCCTACCTCGGTCAGGGGGCATGGGTATATAATTGTCGTCATGGACTATTTTACGAAATGGGCTGAGGCCATGCCTACATTAAACAACAGCGGTGAGACGACTGCTCTTTTTTTCTTCAACCATGTGGTTGCACAGTTTGGTGTGCCACAAGCTATAGTTACATATCATGGGTCACATTTTCACAACCATATGATGACCAAATTGACTGCCAAGTTAGGACTTTCACATGATAGTTCTACTCCTTATTATCCGCAAGCTAATGGACAAGTTGAGGCCATCAACAAAATCCTTAAGTGAATGCTCCAACATATGATAGGAGTTCATAAACGAAACTAGCATTTAATCCTGTACTCGGCTTTGTGGGCTTACCAAACCTCAATGAGAAATGCAACTGGATTCACACCTTTTCAATTGGTGTATGGTCTAGAGGCAATCTTGCCTGTACAATGTGAAATTTCATCATTAAAACTCGTGATTGACTTGTTACCTGACACTTTTGAAGAAGAATCATGTTTCTTAGAGCTCATCCATCTAGATGAAACTCATTGTGAAGCCTCATTGACTAACGAAGCACATAAGAAATGAATAAAGGCGCAATATGACCAAAATGCCAAGCCTCACATTTTCTAAGAAGGAGACCTGGTCTTGGTTTATGATTAGGAAGCTGATAAACTAGAAGCATGGAAATTTGAACCATTATGGATGGGCCACTATATTGTCAAGTGTGTTTTGGAAAAAGGTGCTTATGAGTTAGTTGATTATGATGGGATTCCATTGTCACAACCCTGTAATGGGTTGTATTTGAAACGTTACTATGCCTGATTTTGCGTAGTAATAAGCACTGTATATATGCTTTGTTTGCATGTGTGTGTGTCAGTGTGACTTTTAGAGTTTTTATGTGGTTAAGTAATCCGCTTTGCATTTGTTGCAGATGTCGGAATCTTTGGAACCATTTGTTGGTTATGTTGATGGTGCTAGTCATAGTACGCAAAACCTATCTTCTGCAACATGGGCCATATTTGTTCCAAGTGGCGAGTTAATGAGTTTTCAAGGGATTTGTATCATTCGTTCAACGAATAATATCGCTGAGTATAGCGTGTTGATAGAACTCCTCTCTGATGCCATTTCGCTTGGCATTTGCCGAATCATCATTAGGATAGACTCACAACTTGTCGTACTACAACTAACAAATGTTTATATTGTCCGAAATCCAACAATTTATCATATGTTCCTTAGAGTTCGTATCTTGGAAAGACATTTTGATTACATGCAATATCAACACATTTCCAGGAACTTTAACACATTAATTGATTCATTAGCGAACTATGTGTTAAACAGACATTTGCGACACATGTAAAAGTAAAATTTTCAATTCACATCAATAGTTGAATAGGATTGCACATAACCATATATAAAAACACTGAAAGAAAAAATAGATAGATGTTTTTAAAGTTTTTACAAAATTTGTGTCCAAGACATGTTGGTCATCTGACCTCAAAACTCAAAATGCATATAGAAAAACATCCTAAGTAGACCTAATGATGCTCATGATAACAGGTCACAGCCTGAGCTATCATGCGCAATAGCCTCATCCAACGACTAGGAACACCAATAGTGTGGCACTGCAGCCTCATCGGTAACTCCTCAATCTAGATATCTGGAATACCGAGGGTTGAACCCTCTATATGATCTTGCAACTCTGCCAGTGTCTCGGTCAAATCCAAATCCTAGAGAACTGCTCTCTCGACATTTCTCCACGTTGGTTCACCCGCCTCCTATTGATGACCCATAGGTTGAACAGTACCAACATCTACATGCATGAGTACATTTTTAATAATAGTCTTGGAAACATTAAAAACATAAAAACATGTAGAAACTTAAAAACTAAAAACACTTGGTCAAAACTATTTACCTATAGCACCCCATTGGGCACCCACTGGTAACCTCAAATCTAGATCTCCATGAAATCCCATCCCTGCATATAGATTCTCCTCGATGACAAGGTGTTTTCGACTGAGCCAACTGAAGAATGTAGGAGGAAATGAGATTGATGATTGGCCAGCATGTCGATCCATCAACTGAACCCATCTCTGCATCCGTGGATCTCTAGGACCAGTCAAAATCAGTGCCACATACTGAGGTTGCATCAATGGAATTCTCTCTAAGGTAAAGGCAATCAAGATCAAACCATAGCTAAAATTATTCGTCTTACCGCTCTTCACCTTAGTCAGCTACTCTTTCATCGAAGAGAGAATTGCCTCACGCCAATTGAATGAAGTTGGCTCAAGGCACTCAAGTGCAAACTACATATATGATATGTTCGCCAGATGAAGTGTCACACTACCTACCAACTTTGCGATAGTGAAAAGGATTGTTCGCAAAGGCAAATCACGAACATCCCTGATGTTGATCTTCCCATCCTTGCTAGGTTGTGTACCTGGCCGATAGAACTGTCAAATGTAGTCCCTCATTGATTCACCCCCATGGGCAGAACCTGAAAGAGATATGGGGGCACCACGTCTCGACAACCCTGTAAGGAAGTAAACATCATCAATCAAAATAGGAAGCACTTTGCCTCCTATGTGAAAATCCTGATCCGTTGGATCCCATGAATGAACTAGGAACTGCAATAGTTCTAGTTGTTGCCTCATCCCGGACAACCTAAAGTATTTGAGTAACCCACAGTCTCTGAGGGCCTCAACTGTACCTGGATCATTAAGGGAAACCATATCCTGTTCTTCATGCTCTCTTTCTCGCCAAGTAATAGTCATTTTGATCCGATCAAAGCCTAAAATCAAACCATAAGCTTAGTTAGGATCCATTTCATGCAAAAAATTGAAGGATTTTTGGGTAAAATAGGAGAAACAAATTCATCAACTGCGCCCAATGTAGCCCAGGCCTTGAGACAGTGTGCTGCAAAGAAGGTACCCTTCTGTTTGGGTGCACTGCAGCACAATTTTCAATGTGATAGGCTGCGTTGATCCCAGGGCAAAGTATATTTACCCTAGGGACCCCAAAAACCTAAAAAACTTGCCTGAAACTATAAAATAATGCACTTAAAGGGAAGAGAAAATGTAGATCTCCTACCTAGTCTTGACGGCGTGACAAATGATCCACAGAATCTCTCGCAATCAGCTACTGAAGTTTGAGGTAAAAACTGGTTCAGAGCACAAAACTAAATGGTAAATATCAAATGGTGAAAACGACTTGGTAAATTCTTGTTTAATGGTAATTTCATGTCATTTAACGAATAAACTATAATTGTTTACCCATTTTTACCAATGAAACAGGTATGTTTAATCCGTTTGGTGTTTCTTTGAACATAATTACATCTGATAGAGTGAATTTGACATGAATGATCGTGAATTGTAGTTTTCACCACATAGCATACTTTTATCTCTTTTTAGAGCTCTGTTAAACATAGAAAAAGGAACCCCCCTGGAGTCCTCTTTAAAGCTCTTTTCAGACTCTCAAAATATGAAAATATTGTCGAGCACTTGTCCTTTTCAGCTCCTTAACGGATTGGAAATGACATTTACTCAGTATAAGCTTAACCCTTTTCCGGACAGAGATAGATTATTTATGAAAAAGGAATATGTTGATCAAACATGGTCAATAGGTTCTATCTTGTATTATTTTACGCTTTTTCGAACTTGAGAGACAAACTTAATAAAAAGAACTTGTCGAGTTTTCTTTTTGTCCCTTTTCAAATTCTATAAACATGAAAAGGACTGAGTTCTCATTATCGTTAAACTCGTTAAAACATCAAATAGCAACAAACTTGTCCATCATGACAAGACCGAGTTTCACCTTCACTGGGATCGTTAAAACATCACATAGCGATGGATTCACCCGAAGGGTGGAATTATACTACAAGCATATGTTATCCTCCTCAAGCTTGTTAAAAAATAAAGAGGTATTGGTCAGCAATGACTGGGGAAAATGGGAAAAGGGGTAAATCAATTTATGGTAGCAACTCGCTCTTGAACATGAAACTTTAATTTCATCTCCGTGACTATTTGGATTGGGTTATCTGCTTGATGGTTATCATACATATGGTCTATCACACCATCCATCACTTTGGTTTTGGGTCAATGTTGCCAATTCATTTAGTGGGTCTGACATGTTCAAGAGAAGTCACACAGTAAAACTCATCCTTTGCAATACTCATAAACCTTCATTTTCATGACCGCCATTCCTGAACCTTGTGTCGTTAGTTACATTTCGTCTCCAAAATCATTACATTTGTTTCATGTTGTTGATGTGGGATACATCAAGACCCTCTTGCGACGAGTTGCTTCTTGTCGACATCAGCACATTATCCAAGAAGTTGACTTAGAAACACCTTTCCAATACCTTGGGGCTTGCATACATCAATGGCAAGTTTCTCGCTTCCAGCAATAGGTTGACATCAATGGCCTTCGCCCGAAAGACTTTATATGGTGTTCGACGTCAAAACATCTATTCACACCATGCAGAATGTACTGCAGTACCTTGAGAATCATTATCATTATCGGTGATCTCTCTCGCGTCCATTAACGGCTTACATCATTCGTTGGTACTCAAATGGTGTCTTCCCATGTTCAATTACATATCACATATTCACATGGATAGAGTCATACTTAAGCAAACGATTGAATGAGATAGAAGACCCTAGATCTAGTTTCATCCATTTGGGTTACGATTTCAGGAAATTACTAAATCATCTGTACGATGGATTTACACTGATGGTCATCCCATCATGAGTCTATATCTGTAGACGACTATCTATGTACATGTAATGAAAAGTTTATATGCTGAGTATGGGTATGCCTTCCCTCAACAATTCATGAAAAAATTCAAAATATCATGATGTAATGTATTGTAATCGATGCAGGTCACCGTCTGCTTCAGTTCCTCTCCGTCACATCGTAAAGCATATCACTCGACATTATCATTTTCGACTTCATGCTTTAGGGGGCAACTGTTATAGGTCTATTTGGGCACATCACTCCTGACATTCAGATCAGTACTTTTAGGGCTCATCAAACCCTAATTCAGTTGTTACATGCCCTAGAGAAGTCAACTCATTGAATGCCTCCTTCTATGAAAGTTTCATGGCCTGAAGCCTTCCTGAAATGCCTCCTTGGGACACCAGCACAACCCAAGCCTTGAGACAGTGCATTGCAGAGCAGGCAGGCCCACTGTGGCCTGCACTGCAGTGCACTTAGTCCCTCTTTAGCCTGTGCTGGGCGAGATTGAGCGAAATTTTCATAAGGTTCTGGGAATTCCTCCATTCTAGATGATTCTAGAAGGTTCCCATCTCTTATCCTCTCCTATGAGCTCGAAATTGGATAGGCTAAGGATCCATTAACCTCCTATCCTCTCATCCCTTGCTCCATGGAAACTAACTCTAAGTTTGGAAGGCCATTCAATACCCTCATTTATGACAAAACCACATCCATTTCCTATAAATTAAGCACTCATCATAGTGATCAAGGGGCTAGAATCTGAAGTTTGTACGGAAAATGTGTTTATCCATAGAGACAAATTCCATGTAAAAGCCATGGACATACACGGTTCACCCTTTGCCAACTCAGTCAAACGCAATCAAAAGTTCAGCTTAGATCTCAGTTTTTCGAATTCGGGAAGGGTAGTTGCGAGTTGAATATTTTCAGAGTATAAGTTTTCATCTATGGTGTTTCTCAGCTGCCAATAGGCCTAAACAGTACCCTGGCGGAGTCACGCAGGGACACACACAATGCTCCAGTGCCAGCAAGCCTGGTCAATACCCTGGTGGAGTTGCATGCTTCACCTCTCTGCGCGGGAAGCCTTTCTCTTCTTTCACCTTTGTATATTTTAATAGAACTGTGCATAGGCACTTATTTATTTTTGGGGTGGAAGAGGGATCGAGACTTATTGAGAGCAGAAGAGGTTGTTCCTTAAGAGAAGCAGTAAGACCTCTGACATAGGTTTGCTCGTTTATATTTTTCCCCTTCTTCGTTTCTACTAATTGGATTAAATTCAACACACAGAGCAGAAGGTTGAGTACAAGCATGGGGCTTCATAATGTGGACATAGGTTCACAGTTGGACCAAAGCTTCCCTTACAGACGGTTTGTATTTTCCATCAAGACTTCATCGACCGAAGGTTGTAACCAAGCACAGAGAAAGTGGACACAAGACTAACCAAGTGCTGCAGTGTCACAAGTCTCTTCAAATTTCAGCCACATACTCTATTCAAAAGCCAGAACGTAGTAGTTGGCAGCACTTATTTTCGGAAACAAAAATAGTAATATATCAAACAAACAAAATGCACGTGAACAAAAATAGTAATCAGAATAAAACAAATAAAAAGCAAAGATAATAAGCAAAACAAATCAAATGAAACAACAAGCAACAAGCAAACTATGTACATGGCACGGGCGCAACCCGGCCTATTGGAAATAATGCTTGAGATCTTGGTCGTTGACAGGAAGGTTTTCAATCCTCCCGTCGAGTGATCACAAACAATACGTGTATGGGCCAAGCTTCTTGTGAACTGTGTATGGGCCAATCCACAAGGACTGGAACTTCATATGTTTGCCTTTGTCTTCATGGGGTTTATCCCATTTCATAACTAAGTCATCCACATCGAAGCTAGCTTTCCCTGCAGACTTCTTACCGAACAACCTATTGGTATAGTTTTGGTGGAGTATGAATTTTTCTTTTGCTTTCATCCTTTCTTCCTAGAGCTTATGGAGAGCATCCATCCTACGCCGAACCAGCTGGCAAGGCTTGCCTTGGAATTCCTAGGAATGCTAAAGAGCAGGAAAGTAGATATTTGGTGGGCGGATGGCTTCTTTATCGTAAACCAAGAAGTATGGCGAGGTGTTCAGAGAGGGCTTAGGTGTTACACGATCAGCCCATAGTGCATTCGTCAGGGCAGTATGTCAGTTACGTTGTTTAGAGAAAACGGTCTTCTTGATTATATGGATGAGATTCTTATTTGTAGACTCTGCTAGACCGTTTCCTTGCAGATAGTAATTTGATGAATGCTTTAACATAATACCATTTTGTAATGCAAATTCATAAAGTTTCAAGGACGAAAAATAAGTTGCATCATCAAAAACAAGTGACACCGGAACACCGAAGCGTGAGATGATATTCTGCTGGAGGAAGATGATGACCTCTTGGTCGTTCACTTGTTTGAGCGGAACTGCCTCTGTCCACCACGTAAAGTAGTCAGTTTTTGTTAGGATATAATGGTGTTGCTTTGATGAATGAGGGAAAATTTCCCCAATAATGTCCTGGCCCCACTGTTGGAATGGTTTAGTCATTACAACAGGGTGTAGTGGGGTTGTTGATCTTCGTGTTCTGTCGGCGCACCACTGTTAGATTAGGCTTTTGCAGGCATAGGCATGCACATCTTTGAATAATGTGGGCCAATAGAAACCTACTCGCATAACCTTGTGCGTTGTGGTATTCCCCGCAAAGTGACCCCCGACGGGTCCATCATGCAGATCTTGAAGTACCTTCTCTGATTCTTGTGCCTCTAGGCACCTGAGCAAAACTCCATTACTGTGCTTTTTGTAAAGCACTCCGTGCACCAACTGGTATGCTAAGTATTTCAAGCGTAATGCCCTCTTTTGTCTGATAGAAAAGTGAGAGGGTATGGTGCCATGCTCAAGGTACCAACATATATCTGTGTACCAAGAGGTTCTATTTTCCGTGGGGGCTGCTCGCCTTATTTCGTACATTTCAATCTCCTGCTCCCAACCGACGAGCTCTTCTTTGCTCTCCTGGGCATGTACTGCTTCAGCTGCAAGTCTGCAGAGCCCATGTCCTTTGATCATGTGTACTAGCTTGATTTCAAGATCATATTCTTGCAAACCTGTCATCCAGTTCACACGTCGTTCTCCCAACTCTTGTTGTACCAACAATGTATGCACTACTGGGTGGGGAACAAAGACAATGCAGTGGTTTTTCAGCAAGTAGGGCCTGAAGTGTTTCACCGCCTTGTAAACTGCATAAGCTTGTTTGTCAATGGCGGGGTAGTTAAGTTCTGGTCCCTGCATGCTTGCACTCATGAAAGAGATGGGACGTTCATCATTAGCTTCGTCTTTCTAAGTGAGTATTGCAGCTAGCAAGTTGTCGGAAGCGAAGGTGTATAGCAGGAAATCCTTTTTGAAATCTGGGTTGTATAGTGTGGGCGCTTCGACAATGGCTTGCTTAATCTAGGCGAATGCATGCTTTTCTTTCTTGCCCCAGGTGTACACTGCATCTTTCTTGATCATGTCCTACATGGGCTTGACTATTTGTGCATAATCTAAGATGAATTTTCAGAGGAAGTTTATCTTGCCCAAGAAGGACTACATGGCTTTCTTGTTGACCAGGTGAGGAATGCATGTGATAACTTGGACCCAGTTTGGATCCACCTTGATACCGCTCTTGGCAAAAATGTGTCCGAGGAGGTTCCCCTCCGACACGGCAAATACGCTCTTTTTGGGGTTCAAGGAAATCTTGTATCTTCAGCATTGCTCAAAAATTTTCTTAAGATGGCGTATGTGGTCTTCTCGTCTTCGGGAGAAAAAAGTCACATCATTAAGGTATACCACCATGCTTTTCCCAATGAATCCACAAAAGATGATGTCCATAGCGCACTGAAATCGCACCTATGTTTACAAGCCCAAATGGCATCTGCCTATAAGCGAATGTACCCCACTTGGTACGGAAAGTAGTTTTGAGTCTGTCAATTTGCTACCAGAACCTGATTGTATCTTGAAAAACCGTCAAGGAGAGATAACATCTGTGCCCCAGATACTGTTTGCAATATATGGTCCATAGATGGCACGGGGTAGTTATCTTTGTTTGAGGCACGGTTAACGTTCCGAAAATCGACACACAAGTGGATTTCCCTGGACTTCTTTCGTACAGGCACAAGGTTAGAGACCCAAGTGGAATGAAAAACTTTGTATATGATCCGTGCATCCAATAATTTAGTAAGCTCTTTCTGTATGAGGGGTTCAAGCGACGGATGTACTTTTCTCAACTTTTGTTGATATGGCTTGACCCCTTCCTTGATTGGGATGATATGTTGGATGATCCGTGTGTCATAAGTTTTCAAATCATCATACGTCCATGCGAACACATCTCGGTACTGTTTGAACAAGCGGATGAAGGCTTGTCATTCTTGCTATGTACAACATGTACCAAGGTTGACAAATTTTGGATCCTTTTCTGTTCCCAGGTTTATCAGTTCGTGCCTCATGGTGGAACTGTGGGTCTTGTTGTTCCTTGGCCCTTGGAACCACTCTTGCAAGTTGTATAGCTTTTCCAATGATACCACACCTTTTGTGATAATGTGGCCTTTCATGTCATCATCTCCTGCTTGTAGAGAGTGCTCATGCTCGTTGTCATCTATTGTTGCATATTTGAAAATGTCAGCGTTGGCCATAAAATGTAGTATCTATTAATCATCATTAAACACGTGTAATTTAGTTATGTTATCTGGGATGGATGGATTGTACAAAATTTCAATAGTAAATATATCCCTAATCGGTGACATTCTTGAGGTTACGTTTTCTAATGCATTGGCAGCTGCATTACGCGTACGTGGCACAGTAGTGATATTAAACGCTTGGAATTTTGAGATTAGTCGCCATATCTATTCTTGGTAGTTTTTTAGATGTGGTGATAAACAGTGAATGGTGTCACTTGCCTGCCGTACCACTATCTCTGAATCACCCACCACTTTAAGCATGACCACATTCAGGCTGATGGCTTTCTGCAAGCCCAATACAAGTGCTTCATATCGATCCGAACGGAAAATGGCATCAACCCATGGCATTCATCCACCCATGGAATTTACCCATGGTATTGTAAGTGGCATCCACCCATGGTATTGTAAGTGACATCCACCCATGGTATTCATTCACCCATGGTATTTTCCCATGGTACTATGACATCCACCCATGGTATTCATTCACCCATGGAATTGACCCGTGGTATTGTGACATCCACCCATGGTATTCATTCACCCATGGAATTGACCCGTGGTATTGTAACTGAAAAATACTATAAGTAACAAGTCGCATTTTGTAAAAGGACGGATGGTCTGCCACAATGTAGCCTTTATACTTATTATCGGTTTTAATAAAAAGTTTATTTGTGGTTTTTGTTTACTGTGTGTTTTGTAATTTTTTTTCTAGCATTGCAATTCTTCAGATCTTGGGGGCCTTCCCCCTAAGATCCATTTCAATCTTTTAGATCTTGAGGACCTCCCCCCAAGATCTGGATCAGTGGTATCAGAGCAGGTTATGATTCCTTGGGA
This sequence comes from Pinus tabuliformis, assembly GCA_031772625.1. NCBI lineage: Eukaryota > Viridiplantae > Streptophyta > Pinopsida > Pinales > Pinaceae > Pinus > Pinus tabuliformis. Next base: position 571,758,040 of record CM062806.1, on the reverse strand, counting down.
ATGAGGGTTTCATGCATATTTCAGTTTCAAAATTTTGAAGCTATATTCAACAAACTTCAGGCATGCGTTGCAACCTCCACAAAGCACTTTTTTGGGCCAAGCAGGAAGAATTTTCTTTTTTCATTTTTTTGCAGGAAATGTTTTTTGGGCAACGAGTTTTAAGATCAGATATGAAACATTTGATGTGATATTTACAAAAAAAATAACAGATTTGGATTCCTTGTGAAAAAATACCAAAATTCAAAAAAAAATGGCTGAATCGGAGTCTGGATGAGGGAGATATCGCTGATTTAAAATCAGCTATGTTGTAAAAAAAAAATTCTAACGACAACTAGTGAACGGCAACTCTCCTATCATTATTTGAAGTTTTTTGTGCAGAATTTAAGAAAAAGGATTGTACATTTGAGCTCCTCTTGAAAAATCACCCAATTTCAAAAAAAAAAATGGGTCGAATTGGAGTTCGGATGTGGGAGATATTGTTGGTTTAAAATCAGTTATTTTTTCAGAACTTTTGTGACAGCAGAAAAGTTGCAGTGTGAATATGAGATTCTAGAGTGTCCAGATAAGGATTTCCGGCCCATGGGAAGATGCAAAAATGGTCCTTCTATTTCCAAAAACAGGTTATAATAAATATTCTGAGTTATATTGACCAATTTATGTCCATTTTAATTTTGGAGCAGCATTCGGAGTGGGTTCCCTTTGGAGACGTGCCCTCCCACCCCGCTTTAGTAGGCACCTGCTTCAGATTCATCAGTTTCAACATAGCAGCATTCGTCTTTGGTTCTTTGGAGATGTGCCCTACCACCCCAAGATATGTAGGCACCTGCGACTTCATCAATAACCAACATCATAGTTATGGGTCAACCGCACAAAATCCTTATCATCGAAGTCCATTTGCTACGCCGCACATTGTTAACATCACAGTTGGTCACAAGAATTACAGGGTATCTCTGTCCACGGATCTTCATTTGTCATGGTTATGGGTCATCCACAAACCCACACTTCACCGAAGTCCATTTGCTAGGTCGCACACTATCAGTATCACAGTTGGTCACAAGCATTACATGGTATCTCTATCCTCGGATCTTCGTTCATCATGGTTATGGGTTAGCCACATAAAACCCTTCTCTTCAGTGGCTCTTCATATTCAACAAAGGTTTCATAGGAGGGAACTTCACGCAATGGGGACCATTTCTTCTTAAGGAGGGAGGAATGATCCGAACGGAAAATGGCATCAACCCATGGTATTCATCCACCCATGGTATTTATCCACCCATGGTATTGTAAGTGACATCCACCCATGGTATTGTGACATCCACCCATGATATTCATTCACCCATGGAATTGACCCGTGGTATTATGACATCCACCCATGGAATTGACTCGTGGTATTGTAACTGAAAAATACTATAAGTAACAAGTCGCATTTTGTAAAAGGATGGATGGTCCGCCACAATGTAGCCTTTATAGTTATTATTGGTTTTAATAAAAAGTTTCTTTATGGTTTTTATTTACTGTGTGTTTTGTCATTTTCTTTCTAGCATTGCAATTCTTCAGATCTTGGGGGCCTTCCCCCTAAGATCCATTTCAATCTTTTAGATCTTGAGGGCCTCCCCCCAAGATCCGGATCAGTGGTATGGATGAATGAATACCATGGGTGGATGTCACAATACCATGGATCAATTCCATGGGTGAATGAATACCATGGGTGGATATCACAATACCATGGGAAAATACCATGGGTGGATGTCACTTACAATACCATGGGTGGATGCCACTTAAAATACCATGGGTAAATTCCATGGGTGGATGAATAGCATGGACGGATGAATACCATGGGTTGATGCCATTTTCTATTCGCATCACACATTCTGCTACAGTGTTCTTGCACTCAATCTCCAAGCGGCTTGACACCAGACACTTCCTATTGCAAGGGTCAATCAAAACACACCTGGCTCCTAAGCCATCCTTTATCTTTGATCCATTGAAGTACAAAGTCCACAACTCATTTATACACGAACCGCTTGATGTGCTAGTATTGTTGCTACTATTGTCACTGCTACTATTGGTACAATGTGTTGTACAAGTTTCATTACCATTAGTTGGGCAAGGAAGGAGTCCCAACTATGTGTCTGGTGGGGTTGGAGCCGGCTGTGCAGGATAACACCCCAATGTTGTTTCAAGGAGGCAGTTGCCGAACATGAGTTCTGCGAGAGCCAACGGTTCATTCTCGCCATTGATGGGAGTGACATTATGCTTCATGTACCTCTCAGATTCTACCCAGATTTGGTTGCACTTTCCCTTGTATGGAAGCCACATGTGGGACTAGTCTGTAGAAAAATATCCATCCAACTTGCTGGACCAGTCCCTACTGAGTAATAGACCATATGCTTCTGGAATGTCCATGACCACTATATTGATGCATTGGTGGACTCAACAATCATGGGATAGTCGGATGATCACGTCATGTAGTTCACCAATGGCTAGTATGGATGTTCTATCAAGTTGGATGATTCTCATGGATGTTTCGCTCCATTGTGCATTGATCCTCTTAGCAATGGAGAGCAGCATGACATTGGCTATCGCGCTGGAATCAACCGAGAAGTTGTGAACATTGTAATTGAAGACTTCAAAATATAGAAGGAATGGAAGGAAACCCGAGTTTGCTTCTTCCATTTGAAGTGTATTGAGCACAGTCGAAAATGGCCTGGGAGGTGTGCTTGCTCCCTTACTAGTAGAGACTGCGTTGTCCGTCAATGTCTATCCCAAAGCACACAGCAGGATATCTCGTTGACTCTAGATCTTATCCAAATCAAACAAACTGATGTTTGCTCGAGTTTTCTTCATGTCATCATAAATGTTATATTCTAGAGGTGGTAGACTCATCAAGGTGTCCGGGGTGAAACGGATGTTTATGTTCTCCGACAGAGTGTTCTACAATTTGCAGCTCATGGACGTACTCTGAACCACCATAGTCTTTTCGAACTTATTTTTTGTTTGTTACTTCAAGGCAACCAGTGGATCGGTCTTCCTTATCAACAATCTAACCTTTTGTTGCATCTCCTCAAGTGTGGGGGGGTGGGGGGGACTTTACTTCTAAGAATATAATGGTCAGTTTGCTTCCGGGGCTGCTTCTTGGTGTTCGTCTTTGCCATTGTTTGCGAGCACTGATACGTGTTCACCACTTGCTCAGGGCTTGATGGCTCATCAGGTGCAACCTCTGCATCGTTATACATGTCTTTTGGTTTCTCCTGCGTATTGCTTCCCACCTCAAGTGTACGACTATAAAAAAGTATTTGTGACTCGATTCCAACTCGGACAAGAGTTCTCAGGATGATGTTCTTCATGGAAAGAATATAATTTCGAATCTGCACACCATTCAATCTGGAACATAGGATTCTGCATAATTTTTGGAACGAATTTGTCGCTGCTTGATTAGCTGGTTGATGAATTGCTTGCCTGTCTCTGTCTGGGTGGGTGACTGCTTGCAAATGTGTCCGATCTGCATTGTTTGAGTCCAGACATTTCAGTGGACAAGCTCTTGACAAGACGAGTGAGGGTCTCAATGTCGGTTGCTTCCTTGTCTCTACCCTTGCTCGTCGTTTCTTGGGACTGCCTGCTCGCATCCTTGGAGTCCTTTGTCGATTAATCATCCTTGATGACTCCAACTACACGCAGGTATTTCTCAACACTGATAGCATCTTCACAGTTTTCCAATAGTGTTGGTCTTGAAACTCGCTTGATGAATTGCGTAATGTTGGTTGGTAGCACGGACGTGTAGTAATCAGTGGTGATGGAGTCTGAGGCTTAGTGTCTGTTGGGAACCTATTTAGTATACGCATGAACATCTTATTGAAATTACTCACTTTCTCTTTTCCCTCCATTTTGAGGTTTCCCAATTCTTTGAGTAGCATGGCTGGGGTCTTGTCATCAACAAAATTTTCAAGGAACATATGTTTGAAAGAACCCCATTTTTGTATAGAGTTGGGTGGAAGGCTATGATACCAAGTAGTTGTCCGTCCGTCCAAGGTACACGGAAACAATCTACATGCTACATCGTCATAACGTACCTCAAGGGTCTACAATTGTAGGTAGAAGTTGTCTAAGTGGTCTTTCACCTTCACCGCACCGTCAGGGTTAAACTTGATGTTCATTCTCTCCGCTCATTTCAGCATCTTGTGCAAAACAGTCGGGAGAGCCAATGGTCCCTGAGTCAACCATTCAAGATTTGGGTTAGTCATCTCTTTGTCCTCTTCGTACTCTTCCTCTCCTTCAAAGTCTGATGTGTCCAACTTTGATTCCATTGGTCTGTCTCCGCCTCCGCCTCCTATACCCAAGTCTAATCCTGAGACCACAAGAGTTCCTTGTTCACTTTGCCGAGGATGGGAGATTTCTTTTCATCTTCGATAGCTTCTCCTAGACCTTCAAGTGTGGCAAGGGTTGCTTCTTCCACTGACGATACAACAACACTCATAGGAGTGGCCTTTGGCTTCCTCGCTGCACGTGGAAGATGTTGTCTGTCTAGGATCAGTCTGACTGCTTTCGCGAACTGGCGAGTGATGGGGTGAATGGAGCGAAGGTGTTGATCTGAAGTCTCATGCTCAACACTAGGAGGTGAGGAGTAACCAACCGCTGAGTCGCGTGTAGGTGAGAGAGAGTGCGAGTTACTACCTTGACCAGATGTTTGTTGAATGAGTGTGAGGGGAATTTCAGCCATGTACAACTAGCTGCCCTCCTTCTAGTGCCAGAAATGTTGATAGTGCTGGACCCACCAACATTCAAGGGATCACCCCGGTATGAAGTCCCAACTAGACCTCACACCATTTGGTGTGGGAGTCCCATCCGGTATGATGGCCCGATTGCCATTGTCTTAAGGATTTGCCTCAACTCTTGCTTGTCAGCACAGGAGAGTGGTTCGCTTTGTCTTCGAGAAGTGAGTTTTGCATGCATGGCGAGTGTAAGTGTACTTGTGTCAATGTTTCTTTCACTATGAGGATAAAATGGTGAAGGTGAGTTCCAAGTTGAAAGGGATCAGTCCCAACTTGGCTAGGAACACACAACACAAAGGACATACACAGCTTCCGGTGGAGCAGTCCACTTGTATGCAGCAGTCACAACATACAAGGTAATATAACACATACAACACTCACAGATCAATCTGAGACAAGTGCAACGGTTGGTACAACAAGGTTCAAGTGAAAGCTCTGTCTGATGTCCAGCAAATCAGTCAACACGGACGGGACAACATTAACAGCATATACAACACATTTCCATTAATAGATTATGCATTACAACAAATGAATCAGTTCAAATGTAGAAGACATGGTTAAAGAAACATGCATTACAAGTGTTAAATATTAGTCTTACAATAAATACAATACATGTGTGAAAACGTGTTGGCCTGTTGATAGGCTTCTGAATTAAGAAAAAACTACAAGACACATCATTACACAATACATCACTAACCCCATCAGTGGGGCATTGGAGCCACTACTTAATCCTCAAAGAAAATATTACAGACTCTCTTGGCTATGTGGGAGGAGCTGAGGTGAAAATTCCTTTCATGTACAAATGAGGGGGGTATTTATAGCCAAGGGTGAAACTAACCCTTGTGGTTGTTTGACTACCCTCATGACCATTCGACTTCCATGACTTTCTGACTTACATGACTCTATGTTCAACAAGTGGGTCTCTTAGACTTCCACGTTACATCACATTGATTGACAACAAGCCCATAGTGGAGATGTGAGCAACATGACTCATGACTTCGCTCGACATGACTTCACATGAAAATTCTAGTACATTTGTGTTATTGCTAGAGTGCATGTTGAGCTAGAGTGTTGTTGAGTGATGGATATCTTCATGGTGTGCCATAGCTTCACCTCCGCATGGTGAACTGTGTGAAGTCTTCGGTGGTCCTTGGTTCACTTGATGAAACTTTCGCATGTTGCTCCTTGCTTTCATGTTGGAAGACTTGATAGGCTCACTTGTTCGCGAAGGTTCATGTTCGTCGCATTCGTCTGCTTTGCATGCTTCGTTCGTTCATCCGCTTCAGATGCTTCATTTGTTCATCCATTGGTGAACCTGTTCATCTGCATGTGCTCCCTTTGTTCATCCCATTCGTTGTCTTGAAATGTTTGTGGGTGTACCTGTACCTGCAGTCACTCATGGTGTGACGACATAAAATCCAAAACCTCCTAGTCTACTGTGACCCATGATCATTCGGATGCGGGTGACCAGGAGAGGCAGCAGGGTTGTGATGTAGGATGATGGCTCCCGGAAACAGCTGATGAAAACAACGCAAGAGTCACTGAGAGATGGAGACAGGTGATCTGAGTCGACAATGACTGATTGCAAGGTCTAGCTTGGTTGGGAGGCAAAATTGCACAAATTTTGGGAGGAACAGTCTGGGCTACTACAAGGCAAGGTAGGCATGCTATGTGCATTTTCCAAAATGAACAGTTAGCAGGGGCTAGATAGCCAAATTTGTGCAATTTTCCAGAGGAACGAGTTGGGTTGCATGAGGAGCTAGCAGGCATGGATTGCGCAATTTTTCTGGGGAACTTCCCGGGAGACTGGCAGTCAGATCTGCGCAATTCCTAAAGGGAACGACTAGTTGGCAGCTTGGGTCACTGGTAGCTAGATCTGCACAATTCCTAGAGGGAACTGCCATTTGGATGCTAGGGTCACTGGCATCCAGACTTGCATAATTCCCAAAGGGAATTTCCAGTTAGCTGCTCAGTCAGTGGCAACAGAAACTGCGCAATTCCTGGAGGGAACAGGCAATCTGTTGCTAGGAGTTGCTGGCTGGGAAAACTGCATTAAGGTTGGAAGGTCGGCCTGCTGATCACATCTACGCAATTCTGAGTTGATCTGATTGATGGACAACAGGAGGCCTGCTCATGAGAACTGCACAATTTTTGAGATGAACAGTCGGTCGACTGTACAGGTGGCCAACATGAGTGCTGGTCGAATTGCTTGCAGGCAGCACAACTTGATAGAACTAGCTTGGTGCTTCTGCATTGTTCTAGTCGACAGTCGATCGAGTTAAAAGCAGGGTGATGGTCCAACTGTCAATGAGGAATCTGGTCGTCAGAACTTCAACAAAAATGACTAAGTGTGTGAACAGTCGAAAGATGCATAGGTGATCATAGGGACACACACTTGCATGACTTGACGACGAAACAATCAAACCATCCGGACACACATGTTCAATATGACTGACCGACTGTGCAAGTGACAAGCACGACACTCATTATTGATCATTCATGATCGATACGATGCTTTCTGCGACAGTGAATATGACTCCATGTGTGAGTGCGACAGATGCCTTCATGGCAAACACAACAATCACATATGAAGCAAAGACCTCGAGCATAACCAGAAAACATTCGCAAGCATGAATTAGACATCAACATGAAAAGACTTGAGTGTAATAAACAAGCAAGGCGAATGTAAAGTCTAACGCAAGCTCATGGAGTGAACCCGGGTGTGTGTAGTTATCAAGTGAAACTCTCCAAGGGAGGCTCTGAAATTGGTGCAGGCCAAAATTTTGGAGGGTGGTTGTAGCCCCTACAACAGGTCCTCTTCCTGATTGCATGCATGATATTTACAACTTAGTAAATCATACAAATGATAGTACATTGTCCCTACACTCTAGTCTCAACTGGGTCTTTCTTAGAACTGACATGCATGAGTTTTCGATGAGTGAATATTCAATTAACTAGAGTAGCACTTGTGGATGCACTAGTGAACTAACTAATTGCTAATCCTCTACTAGTTCAACAAACATTTAGAACTAGTTTAACTAAGTATAACTCAGTAAACTGAGTTATCTAATTACAACTCAATCTAAACTCATACTAGACCCCTAAAATTTAGGGATAACACTTACATGACTTCCAAAAGACTTCCAACTCGAAATTCCTAAGCTAATTAAGTTAATTAAACTTAATTAACTATTTACAAGTTTCTATGAGAATAGAATTCAATTTTAATTCACAGTTTAATTCAAGGACAAGTTAAACAGGAATATCTTGTTTCCATTTCTCAACACGAAGTTACCCCATGAGAATGGAGCTATTATCAAGACTAACCAATTTTTGGATAAGCATATGTTCCTTATTTCTTCAAATTATTCTTGGCATGGAGATGTACTTATCTATATCCATACTAAAAAATTCCATCCTAACTACTTGTAAGATGAGTGATGTCACATTTGCCACCTTGTAAAGAGCTTCTTGATTATGGGTGAGATAGTATCATCGAGGGGTAGAATTTGTCTTGCATCATTATTTAACTCATGAGGAGGTGGAGAAGGATATAAATGATTGTCAGGAGGGATCTCGTTGTGATCGCTTATTTAGGTTGAAAGTAGTCCAAAAAATCTTGTGTGTTTGGTATTTTTGACCTTCCATATTTAAGGATTGTATTGAAGTAGTTAAAAGATGCCATTCTTGCTAAGTTTTTACCTAGAAAATGTGCATGTGTCCTAATCCACTTTTTCACATTACCATTGTCATCCCATTCTTTGAGTGAGGGGCAGATTTCACAACATGTCACCTAGATTCTACTAGGGGGCACAAATACATTATTGTGGTCATTCACTACTTCACAAAGTGGGTAGAGGCCATGCAAACTTTCTTAAATTGTAGTGAAATGGTATCATTGTTAATTTTCAATCACATGATGACTAGATTTGGTATCTAAAGAGAGATTTTCAATAATCATGCAATTAATTTTAGAATAAGATGATGCCATTATTAGCTTCAAAGTTGGGATTTCATCAGGAGCATTCATCTCCCCATTATCCTCAAGCAAATGGTTAGGTCAAGGCAGTATATAATTCCTCAAGTCCATTCTCTAATGCACATTCAATGTGTGAAGTTAATTCAGCATTTAATGCTTTATCCGATAGTTTGGGCATATGAACCTTAGTAAATACCACCATGAGGTTTTCTCCTTTCCAACTCGTTCACAAAGTGGAAGCAGTCCTCACAATCGAACGTGAAATCCCTTCATTAAATATAGTGATAGAGCTCCTACCTGACACAACCACTTTGGAATAATGTCTCATATATGGTCATGGAAAATGAGGTACACAAGAAATGTGTCAAGTTTCAAACACGATAAATTTGTCTTCCCTCGGATATTTTCTAAAGGAGATATATTCTTGATATACGATTATGAAAAATATGCTTTTGGGGGCATTTAAATTAAACCCCATGTGGTGCAATCCTTAAATCATGAGGTGTGTCATTAATAAAGGAGTTTACGAGCTTGAATATTACAGGGGAAACATGTTGAGTGAGCCCAAAAACGGGCTCAATCTCAAGAGATACTATGCTAAGAAGTAGTGCCTTAGCATTTTCCCATTGTAATTGTTGTACATTAGTAGTAATAGGATTAGTTTAGCTTTATTTTCCTTGGTCTTTACTTGCCACACTTTTGGATTGGTTTGAAAATATTGATGGATTATCTAATGTTTATAGGATTCATAAATGGTGCAAATCGCCACACTTAAAACCTAGATTTCACCTCTTGGGTGATTTTTCCAGCCACGAGTTGACTAGTGCCTTTAGGACATGTTTGAATTGAGCCAACAATGTGACAAAGTATAGTATAGTTATCAAACCACTCTCGAAGGTTATTTCTCATTACATTTTATCTTTAATAATTCATCCAGATTCTTAGTTGGTGGTGTCATAGTTGAATGGCGAAAAAAGTTTATGATCCTAGACTTCTCTAGAAATTCCTTTCGGTATGACTTCTTAAGTAATCATTTGATTCCATCACTTATATCCACATCCCTTAGGATTGTAATCATGTAACTAATGCATTAATGAACTATGTATTGTATTAGCATATTTTTCTTTGATAATATTAAATCATTCATGTAAATGAAAGTAAATAAATCTCATTCACACATATAAGTACAATCAATAAAATTTTATCTATATATTACTTCAACGATATAAAGTACAAAAATTTAGTCTATATCACACAAAAATTGGGCTCCCCACCCCTAATTATAGATATAAACAAATGGTAATATAACCAAATACGTATAAAAGATAGGCCTCAAACCATGACTTTGCACAGGTCTCATGGTAGCAAACTATGTAATTTTCCACTTGTCGAATAAAGGTGAACCCACTCCTATGGTACTCCCACAACTTTCTGTTGAAATCACTCTAAAAGGTATTTAATTTATGTTGTGAACATTTGATGGGTTAAATCCTCTAGGTTTTATTGCACAGATTGTAAGATTCTTTTGGCATATCCACTGGATTGATCCTTGCCCCTACCTCTATGCATATGTCAATGGTATTCATCTAGTCATATCGGTCCAATATTCACCATTATTAGATGTAGTCCACACCAAGAAATTTCATTTGGTTATCTCTTGATTTTAACTATATAAAAAAAATTGCATAAAAATATAGAGTTTTTCTTGCCTATGCTACCCCAAGAAATGTTGGGAGGTAATGTTAGGTTCATATCTCCTCAATAATCAATCCCATTAGAAGTGTAGACATCAACAATGAGCTGATGTGACTACCAAGAAAAAAACTTTGCATCAAATTTATTGGTGACATGCCCACCTCCTAACCTCTCATCAAATCATCTTAGTAGATCATCTAAGGCTCTTAGAAGTTCATTGAGTTGAGTGTTACTCATGGGCACAAAGTTGGGACTTGCTCAATAAAAATGGAGCGCAAGATACTCCCATAGTTAAAGTTATCAATTCTCCATACTTCACATTCTATCAATCATGTCTTTGTGGTCACTAAAAGCATTATGCACCAATAAAACACAATCAAATGCAATCATTCTACCTTGTATAATATTAGTGGGTGTGAATCTTGAGGTAACACTTGAGTGGTGGTAAATAAAATTATCTTTACAATTATTCTCTCTATGTTACTTATAGGTATTTTGGAACCCATTTATTTCAATTATGGGGGAACAATATGTATCAATGTCCTCATAAATTGTTATTCCCCCTCCACTTTAGCCTTTAAATTTCACCAATTGCCTATTCCAGGAGAGACTTGCAAAGAATTATATATATTTAACCTCCATCTTTATATGTTGATCATCTAGCATAAATGCATCATAGTTTGGACTCCAATATCTTATGAAGGTTTACAATAATTGATCATGTCCCCTCGTGTTGGGCACTTGGAAGACTTTTAGAAATACATCATTTTGACATGCATTTATAGCCTCTTGGTCATCCACCACTTGGTTAGCTATCTCTTCATGCTCTCATTCCCTCCAAACTATCATTATGCTACAGTTGTTAGACAAATTGTTGGAGTTAAAATAATTTAAGAAACTTTCAGAAGCCATGTGTGTGCCTTCTTGGGAACATGTGTGTGTGCGTGTGCGTGTGTATTTGGAGTTAAAATGATTTAAGAAACTTTCAGAAGCTATGTGTGTGCCTTCTTGGAATGTGTGTGTTTGTGTGTGTGTGTGTGTGTGTGTGTGTGTGATTTTCCTCAAAATAAGGTGGATATAGAGCCTCAGGTGTGAAACCCATGAGAAAATAACCTACATATGTGCAACTAGCCTACTAAAGGGGGTCTCCCAAAGTCAGATTTTGGTTAAAGCTAAAAGTTAAATGAATGGAATTAAAGAGGATGGGCTAAGACGTTTACTGGTCCATACAACTCAATATTTCAATAGTTGATGCTTCCACAATCTTTAGTTGAAATTCGAGGTTTTTTCTCCAATAAATGCACAAATTTGGGTTAAAATCAAAATGGTATCATAGAAATCATTTTTTTACTAGATATCATATTTTATTACCCACTTTCCTATAGTTAGAGCCCTACTTTGTCATTTTATTCTCTAATCTTAATGGACAACTACCTAACAAGTGGTTTTAAGTGGGAAATTGAATTTTTTTCAGATGTGATGAAGATCTAAGGTGATTCATGGATATTTTTTATGTCATTATGATCCACATTTAATCTCTTGTGATAAGTAATGGTTTTTATAACCCACTTATAGGGTAGGTTTTTCCTCCTTACACTTTTCTTTCACAATTTTGATTCCATTTCTACCATAGGATTGACCCCACATAATTTTGGCACAAGTCTTCTTTGTTGTTCTAAAAGTGTCATAATTGATGTGGAAGATCCTACCTTTAATGGGGGTCTCAATTAGTACCTTGTTAACATCTAGTTCCCATGTTATAGTTCTTCATATGCTCAGGAGTCTTATTTACTCTTACCATGAATTGATGATAAAGCTACATGTCTTCATCTAGATATTTTTCTAGCCTTCCTAATTAGGGCTCCCATAATTGAGTTGTACTACTACATCGCATTTTTTTGCTTGCACTATTGAGCCTAATGCCAATTTCATCTTGGTGTAGCTTGTTTCTTAGACATTCTCCTTAGTTTCTAGCCTTTACATTTACTTTATTTACAACTTGACACCCTTGTCCCTAGAGGAAGAAAAACCATAAGTTTACGTATCCTGTACTCTTTCCTTGCATTGAGAATAGGTGTGTTCCATGCGCTTGGAACTAGTTTTTTTGTCTTGTGAAACTCATTTCTTCTAGTAAAACATACAATGTGTGGGGATAACCATGCAAAAAATAAACACATGCCTCACATTCTCCCACTTATTTTTTTCTTTGCATAAAAGTGGCCTAGGATTACATGATCAACAATTCAGGGTAATAGTGCCCATTGTTTCTCTATATGAAGAGAATTTCTCAGTACTAATAGCACCTTCAAAGTATCAACCTTCACCAATATCACCTTCTTGTCTCCAACCATGTGTCTCACATGGTAATATTTCCCATTACTATGCTTCATTTTAGAATGATAAGCAACGCTCTTTACCAAAAATATTGCAATTTAATTGCCACAATCTACCATGACAACTTGGTGTACAAACAAAATGCTTAAACACAATTTCTATAACCATATATATTCCTTACTTGCATGAGTATCTACCATGTATTCAACTTTTCTAGTTGAGAGTACATCTACAGATTCTAGTTTTCTCATCCAACTGAATGCTCTTCCAAATAGATTAAACACATAACCACTTGTACATATTTTGTGGTCTTTATTTCCAACTTAGTTTGCACCAACAAAACCATGTACATTAAACTCTTTGTCTACTTAGAGTCTTCCTTGTTAGCAAATTCCATAATTTGTAGTGCCACACAAATACTTGAAAACCCCATTTATAGTTGTTCAATGCTCCATTCCTAGTTTTTGACATATACCTGCTTAAAAGTCCCACTACATGAGCAATGTCTAATGTGGTACAAATCATTTCATACATCAAACTGCCAATAGTACTAGTGTAGGGAAGGAGAGGCATGTCATTTTCCCCTTCTTGTGTCTTGGACATCGATTTGTAGACAACTTTACACCTACGTGAATTGGGACCTTTACAAGTTGGGGCTAACAATGCAAAGAATTTAACACATACCTAACAAATTAGAGCATCTAAAGGGGATTCTCTAGTAGTCTACATGCAAATATCCCTAGTTAATTTCAATTTCATTTGGAATACATTCCCTAAGGTTAACTGTGAATAGGGTTTTTATTACCTTTTGTTCAATTTCTATGTGAAAATACTTCTTCAAGTCCTAAGAGCCTTCTTATTCTATCACCTAGAATTTTTAGGAGGTTTTCATTCCACATTTCCTCTGACAATCCTAGGAGTTTGACTTAGAGAAGTTGAAGATACATAAGTTCCTTCCTAGGGTCAAACTCTGACTTCCATATTTTGATATCTAAAAATATAGGGCCCTAAAACCACATATAACAACAATTGTAGGTAAAAGGTGAGCCAAAATTTCACTAACTTGTAATATCTTTCCATGTAACATAAAAATCAAGCTTATTCTCCTTTAACAACTATTATATCCCTCTTTTTGATATAGTTTTCTCCATGAAATGATTTGTTATTGCTATGCTCATTAGGGCATGTATCTGTCATAAACCCACATCATCTTACATTACCATGTTTACTATCTCTTTATGTTCTCTCATGAGTTTTCTTTTTTCAAGTAAGGCTTAAGATGGCATTAGGATATTTAGACACTTAGAAGTTAGTTAAGTACAACTTGGCCTAATGTGTCTATTAGGTAAAAGTGTGTTTGTTTAGTATGCATTAATTGTATTGTAATCCAACATTCATGATATGTTATAGACATAGAGTGATCCAACAACTTATATTCTCCTCGATACTAAAGCTATTAATATGTGGCTTAACACTTGATTAGTCCATGATATGTGTTTAAAGGGCATCGAGGGACAAGGAATGATGATTTATTATGAGAACTCTAATATGTAAAATATTTTCTTTTGCATTAATAGCATTAACTCAAGTGGTCGTGGTTGGTTGGGGTCATGGACTATTTCCCTCTCAGAGGGTTTTAACCACATAAAAAATATTTCCGTTGTGATCGTTGATCTGGTTGTGTGTGTGGTTACTTAAGTTTTTCATGATATAGGGAATACCCTATTTACCTGAACATGGTATCAAAGCCCATTTGAAGCATGCTCTCATTGGTGATCGAGATCTTGAAGCATGTGTTGCCACATTTATGAGGTCTACTATTTCTATATTGTTTTGGCATTAACGGATTATTCCATTGCATCCAAAATGTTGTTTTCAATTATTATTGCTTTTCGTTTCATCCAAAGGTGTTTATTTGCCAGAGAGACAATATTTTCATTAGATTTGGAGGTATATGGTCCAAATATGCCCTTTTTTACTTTTTTTTCTTTTATAAAGTTCATATTTTAGTTTTTTGTTTGTATTCTTGATTTGCTACTCTTTTTCTGTGTATGATCGTTGCCATGCACTCTATGCAATCATAGCAAATCAAAAGTAAAGGGGAAACTATTTTCCTGACTGCATATGCTCTTTATCGTGTGCTTTTTGTGATCTCAACAAATTAGAAGTAGTGAAAAACTTGCATTTTTTTAGTAAGCTAACCAAGTTCTAACCTCCTCTTTTTTTCCATCTTTTTTTTAACCCTTGCTTGTTTTTGTATGAGCAAGTATTTTATGGCAAGCATGCAATTCAAGGTTGATCTCCAACAAAAACAACATGACCCCCACCCTCCTTCACTACAATTATTATGTATTTTGCACTAACTCACTTGGTTAAAAGTTACTTTATTTAGTAAGAGGCATTGAGTTCAACTTTTTTTTTAAGTTGTTTTTTGAAAAAATCATGCAAATTTAAGTTATTTCTTAAATTTATTGTAAAATGTTCCAATTGTCATATAACTTTATTTCTTAACTTTATTCGGCCTGGAGTATGCCGTAAAACTGCTTTTGCTTGGCTAAGAGCTCGTCTTCCTCGGACGTAAGGAAACAGGTTAACGGCCCAAGACCCAGAGGCATCTAGCAGTAGTGAAAGCCTGCTCCCTTACGGACCATCAATGGGTTATTACAGGTGGCGTGGTTTTCCTTGATAACAGTGATGAGTCAAACTGACATTCACGGATAGCAGCTAGAGATGGTTGCTCTCACTGTTGGTTTGACACCTGAGTTTGATAGGTTTTGCCACCTTCGAAAAAAAAAGAAAAAGTGAATCACTATAAAATAGATAATCTTCTTTCTTCTTTTTTAAGTTATTTTTGCATGCAACTTTCATTTATAAAGTAACTTCATTGTAAAATTTATTTTCATTTGTTTTATAAAAGTGTGTCACTTCATAAAGTAATTTATTTGTAAAAATGAGCTTATAGGCAAAGTTACTGAGAGAAATTTTTTTTATTTTTTTAATCAACATCTATCACCACATGGGCCAACTTCTACCTATCATGCATCTCCTTGCTACTGTCAATGCCTTTTTTCTAATAGGGCATAACTTTTACATCCAAAGTTTGTTTTTGGTGCCTTTTTTTTAAACACCCTAATTTTTTATAGCTTTCTGCACAGGAATCAATTTCAATTTTGAAACCATTTTATCTGCATATTTTAATATGGACACTCCAAGTGAACTTTTACTTATCAGAACCAACTACTTCTCATGGAAATCCCACATGGGAAATGTTCGAATAAGTAAATGATTGTACCATATTACCTTGGGACAATAAAATACCCTCACTTATCCTAATAAGAAATCTAAATTGGATAATATGAATGACGAAACAAGTGGAATAATCAAAATGTTCACTTCTCCTGATTTGCGATTTCATATTCAAGGAGTTGATACTTTGAATGACACCTAGGAAAAGTTGAAAAAGATAATTGGTGAAGCTAATATTATTAGATCTTGTGAAATTGAAAATCTTAACATGACTTTAAGTCCTAATGATTTCTATTTCGTTGAATATTACTTATCCAAGTTTAAAACTCTTAGACATTTTCTTAAAAATTGTTAAGTTGTTATAGACGAGGAACGTTGCATATATATCATTCTTTCGAAGCTTGGTTCTACATATTCTATATTTGTATGTACATTTTATTCCACTAGAGAAGTTCAGATAGTTGCTTGTTAAAAAACCTTCCCTTGAAACTTCTTACGACTCTTTGATTAGAGAACAAGACAAGCTCTTACATATTGGACTAATTAGCAGTGCAAGTACATCTAACAAGCTCCTAGTGGCCCAACAAAAAGATAAACCCAAAAATCCAAAGAAGTAGCACCCTTTCAACAACAGGAAAAATAAGGGTTCAAAACACTCTTAGCCAACATCTACTCCTAATTGTGACAGAGGACCAAAATAAAAGAGTAAGAAGATTGACAAACATTGCAACTATTGTGTGAGAGACGATCATCTAGAATCCAAATATTTTAAAAAGATGGAGGCCTTGGAAGAAACAATGAAGAAGCACAACATCAACATTGATTCTTCTTCTAACACTTCTTCTCATGGACATGCACTTTCTACTTCTATTTTCTCCTTCAATACAACCTCTACTTCTTCTTTTGATTAATGTCTTATTAATTCTAGAGCATCATATCATACGGCTAATGGTAAAGCCAATTTTTTTGCTCTTAATGATTGTAATACTAAACAAATATTTTTTGGTTATGATAGATCTCTTTGTGTCATAGGTTATAGGACAATTCAAGTAGACAATGGTCATTTCAATGATATATTATGTGTTCCAACTCTTTCCTACAATCTTCCATCAATATATCAGATCACTCATTTAGGTGAATGTAAAATAGTAGATTTTTCACTTCACCAAATTGTAATTAAGGATTTAAAATATACCAATCATGTCCTTGCCACTAGAATAGATGATGATATTACCTAGTTGTACAAGTTTGACAACTTTGGGTCATCATCTTTTCCCTCGGTTTTTATTGCTCATAGTGATAACTTGAGCAAACTTTGGCATGAGTGATTTGGTCATCTAAACTATCGCTTACTACAACAACTATGTAATCAAAATATGGTGATTGGTCTTCCTCTCGTTTCTTGCAGAGATGGTGCTTGTATTGGTTGTGTTCTCAGTAAACATCATTAGGATAGGTTTGATAAACGTGCCTCTTGGCATGCCTCAAAACATTCGTAGCTTGTTCACCATAATTTATGTGGTCTACTTTCTTCTCCTTCCTTCTCTAGGTTCAACTACTACTTAACTTTCAGTTATGACTTCTCCATAGGCACTTGGGTTTATTTCTTAAAACTTAAGAGTGAAGTTTTTGACTTTTTCTTGGCCTACAAGGCCCTTGTAAAAAAGCAATTTGGACATCAACTACAAAAGTTAAGAACATATAATGGAGGTGAATATCTCAACAATAAATTCACAACTTACTACACTTCACATGGCATTCAAATACAACATAATATTCCATATGCACCACAATAAAATGTGTTGGTGATAGAAAGAATCATACATTAAAAGAAATGGCTAATTGTGCGATTCAATCTAAGGGATTAAGTCTTCATTATTGGGAAGAAGCAATCAAATGTAAAAATAACATATTAAATCATACTCTCAAAAATTATTTAATCAATATAACATTGGAAGGATCATGGACTAACATTAAGCCACATGTCAGCCTCTTTTGTATCTTTGGTAGTGTAGCACAGGCTCACATTCCTGATGAAAAAATGAAATCTTTACAACCTAAAAGTAAGAAGTGTATTTTTGTTGGATATTCAGAAGATGAAAAAGGTTATATAATTCTTCAACCTCGCTTCAATGAAATAAACATTACAAGATATGTTAAATTTGATAAAAATCTCTTGGCTTGCAAACCTAATTTCACATGTGTGCTCCCTTCGGCTTGTGATCCATCTCTAGCATTTGTACCACCTTCTCTTCCTATTATGGTTTCTTGCTTAGGTGATGACATTGAGGATGAAATCAACCTCTACCTGCTCATATTCCTCTAGTTGAGTCCATTGAACATGAAGTTGCACAAGTACCACAACTTCCTAAATGGGTCCATTCAACACTGGAGCGGTTGATGACATTTTCAGTGATCTTATAGGTAAACATCATACTTGTTCACATTTCTAGCGAGCCTCCTCTCTTTTGGCTAAATTTTTAGAGACACATGATCCAAAAACATTTGCACAAGCTTTAGGCCATCCAAATTGGGAAATATTGATTTATGAAGAATGTTGTTTCTTGATGGCGAATGATACTTGGGAAATTTTACCTCTCCCAAAAGGAAGAAAACTTTTCAGATGTAATTGGGTATATAGAACTAAGTATGCATTAGATGGAAGTGTTGAAAGACCTAGGGCTCAGTTTGTTCCTAAAATATTTTCTCAAGTTGAAGGAATTGACTACAATTAAATCTTTGCTCTTGTCGTCAAAATGAATCCCATCCACTTTAGTCTATCCCTTATTGCCTCACATGGATGGGAGGTCCATAAGATAGATGTTAAATTTGGCTTCTTACACCGAGATCTACAAGAAGAAATCTACATGGAAAAACCTCCTAGATATGCTCAAAATGACTCCAGCCTTGTTTTCCACACTAAGAAATATCTCTTTGGTCTTAAACAAGTTCTTGTGCTTGGTATGCAAAACTGGATAGCTTTCTTCTTGACATCATCTTCTCTAGATGTCGTTTTGTGCCAATTATCTACACAAAAAGGTAGAAATCAACCTCATAATCCTTGTTCTTTATGTTCACGACCTTATCCTCATTTGTAGTGACCCTAAACTTTTAACCCATGTAATGTCAGGCCTTATAAATTTTGAAATGACAAACTTAGATGTTTGCATTATTTCTTTGGCCTCCAAGTCTTGCAAACCCATGAAGGAATTTCGCTTTCCTAATCTAAATATGCATGTGACCTTCTTGATCATTTTCACATGGAAGATTGTAAACCAACCCCGTCTCCCTTTCAATTTGGAGTCAAACTTATTACCACATGCACTACACCCAACGTTGATTCCACTTTGTATCATTTGTTAGTTGGTGGCCTCTTATATTTTACTAATACCAGTCTAGATATTTCCTGTGATGTTGGTCTCCTTTCTTGATATACGCAAACACCACATGAAATTCATTAAAATAAAAAAATAAAAAGGATACCTCAATTTACTCGGGGTATAGTTCAATTTGGGATATATTACAATTTATGGGGATTCCTTTTTGGTCGATTTCACTAATTCAGATTGGGTTGGCAACCCTAATGAGCAGAAGTCTACTGCAAGTTAAGTTTTCAATCTTAGTTCCAGACCTGTCACTTGGGCATGGGGGGTCATGGTCGATGATTGATTGTGAGAACTCTCTTATGTAAAATATTTTCTTTTTCATTATTAAAATTGTCTCATGTTGGTTGGGTTCGTGGACTATTTCCCTCTTAGAGTGTTTTAACCACGTAAAAATACTAAGATTGTGATCTTTGATCTAATTTTGTGAGTGGTTACTGAAGGTTTTCATCCTATATGGAATACCCTGTTTACCCGAACAATTGGTTATTTATCATTGAAAACCCAAATAGACCCTCCAGTTAAATCCTCCCACGTTAATTCTCTAAACCCTAGACTTGCACTTACTACTTCATCCTTATGATTGCAAACTACCCAGAATTCTTCCTTTGGTGAAAAAGTGGGGTTTTGATTAAGAATAGATGAGGGGATGGGGTTAGATTCATGACCTATTATGGATTCATTCACTGTAACATAACCTTCAATAGCCTCAAGGATCACTTATACTTACAAATAATCCATCCTTCTTTCTTTTATGACAAGTGATTCCATATTGATCAAATCCTTTGTATTAGATCTATGCTTTCCATTTGCTACATTTGGTTGGAATACTATTAAAAATTTTAGTGAATAATGTTCCCTAAAGGTTGTATATTGTTTCTAAGCCTTAATAAATTCATCTTTAGATGTGAAAATTGGCCTTATCTTCCTCTTTGGAATAGTTCACTATGTTTTTCACCATCTTCTCTCACCTTGGATTGGTGTCTTTATCAATCTATTATTTATTTTATTACTATCATTATTAAACTAATACTTCCCCATGTTGCCACACTTCCACCCTCCAGCGTATAAGAAAGAATGAGATCATTGGTACCTTGTGAGCACCGAAAACAATTAAACAACAATAAAGAGTGAGCATGTCACAATTTATATTTGAGCCTCGGTGGGGAGAATAAAAACTTATCATTTCTACCACTAAAGCTATACCTAATTGAAAAATAAATCTTATTATCATGTATTGTTGCTTTTGGAAAAACTGTGGAATGCATGTGAAACATTCGAGTGGACAATCCGCTCGTCATCAAGGATAAATGAAGTTTATACAATGAGTGTAAAGAAGGAAAAACCAGCTTAAATATAACGAGGAATAGCGAGATTCAAAAGATTTAAGAGAATGGGCTAATTTGACGAGAAGGCTAAGAGATTAGGGTTAAAATATTATTAAATAATATTTTATGGAGAATTAAATAATGATTTCAAAGAGGGATAGCCACAATTCATAGAATGAATAAATGTTCTAACTATAAATTCAACTTATTTAGATATTATACGTTTGAATTATTTATTGTTGCTTTTATAATATTGTTAACTTTTTATTTCTATGTTTGTATTAATATAATATTAATAACATATTATTGCATTAAAAAGTATTATTATTAAATTTATTATTTTATTATTAATGTGTTTTTAGTGATTAGAGGAATCGGCAAGTGGGTTAGTTTCGTACTCGCATGATATGAGGTCGATTTTGACCACTACCAATATAACCTCTAGGTGCCTATGTATATCCCTTCCACAAACACGGGTAACCTGGGGGTATTTGAACCTCTAATATCGTAGTACATAAGCACTTTTTTCACAACGCTTGCCAATTGAGTTGCCCTCAATGATTTACAATTTTGTTACTTTATTAATATCTTTAATTCTTTTTCTGGTTTAATTTTTCATTTATTAACTTCATTTTTAATTATCGTAATTAAAATTATTGTCATCTAATAATATAATGATGGTGGTGATTATTAACGTCCACTAAGACCAATATGGTCTATTGGACCTTAAGACCTTAAGAAAGTAAGAGATTAATTGAGATTCCTTAATATTTTATTTTTATGATAAAAAGAAGGGAGAGAAGCATTCCCAGATCACTACAGTTTTGTTGACTTAACAAGTGAAGAAGGTTCGTAGTATGACAAAGATTAAAATATATCCAAATAAAAAGATCTTATTTTGTTATAATTATATAGTAAAATAATTGTGAGAATATTGTTGTTATTAAGTAATATATTAAATTATAATAAAATTAGCAACATCCATGTTAGAATTTTAATATTTTTGTTTAGTAATATAATTATTAGTTAACTAATATAAAATGTAATGGAGTTATTTTTATATTCGCCCAGGGCTAGTTATATTGTTCTTCATTTTGGTAAAAAGGTTTTCACTTTCAACTGGTTTTGAAATTTTAAAATAGATTCTATGAAGTTTATTAAAGTTCTATGATGTTTATTAAAGTTTTAAAAAAACTAAATGTTAAATTGAATATTTTGAAAACTAAAAAATAATATTTTATTTTTTAAAATGTAAATTTTTATTTTTTTTTTCTAATTTGTTGATGACTAATTTTAAGTGGTGTTAAATTGAGTTGTAATATATAAAAATTATATTAAAAAAAATCCTAAAAGAAGTTTATATTCGCCAAGTGCCATAATAATCATTGTTATTACAGGGTTTGCACAACACAATGCAATGTGATGCAATGTGGATAACTACCCACCATAATTTAAGCAAGTATTTTCATAAAAATTGGATAGAAACAAAATGTAAACAAGTGTAATGTGAATTTTATCAAGCTCTTATTATGTTCAATTTTTATATTATGTTTAATATTATATTAGTTTAAAATTTTATATATATATATATATATATAAATGAAATTATTATTGTAAGCTACATATTACATGATATAAAATGTAATGGAATTATTATTATTATTATTATTATTATTAATTTATTATGATTAAGTTAAGAGGGTTAATAATTAATATTATTACATCAATTTTATAACATTAATATTAAATAGGACGGGAGGAGCAAAATGGAGCATAGCGCTACAGCTCATCCTCGTAACAGGTCTTTGCAATTTGGCATCATTGTTCAAGAGGTTAGTCGTGGTTTTGAAGGAGAGCCAAAGGCGGGCTTGACACCCACAGAGAAGCAGACATCCATAAACAAGGAATTTCTTCTCACCCGCAGTTGACTTGGGGAGATATACGCACAAAGCGCATATATTTTTTCTCATCCCCCTAGTCCACCACCTCTTTCTTTGTTGGCTGCGGGAAGCAGATCAAAAGGTTTTGTGGGGGCCTTCAAGGCCTGATCAACTCATTCCTCAAGTTTCTTTGCACTGATGCACTCAAATTGGAGTTGATCTGGTCGGGAGAGGGCTTTGAAGAATCAATCCACCTCCTGTGAGCTCTTGGGCGAGATTATTTTTTGCATGTCCAAATCCATGCTCTCTCTCCCTAATCCACAATTATCATTCTAATCTAGATATAAAGGAGAGATAAGCAGAAAGGAGACTACAATAACTAAATCCATATCCAAAGGAGTTTTTCCAGGTTTTTTTGAAAACCAATATTGGGAAATTGATCCTACTAGAGGTTCAGGGAACAAAACTAGTGAAAGACTTGAAGCAGATCATTCAAAATATTTAAGGTATACCAACATCCTTACAAATTCTGATTTCTCAAGGAAAGGTGTTGTAGGATGTCATTCAACTGGAAAATTATGGCATTCAAAGGAACTCTACCATCATCCTAAATTTGAGGTTGCGAGGTAGAGCCCTAGGAGCGAGCATTCCCCTTGGATCGTCTTCTTCTACCAAGGGTTCGGTTTCATTTAAGGATGCATTGAGATGGAAAGTTGCCACACTAGATATACAATCCTCAAATCTGGTAATTCTAAGTCCTTATCTAGTTGAGAAGATTGAGAAAGCTCCAAACTATCAATAAAATTGCAAGAAGTGAGTGGTATTTTCACTGTTCTACAAGTCAGAGCTATTATATATCAATTTAATGGATTCTAGCCCAAGTCTGAAGATCTCCACCAATGGATCTATCTCAACTGGACTAAAAATTGTGATATTTACCTGTGCGCGAAGGGATTTTTTATTGCTCAATTTGACAATCAGAAAGACATGAAAATATGTAATAAATGAAGGACCATGGTTTTGGGGAAGGGTGGATCTCTTTGTAACTCCATGGTTTCCTAGATTCAATGCCACAAAAATGATGGTTACGAAGATGTCGGTATGGGTAAGGTTACATAATCTCCCTCTTCCTTTTTGGCACCACCAAGTCCTAGAAGGCATTGGAAATTCATTGGGGAGATTTCTAAAGATGGATCAAGAAAGAATGGACAAAGGTATCTTTACTTTTTCCCACATATGTGTGGAGACGGACGTAAGAAAAGGCCTTCCAGATCACATCCATCTGACTCACCAAGGTTTCAAGTGGATACAATGGTTAGATTTTGAAAATACTTCTTTCAGGTGCCAAATTTTCCATCAGACATGGCACTTGCAGAATTCATGCCCACAAGTGAAAAAAAGGACAAAGAAAAGATCCAAAAACCCAAAAGGATGGAAATTTATTGATCTTCTCTCTTCTGATGATGAAGATGAAGAAATGGATGAGAGTCAGCAACAACCAAAGGCACATAATCAACAAGGTTCACAAACAGAGGATATATAATATATAAAGATTTATAACCATGCATATTCACCCCCACTTTACAATGGATATTATTAACTTGTAAATAGGCATTATCACAATACCATGACTTATCAATATTAGATGCCTAAAAACCATTTTTAAATCTAGTTGATAAGCACATAAAAACTTAATACTTACAATAAACTTGCAATATAACAAAAATTTTAACCATGGATATTCACCCCCACTTTACCATGGATATTATTAACTTGTAAATAGGCTTTGTTACAAAACCATGGGCCAATACCATGGCTTGTCAATACGAGATGCCCAAAAACCATAACTCATTTCACAATTAAAATAATTTAATTTTATAACATTTTTTTTTTAATTAAATCTAAAATAGGAACCTAGACCCATCTTAACTCTGGATCTATTAAGCCACGAGAGGGATCAAACCTTTTTTCACTCTAAAAGAGGTTTGCACCTCAAGATATTTTATCCCTCGCAACGCTTGGTAGATTTGTAGTTAAGATGGATCTAGGCTGGTTTACATAAACAAATAAGATTGTTAGTTTTTAGTTTTACCATAAATACATAAACACATTAAATAAGATAACCAAGATAAATGTTATTTGTTCCTACTTTGAAGTCGCTTATAATTTACCACTAAATCATTTATCATCTACACTATTTTTCATTCACCACATAATTACCTAGTATCATAAACCTTATTTTCCACATGTATATCATATATACATGTGTGAATATTACGATGTGTCCATGTACTCTTTGCACAACTCTTGCTAGTGGTAATCATGTCCCTTCACTTGAAGATTGGATTGCTTAAGGGTCAAATAAATTGTATACTTTGTAAGACACGCAAATTGGTAACCAAACTCAAATGTATATTAATAATTTATCTCAATTAATGATGTACATAATGTACATATAAATACATAAAGAAATTGTTGATTCAGTTTTCAGGTCTTCTTGGACTCTAATAACCACTCACCATAACACAAACCTAATCCCGAGGATTAGTTGTCTAACATTCCCCCCTTTAATCCGAAGGGATGTATCAAAGTCCAAGAATGAGATCTCAAAATACAAAAATGCATCTCAGCCAAGAGTTGAATGTCTCTCAAAAAATGGTTTTCAAGGATGACCACAAACCAAGAATGGTGGTTTTTAAGAGAAAACCACAAATGATACCCATGTTTGGAACCTTCATAGAAATTATAATACCAATCAAAAATGTCAACTCTAGAACCATCAATGTAGTTCCTCAAACAATTTGAATCGGGAAGTGTTCGTTCACAAACAACTCATTCAGCAAAAGCTGAAGTCTCTCTAGCTAAAACTTTGGCTCTATATGGTATAGGTTGTGGCTCAGGCTCACTTGTGGATCACTCACTCAAGCTCGCTTGACAAATATTCGAACCTCTAACAGACCATTAAAAAGTCCCCCCTTGTCAGATATAGGGTGAGAAGATGAAGTATTCTTCATCGTTGCAAGGTTGTTCAATACTCTTGAACATATCCTGCAGTATGACGTGTAAATCTTCTTGCTATTTTGGATCAATCCCAAGAAGCAATCCATCCAAAATTTAGATTCTCTCTTATAGTAGTTTTCTTTCTAGAACATCTATTTGAATAGTGATTACGCTTTCCACAATGTTCACACAAGTGTAAATCAAAACACTGATATTTCACATGTCTAGCTCTATTACTTTATTGACATCAATCATTTTTTCTTGAACAACACCATCCAGAAAGACAACACTATGAAATTATATAAGTTTAGAAAAATCAATAATATGAAAATACATATCCAAGACATCCTTGTTATAACCCAAACAAGTTATCTTTTTTTTGTTTACATTTTTTTCCCATGGTCTTATAAAGGTTTTGGGAACGATAGGTTTCACATCTGTATGCAAATGAATCTCGCATACACTTCCATGACATGACTTTACACTGCATCCAAGTTTGCTCCGGAAGTGGTTTCATTACTCTTATCATTCTCTAACTAATTATTAGGCTCAAACAAATTGTTGTTCTAAATAATAATAAGTTCAGATTTACAACTCATCTTTAGGTCACATAATTATCCTTTTGCAATTATCACTCTAACTCCAAAAATTCAATTTTGCTTTGTGCATTTCATAAAAAATGTTTGAATGTCAAATAGTGTGTCCTTGATAATTTGGAAATTGTTATGAACAATAGACAACATTAGATTGCTTAATAATTGTAACAAATCATCAACTTTGTCCATCTTCTCCAGTTCCTATCAGAGAGAAACTTGCAATCTACTTCGAAAAAGGTGTCAGCCACCATCGAAAATGCACCCAATACAAGCGAATTTACAATGATTTAACTAGGTGTCAGGTTCAACTGATCGTGCACCCACTTATAATACAAAATCAACAAGTGAAAAATTGGATAGTCGTCGATAGAATATTAAAAATTGTTGATGGAAAATAATAAGAGAAGAAAGGAAAGCCTTCAAGGTGAGGATAAACATCCAACATGATCACTTCATATTGCTTCTCAAATAATTACACTAAAATTTATTTGACAACTTTTCCCCCTTTTGAAAGACCAGTTTTATATATACTAATCAATTTTGTATATATCAATCACTTTATTTTCCAAGTCTAACATGTTATTCAAACTGATAATTGTGAATTAGGCATATGCTCCTTGATGTAGTGATCCACTATCGAAGCATTCTTAAAATATAAAGCAATATCAATTCCATCTATATGGGAGTGTTTTAAAATATTGAGGTGAAAAGACCGTGCCTAGGAGCTTAATATCTTTCCACCACCATACGGATTAGAAATGTTTTTCTAGGGATTTTTAGAATGGAAAACACTGAAAATGGATACTTCGGAAAATGGGTCCAACCAATCGACAAGATCCAATTCAGCATCAGCCCTACAACATTATCATCTCATATATTTCTTTCAAAATCAATGAAATAAGATTGAAGGTAAAAAAATAAAAACCAAACCTTCTCACAACTATTTTTTTAATTTTCTCTTCAATGTAAAATGTAAGATTGAAACTAGGAAAAATTGAATCAAAAATCGCTTGGGCTTGATGATTGCATCATTTAATGACTAAAGAACTCATGGAAAATAATTTTCACTTAATTGAAAAATGTTATACCTGTGTTATTTATTTATCTTGTTTTTTTTTTCTCTTTTCGTTGCTCTCTAGCACTCGTTCTTCCCGGTTATTTGTTTGTCTTCAAAATAGAAATGATCCTTCTAGAATCTAAATTCAACTAGACATTCAGGGCATTCAAACAACCAAATATTACTTTAAACTACAAACTTCACACATAAATGTGGAAATGGCTATCGACTTTTCAAAAAAAAAATCTTACAACAACATCTTTATTGTCCTTATCAGCTGCTTCATAAACCACAACTTTTCTAGCTCTTAAAACTATTGGCAATGTTGCATTTATATTTTCCACATTTCTCTCTTGAATGATTGTAGAGACAGGGGTGTTGATAAACGTTGTCATGGGTTTGGCTGAATAACAGCAAGAAATCATTAATTTGTTTCGAAAAATTCTTCATAAAGGTAGCATTTTCCACATGTGTGTTTTTTATAAGTAGACAGACACACACAAAACTGTAGGTTATCTGGAGAGGAGTTATTGGAGCCAGGCTCGACAACGTTCAACTCGACAAAGAAACGCCATCGACGAGTCTTGTAGTTAGAAACACAATGTTTTGAAAATGAATTCAATTGCATATAATTGATTATTGACTACAACAACCAAGCATGAGTCGCTCCCTCTGGCATATGTTCCAAAAATCGAAGGCACATAGGTCTATGGCTAAGGAGAAAAACACCTTTTAAATTTTTATTTTTATTTTAGTTTGCAAATCAATTATTAATAATAATATGTAGATAGGCTCGTGATCATACAACACACAAAGGTTAGACAAAGTGAGCAATTCAAGTGCCACATATTTCCTTAACAAGAAAAAAACTCAAGGAAGCAACAGTTGCCTCTCCCAAACCTTACAATCGACACTTTGACATAATTATTTTCAAAATTTTCCCCATATCTTCGGTTACTTCAATGGCAGTTGCTGCAATGAATTTTATTCAACCATTCTTTGGCCTTATCACAAAATCACCATCACTTTTCTTGTTGGTCACGTGTTCTTGACAATGCCGCCAACACAATGCTACAACCATTTCGAACCTTTGAATTTCCTAACTTATGACATTGGAAGTTTGTGATCCTCTTGTGAAACACAACCGATATGGATCAAAATATACCACAATCAGACTGTAGGATCACTTGGGAAAGGCCACAAGCCATTACTCACATAAGAAAACAAGCCACAAAACTAGTGGCTTAATTGACTAGGCATCCACAAAACTAGTGGCTCAAACCTCCACTCTTATACCACTTTTTGTCATGAGAAACCAATTGCCATGCTTCGATCTACCAAAATGTGCATACCATTGAAACCGAGATTTTTGACGATCTAGACAATGTTGCAGTAGCCAATGATCCACACGAAAAAATCAAAAAAATCTGATTTTTTGTTAAACAAAACTTCCACAAATTCAAATCTTGCCTTCAAACTGCTCAACAGAGCCACCGTTACTCAATTCTATGACAACGTCATCACTTATCCCTGCTTTGAACGTTGCAATTATATCTGAATCATTGCATCCACTGCTCAGACGTGAGGTAGGTGACCAATAATCAAAATGGGTTTAATAAATGAAACATTTGACCAACATTTTACAAAAAATTTATTAAATTACACGCTCTCAAGAGCCCAAGTATACCTCAAACACAAACAGACTGGCACAGGTATTAAATAAGAGATAATTGATTGATATTTATCATTCGTATGTTGGTAACGAAGGAAGGGACAATACGAAAAACAAAATAAAATTCTCTTACTCGCACATAAATGTGATTTATTTGACTCTTAAATACCAATGAAGGGTTGCGTCTATATGTTACTTGTGAAGGGAAGTCGCGGATCTCTGCCTATGGTGAATAATCCCTGAGGGGGTTTGATGGTGATGGCATAAACCCTAGACTAGGAGAGTGTCAGTGGGTAAGATGATGTGTTGTAGGGTACGCTTGGCAGTAGGCAGCAGCACCAGGCCAACACATGGGTCGTATATGTCAAAATTTAAGGTGGCCTAGGGAATGATGCAGATGGGGATCGGTGATTTAGGTTAGGGCTACTTCAAGGGAGGATTTACAACTTTTTGTTACTATTTGTCGTATATTCCTCCCTCAGTTTCACACGCCCATCAAAGGACGTAAACAATAGTTTATTACAGTGGAGTTTTTATCCTAGAGTCAGGGATAAGAGGAATGGTCAACCCCGAGGAGTGTGTTAATTTAGACCCCGAACCAGAGAATATTTTGTCAGTTTGGCAGTTGGAGCTTACACAACAAAATTTAGCGAAGTCCATTCATTCAGATATGTCGCCAGCAGGGAAGCAGAGAGGCTCGGTGGTTGACTAGTGACAGGATGACAGATTAGGGTTTTTGGAAGATGGTAAGCACAATGATACAAAGGAGGGGTTTTGGGGTCCTCACAAGGAATTATATGAGAGTCAGGAGACAATGATGCTTTTGGTGGGAGGTGCAGCGGATGTGACGGCAGAAAATTGGGTAAGATCAAAAAACCCTTGTTATTTTCATGCATCAAGTTTTTTCTCTGGAGGGATGGAAGATATTCTTATCAGTAGCAGTTTTAGGGGAAACAAGGGGTTAAAGTCATGCTTGGTAGCAGATTTGGGACATCCAGAAGCTGTTATGGAGAAGAGTTAGATAGCACCCTTGCATACAAGATCCATTTGAACCAGAAGTCTGTAGAATCCCTCAATCTCCATGAAAACTATATTCTGGAGGATTTGTGGGGAGCAACATCGTTCCAGGTTTTTAATGCCCATCATGAAGACATAGCCGAAGTATCACTGGATTTCAGAGGATAAACCAGAGGAGGTAGTTACGTGCCAAATCCAGTGGTCTTAGCAGAAGAAGGGAATAAGGGTTCAGTGCACCAAGAGGTGGGGGAACAGACCCAAAATCCTGGAGAGGAAAGGTAGCCTGTAGCGGCAGGGGTATCAATAGTTGTAACTGATTAGTGGAGATGCAGTTAAGGACGCTCTCCGAAGAAGGTATCAATGAAAGGGAGGATCAACCAGAGGTAGGGGAAGCAGGGAGGAATAGAAATGCAGGGGCGAAGAGGAAGAAAGGGAAGCTAATCAAGAGGAAGGTGGTATGTCCAAATCTGGTTTTAGGAGTCGACATTCAGATCGATAGGGTCATGGAAGCTGCAGAAGTAACACTGGTTGGGAGAGAAGAGGGAAGAAATACTCCACAAATTACATATCGGAGTGGATATCAAAAGCATGGAGGGAGGCTCCGGACCAACAAGTTGAAGTGACCACACTAGCCAAAGGTTGGTTTATGGTTAAATTCAGTAATGGGGAAACCTTAGAATGGGTAATGAGGAAAAATTGGTGTTTTGGGAGAGCACCAATCTTGTTCAAAAGGTGGAACCCTCTGTTTGATCCGTAGAGATAAAAGGTGGTTGAGATTACAGTGTAGGTTCATCTTCCAGGACTCCCTCCACATTTATGGACGGAGGAGATGTTTAGAGATATTGGAAATATTTTGGGAATTTTTCTTGAGGCAGACATGACATTCAGGGAAACAAGGGATAAGAATCTAGCTTGAATCTTGGTAAGGCTGGATCCACGGGAGGGATTGGCCGAGGAAATTAAGCTACAATACCAAGATCATACTTTCACCCAAATCATCGATTATGAACAACTTCCCTTTCCCTGTCATAGGTGCCATAAATATAGCCATCTATCTCAAGATTGCCCTTTGGGGATCAGAAGGAGAAGAAAATACAGAGGGGAAGATGGAAATGTAGAATTTCCTCTTAATGAAGAGGAGGATCTAGCTCAAGCAGAGGATCTAGAGTGATAGCGAGAAGGTGATCAAGCGCTAATAGAAATTCAAGAAGACTAGGATGCGCAGATGGAGAATGTAGTTGTGCAGGAGTAGGAGGAGCCTCAGGAGATAATCCATGAGGATTTGGATGTGAGGGGTGCTACCATCCCAACGCTGCAGCTGGCGGGTAGTGTCTCTACTCCCCTTCCCTTTGTTCATGAATCCTTTCAATATTTTATCAATTTTCTCTGGATGCCTGGTCCTTCCAGGCCTGTTTATTTTCAAAATTTTCCTATTGATTATGTGTCTGATGCCCTCAATAATATCATTACATCAATCTCGGCTATTCAATTGAAACAAAACCTCCTTTTTGACCATGCAACCTTGTCCTCTTTTGGGAAATGGGTTGAGAAATCCTTTTATAACCTTTGCTCTCGAGAGAAGAAAGATATACCCTCGGGAGTTGTGGACGGGTTGGGAGTCCTTCAGAATGCAGTTGTACAACGAAAGACCAGAGGGAGGAAATAAAACCTCTCAAAGGCTCAATTAAGAGTAAAAATTGACATCGATGATGGGAAACAATTATCTTTTCAAGGGGCGCTTAGAGCAGCGCATGGCCCAGCCAGAGTGATAAAATGATCAAGTTGTCCTTTAATTTCCCCGGTTTTTTCCAGTACCTCAAAAAAACTTGCACTAAAAAAATTGTTCCTTAATTATTGTTCAGATGTTATTATGCTCCAAGAAACGCTAGGAGTTGGAGATGAAGTAAAACTAGCTCTTAACAAAATGTTACCGGGATGGAAATTTTTGACTGTGGATTCCAAAGGAAGATCTAGGGGTTTGGCTCTAGGAGTAAAGCAGTTTGAAGTTACTAAACTCTTGGGGATAGTATTTGGTGTTGGGGGCTGAGGTCTTTTCATAGGAGCTCTGCTCTAATATGTTACTTTTAAATATATATGGGTCGTGTCAAGATAGGGTTTTATTCTAGAATAACCTTTTTTCCAAATCATTTATGAATAACCCGAACCTGGTGGTGGGGGGATCTAAACTTTTCGTTAGGGTTGTCGGAGACTTGGGGCCCTACATCCCAAGCTAATCCCTTAGCTGACTTCTTCTTGAACAAGATTCGCTCTGGCAAGCTCATTGATATAAACATGCTGAAATCCAAACCTACTTGGAGGAATAAACGAGTGGGGGAGGCCAACATAGCTAAGAGATTGGATCGCTTTCTCCTAAAAGAGGAAATGGATTCTAGGATTCCTTGCTTCAGACATTGGGTGGGAGTAGGAGGGGACTCAGATCACCTACCTATCCTTCTGGAAATGAAAGGACCTAATCAAAAGTTAGGGTCTCCCTTCAAATTCAATCTAGCTTGGCTCAAAGAGACTTCATACAACAATCTAGTAAAATCTACTTGGAGGCCCTTGGCCAATGATCAGGGGTTGTCGCTAGCCCACTCTTTCATGGAAAATTTAAAGAGAATGAAGAAGAAAACGATAGAATGGGCAAAATCCAAAAAGATTAGGGAGGAATCTGAATTAAGTAAGATAGGGGAGGAACTAGACCTCTTGGAAAATCCAGAAATGGATGGATACGAGACGGAAGAAAAGAGGGAGAAGATAAAACAATTGGAGACTGATAGAAGGAAAATCCTAAATGATATGGAAGAACAATGGAGGCTAAAAAGAAGAGAAATTTGGCTAGCAGCAGGGGATGAAAATTCAATTTTTTTTTCAAAATTATGCTAAAGGAAGGAAAAAATCAAACACAATATGGGGGTTGAAAATGACAGAAGGGGGCATAGCAAACTCTTTTTCCAACCTAGCCTCTATGGGAAGGAACCACTTTAAAAACTTATTTAAAGCTCCAGATGTGGTCTCAATTGCAGAGGTGATTCAAGTTGCCCAACTCTTTCCTCGATATGTGGAGGAGGAGGAAAATGATATGCTTATGGCACCTGTGTCAAAGGGGGAGGTGGAAGGGGTTTTAAAAAATATGTAGAGAGACAAGAGCCCAGGTCCTGACAGTTGGACAGTGGAATTTTTCCAGTGCTTCTTTGACCTTATTGGGGATGAACTTACTGGGGTGGTGGAGGAATCCCGGGAAAATGGAGTGGTATATGAACCTTTTAACTCTACTTTTTTGGCCTTAATTCCTAAAACAAAGGACCCCTCATCTTTTGAGGAATTTAGGCCTATCTCTCTCTGCAATTGCATTTATAAAATTATAGCTAAAGTTATTGCAATTGTTTGAAACCTATCCTATCAAGCAACATATCTAAGGAACAATTTGGGTTCCTAGATGGAAGGCAGATTCATGAAGCAATTGGGGTGGCCCAGGAGACACTACACAGTATCAAACAGAGTAGGAAAAACGGGGTGATTGTAAAAATAGATCTATCTAAAGCATATGACAGAATCAATTGGCTCTATATACGTATGTTAATGACCCATCTGGGGTTCAGTATTGATTTTATAAACTGGGTGATGGGATGTATATCAAATGTCAGTTTCATTGTCCTAATCAACGGGGCAACCTCCTCTTTCTTTCATAGCCAGAGAGGCTTGAGACAGGGATGCCCATTGTCCCCACTTCTTTTCTTACTAGCGGCAGAAGGTCTCAGTCAATTGATACTGGATGGGAAGAGAAGAGGAGACCTAAAAGGTATTGAAGTTGCTATAAATTTGTATATCACTCATTTGTTGTTTGTTGATGATATATTGTTATTCAGTGATGGAAGCAGAAGTGACATTCAACATATAAAAGATGCACTTGACCTGTTCCTAGCAGCAACAAAAATGTGTATTAATGCTCAAAAATCATCTCTAATTCTGGAAGGTCTCTCAGGGATTGAAATTACTAGGGTTACCTCGGCCCTCCCATTTGAAGCTAAGTCGATGAAGGATAGTTTCAAGTACCTGGGTTTCCATCTAAAAACAGACTCTTATAAGAAATAAGATTGGTACTGGCTCCTGGAAAAAATTGAAAAGCACATAAAACACTGGAGCTATAAATGGATGTCAAGAGAGGAAAGATTGGTCTTGATTAAATCGGTCCTAGTTGCAATTATTGTATACTGGATTGCGCTGACATGGGTTCCAAAAGGAATACTTTCATGAATCAGGAAAGTGTGTAGTTGGTTCCTGTGGGCTAGAACAAAGGAGGATTCAGTGTTGCCATGGGTATCTTGGGACAAAGTTGCTAGACCAAAGGATTGGGGTGGGTGGGGCATAAAAGACCTATCAATTTTCGCATCCTCACTAGCAGCAAAATCAAGGTGGAGACTAATAACAATGGAGAACCTATAGACGGCAATTATCAAAAGGAAATACATAGACGTGATGCCCATGGATGAGTTGTTGCAAAGTCTAGACAATAAGCCTCTCCATGCATCAATGGTATGGAAGGAAACCCCGGACTCCTTCAGTATTGTAGAAGATGGATTGACTTGGCACATTGGCAAAGGGGAGAAGCTCAGAATAGGAATAGACCTATGAGTAGGATGCAATGAGGGTTATTCCCTCTCAAGGGAGGTTATAAATTTCTTACATTCCCAGGGTTTATATTTCATACATCATATTGTAAGGGAATATCTATCGACAATATGGCATCAGGGATGGAAATTAGCGGAGGATGTGCAGATGGAGCCCCAATGGGTAGAGGAATGGCAAAATTATATAAGAGAACTCCAGAGAACAAATGTTTGGTTAAGGGATCGGTCGGATGTGCTTAGATGGATACATGCTCCTATAGGAAAATACTCTCCAAAGTTTGGCTACAACTACCTTATGGTAAGAAGGGCTTGGGGAGTATAGGATTGGTGGTGGAAACTGCTCTGGAAACTAAAAAGTCCTACAAAATCAAGACTTTTCTTTTGGTGCATCCTAAGAAACAAATCCCTACATGGAACAACCTTCAAAACAGAAATAAAATGAGCCTAGGATGGTGCACTCTGTGCAAAAGTGAGGAAGAATCAATCCAACACCTCTTTTTGAAGTTTCCTTTCAATATTAAGACATGGGAAGAAATAGGGAGACTCTTGGGGAAAACCCAAACTTGGAACGAGGAAAATATAAGTGATGCCTCGCATAGATGGTGGAAGGACATCCCGGAGGAAAATATGAAAAATCTCCCTCTGATAATTTCGTGGGGCATTTGGTTGAACCAAAACAGAAGCATTTTTCAGGATTTGGTCCCTTCTCATTCTCCTATTACTGTAGAAAGTACCTCGATTTATGCTCTTTTACCTCCACCAAGCCCTGTCAAGACACCTAGAATGATAAGAGAAGAACAAATCAGAGGTGGCATTCCATGGGCTTACTTTGATGGTGCATCTGATCCACAGGGAAATTGTGGCTCGAGTCTTGTCATTTATGAAAACAATCAAAAATTGTAGAAAGCTTTGGTGGGCCTTGGCCCGAGATCAACTAATTTTGTTGAACTACAATCTCTGAAACTTTTACTATGTTGGCTTATTTACATGAGGATGGGATTGATACAAATATTTGGGGATTCACATAATGTTATTAAATGGTTTAACGGAGAACAAAGATGTTAAAATTATTTTGATTCCATTACTTGAAGAAATATTACAATTGACACAATTTTTTGATTTCATAGTTACTATTTGTCACATTTACAGGGAGCGCAACACTTAAACATACCTCCTTTTTAAGGAGGGTCTGCAACAGGATATGGGATCTGGATGCATAAAAAAAGTTGATGAAGATAAGATTTGTGTCGGATCGACAGCCTTATACCTCCTAATGGAATGGGTCATTCATCAACAGAGTTTTTTTGTTTTCAGCTATGTTTTGATAGAGTTGATTTACAGATGACATAAACTCTATATGATGTTACATGTTTTGGATTTTTGTATACTTTGAAATAATTTTTAGTTACCAAAGGGTTGTTTTCCTCCCTAATGGGGAGGCTCGCGATCTGGTTCTGGCTCATTTTGACATTTTGGGTTTGAGTAGTTTTAAGACTCTACAATCATCCCATATATGGATTACTATATGTTTTTTGGTGGGCATAGAGTATATTGAATGCTTAGTTGCATCTACAAATGTAACTTTTTATTTCCTTAATTGAAAGTTCAATTTTTTCTTTAGAAAAAATACCAATGAAGGGTTAGATGTTATTCTCGAGCTTATCAAGAAATTGTCAAGTCCAATATCTAAATTTATACCATCCAAATAACACAAGAAGGTATGGGAGAATGTGTGCTCGTTTTTGTGCCCTTCCACCTTCTTGTCTTCTCTTCATTGTGCAACTAAACTCCTGGAAAGACAACTTCAAAAAACAAAATTGTGGCCCTATGATCGATGTTGTTCAAAACTCTTTGTTCAACATTGCAGTATTCTAGTCCATGAGCATTTACAATAATATTGTGGTGAGCGATAATGAATCACACACCAAAAAAGAACTTTGAAAACAAAACTCCATTGAAATTTCTTTCCGTCAGATGGGCCTCACACACCATTTCTTTTAGAAACGAACTTTTCTTCATCCGCTCTCTACATCCACAACATCCAACAACGTCTTCAAAATTCTTCAAATGCAAGTTTTTTCATAACTGCTCCAATACGCAGGGTCTACCATATGATCCCAACAATAGTTAGGAATGGAACCAACCACAATCTTCTTTCTCGTTTCCAAGATTTATTTTCTCCTTTTCTACGAATGTCATGAACCCTTCTAACGCATTTCTCCCCTTACATTGTTCACAGCATGTCAAAACAAAAAGCACAAAACAGTCATGAATAGGACCGCACAAGAAGGCCACAAAAGAATACTAGTGGTTCATTTTATTTGATAGAGTATATTAATTATGCTCTTATTCAACAGAGCATTTCACCCGCTCTGATACCACTGCAAGACACACAAATTGAAAACCAAACTCAAATTGATATAAATAATTGATCTCAATGAATGATGTACACAATGTATATATAAATACAAAAAGAAATCATTGATTCAATTTTTGAGCCTTCTTAGACTCTATTAACCACTCACCATGACACAAACCCAATCCTGAGGATTAGTTGTTATAGAAATTCCTTGTAGATTCAAACTGCTAATTGTAATTTGCTAAAATAATATACTTGAATCTACTCTACTCATCAGCAGAAACAATTAAAATATCATGAAATCATGAAGAATACAAGAGAAAGAATTCAAACAACACATTACACAATGATTTCCTAGGGAAAGCAATAGCTAAAAACCCTTGTTATCTGTATATTTCATTATTAAGAAAATATGAGAAGATTATAATGCTTTGCTCAAGCTCGAGCAACCTCCGCACTATCTTTATCTATCTCACAGCTTCCTAGACAATCCCAGTCCAATACTTAACCAAATTTTTTCTTGCCCAAGTCCCTATTTCCTTTCATTGTTTCCTTGGGAATTATCCCACTATTAATTAGGAAAATTCCTCAATATGAACTGTGCAATCCTCATAGGCCTTCCTCTGATTGCATGCATCACATGTACAATTCGGATGATTATACAACTGATAGTACATTGTCCTTGAACTCTAATATCAATTAGGTAACTCTCATATGTGACATGCATGACTTATTTGTGAGTGAATCATCATTTAACTAGTTGGACACATGAAGCAGCACCCCACTGTTTGACCTCCTACTAGTCCCTCCATCAGTTGGAACCAGTTTAACAGACTTTAACTCAATTAAACTGAATTAATTAATTACAACTCAAAATAAACTAAATCAGGGTTCTTATAATGTAGGAGACATTCTACATGACTCAAGTTAGACTATCAACTCGAATTAACTAATCCAACTAATTCAATTTAACCTAGTTAACTAATAAGAGTTGTCATGTGATGTGGAATTACAATTTTATTCCTAATTTAATTCAAGGACAAAATTAATTAGGATTTTCTTGTTGCATTTTCAAAACTCCATCTCAACAAGAAAGGGATTATATGTTATCCCGATCCTGCCTCTATGGAACTCAAATTTTGCTCTTGATAGTGCCTTAGTCAAGATATATGCATCATGTTCCTCTGTAGGAATGTACTCCAACAACATGATTCTCCTCTACACACAACCTCATCGATGGTGATACTGGATGTTGAAATGCTTGGAATGATCATGAAAAACTATATTCTCAGAGAGTTTAATAAAACTCTGATTGTCACAGTGTTGCCTTATTGGGCCTTGACCCAGGTTCGAAAGAGTTATTAGCCAAACAAATCCTGCAGCTACCGGCCCTTTCGGCAACATTCTGCGGAGTGTGGACTGAGGTCTCACCCGAGGTAGCAGGGGAGGGTGTTGGAACTAGGTTTCCGCACCCTTGGGATGTCTTGATGTGGTCGGGAGGGTTTGCAAACCTTCATGTACCTTCACGTTACTCTGTACTGCTATCGGGCTTTCGCGTAGATCCACGCAGGTGCACTTTCTTATTAATGAAATTGTTACAGATCTGATCTTCTTATTACAGTCTTTAAGCAAACATTTAACAATATTACCCAATGCGCATTACTATCATTCATAAAGACAGGCTAAAACTCATATAATAGATGCATAAACCAGAATATAACCAGATCTACAATAACTCAAAATCAACACAACGTTTCATAACCAACTTATCTTTATTAATATCTTCGTTTTAGTACAATCTTCTCTTTTCCCTGCGCACACAGCTGCAGGGGTCCACGTACACAACTGCGGAGCCTCTATCTACCCACTAACACCCTTGACTCGAACTTATAGACACAGAACACCGATTACTTTCACCAACCCATAACACATCAGATCTAGTCAAAAAAATTGCTTTCTACCCTTAGAGCCTCGCTCTATTTATACATTCCCATGGTCTACAGACCATGGGCAGGCCGACTTACTTCCTATTATTCTATATTATTTTTGGGCGGACAACCCCTTGACTTGACCTATTACATTTCGCGCTCTGCACATTTCGGAGATTTACAATATTCTTACCCTAACTTCTAGGCTTTAAGCCCCAAAACTGTTACGCGGGGCCTCCGCTACCCAACAGGCCCCCAACACAATCATCGTGACTCGTCCTGAGTCACTCGTCGGTGCAGTGATACACGCTGCCTAGGCTTCACGGTCCACCATCCCTGTGAGTGACGCACTTCATTCTACTGCTCCCTCTTTGTCTCCTGCAACTCTTCTTCTAGCTCCTGCTCCATTGCCTCCACTAATTCGTGCAACCAATGATGCTCATTCTACTCTGCTCAGTTAACACAGAGCACCCCCTCATAGGATTTTAGCTCAAGCTGGGGTGCCGCATACAGGAATTCTTCGTGCCAACGCAGCAAGTTTCCAATTTCTAGTCTCCTATACGCACTGTCTGCTGCAGCTTGTGTTGCAATTTTCCAGGATAATTGTTGTTGTATTTACAGTCTTTCCCTTATCTTTTATGGTTCGCCGGCTAGCCCATGGGTTAGGCAGTGGCATCCGAACCAATTTTGCTTCGTGTCTAAGAATTTCCAGCACATCCCCTACCGTTGGTGTTGAACTCTGCGTGGTGCCCACGACCGTCGACACCATACTATCCAGAAAGTCCTGCATCTCCATTGGCCATATCACAACCCTTGGGCTTACTCCTTGAGCGTAAATAATGAAAAGTTCCATATCGGCGGGAAGGCACAATAGCTTACTTTCCTCAAAATCGTAGATCATTCAGCGGATGCCCCCCTGTGATTTATAAGCGTTTCGAAATTCAAATTCGTTAGTTCCCTCCTTTTTTGGTGCCGTAATGTTAAGCTTGTGGCAGATCGTTCCAGATCTAGCTCGTACCGCATCTCTTAATTTCCCATCGCCCGCTCCCTTTTGCCATAACTCAGACATCTTGTCATGAATAGTGTCAGCAATGGTCACCTCTCTGCTTGTCCACGCAGCAGCACAACCCCTTCTGCGCAACCGCGACCCTGTGACATACCAATTCTACGCACCCCCTGATTGTCACGCAACTTCCCCATAGACTGCTTTAACATCTCGCGCTCTCTTTCAACTGCCTGGAGCAGTGAGACTGTCCTTCGGTCGGTTAGTCATGCAGTTGGCCCACCCGTGTAGAGCTTCAGGCGACTGCCATTTACTCTGCCTGGGAAAGGTTCTCCATTCAACTTGGCAAGCTGGACCGCGCCCCCATCTGTGACTTCTTGGACTACATAGGGTCCCAACCAATGCATTCGAAGTTTTCCAGGGAATTTCTCGAACTTGCTGTCATAGAGTAATACTAGATCATTTTCTTTGAATGTGCGCATCTTGATATGGTGATCATGCCAAGCTTTTTCCCGCTGCTTCTGTACCTGCTGATGGAATCTTGCCAGAAACCATTCCTCCTCAAGTTCTTCCAGTTGCGCAATCCTCTCTTCCAAAGCTGCACGGTCTGCCATGCCTATCGTCGCTACTATTCGCAAACTGGGTACAATGTATTCCATTGGCATGACGGCTTCCTTGCCATAGACTAACCGGAAAGGCGTCTGGCCCGTCAACTTCTTGCACGTTGTTCGATATGCCCATAGCACAACAGGTATGTGCAAATCCCAATCGTTCCGCTGTGCATTACATACCTTTGTCAACGCAGTCTCCAAGATTTTGTTGAAAGCTTCAACGGTCTCGTTTGCCTGTGGATGGTACGGTGTGCTTTGTTGATGATATATCTGGAACTCCTCAGTGAGCGCGTTGATAGTCTCATTCAAGAAGTGTGTTCCGCGGTCGCTCATTATAATTTTTGGACATCCAAACCGTGTTAACACATTCTCGAAAAAAAAAATCGCAGCTGTAGTGGCGTGCAGTCCTTAACCAACTGTGCTTCCGCCCATTGGGTCAAGTACTCTGTCGCGGTGATGATATAGCACGCCCTCGTCTTTCCTGGAGGTGTGATAGGCCCCATAAAATCGATTGCCTATTTCTCGAACAGTTGCAGCGTCATCTGTGGCTTGAGCAGCATCTTGTCCCTCTGTAATGGTTTCCCCATCCGTTGACATACGTCGCAGGCCCGACAGTACGCTTTGGAGTCTTGATGTAGAGTTGGCCACCATAGTCCAACACGAATAATCTTTTGTGTTGTGGCACATCCCACATAATGTCCTCCTGCAACCCGCCCATGTGCTTCTGCAAGGATCTTCCCTCTCTCGAATTCAGGTACATATCTGCTTAATATTTCATCGTTGCCCATTTTGTAGAGATTTCGTGCAATGATAGTAAAGACTGCTGCTCGTATCACCAATTCTTTCTTCTACTGAACAGAATACCCCTGCGACACGGTTCTTGTGGTTAAGAAGTGGATTATATCCTCAAAATTTCTGTCTGTGATGTGTACTGCATAAAGTTGTGCATCAGGTAGTCCTTCCTTTAAGTTTGTGGGCTCTTCGCCATTCTCAATTCGGGACAGGTGATCTAGTCCTGCATTGAGACGTCCTGGCTTTACAACGACTTCGAAATCATATTCTTGAAATAATAGCAACCACATGCAAATGCGCCCCCCCAACATAGACTTATTCACTAGGTATTTTAACGCAGAGTGATCAGTATACATCTTAAAGTGTCCTCCGAGTAGATAGTGGCGGTATTTCTGGAGCACGTATACCATCACCAATCCCTCACGCTCAGTAGTGGAGTAGTTCTTCTTAGCTTTGGACAATCGTCGACTTGCGAACATGATCAGGTGATCAATTCCTTCCGCTCCTTCCTGTGTGAGTATCACGCCCAATGCGATACACGACGTGTCAACATGCACGTGAAATTCGATGTCCCATTTTGGAAAGACCAATATAGGAGTTGATGCCATCTTTTCCTTGAGCGTTTCTAGACTTTTGTTACATTCCTCATTCTAGCAATAAGTAGCGTCCTTTTTCAACAATTGTTCCATCGGTGCTGTGATCTGCGCGTAGCTCTTGA
This sequence comes from Pinus tabuliformis, assembly GCA_031772625.1. Lineage (NCBI taxonomy): Eukaryota > Viridiplantae > Streptophyta > Pinopsida > Pinales > Pinaceae > Pinus > Pinus tabuliformis. The sequence continues at coordinate 571,716,042 of CM062806.1, read as the reverse complement.
TGAACTTTCGATAGTAACCAGTGTGTCCCAGTGTGGCGCGCAGTTGTTTGACACTTCGTGGAACTTGCAGATTGAGTATGACAGCAATCTTCGTCGGGTCTACCATCAAGCCTTGCTTGTAGACCACATGGCTGAGCAAGTTCCCGAAGGGGACGAGGAAAGTTCACTTTTTGAGATTTAGCGCAATCTGGTGCGGTCGGTAAGTATCCAGCATTAATCGTAAGCTCGCGATATGTTTCTTGACTAGCCCAAATATGGTCCAATCATCCAAATATACTTCCAAGAACTTATGTAACAACTCCTTGAATGCAGCTACCACTACGCCCAATAATATCGCCCGCGCATTCTTCAATCCAAAGGGCATCACCATGTACTGAAAACAGCCCCATCCAGTGGCGAAAGTTGTTTTACTCCTGTCCTTTGGCGCGATCTTGATCTGGTGGTACCCCAAGAAACCGTCCGTGAAGGAGTAGGCTTCCTGTCCACCCACATTTTCTAGTACCTCATCTGTAAATGGTGTCGGAAATGGATTGTTAACACATGCATCGTTGAGCTTCCTGAGATCCACGCAGATGCGAATTTCACCCTTCTGTTTTTTCTCCTGTACAACCATAGGACTTACCCAGTCGAATTCCTCCACTGGTTCAATTATTCCTGTTGCAAGCATTTTTCAAACTCTTCGCGGACCTTTGCTTTGTATTTTGCATTCAACTAATAGGGCTGTTGCTTGACTGACTTCGCGTCCAGCTTCAGGGTTATCTTCATCATTCCCAGGTTGCCGAGGATCCCTTTTAACTCCGTGATTTTGGTCGGGAATAAATCTTGATATTCTCGAAGTAACTCGACGACCTTCTCCACCGTGGCATCATCTCAATAGTCCCTAAGCGTTGCATACTTCACCTCCTTCTCCGTACCAATGTTCACCTGTTTCGTATTTAGCAGCATGGTGATGTTGGGGTCCTCGATCACTGGTCTGCGCACCTCGCGAATCCCCTCTGTTTTTGGAATATTGATGTTTCTGGGATCATCCTCATCATCTTCGACCTGTGCGTTGTAACATTCTAGGGCACGGCTCAACTAGTGCGACAAGTCTGTCTACACTATTTCTTCCGGCTCCAATGGTACTTTGAACATGACGGCCTTCACCACTTGCAATGCATCGTCAACAATGTCCATCCATTGGTCCTCAAATAAGAATGTTAATAAAACCCTTCGCGCAAGATATCCCATTCGCCTGTACCATGTCGGAGCTCTGTTTCAGTGTACCAGTTCCTTGGGATGACATCCAGGGTATGATAAAATAAGTGTACCCACTCCGGCTGGGGCTCTTCTCCATAGGCCTAGGTCCATCTGGTGAGGTGCATGCGTGGGTCATCCCGTCCATCGTATTTCTTAGTTATTCGTAGTTCCAGCTTCCCAAACCTTATTTGCATCATCCATCTGCAGCCACGCCAGTCGTCAAAGGTTCCTTCATGTGTTCCCCACCAACGCACAGGCGTCGCACGCAACACCCATTTTAACGCATCAAACCGTTGGTGCTCTGGTACCGTGCTCTCAAACGTGGTTAGGAATTCATCTACCATTGTCAGCCCATCATACATCGGCAGTTCTCGATCTTGAGCTTTTACACAATACAGCGACCTAGTCATCATGTTGCAGTTCAATGTTGTTACTTCATTCAACCGATTATGCCACCGCTCATCTTCCTCATTTGAATCTGCAGTGCAGGACTTTGCATGCTCCCACGATATTCTTCCTTCTGCAGTCGGATTGACCCAATCTTGGTTTCGTGTAGTGATCTTGTAGATACAATCTAGTTCATCATCACTTCCTTCATCATGCACGGGTTCAGTGTAGCACACTCCTTCAGCCGGGTCTAGTGGGATGACTATGCAGAGTGACTTCTTCTCAAATATCATTTTCTATTTCTTTAAATTAATGACCCCATTCATATTTGTGGCCCAATCTATCCCTAACAATGCAGGGTAAGGGCTACTGTCATCCACGACTTCTATTACCTCAAAGTCCGTTTGTGTGCTCGCGCCTTCTATATCTACTGTGATTCCTTGTAGTCTCCCCATGGGCAGGATCTTCTGTTGGTTTGCCATCCGCAATTGAATAGGAGACCATTGTAGTGTGGGCTTGCCCATGCGCTCCCAAGTTTGTTTAGGTAGCATGTTTGCATCTAATCCTAAGTCCAGAATGATCTGATCCATCTCGTAATCGCCAATCTGCGTCATTAATCGCATTTCCCGTCCAGTACGTGAAGCATGTCTCCCCAATTTTCAGACCACGCGAGGTTCACCTGACCCTGTGCACCTAGTTATCAACTCTTGTAATCCTTTAACTGCCTTATTGTCGCGAAGCAATTTCATGCATGTCTCTAAAAAGGTAGTTAGCATCGAGGGATCCCTTTCTGGCTCGAGTTGATCCTTACTACCTGGGGTAGAGACCTCCGCGAAGCTCTTCCTAGCTTCCAGACATGTCTCCTTGCAAACCCCTGCGTCTTCCTTGGTTAGTTTCCCCTTATCCTCCCCTATGGCCGCGCCACTTCTGAGCATCATGTTCACATTGGGGTCTTCCTCGCACGGTTCGGACCTCATCATTTGGACGTTCTGTGTTGCCGTAGGTTGTGCTGCCCTTTTCTCATGGATCTGTGCTATCAGTGTGGGGCAATCTATCATTTCATGATCGAACTGCTCGTAGTAGGGGCACGATATTCTGGTCGAGTTGGTACAATCTCGCGCGTAGTGCCCTGGTCCTCTGCAGTTGTAATAGATTAGCTACCCGCGGCCCCCTCCTGGCCCCATTCCTCCCCGTCCTCGTCCTCGCCCTTGGAACCCACCGCGCACTATAGCTGTGGCTGAATCTTGACCTCGAACCTCAGTCTGCATCCTATAGGTAGGTGTGCGATCCATCAATAATTCATAACTATGGCAATCTCGTTCATCGTGGCCCACCAATCTAAAAGAATTGCAAAATAGTTGCTGGGGGGTCTGGGTAAACTTTTGTAGTAGGTGACAGTTGTTTGTGTTGTGCTTTCCTCCCACCTAACAAATTACGCACCAGAGTGAGGGTGCCGCACTTGGCCCTGCTTGTGCCTCTGGTCGCAACGGCATTGGTCCCCCCGCTGTCAAGTAGTTTGTGAATATCGGACAATGATCCTTATCGTGGCCCTGGCCTTTACACTTTACGCACCACACCTCCTCGTGCACTTCTGGCCTGGGTGCCTTCTCCTGTTTCAGACTCTGCATTTCCAAGCATAGATTTTGTATTTGCACGTGGATCTGCTGAACTCCCAACCCAGGATCCTGTATTGGAGTCTCATGCAACCTCATCGCTATTTCTAATGCTTTAGCCTGGGTCGAGATCTTCTGTTGTGACAGCGTTGTCCTCAGGTGTGGCATTAAAGACGCCACAAACCACACGCGGTGTTGCGCATCTGTTAGTGTCATGTTAGCCTCTCGGATCGTACTCTTCAGTCTCTAATCCAGATCCCAAGGGGTTTCTCCTGGCAGCATCACAATCTCCTTGAATCCTATGATCAACTGCGTCTCTGATTTTGGCCGACTAAACTCCTTTTTTAGCGCATCCCAGATCTCTGCTATTCTGGCATTGGGGTGATCACTAGAGTGCTTAATATACCAAGTCAGTGCGCGATCTTGTAGTGCACTTACCAGGGTAGCCTTTTTAATATTATTGTCTGTAACTTTATGCGCTTCCCACACTGCCCTTACTACAAACCAAAACTGTTCTAGATCTTCACTTCCTACTCCTTTGAATACAGGCAACTTGATCATGTTCGCCATGCTAAACTTCTGGTTTGCGCGTAGGTGTGCTAAGGCCACCTACGAACTCGTACCGCTTCTGATCCAATCAATCTTCAATCTCTTTTTTCATAGGGTTCCAAACTTCTGACATCAAACATCCCTTAGGCAGATCCCGGTCCTGGCAATGAAACCATTTGTTGGCTTATTGGGCCCTGACCCAGGTTCGGAAGAGTTATTAGCCAAACAAATCCTGCAGCTACCGGCCCTTTCAGCAACAGTCCGTAGAGCGCGGACTGAGGTCTCACCTGAGGTAGTAGGGGAGGGTGTTGGAACCATGTTTTCGCACCCTTGGGATGTCTTGATGTGGTCGGGAGGGTTTGTGAACCTTCTTGTACCGTCGCGTTACTTTGTACTGCTATCGGGCTTTCGCGTAGATCCGCGCAAGTGCACTTCCTTATTAATGAAATTGTTACAAATATGATCTTCTTATTACAGTCTTTAAGCAAACATTTAACAATATTACCTAGTGCGCATTATTATCATTCATAAAGACAGGCTAAAACTCATATAACAGATGCATAAACCAGAATATAACCAGATCCACAATAACTCAGAATCAACACAACGTTTCAGAACAAACTTATCTTTATTAATATCTTCATTTCAGTACAATATTCTCTCTGCCATGCACACGCAGCTGCAGGGGTACGCGCACATAGCTGCGGAGCCTCTATCTACCCACTAACGCCCTTGACTCAAACTTACAAACGCAGAACATCGATTACTTTCACCAACCCATAACACATCAAATCTAGTCAAAAAGACTACTTTCTACCCTTAGAGCCTCGCTCTATTTATACATTCCCATGGTCCGCAGACCATGGGCAAGCCGACTTACTTCCTATTATTCTATATTATTTTTGGGCGGACAACCCCTTGACTCGACCTATTACATTTCGCGCTCCGCGCATTTCGGAGATTTACAATATTCTTACCCTAACTTCTAGGCGTTAAGCTCCAAAACCATTACACAGGGCCTCCGCTACCCAACACACAGTAAATCACAGTAGGATCCATCTGCTGACCAAATAACCCAACAAGGATCTTCCTCATCTAGATAGCTTCATAAGTTGCTTGACTAGCAACCATGTACTCTATTTCTATCGAACTAAGTGCAATTGATCTATGCTTCTTGTTGTACCAAGAAACTATTTTTGACCCAATAATGAAGATTCCCCCTGATGTGCTTTTCTTGTCGGATGGACTCCCTACCCAATTTTCATTTGTGAAGCCTTGCATCTTCACTCCCTTTGTTTGTATGTACCAAATACCAAACTGATTGGTATCTCTGAGTTATCTCAACACATGTTTATTTGCCTTCCAATAAAGTTTGGTTGGCTTAACCATCACTTGACTAAGTTGGTTAAGTGTGAAACATATGCCAAGTCATGTGTTCACCAAATACATAAGTGAACCCACAAGTTTTCAATAAATAGTAGCCTCCACTACTTCACCTAAACTAGCATCTTCCTTGCTCCATTTCCCTGCTAGAGGAGTCTCTATGGGTTTGTTGCTCTCCATGTGGAACTTCTTCAGTATCTCGTTGCCATACTTTCCCTCAGAGACAAACATTTCCTAATCTCCTTGCCATACTTCAATACCAAGTGTTGAAGGCTCGAAAATCATTGCCTCAACAAGGGGGATAACCACCCAGTCGAGACCTTGGGACAGCTCCTTTTCCGTTTGGAATAGTGGCTCCGACTGGGGATGATGGGACCAGTTTCCCAATCTATTTTTATGCTTGTGCTAACATGATGATGTTTTGAGATTTTGGAGTAATACTTATCCTCAAACTAATCTAATTTAACTAATAATCATGTGCAGTTTATCCTAATCAAAAATATTTATCTAACTATAACTATCCCGAGAGTAACATGATATATGCGATCTAAAATGATGTCTAAAAGCAATTGATAATAAAGATCATTCAATTACAATAAGAAGTGAATCCGTTTAACAATGATCGTTTCGTATAAAAAGTTAGCCGAAATGATATGAGAGATATATCGCATAAAAATCATTCATGTATTTAGCATAAACTATAAATCATCATCATACAATAGTGCAATAATGGCAATCAAAAATTCAAACTTTCATACATAAATAACTTGAAGATAATTTATTGCTTGACGCATAAGTAAAAAGAATTAAGAGATAAAAGTACCATTTATAATACGTTCTACTCATGTGCTCCAGCAATATTGATCTACTTTCAAATCATCCAACATCATCTAAGAGTACAGAAGTGCAATTTCAGTAGAAGATGTCAAATTCAAGTAGAAAATAAATCTTGTTCCATTAATTTCACCAGAACTTCCTCAAAGGGACAAAAGTGCATGTTCTGAAGAATGTTTCTGATAAAATTTCTGGACCCCTCTCTAAATGCATGAGAGGGGTTTAAATACTAACTTATGAAACTAAAAATAGATTATTACAAAAAAAGTTGAGGAGTTTTTTTTATATTGAGGAAAAACCTGTGAACAGATTTGAAACCAACGTTTCAGACTAGCTTAGTGAGTCCATCATCAGGGCAATGAGATTTGTTTTTGAGAAGAGAGAGCGTGAAAATTACGGAGCTTATTAATAGTTATTTGAAAAATATTGTTGTTGTCTTCATGAGTAGTCGGCTTATAAATGGTATTTTAATTAATACTTATTTAATTTATTTATTTAGATAGCTATTTATTATATTTATTAATATTTATTTATTTAGTTATAATTTTATTATATTATTGTTTATTTATATATATATATAATTTATTATTTAAATTTCAAAAATAATTCTATTATCTATTTATTATTATTTATATTATTATTATTATCATTATTATTTATTTATTTATTGATTTATTTTTATTTATTCATTATAAATAAAAAATAATTTAATAAATACCTATTTATTTAGATAGGTATTTATTTTATTTATTATATATTATTATTTTTTATTTATTTGGTTATAATTTTATTATATTATTGTTTATATATATATAATTTATTATTTATATTTTAATAAAATAAATCTATTATTTATATATTACTATTTTTAACCAGGAGCCACTGTTGTGGCGCTAGTCCCTGCCGGTTAACAGAACAGTTTGGTCAGTTATTATTATGAGATTTAATTTGCGTTATCATGAGAGCTGGTTTCCATTAGTAGTGTGTTGTAGGCATGCTTACTTGTATTAAGATTTAATGAATTGGATGGCCAATTGTTGTATGAACTTTTTGACTTTATGCGAAGAGTGAAATATAATGAACTTTGCCTTTGTTAAGTAAGAATTGTCATAAATGTCATTGAACTGATAAATGCTTGTTACAATTTTACTATATCTCAAATTTTTTGTTTCATATTACAAATTTAAAATATTTTTTAAAAGTATAAAGTAAAATTACCTTGTCACTTATCTTATTATTTTCAATTATAAAGTAATTTTTAAAAGACATTGGTCCTATATTTTCTTATTATGATTAAAAATAATTTTCAAAAGGAACTTGTCATATATCTTCTTATAATGTTGAGTTTGTATTTCTTAAAATAAGATTAGTTTTAGATATAATTTTCCAATATCTCATGATTTAAAAAATGCTTAGATTAATAATTAAAATATAATAAAATTTAACAGTGAGTCATAGAAAACTTGAGGGAAAAAAACTATAAAAGGTAGTAATAATGCATTATAATGTATGAAGAATTAGAGAGTGTTAAAGTAAGTTATGTATTTTAATAAGCACGGGGTATAAAATATGTTGAAATGCATAATAATGAATTATAATGTACGAAGAATTGGAAAGTGTTAAAGTGAGTTATGTATTGTAATAACCATGGTGCACAAAACATATTAAAATAATAGGAAGGTGTTAAAGTAAGTTATGTATTTTAATAAGCATGGTGCACAAAACATAGAATTTTCTTATTTTTTTACATTTGAATATTATGGAAATATTCATAAAATGATAATGACCAAATAAACATTATTATGAATATAAATTTGTTAATTAAATTCGTGGTGGAGAGTGTTCAATATTTACATAGATCATTCTCGAAGGTCAAAGAAGAACTTAAGCATTTAAAAATTATAGTTATGGACTCTTGAACCCATGATTGAAAGATTACATATCTAGTAACATGTTTGGACATAAATGATACCATTCAGGTTAATCTCGATGATTGAGGAATTATTCCATGGTCAAAAGAACAAAAGATATATTTATTTAAAAATATTGTTTATCATAACTTTAGTGTGAACTTTAAATTTTTCCAATTACTAATTAGCAAAGAAAATAAACCCTGCATCTAATTTCTAATTAGTAATTTGTTGCATTTAATTAATAATTTGTTGTGATGCAAAAGGACATGACTTTTGGCCTTTTTTATAGTTTTGGGTTAGTAAATATAGCATCTAAGTACAATAATAAAAATATTTTTGATAAGTTTATTTTATAAATTAAAAATTAAAATAAACAAATTAAAATTAAAAAAACATTTAAACTTTACGAGTTGAAATGTAAATTGATCATGATCTCCAAGAAAAAATCCATTATCTTTTGGTGTTCTATACTCTTGCTTTCTGCAATATCATAGTATTCGAATTAAAAAATATAATTTATAATTTAAACTGATAAGCTAATACATTGTGTAATAATATATTGAATATATATATATATATATATATATATATATATATATATATATAAATATATATTTTTTACACAGAGAACATTGGTTTTGGAGCGTAAGCAGTGGCAGTAGAATCCAAATTCAAAATATAATGCAGTTCATGTTTATCAAAATCGTTCTGTCATTTTTGTTGCAAAATACATTTATGTCAAGTCAAAGAAATGGCACTTTATAGACTGGATAAAGAAGTATTGTGTCAGTACAATGTCAAATTTTGTGCTGTAACATTTTGTCATTTTGTCAGTACAATGTCATTTTGTCAGCAATGACAGCACTTCATTCCAAGTTTCCATGTTTCAAAAATTTCAGTTGAAGGGGATCCCATGGAATTTGCAGAAATTTATGCTTCTTTATACGAGCTTAGCTACTGAATTTTAACAACATCATTTTCAGACTTTCCTAGAATGGCTGCAACTGTGCGTTCAGATATTACAACTTCAACTGTAGTTTTTGTGATAAGCTCACCAGCTGCTGTGACACTGCCAAAGGTGATATACAATGCCAGGGACATTAGTACAGAAATGGTGATCAGCAAAACCCCCATGATAGCAGCAATTGACAAAGTTTTGCAAATCTTGTGCACCTTCCAAATCTGGCAGAACTCCCTTGACGAAGAATTGGCTCCTCAAACTCAGAGAAATTGCCAATACTGTTTATATCGCGATTTGACTGAATTTTGAAACAAAGCATATAGTTAGTACTACAGGGGTTGGTGTTTGCAGACAGATTTATGCTTAATTATCTTAAATAGAAATTTAATTGCACCAAGGAATCTGCTTTTATTCTAAGAAATCAAAATCAAAAAGTAGTAACAGAGGGACAGTAGAGGAATTGTTGGCAAATGTTGGAAAATGTCGGAGGGAAATCAAGAACTGCATACAAAATGGGTGCACTTGTTTGCTGTGGAGTGCCTGAAATTTCAACCAGTGCTTCAGATGTTCCTGGTGTAACTTCAAGAAGATTAACTTTGGCATGAGAAATCTGACCATACAAAGAAAACATGATCAGTAAATAAAGGGTCTTCATAGCAAGGTATGAACAATTGAGCTTGAATCACTAGCGATTTAACACATTGTTATTTCTTCTAGCATTGAAGCTAAATTTATGGTTAATCTCATACTGGTGCCATGTTATCTCATTGCGGCGAAATGTGGCAACAGTTTTAAATATACAGAACAGGTCCCGTCAAAAATTGATCCAGTACAAATACCAGAGCAGAAATAATGTCGAATAGTTGATAACAGTCGTCAAAGACAAAAAACCTTGTTTTAATTAACAGTGGATGAAAATAAATAAAAATGTTTAAACAAAGCTGACCTTTGATGACCATGGGGCTGGTGAAGACTGCATAGTCGGATAGCTTGATGATGAATGGGATTGATCAATAAAGGATCTTCATAGCAAGGTATCAACAATCGAGCTTCAATCACTAGCCATTTAACACATTGTTATTTGCTCTAGCATTGAAGCCAAATTTATCGCTAATCTGATACTGCTGCCATGTTATTTCATTGGGGCAAAAGAATATTCAAAATAGAAAACTCATAAGGTATACAGGAACCAGTATGTGGCAACAGTTTTAAATATACAGAACAGGTCTTGTCAAAAATTGATCCACTGCAAAATTCTGAAAATGACAGAAACTGTCATTTGCTAAAATTCTGAAATTGAAACATGATACATTGAACCAAGCGATTATAACCTAAGTCGAACCAAAGTTTTGGGGTGGAAAGGTTTTGGGGTCTTATTGCGGGTTTCGCATTGCTTTGCAATGTTGACGAGATCTCTTTTGATTTGCAAAAACAATTTATTAGAAAGTGAGTATTGTATATACCTGAACCAACTGATCAGTTTCGAAAGCACACCGAGGAAGGTCTTCTCTTTGTAATATTCTAATATTGGCAGCTGTTGTGTGCCTCGTATCAGAAGTCACTGCAGTAGCCCTGCCAATTAGACAACACAATTTCAAAATAAGATCAAGCTGCTGAAAGGTACTTTATCATATGCAATCCTATTACTGGTTACAGAACTGTATCTGCCATCAAACTTCAGATTCACGTTGACTAGCTGAACATGACAATGCAGAAGGAGAGGTCAAAACCGTGAGGCTACAAAGTCATAATACTTGTATTGCAGTAAGAGCATAATATGAAGAAACATATTCATATTACTTTTGCATTTGTTCTGGACGTGAAGGCCAGCATGTTCCTACATTTTGTAATCTGTATAACAAATAGTTAGTTAGAATAAAATGATAACATTGTAAATTGAAGAGAGGACATATTTGAGACAAAACATCTTAAGGATTTATGTGAACTAAAGCTTCTTGTGCAATCCTTATATCATGTACAATGTGTCAAAAGCTTGTTTAACATTAAAAAGAGTATTTGATTGACTAAAGCTGTATAAGAGTAAAACAGATCTCTAACATGGCTTGTTGCAGCTTTCCAATCTTGACGAGATCTCTTTTAATTTGCAAAAACAATTTATTAGAAACTAAGTATTGTATATACCTCAACCAACTGATCAGTTTCGAAAGCACACCGAGGAAGGTCTTCTCTTGGTAATATTCTAATATTGGCAGTTGTTGTGTGCATCATTTTAGAAGTCACTGCAGCAGCGCTGCTAATTAGATAACAAAATTTCAAAATAAGATCAAGCTGTTCAAAGGTACTTTATCACATGCAATCCTATTACTGGTTACAGAACTGTATGTGTCATCAAACTTCAGATTCACGCTAACTAGCTAAACATGACAATGCAGAAGGAGAGATCAAAACCATGAGGCTACAAAGTCATAAACTTCTGAAATAAGGCTGAGGGTGGCATGTACTGTGGTGGTCTTATCGGCGGACAACTGTCCCTCCTCGAGATCCTGGAAAGTTACTCGGCTTGGGTTTTACCCTGTTCGCGCCCTTTGGGTTATTATTGTTACTTGGTTGTTTAGCTCTGCAGTCTCTGCGATTTTTCCTTTGTATTTGTTGTATTGTCTGTGGTGAAAACAGAATGCGGTTCCTGCCTGCTCGGTTAACTGTATAGCAAACGTTTGGTTGCGGTTCTGTTGTTCTCCCTCAAGAGTCCATGGTTATTTGAGCATTATAAGTTAATGGCATTCTGGTTAAATACTGAGGGTTTCTCTTACCTGCATGGGTTTTATGGAAATTTCCGTAAATGTCGGTTTCGACCACCATGTCATTGCCACTGTCTTAGTATACAATAAAGGGGCAAAATGGTGCAAGAAAATGCAAACAGCCAACTAGAAATTCCAGGCACGGGTTTCATAAAAACCTTTAAGTCCCCTTGCCGAAGAACTCCAAAGGTAGTTTCTTGATAGGAGCCTAAATGCGGAAGACGAGGTCTGTTTAATGAATTTGGAGGAAAAGACAAAAAAAACTTGCTGGTGTGGAAAGAAATACCAACCAACAGTTAGGGAATGTCGAAAGAGAGATCGATCAGGCGATCTGTAACACACAATGCAGCTTCCACGAGTGGGGATATGGAACCGCTTCATTAGGATGTGCCAAGGAGAGCATAGAGGAAAGGGTTCTGTACCTCCAGAGGTATAAATCCCCATAGAATACAAGATTAGGAGTTCAGGGTGGGGATAACCTAGTATCCAAAATGACTCTGCTCCACTGACACCTTTGGCCATCATAGGGTTAGAAATTACAGGTCTTCATCTTTCATAAATGAAATTATTGTTATACATATTTCTTAGATGAAATTATTGTTATAAAGGATGACATTTACCCATGTAAATTATATAATGGAGCACTTAAGCATTGAAAGCTTAACCGCAGAAGAGAAAGTAGTAACCATGGAAACAAAAACAACATGAAGGTGACATATATTATATTCTCAACTTATTAAAACTTATTTAAGCAAATGTCTATCCTCTTAATTCAATTTATTTTACTCTGTTTCTCAAAAAAGATTGATGAGTCATAATTTACACAGTAAGCAATGATCAATCATAATTTGAGCAATAGGTAAATTTGATCAGTAAGCAATGCTCCAATTATAGACAAGTTAGCAATAGCAATAAACATAAACTCTACCAGGTCATTCACAAAGCATTAGTGCCCGTTTTTGGACTTGGATATCCTGGTAAGCAAGTATGCATTCCAATAGATTTCCATCCGTCCCAGTTGAGAATTTATGTTGTTTAGCCCAAAAATACAAATAAGACTGGAACTGATATCTAATGGTTGAGTGATGCAAAGATTGCACCTTCTCCTGAAATAGAGAGCTACGTATTATGAATCTTAGTAATTTTATGTATAATGTTATGTACAAATTTCTAGTGGGAGACACCCACAACTGCAGAGCCAAACAATGTATCAGACTGTATTGACATCGCATTGAAGGATATGGTTGTCTACTATATCATCATCCATAACCTCCCCTGTTTCGTAAGTATTTATGTATAATAATGGCTGAAGTTTCGTAAGTATTTGTGTATAATAATAACTGAGAGAATTTAAGCATTTCTGGGTAACAATCATTGAAAGATAATGTTGAATGAAGGCTTCTATATTTGATAAAGGATATCTGGTAAAGGACATCTATATTAGGCCATAAAATATCAATTCTATCATTTTAAAATTGGAAAATATCCGTATATTGGAAAATATCAATACGTTGTACTTGAGATGTTGTTGACCTGTTGCTGTTTATTCTTTTGATTCATTTAAAGATCCAGAAAATGATCCATATATGTAAGAGGTCTAATGAAGAAGGTCAAACTTCCAAAGAACAATACCTGCTCTGGAGCATGTTTAGTAACTCGATGCATTTTCCCTTCATTGTCAATATAAGTGAGAGTTGTCCTCTTGTCAGTTGGATTGAAAGGAAGAAAATGGACCTCTTGAATGGTTGCCCGTGCCTTTTAGATGCATGGATGTTAAAAGCCACAACAAAAGATACAAATCAGTAAAATAAGCATAGGCCTACTTATCAACTAAAATTTAATATGATGACATAAAAAAAATACTTCCCTCCTTAGGATCTGTAAGCATCCCAACAATTGTTGCATCAATGGCATCTTGATTCTCTGTTCTGGATGCTCTTGCAACCATCAAGACAACAGCATCCTTGTCATATCCTTTCGTGAAAACCTATTCATGACAACAATTAGTAATTGATACTTGTTTGAAGGAAGCTAACAGTACTGGATCATCCAATATTACCACGAACCCTAACTAGCCAATTTGGTACAACTGCAGTATCACCAAAAATTATGTATTTATGAAATAAGAGAAAGCACAAAAAAAAGAATCAGAAGTCCAGAATAAATACCAACCTTTTGGAAGTGGCCAACTTGGTTTGTACTGTTGACAATATGTGCTGGTTTACCAAAAAAGGTATGGATCCCAGTAGCAATGACAACACATTCAAGTTCACCCTGTTTGCAAGTAGAGCCAGAATAAATCCCATTGCCAGGACGCTTTGTTACTGGTAATGACTGACCACTGAGGGCAGACTACACACATTCAAAAATATTGTCATAAAGCGTGGCTCAGGAAAAGTACCAAAACAGTTGAAGTTAATCCCAGAAACGATATAAAAGCATACCGAAAATTCGAGCACTTGTAATCAGAAATAAGAAGTAAAGAAAAGGATTGGATTAAGACCTGATCAATCTTTAAAGGATCTCCTTCAAGAAGACGTGCATCTGCAGGAACAATATCTCTAAGTTTGATGCTGATTATGTCACCAAGAACAAGCATTGCTGCATCTTCTTCATTCCATTGTCCATCTCTGAGAACTTGTTAAGTTCAAAGTCTTAAGTCATTGACCAAGGAATTTAAAACTGCAGCACCCATGATCTTAAGAGGATTCTGAACATCCAATTGCATGCTTCCCCTCAAAAACCAGGATAGAAAACTGAAAATATTGGGGCTGCCACTCATACAAAAGATAGTCAACAGACCTTGCTCTTTGGAGCCAGCCAAGTCATCAGTGCTGCAGCAACATTGCCAACATTGTTTTGCTCTATGAAACTTATGTTTAGATGAGATTTTCATTCCTTGTACAGGTAACAAAAACATAGGTAAAATAAAACAAAAACTTTCGAGCCCAAAACTTTCGTTGGACTTAGGTTATAATGCTATTATAATGAAAAATCATGTCGGTCAACCAACGGTCAGCAATTGATCAATTGCATATAGTCACAGGGAAGGACTAATAATACCAAATGCATTATGCCATAATTCCATTTTCAAACAACATATATTCATTTTAAAGTCCATATAGTTTGGTGCTATTTATAAAGTCTAGCTTCAAGCATGTCTTTCGTTCGACTTAGGTTATAATGCTATTATAATGAAAAATGATGTTGGTCAACCAATGGTCAGCAATTGATCAATTGCATATAGTCCCAGGGAAGGACTAATAATACCAAATGCATTATGCCATAATTCCATTTTCAAACAACATATATTCATTTTAAAGTCCATATAGTTTGGTGCTATTTATAAAGTCTAGCTTCAAGCATGTTGCAGAATGCATTCGATCTCAAATACAGGACAGAAACAGAAACAGTACAAACAGACATGTATAAAGACTTTCTAGCCCTGTTTCCTGAATCGTTACCTACAGTATGCAAGAAACAAAAACTAACATAGCATTCAGCCATAACATAGGAAGAGACAGAAATGACTAGCCGATTCAATATACAATTTGTCATTTAACTTGAGTAGATAATAAGTGCCATGTTTAATCAATCTATGGAATCTTTGGTGTTTGCATTCAGCAGCTGTAGATACAAAATTATTGCTAATCTGATGTTGCATTTGTTGTATTCAATGATATAAAGCATGATGCAGAATGCGTTCCATTCGAGATAGAGAACAGAAACAGAAACAGTACAAACACAGATGCATAAAGACTTTCTAGCCTTTTTTCATCAACCGTTGCGTTACATATTCTTTGTAAATGACTCAAAATTGCAAGTCAAATACTTGTATTATAGTAAGAGCATAATATGAAGAAACATATTCATATTACTTTTGCATTTGTTGTGGATGTGAAGGCTGCCATGTTCCTGGATTTTGTAATCTGTATAACAAATGGTTAGTTAGAACAAAATGATAACATTGTAAATTGAAGAGAGGACATATTTGAGAGAAAACATGTTAAGGCATATGTTCATGTACCTTCCATTTGTTAGTTGACATGTAATAGCTCACTATCTTCATTGAGTGTGAACTTGCTCTGAATTTTGAAGTCACGTAAGATGTAAACAGTGGTAGCTTTCTGTTGCAAATATGTTTCATATGACATTGATTTTAAATCAGGAAGCAAGTCATGTAATAAGGGCTCCCTGATAATGCACTGAACAAAGTTATTTGTAATGGATTCTATTACAGCATTTATACAATGCTTGTAGAGGAAAGGGAAATTATCATTGCATTGTGAACAGAAAATTGTTGCATTGGCTATTGCTATGGATGAATTCACTGGGGAGTTACAAATTGCACAAACAGGTTCGAAAGGAGTTGAATATGGATTTGTTGCGATCAGAATACCTTCGACCTGTTTATAAAACATTCAAGTGTTAATTTACATTATTACATGGCAAATGCAAAGGCAGCAAAAACATTATTATTGCTATACTTACAGCATAGGTAGATGTAGTTAGTTTTCTGAGATTGTTGAGTGCATCTGTGTTAAGTTCAGTCATGAACGTTGACTTCGATGCTCTGAATATTGTTTCTTTTGTGTTTACCTTTTTTGTTAAATTTTTGAAAAGGATGAGCGGAAAGTGTCCTTTTTGCAATTGTTTTTCCATTGAAAGGAAAAATTGTTCATATGTGTCAAAGAGTTGCAACTGCAAAACAGAAATTGTTATGTATTGAAAAATACAAAAAGTAATATGCAAATACATTGTTCGTATGCATTGAAAAATTGCAATTGCACTAGACAAATTACAAAAAATATAGACAAATTACAACAACTATGTATTGAAGTGATGCATGTTATCTACTGAAAATTAGGAATAAGTAACATCTGAATACATACAGTTGCATTGTCATTTTCAGAATCTCCATCTTTGATATGAAGTATGTAATGCAATCCAACTCGTTTGGCAAGTGTAACGGCGGCAGCGATTGTGCCAATTGGGTACATTTCTTTTTTGTTTGCAAATTGCCTAATGGTTGTATTGGGAATGAAGCAATATTCTTTGCAAACTTCAGGTACAGTTTCTATGATACTTGATTCATTAAGTAATATTATTTTGTCACAGTCACCGCGATCATAAACAGTTTTAGGCAATATCCTGAAATTTGTAATTGAGATGTTGTTGCCTTGCAAAATTTTGTGTTCATGTCGCTCCACCAAATGTGCAGGTACACTCAACGTTATAGTCATCATTCCTTGAGCATCTATCAAATCAGCTCGCAATACTTGACGTGATTTGTTTGCTTTATCAAGGAATGCAGTATAGACAACCATTATGTCTCCAACAAATAGCTGCCCAATTTTACGACTATTGAGATCTTCAATTGATACTTTAATTGGTAGTATCTGTTTTTGCCTATTAAAATTGCTTAGTTAGAAATTGCTATAAACATTTGTAGAATAGTATGTTTCTCCTAAAGACTGAATAAGTAGAAATAGATTAGAGTGTTGTGTTTCATATGCATACCTTTTTGATGTATCATTTTGTACATTTGTTGAATGAAGTTTGGTTGCGATTGTTTCAGTTGGACTAACACAGGCAAAGGCATGGTTCAATATGATGTGGATATTATCACGTGTATTTTGTGATAAGCAATCAATAAAGAAATTGTGATATGTAACCTGTACATGTCTTCTTGCTACATTGTTTGGGGGGACTTACTACTAGTGCTTTCTTCACTCGTCCAAGATTTTCTAATTTATATACATTTAAATATAGATATGTAAAAGGAGAAGATATATATAGTAAACATTAATCTGATATATATACATTTAAATATAGATATGTAAAAAGAGAAGATATATATAGTAAACATTAATATTTTAAATAGAAAATTGCATATTTGTATAGTTGTCATACATACCTTTTCAAAGCAAGTGGTTGGTTTGCCTTTTCTAATTGAGTTATGCGCTCTATTTCTTCAGTTGTTTGTTTTCCTTTTTCAGGATTTATGCTATGTTATAGAATAGCAACATATATTTAGTTCAATTTGAAAGAGCATATAGAAGTAAACAGTTAACAAGGAACATTAAAACCATAGAACCATACATATGTAAAGATAGAATGCATATATAGTAAACATTAATATTCTAAATACAAATTGGCATATTTGTATAGTTGTCATAGACATACCTTAGTGAACATTATTATTCTAAATACAAATTAGCATATTTGTATAGTTGTCATAGACATACCTTTGCAAAACAAGTGGTTGGCTTGCCCTTTCTAATTGGGTTATGCATTCTATTTCTTCAATTGTTTCTTTTCGTCTTTGAAGATTTAGGCTATGTTATACAATAGTAACATATATTTAGTGCAAATTAGAAGTAAAAAGTGAACAAGAACATTAAAACCATAGAACCATACATATGTAAAAATAAAAATAGAATGCATATATAGTAAACATTAATATTCTAAATACAAATTAGCATATTTGTGTAGTTCTCATAGACATACCTTTGCAAAACAAGTGGTTGGGTTGCGCTTTCTAATTGGCTTATGCATTCTATTTCTTCAATTGTTTCATTTCCTTTTTCAAGATTTATGCTATGTTATAGAATAGTAAGACATATTTAGTGCAAGTCAAAAGAACATATAAAAGTAAAACTTGAACAAGAACAGAAGATCCATAGGAAAGGAAAGGCAAAAAGAATATACTCTGTTTGTTTATGTTGCATGTTGTTGTTCTTTTTTCTTGGTCGTTCTGTTCAATTGAAAAGGGTTTTACTAGCAGAATCTGCATTCATAAATAGATGAGGTCATATCTGCAAATTTATGATAGGATACTTGTGTTGGTTAATTGAAAAGGTTGTCTTTGGCATAGCTTGCATTGATCAATACAGAACGCCATATATGTAAATGTACAATAGAACGCATAGTATGTATGCTGTTATCACTTTGTTTAGTACAAAAAGGATATTGTAGTATGCTTTAGTAAAATAGATATGGTAAAACCAATGAGGTATTGCAAAAATGTCAAAATTTGGAATTTTGTAAACTGTTTCATGTGTATATCATAGCTGAAGGACAAGAGATATTGTATCATGGTTAGACCAATATGTATCCAATACGAAAATTCTATATTTTATATTAGCTAGATTTGCCCAAACATGGTCAATCAATGATTTGTGCATGCTATTAGTTTTGTCAACTAGGAAATGAAGATTGTAGTTTTGCATGTAGGTTTCTAGCTGCTTTGTTTTTTGATTGCAATGCACCATATCAATATTGAAGTCCCCTAATATAACTATGATATTGTTTAGATCTAAGTGGTATAAAGCTTTTGCAATGACATTGAGGATATTGTTTAGGTTTGCATGTGGCAATGCATATATATTGAGTATTGCAATTTGTAATGTGTGAAATTTTATTTTTGCGAGCAATGCTTCTACAAAGCAGTCTTCAAAATGGGTATGTTCAAGGATAATGATATTTTTCTTTATCAATATCATTACTCCATGCTTAATGCAACTTGAGATGCAATTGAAATTTTTGAAGTATTCATTTTCCATACACAACAACATATGTGTTTCTTGTAAGCACAAGATATCAGATTGCATTGTGTCATAGTCATTGCATATGTCAGCAAGATGCGCATGAAGATTGCGAGTGTTCAATGAAAGAATAAAGATGGATCGCAATGATTGTATTGATGAAGAGTCATATTCTAATTGCCATTTTGCAGTGGTTTGCAAACGTTGCATTTCACAATTTACTTTTTGCTTGACCTTGAAATTATTATGTTTAAGAGGATTAAGCAAATACAATGATTCTATGTTTCTGACACGTGATAGAAACAAGCCATTGAGAACCAGATACGAGTAGTGCATAAGCGTACTTTCATAAGGCTTGTCAAGAAGATCCATCATTATGTGATGCTGGAGGTGTGATTCATATAAATGATGAACATGTAATATGTTCAAAGGACAGCTTTGGCAAACACAGCAACAGTCTGCCTGAGCAAATTGTCCCAAGACTGTTGCCAATTGTGGCACGTGAAAAAAGATGCCCAAAAATTACAGATCTTTGATGATTCACAAATTGTGGTGAATTGGATGAATGGAACAAATTCATTGGATAATTATAAATTTCAGCCTATATTTCAGCAGATTCAACTTGCTTGAACAGAGTATTTAACACATTATCTTTCAACATGTTTACAAAGACAGGAACATGGAAACTGATGGACTGTCAAAAGCTAGATTACACTTGGTAGCACGAGCTTGGATCATTCAAGAGAAAGTGGAAGGGCAGCTCATGGAATGTCTTGACACACTTTTGATATAATCATGGGACTGTTTAAATGTGAATATCTATATGTATATTTTTTTATGGCATTGTTTATGAACATATCTAGGAGCTAATTTTTTATGAGACAAAACTGGTTTCAAACCTGCAATATATGTCAGAATGACCATGATAGGGCTGTCATATTGACATTTTTGAAAACTGTTTATGAAGCAAGATATCTTCTCAGCCATACTTTTATCACTTCCTATGCTTAAGGATATCTCTATATGTATATTTTTTTATGGGACTGTTTATGGACATATCTAGGAGCTAATTTCTTATGAGACAAAACTGGCTTCAAAGCTCTGATATATGTTAGAATGACTATGATAGGGCTGTCATATTGACATTTTTGAAAACTGTTTATGAAGCAAGATATGTTGTCAGCAATACTTTTATCACTTCCTATGCTTAAGGATATCTGTGAAATGCAGAAACATATATAGTAAATGTAATTTTGTTTTCATAATAAAATTATTTTTTCTCTCTGAGGAGAATAAGGTAGTTGAACATCATATCAGAACCAATCTGGTTATAACTAGCTAACATGAGATTTTAATCTAAGGTTTAAATAGACAAAATGTCTTGATACATCATTATACGGAGCTAGTTGGATGCATTACCCAACTTCTACTTGTTGGGATCATCTCAAATAATATTATTGTTATGATTATAATAATTAATCATATTAATATTAATATTAATATTAATGTAAACACAGAATAAACAACGACGATTCCAGATTTGAATTGCAATATAATTGAATGAGACAAAAAATATAAATGAGCCAATACAGCTTAAATATCTATATTTTTTAAAACAATCACAGAGTAACTCGACTATAAACCTAGAGTAACTGGACCATAAACCTACACAATGCAAAAATTAAAAGCCTAACAAATTGACAAAAAGCAATTAATAGAAAAATTGACAAAAAGCAATTAGTAGAATAACGTCGTACCTGCAACGAAGCCAAGGGTTCGAATTCCTTCTCGTCTAGACCATATTCATGCACAACACAGCCTGTACGAGTACCATGAGAAAATATGCAAATGACGAAATTGGTTAACGAAGTCTCCAGAAGCCCCTGGAAAAATACTTGCAGGTCTTTATTCCTCTCTCCAAACCATAATACATTCCATTAATAAAAAGGCAATATGCGGCACATACATAAATACTTGCAGGTCTTTATTTCTTTCTCCAAACCACAATACATTCCATTAAAAACCCAATATGCGCCACAAACAGTTCAAACAGTTCAAAAACCCCAGTTTATTTAGATCTTCATGTGCAAAAACACTTCAAACTACAAAAGACTGCCGCTCAATCTGTACCAAGAATCACAGCTTCACCCAGGTCGTCTCGGCCCAAATGACAAGGAAGTCACATGGTGGTCGAAACTGACATTTACGGAAATTTCCATAAAACCCATGCAGCTAAGAGAAACCCTCAGTATCACGGAAAAGCTTATAATTTTCGCAAAGGAAACATTTCATCCAATATATAAACAACAACAAACGAAGAACATCTAGTACCAGTATAGCAAACCTTCAATTCAGCAGTTCTTAACAAAGCAAATGAACTTAACAGTAACTAAATGAACTTAACAGAGTTCTTAACAAAGCAACCTTCCGCTCTAGGAGTAAAGTCAGAGTCGAATATTCATACATCCATAATAGAATTACAAACTTAAAAAAACATTATGCACTAAAGTAAGCATACAGATAAATTATACAAGCGAAAAACCTTGAATACACGCCTAATATAGGAAACCGTGCAGTTACAAAACAGACTGCAATCTTAAATATTTTAACATTTCGGGCAAGAAGAACAGCAAACCAAACGTTTGCTATACAGTTAACCGAGCAGGCAGGAACCGCATTGTGTTTTCACCGTAGACAATACAACAAATACAAAGGAAAAATCGCAGACACTGCAGAGCTAAACAACCAAGTAACAATAATAACCCAAAGGGCGCGAACAGGGTAAAACCCAAGCCGAGTAACTTTCCAGGATCTCGAGGAGGGACAGTTGTCCGCCGATAAGACCACCACAATACATGTCGTCCGCATGGGAGTCGCAGGACCACGTGCCCTTCACCTCGAACGATGCGAAGCCCGAAATAAGACCCCAAAACCTTTCCATCCCCAAAACCTTAGTTCGACTTAGGTTATATTGTTAATATATCGAAAAATCACCTCGGTCAACGAAGGGTCAGCGATCGATCGATCACATATAGTCCCCGGCAGGGACCATGGAGTAACTGGACTATAAACCTAGAGTAACTGGACCATAAACCTACACAATGCAAAAATTAAAAGCCTAACAAATTGACAAAAAGCAATTAATAGAAAAATTGACAAAAAGCAATTAGTAGAATAACGTCGTACCTGCAACGAAGCCGAGGGTTCGAATTCCTTCTCGTCTAGACCATATTCATGCACAACCCAGCACCAGACCCTTGAATTTAACAGAGGAGTACCTATTTCTTTCTCCAAACCACAATACATTCCATTAAAAACCCAATATGCGGCACAAACAGTTCAAACAGTTCAAAAACCCCAATTTGTTTAGATCTTCATGTGCAAAAACACTTCAAACTACAAAAGACTGCCGCTCAATCTGTACCAAGAATCACAGCTTCACCCAGGTCATCTCGGCCCAAATGATAAGGAAGTCACATGGTGGTCGAAACCGACATTTACGGAAATTTCCATAAAAGCCATGCAGGTAAGAGAAACCCTCAGTATTTAACCAGAATGCCATTAACTTTAAATGCTCAAATAACCATGGACTCTTGAGGGAAACGAACAGACAATACTGTGACAAACATCAACGCCACTGGAAAACGCCAAACGACAGAGGAACAAACATCTAAACAATACAGTAGCCGAACTTACCAAAGCGACACCAGACAGTCGAGGCATACAAGCCGGACCTGGAATAACAGAACCGCAACCAAACATTTGCTATACAGCTAACCGAGCAGGCAGGAACCGCATTGTGTTTTCACCGCAGACAATACAACAAATACAAAGGAAAAATCGCAGAGACTGCAGAGCTAAACAACCAAGTAACAATAATAACCCAAAGGGCGCGAACAGGGTAAAACCCAAGCCGACTAACTTTCCAGGATCTCGAGCAGGGAGACCACCACAGTACATGTCGTCCGCTTGGGAGTCGCGGGACCACGTGCCGCTCAATCTGTACCAAGAATCACAGCTTCACCCAGGTCGTCTCGGCCCAAATGATAAGGAACTCACATGGTGGTCGAAACCGACATTTACGGAAATTTCCATAAAACCCATGCAGGTAAGAGAAACCCTCAGTATTTAACCAGAATGCCAATACTGTGACAAACATCAACGCCACTGGAAAACGCCAAACGACAGAGGAACAAACATCTAAACAATACAGTAGCCGAACTTACCAAAGCGACACCAGACAGTCGAGGCATACAAGCCGGACCTGGAACAACAGAACCGCAACCAAACGTTTGCTATACAGTTAACCGAGTAGGCAGGAACCGCATTTTGTTTTCACCGCAGACAATACAAAAAATACAAAGGAAAAATCGCAGAGACTACAGAGCTAAACAACCAAGTAACAATAATAACCCAAAGGGCGCGAACAGGGTAAAACCCAAGCCGAGTAACTTTCCAGGATCTCGA
This sequence comes from Pinus tabuliformis, assembly GCA_031772625.1. Taxonomy (NCBI): domain Eukaryota; kingdom Viridiplantae; phylum Streptophyta; class Pinopsida; order Pinales; family Pinaceae; genus Pinus; species Pinus tabuliformis. The sequence continues at coordinate 571,692,390 of CM062806.1, read as the reverse complement.
GGAGGGACAGTTGTCCGCCGATAAGACCACCACAGTACATGCCGTCCGCATGGGAGTCGCGGGACCACGTGGCCTTCACCTCGAACGACGTGAAGCCCGCAATAAGACCCCAAAACCTTTCCACGCCCAAAACCTTAGTTCGACTTAGGTTATATTGTTAATATATCGAAAAATCACCTCGGTCAACGAAGGGTCAGCGATCGATCGATCGCATATAGTCCCCGGCAGGGACTAATAAGTACATATTTATTTAGATAGGTATTTAATATATTTATTATATATTATTATTATTTATATATTTAGTTATAATTTTATTATATTATTGTTTATTTATATATATATATATATATAGTTTAGTATTTAAATTTCAAATAAAATAAATCTATTATTTATTTATTATTATTTTTATTATTATTATTATTTATTAATTTATTATTTTTTTATTATAAATGAATAAAAATAAATTAATAAATACCTATTTAAGATAGGTTTTTATTATATTTATTATATATTAATCTTGTTTATTTATTTGGTTATAATTTTATTATATTATTGTTTATTTATTTATTATAAATAAAAATAATAATTTAATAAATACCTATTTATTTAGATAAGTATTTATTATATTTATTATATATTATTATTGCTTATTTATTTGGTTATAATTTTATTATATTATTGTTTATATATATATATATATACATATATATATATATATAATTTATTATTTATATTTTTAATAAAATAAATTTATTATTTTTATATTATTATTTATAATAAGTACCTATTTGTTTAGATAGATATGTATTATGATGATGATGATGATGGTTACCGTCCGCTGAGACCAAATAATGATCTATCGGACCTAAAAAGACAAATTATTTATTTTGATTTAAGATTTTATTCCTATGCTCAAAAAGCTTGGAGAGAAGCCTCCCGAGTTCACTATCATTTTGGCATTGTAAAAGGCTAGGAAGGTCAGTATTGTAACAAAGGTTGTGAAATTGAGATCTAATGTGGTTGTATGCAGGGCACTCTAAGAGGAAGTGGTTTTCATCCTCGATGCTCCTATTCTCACAAATATGGCAGATCCTTTCCATCCATGGCGTTTTAGGAACTGCCCAGCGGCCAGTTTCACTATGGAGCTCATGAGAATTTGTTCTAATCTTTGCTATATTAATTTTCTTCTTTGAGCTAGTTAGAATAGAGAGATACTTTTGATCTTCAAGGGTGGGGTTGATGACCTTCTTATAATAACTTAATTTTCTTTTAGACGCTAAATCTTTCTCACACCACAATTTTTCTTTGAATTTAGAAGTAACAATATCTTTAATGTTATTTATGTTTTGCAAAGCATCATTCTCATTGATCTCCCAATAGTTTAACCAGGCCCTTGTGTCCTTATGCCATCCTCGGTTAAGCCTTAGGTGGTTTTGGCTGGAATTTAAAGCTAGCTTAGGAAGTCTATGATTGTCTATGTTATTGAGCTTGTGTTTGTACAACAGAAACCTGAGCATAGCTAGGCTCTCAATAGGAGAAAGACCTGCTTCTATAAGGAGAATAGGATAGGGTGTATTACTTTTAATTTTCAGATTATAAGTTATAAAACGCTTCTGGATTTGCTCAATCTTCCTCCATGATTCTCTGGAGATGTTGCAGCCCCAAACTTCTCGAAGTCTCTCGCATATAAACACTTATGGCAGCGGAAGATATTGTAAAAGGCTTGGAGAGAAGCCTCCCGAGTTCACTATAATTTTGGCATTGTAATAATATATATGGTTAATATATATTAACCATATATATTATTTATTATATATTATACAATAAATATATATTGTATAATATATATTTATTATATATTATTATTATTTATATATTTGGTTATAATTTTATTATATTATTGTTTATATATATATATATATATATTATTATTTAAATTTCAAATAAAATAAACCTATTATATTTATTATATATTATTATTATTTATATATTTGGTTATAATTTTATTATATTATTGTTTATATATATATATATATATATATAGTTTATTATTTAAATTTCAAATAAAATAAACTTATTATTTATTTGTTATTATTTTTATTATTATTGTTATTGTTATTATTTATTAATTTATTAATTATTTTTATTTATTTATTATGAATGAATAAAAATAAATTAATAAATACCTATTTATTTAGATAGATTTTTATTATATTTATTATATATTATTATTATTTATTTATTTAGTTATAATTATACTATTGAGGAATTTAGACTTCTGTGATCCATAATAGTGTAAGAAAATCTTCGGCAAAATCACATAACGAATCTTTTGTCGACGCGTTTCGAACCAACCAGTGTGGTTCATACTATTGTTTATTTATATTTATATATATATGTATGTATATATAATTTGTTATTTAAATTTCAAATAAAATAAATCTATTATTTGTTTTATTATTATTATTATTATTATTATTATTATTTTATTTTTATTTATTTATTTATTATTATTTTAATTATTATTTTTTATTTATTTATTTTTATTAATAATAATAATATTATTATTATTATTATTATGATTATATATTTATTAATTATTATGATTATTGCTTTTTTATTTTATTTAATAGGGGTTTCCAGGTATCACTTAATTTTAGACCGTCGTCTCTATTCATATTATTGGAGGATTTTTCGATTTCAATTGCTTCTTTTACTCTTCTTTTTAAATAATGGTCTTCTTTATGAATTAATTTTGCTTGTTCCATGCAAATATAATGTGAGGAGGAACAAGCATGCTCAGCTAGCCCAGATTTTTCTGACCTATTTCTTGAGATGTCATTAATATGCTCTTTTAGCCTAATGCCAAAGGATCTCCTTGTTTCACCTATATATACTTTGCCACAAGAGCAAGGAATTGAGTATACCCCTTTGTGATTTTTTGGGTCAATAAGGTCCTTGGAAGAATCTAGCATGTTTTTGATGGTGTTAGGGGGTGTGAAGGCAACCATAACGTTATGCTTGGTGAGAATTCTAGCGATTTTGTCAGTGGTTCCTTTAATATAGGGTAAGGAGATTCTAGGGTTTTCCAGAGTCTTCCTTTTTTGGTTATTGGTTGTGGATTCTTTGAATATCTTTTGGATAATGTTTTTCTGATAGCCATTGTTGATGAAGACTTTGCAGAGATGGTTAAGTTCTTCTTCTAAATGATCAAGGTCAGAGATTCTTGAAGCTCTGGTAGCTAGGGTTTTGATGACTCCTACTTTTTGCTTCGGATGGTGGTGGGAATTAGAGTGAAGATATTTGTCGGTGTGAGTTTGTTTTCTGAAGACCTGGTGGCTTAGTTTGCCATTTTTCTTGGTAAGGAGGACATCTAGGAAGGGGAGCTGGTTGTCTTTTTCAATCTCAATAGTGAATTTTATGTGTTCTGAGAGACTGTTTAAGTGGGATAAGAATTCATTAAGTTTATCTAAACCATGTCTCCATTTAGCGAAAATATCATCTACATATCTTTTCCACTCATCAGGTGTAAAGGGGAAAGATTTAAGGGCCATTTGTTCAAAATGTTCCATATATAAATTGGCAATCAGAGGAGATAAAGGAGAACCCATGGCAACTCCATGAGTTTGCTCATAGATTTTACCTTTGAAGCTGAAGTATGAAGATTTTAGGCAAATGTCTACTAGATCTACAGTTTCATGGTCTGTAATATTCTTTAAAACTTCTATGGCTTTATCTACAGGAATCATAGTGTAGAGAGACACTACGTCAAAGCTAACTAGGAGATCATTGTCACTGATTTCTAGGTTTTTAATCCATTCTATGAAAGAGGCAGAATCTTTGATATAAGAGGGAGTGTTACCTGATAAAGGTCTAAGCTTGTTTGCAAGGTATTTTGCTAACCAGTAAGTAGGTGATCCTATGGTGTTCACAATGGGTCTCAGAGGAATTCCAGATTTATGGATTTTGGGAACTCCATAAATTCTAGGGATGATGGCACTATTTGGTATTAATCTGTTCTTAATAGTAGAGTCAAGAGAGGAGTTTTTGATTTTGTTACTAACTAAGTGGAGAATTTTGTTGTTGGGGTCCTTGTTAAGAATTCTATAGCAGCCACTCTTGTTAAGGTGTTCTTCCATCTTATTGTCATAATCTGACCTATTCATAATAACAGTGGCATTTCCTTTGTCTGCTTTTAAAATTATGATGTCCTTATTCTTCCTGATGTTTTTTAAAGCTATGGATTCTTCTTTGGAGATGTTGCTGGGAGGAGGTCTGGCATTTCTGAGAATTCTAGCCACGTCTTGTCTTATTTCTTCTGCAACATTTTGATTAGTGTTTCTGATGATGACTTCAACGTTACTAATGATATCATACACAGGTATTTTTGCTGGAGATAAAGCAAAATTCAGGCCTTTTTCTAGCAGCATTTTCAAATTGTCATCTAATGCCAGATTTGAGAGGTTGATCACAGTTTCTTTTTGTGTATTATTTATACTTTGCGCTGTCTGGCTATTTATTTGCCTGAGAGTATTTTTAACCTGCGATTTTCCATCTATCTGTTTATAAATAACCTGAGTGTGTCTGATGGGAGCGTCGTGCTGGATATTATTGATGTCATTCTGCGTAAAATCTTCTGCAACAATAGTCCTCTCTTGCGTTGTTTGATTGTTTAATTTATTGAGACATTCATTGGCTTTAATCCACGTTTTCTCGTTGTCCACTTGTTTGATGCATTCTTTCTGCGCGCTGTTGGACAGAATGCTTTGTGTGATGGGGCTGCCCACGTTGTTAACTGCGTTGACAGCTTGATTTCCTTGTTGTACATTATGCTGGAGAACGTTATGTGTGCCATTTTCTACGATGTTAGCATCAGTCTGTGTTTTCAGAGGGTTTTCCCAAATGTCAAACTGCCTGATGGTGGCATCGTACTGCTGGTTAACTTTGTGCTGGCGAGTGTAGCTGTATTCCTTACCAATTTTCTGCGTTTGAGAAGATTTGAAGCAGAAGTCAGCGTTACCCAAGATTTTAAGTTTTCTGGATTTCTTTGATAAGATATAATTGAAGATCCTTTCAGCTTTGGCGAAGGTGAAGGCATCCAAGATTTGCCAGAGATCAGAACGAAGAGTCGATGCTAGCACGAGATGCAATCTCAGAAGTTTTTCAGAAATTTTAATTAATAGGACTCTGGTAAATTTGATTTCATGTTTGATGAGGGTTTTACTGAGATTATTGAAGATAGAGATGTTCCTACCTCGTTTAAGGGGATGGTTACATTTGGCGAAGTTTGGAATGAGGTTTTTATCCCTACATTCTTTTAGAAATATGAGATTTGACATACTTCTAGCTCTCGAGATTCTCATCTTCTCAAAATTTAAAGCATTGTTCATTATGTCCCTTCCATGGTGGGACTTAATGGTGTTAAAGAGGGAGTCCATACAGGCTGATAGAATTTTTTATTTTGAGGAAAAACCTGTGAACATATTTGAAACCAACGTTTCGGACTAGCTTAGTGAGTCCATCATCAGGGCAATGAGATTTGTTTTTGAGAAGAGAGAGCGTGAAAATTACGGAGCTTATTAATAGTTATTTGAAAAATATTGTTGTTGTCTTCATTAGTAGTCGGCTTATAAATGGTATTTTAATTAATACTTATTTAATTTATTTATTTAGATAGCTATTTATTATATTTATTATATTTATTAATATTTATTTATTTAGTTATAATTTTATTATATTATTGTTTATTTATATATATAATTTATTATTTAAATTTCAAAAATAACTCTATTATCTATTTATTATTATTTATATTATTATTATTATCATTTTTATTTATTTATTTATTGATTTATTTTTATTTATTCACTATAAATAAAAAATAATTTAATAAATACCTATTTATTTAGATAGGTATTTATTTTATTTATTATATATTATTATTGTTTATTTATTTGGTTATAATTTTATTATATTATTGTATATATATATATATATATATATATATAATTTATTATTTATATTTTAATAAAATAAATCTATTATTTATATATTTTTAATTTTAATAAGTACATATTTGATGAGGAGGTTTAAACGATCTGCCTCAATTTAAGCAAAATAAAACAAAAATAGAGATGTGCATAATGACTAATCCTGCATTTGATCTTTCATATCGCAAATATCTAGCATGGTCTTGAGGAGTGTAGGTTGGCTGACTTCGACTTTTAGTTGTCCTGTAAACACGACATTGATGAGCACTGGCACCATTTTCTCGGTAGAAACAATTAGGCATCTCAGGTTCATCCACTGGTTGTGCGGTTTTACCAGATATTGCCAATATGCCTCCCAGTTTAACCTGGTCACTTGCCTAATTGCTTTTACTCTTTCTTCTGCTGCATGTTTCCACTGTAATTCAAGTTGTTTTGCATTCAGAAGGAAACCAGGGGTGGTCTCTGCGACAAGATTAAAACTATGCAAATTTTCATTTACACTTTCAATGACATTGTTTTTTACTGCTGTCGCATCCTCTGTTGCCTGTTCTACCTCTTTGAGCCGAGAATCCCAACTTGCAAATAAGATCTCCTTATGTGATTCATCTAGTTTGGGCATGTTGGCTCTTCTCCCATTTTCAGAATTTTGCCAAGTTATGAAATCTGAAACCTTTTTAAGAATTTCATCATATTCAAGTCGCATTTCCACAACTTGGCTTGTTAATTTCTCACTTGTTTCACAGTGAGAGTTCCATTTTGAGATTTTTTGGCATAGCAATTCTTTTTGGTGTGTGAGCTAGGAGTTGAGGCTGAGTGCTTCAGTGATAAACTGATCAATCTTTGGGTCATCCTTATGCAGATCTATTAAGCTTTGTATTTGTGCCTCCTTACCTGCCAAGCTACTTTTATGTTCCATTTGCATTTATTGGAACTCCTGTTGTAGCTTATCCAATTGTATTTCTGCTTGTTGGTTGGTTTTGGCTTGTTGTAACTGTTGTTCAACTGACAAAATTTTGTCTTCTTTTTCTTCAAGCAACAGTTGTACCTCTGTTGCTTTGTCAATGGTTGCCATAGCGTATGCACCTGTGAACTGCGAGAGCCTGGTAAGGTTGGCCGATGGGTTGGTGGATGAGTCTTTCCAGAGCACATCCATCAGCTTATTTTCTGGAGTGGTAGTAGTTGTGGATTCCAATTTTCTTTTCTTTCTCTATATCTTAACAATAGCCTTGTGTTGTGGGATGTAAAATACATCAAGAAGGGGAATTTCTTCTATTCTCAAAAAAATCTCAGAGGTGGGGGTAACAGGAATGTGTTCTATTTCTTGAGTATTCACAATTCCCCCTGTTATAATTTCCGGAGTTATTTCCTCATGTGTCATTTGCATCTCTGGTCCTTGTTCCTCTGTGTTGAGTTTTTTGTTGAAATTATCCCACTCCTCTTCCAAATTAATTACCCGAGGCTTTATTAGCTGTATAGAGGGAGTATGGGTTTCAGTCTACTTGATGATCGAAGTCTGTTCATCTATCTTTGTTGCATACTAGGTTGTATCCTTGATTGATTCCCTACTCCTACTTTTCCTATTTTCTGATGACTTCTCAGATCCCTTGGAAGATTTTTCTCGAGATTCCTCTCCAGAATTAGTTTTAGATTTTTCCTTAGAGTCACCATCTATGCTTACACTAGGAGTGGGCTCCCTTATTGGTTCAATTAACAATTGGTCCAATGGGACCTTTGATAATTTCTTTTCTCTATAGTTATAAAATGCTTCAAGACCCTCTTGATCAAAAAGTATCTATGTCATATGCTTCACTTCTTTGAAGGTATTCTTCTGTAAGAAAACATCATCAAATGGGTCCTTCTCATTGTTGAATATTTTTATTTTGACCATAGTGGTAAAATCCTTGACAATACCGAATGGGTCGTATTGTCTTCTGGAGAACTTAGGTAATTGTAGAGACAACATATTATCTACTTCCTTGAATGCATGTCCAAGGTCATGTAATGCGAACACTCCACATGACACAGGAAATTGAGGCCAAATGGCCTTCTTTGACTCCTTCAATGTTTTGCTCATCCCTCCTTCACTGCATGTCTAATAGGCAATTTCTCTAGCAGTTAATTTATCTGGGACATAGAAAGGGAGAATATGGGGAGAGACGATGCTACCAAATACTCTGATATATGTAAATGTCTCTTCCTCGAACCATTGGGCTACTGGGAGGATGTCTACCTCGGATTCTTGGGAGAATCTGGGGGCATCTCGGTTATAGATTCATTTATGGATAGGAAGCATAACCCCATGACAAATCTTGAAAAAATGTGGTTCAAAATTGGATTCCCACATGTATTTGTGGTGGATGTGAATAGGAAGTGGATCTTGAATAGTCTACTTCCATCCCATAAGAGGGAATTTAGAACCAAAACAAATAGCATCCATTACATAAGCACTCATGAAAAATGGAGGGTAAACCCTCAAAGCAATACTTCTTTTCCTTCTATACTCTATAATTGCTTTAGCTAAATTATCAGATAGGATTTGTGCCCAATCTATTATTGTTGCATTAACGGTTGCATCTATTAAGGGCAACCATTCTGAGGAGAATTTGTTACTATCGGGTTTTCCAAATAGTCTACATAGCATAGCCATAGCAAAAAACAAAGGGGAACAAACAGATGCAGTGGCGTACATACCGTTTTTGTCTTTCTTGATTCTTTCATCATTATTTGACCAATTCTTTGTGCAGTCCGCTGGGTCCTCATTTTCTTTGACGAATTTCTCAACAAATTGCCTGTTGTAGGTAACCTGTGGCTCCGGTAGGTGGTACATAAGCCTTAGGTTATCTGGAGTGAAAGATCCTATAACTTCTTGGCCTCCTGTTTTGAATTCTCTGTCAGATATATCAGCGTTGTCAATGATCCACTTAACCATGTCAGTATAGGGGATTATTTTTGGTCGTGTGGCTATTCGGTGCAGAAATGAGCATGCAAGCTCAGTTATGGAAGCATCAGAGGAATCGTGCCCATCAACTGTAATCGTTGTCTCAAGAATCCTTGGTTGTTCTTCCTCCAGTAACTGATACATAGCCTCCCATGTAGACATCCCTACTTCCTTATTACATGTAGTATCCATGAACAAAGGAGTCATTTCTGACTTCTTAGAGGCGACTGCTTTCCCTTTCTTCACCATTGCTTTTGGTGTCCTGTTCTGTAGCTTTTTCCTGAAAGTTTCAAGAGGAACAGTTTATCGAATAAAAATGATACTGAACGTAGGAATGAATCGATGAAGAAAACCAGTAAAGGTGATAAAGGTGTTTTATTTGAAATCACGTAAGAAGATATCAAATCATGCTAAATGACCTTTCACACACAAATGCAATTAATTCTTCATAAATTCCCACTAATGATCTGTTATCTTTTAACTTGAATGTCCATAAATATTCACATCGTAAATCGGGAAACAATCTCCTAGGGTGGTGAGCCTTTAAATTGCGATAATAGTGATTTTTCGATTTGCAAAGAAATATCGCAGATCGCTATATCGCATAATTCATTTTCGTTTAACTTACCACTTTTTGAGTTTGTGCGAAATGCGAGATGCGAGAAACAAGCGTCATCACTTGTCGGGCTTCTTTTTAACGAATAATGGACCTTCGCATGTGTTGGTGGAAAGATTAAGAGGTGGGTCCAAGTTGAGATCGCATTTTGCAATATCGGCATATAATAGGTTGAGGCTTGTGTTGTATGACTGAAATGCGATGCGATAAGGCTATTAGACCATCACAATTTTGCAGATTGCAATCCTTCAAGGTAATCTCTTAAGAGAAGTCTTTTATAAACAGTAATGTTGCGATGCGAGACTTTAGCTTTTTAAAGAAGCTTTAAGGAATTTCTAACATTATGACTGTTTTTCGAATATAGATTTGCTTTTTTTATTGTTTCATCATAGATCGTGGTGGGTTGGAAAGGTATCGTTTGTGATGCATTTCATGCTAAATATGAGAAAGTAGCATTTAATGGTTTTATAGGTTTTGTTCGATATCTTGATTTATTCTAAAAATAAAAGAAATACCTACATGCTAGGATTGATTTTTTGGGTATATATATTTTTTGAAAGGGTCCCCATTTATTAAAGTAATATTTTACTACTCACGTTAATAAATAGGGGGGTTGTTGAAAAGAACAACAATTGGCGATTCACTTGGAAGAAACAGTTATCTCTGAGAGTTTTTTGAAATTTCTAAAACTTCTAACATAAAGATAGTTTTGAAAATAAAACTAAATTGCATGGAATACAAGGTAAGTAGTACTGCTCATTTATCAATAAACAACATCTGCTCTAAATATCTTTCTTTTGATTGCCCTTTTCTCACAGGTAGTCATTTTACCTACATCAGTGATTACTTGGTTATATAGATAAAGGCAAAAGAATCTCATTATATTAGTTTTGATATACTCATTTGTCGTAGGTAGAGCCTCTGCTGCCAGCAGGCGTTCATAGCCTCGACAAGGTTACCTGTTACCCAGCAACGGTTCAGCATCCCACTTAAGTAAGAATGCAATTTTAAAGATAAATTCTTCTGTATACTTGATGCTTTCTTTATTTTATTGAAGTAATTCATTCTTATTTTATTTCTTAAAGGACAATGTCTTGGTTTGGTGGCCAAAATTGACAATGCCATTCACTTGATTTGTAACTGAACTGAACAAGTTGGCTCTTCATGAGACCCCTTGTCTTTTGATTGATTAATCTCAAGCCATTACCCTAATTTGATATTCAGTATTAGTAGTCAGTTAGTTATAATCTTATGATCATGGTAAGTCGACTCTTGATGAGACCTCTTTTCCTTTAATTTTAAAGTATATCTTTTAATTACACTCTAAAATTGAAAGCTACTCAAGTGGGGGGAATCATTGGCTCCTTAAGAGTTTCTGGACAATAATCGCAGAGTTTAAATATGATTTTCCACAGAGAAACTTTGCTTTGTTAGTGATACTTTTCCTGAATGATGTAAAGAAAATTTATTTTTGAAGCTAAGTTTTATCAAAGATCGGATAATTTAGCAGAAAGATAGGCAGTTTTGGAGCTATAGCACTCAACTATTTATTTCATGAATGAAGATTAATTTTCATAACCATTTCTACTTATACAAGCGAAAAACAAAATTAAAAAGAGAAACTATCCTTCAGTAAAACCAAACATAAATGTTTTCAACTTGTATTATTATTTCAAAAGAAAATTAACTAAAGAGTATACTATCGAGTGATTAGAAGAGATCATCTTCTATGGAAAATATTTCTCTAGGACCTACCCATTAACAGGTAGAGATTCTCTCTTACCTGCTAAATCTTGTAACAGAAAAGTTGATGGGCCTATTAGCTCGACAATCTAGAATGGGCCAAGCCACATTCGTTGGAACTTAGTATGCTTGCCTTTCTCTTCGTGGGCTTTATCCCATTTTAACACTAAGTCTCCAAGTTGGAATTTTTTTGAAGATACAGAATTTGAATCAAAGGACGTTTTGACTAACTGCTGATGATGTGCATGGGTAATTCTAGCCTTTTCTCGTTCCTCTTCAAGTTTAAGGATTTGTAATTGTCTAAGTTGCATAGATGAGGAAGGAGTTTCTTCGATGAATTGAACTAAGGCAAACGAGGGAATAGCTATGTTTGTTGGTAAGACAACTTCTTTCCCATAAACCATATTAAAAGGAGAAGTGTCGATGGAGGTTTTATGAGTTATTCGATCTGCCCATAGAGCGAACACTAAAGATTTATGCCAATTCTTTTAACTTTGATCAACGGTTCGTTTAATAATCCTGATAAGGTTCTTATTTGTGGATTTGGCTAACCCATTTCCTTGTGGATAATAATTAGCAGAATATTTAAGTTTAAAGCCTCTTTTAAGAGCAAATTATGTCATAGCATTGCCTATAAGATGAATTATCAAACATTAAGGTAGAAGGTAAACCAAACCTGGTGATGATAAATTGATCTATAAATTCAATAATGTTCTCAGAGTTGGCTACCTTGAGTGGAATTTATTCTACACATTTCGTGAAGTAATCAATGGCTATAAGGATATATTTATGCTGCTTAGAAGAATGAGGAATGATCTCACCTATTATATCCAATCCCCATTGTTCAAATGGCTGATCAATGTTGACTGGTTGTAATGGTTATGTTGGTTTCCTCTGTCTTCCGGCAATTGTCTGACATATCTTACATTTACTTACATAATTGTGTGCATCTTTGAATAGGGTTGGCCATTAATAGCCTGCACATAGGATTTTATATGTTGTAGCATCTCCTACAAAGTGTCCGCCAGCCGGTCCATCGTGAAGTTCCTACAATACTTTCTCTGCTTTAGATTTCTCAAGACATCTAAGCAAAACAAAATCATAATTCATTCTAAACAGCACATTGTTGACAATTTGATACTGTTTAGCTTTCAACCTCAAGGCTCTTTTCTTTGTGTAATTCAAATGTGGAGGTGCATATCCATTTTTTAAATAGAATATTATATCAGCATATGTTGATTCAGTGTTGTTAAGGCTTACCTCGTAGATTTGTACCTCGTCACCTGAATGCTGTGATTTTGACATATTCGATGCTCCTGCCAACATCCTGCAAAAACCTTGACCTTTCACAATGTTTGTTGGTTTGATTTCAATGTCATATTCTTGCAGAGCCATAACCCAATTTGCTCTTTTTTCACCCACATCCCTTTGTACTAGAATATTTCTTACTACTGGGAATGGTACTATCACCTTGGTGTGGGTTTTGAGAAGAAAAGGTCTGAAGTGTTTTATTGATTTGAAAACAACGTAAGCTTGTTTTTCAACATCTGAGTAATTCAATTCAGCTCCCTATAAATTTGAGCTAAAGAAAGAAATTGGGGCTTCAGATTTGTCTTGATTTGCTTGTGTCAATATGGCTACGTATGATTTCTCGAAAGCGAAAGTGTAGAAAGTGAAATGATTGGAAAAATTTGGCGTCGCTAAAGACAAGGCGTTTATGATTGCTTGTTTTATCAAGTTAAAAGCTTCATGTTCCAACTGACCCCATTTAGATAGAGAATTTTTCTTTATCATGGTTTGAAGGGGTAATACAATTCTTGAGAAGTCAGGGACAAATCGTTTGACAAAATTTATTTGACCAAGGAAAGATTGCATCGATTTTTTGTTATGGGGTAAAGGTATTTCAGAAATTTCTTTAATCCTGTCTGGGTCAATATGAATCCCTGTTTTGGACACAATAAATCCAAGGAGTTTTCCTTCACTTAACGCGAAAAAAGACTTCTTGGGGTTAAGGGAAATCCCATACTTTTGACAACGTTCAAAGATTTGTTTTAGATCTCTCAGATGATTACTACGTTTTTTGGAATATACAATTATATCATCTAAGTATATTACCACTGACCTGTTTACTAAACCCTTGAAGGCAATGTCCATGGCTCTTTGGAAAGTGGCACCAGCATTAATTAGTCCGAATGACATCTTTTGATAGGCGTAAGTGCCCCATTTTGTTCTGAATGTAGTTTTCATTTGATCATTTGGATGGACTAAGATTTGATTGTAACCTGAGAAACCATCTAGAAAGGACATTAGTTTTGAGCCTGCAACTGATTGCAATATCTGTTCCATAGGAGGCAACGGAAAATTGTCCTTTTGGCAAGCTTTATTGAGATTGCGAAAGTCTATACAAATCCGAATATCATCGTTTTTCTTTCTGACTGGGACAAGATTGGAGACCCACCTAGAATGCCTGACAGGAAAAATAATTTTGGCTTTTAGTAGTTTATTTAACTCAGATTTAATCTGCCTTTCTAAATTAGGATGAATTTTCCTCAATTTCTGCTGAATAGGTTTTTCATCAAAAGTCATAGGAATAGTATGTTGAATAATAGAAGTGTCATAGGTTTTAAGATCGTTGTAATTCCAGGCAACGACATTCTTATATTGTTTCAACAGAGGTATTAAAGTTGATTTTTCTTCCGATGTGAGTCTGAGACCTAGATTGATATTTTGTGGTTTCGTGTCAGTTCCAAGATTGATCAATTCGTACCTCAGAGTTGAACTCTGAAGTTTTGAATTAGTAGATCATTTGAATCTATCTTTGAGGTCGTATAAATCTTCCAATTTAACTACAGATTTTGGTATAGTGTTGTTGTTGGTTTCTTGCTTCAGTTGGTTGTCATGTTGGTCTTCATCAACTATCTGGTCATCATAAGAGCCTTCTGAAGTGAGGAAGCTTACAATATCAGGATCGTTGTTAAAGACTCTCCAGTTGGTGATATTATCAGGAATAGACGGCCTAAAAATTAATTCAATGGAGAATCAATCTAGGTTGTAATCTTCTGGTGGAATAAGCTTGGAAGCTACATTAGCTAGGAGATCAGTGCTAGCATTTTGGAGTCTTGGGATAGAGGAAATATTAAACGTTGTAAAATGTGAGGTCAGGTCTTGGACTAACGATTGATAGTGTTTCAAATGTCCTGACAGACAGTGTATAGTATTTCTTACTTGTCTAACGACAATTTCGGAATCTCCAAACACTTGGAGGTATTTGATATTAAGACCAATTGCTTTGTACAAACCTTGAACCAATGCTTCATATTCAGCAATGTTGTTTGTGCAATCAAATTCAAGTCTACATGCTAGCATAGTCTTTTCCCCTTCTGGGCTAACTAATATGCATCCTACCCTTGCTCCATCATTGGATCTAGATCCATCAAAAAATAATTTCCAAAATAAAGATTTATGTATAGGTTTATCTATAAAATTCACACATTTAGAGGTGTCTGTTTGGGAATAATTTTCGATTTGAGATACAACAGGGTTTTCTACGAAAGGTGAAGTATGAGCATTGAAATTCCATATGAATGACTCAACAGAAATGTTTCCGATTATATTATTGCTATATGCTACCGGCTCATTTTCTCCTTCCAGTTATGTTATTGTATATTTTTTATGTTTCTCTCGATCAACCCTTATCTGATCTGGCCTGTCGTTATAGGGAAGCCACATGTGAGACCAGTCGGTTGTGAAGTAACCATGGAGCTTTTCTGACCAGTCCCTATTGAGGATTAAGCCATAGAATTCATGAATATCAGCTTATATCAATGACTTGACAAACTTTTGGGTTTGATGAAAGTCTAATGGTTACTTGATTAAGTTCTCCTACAACTTTGACTTGAGACCGATCTAATTGTACTGCAGGTTTCTGAGGATGGACGTTTAACTTAGTGCAGACTGTTCTAGGAAAAAAGTTAGATGAAGCACCAAAATCAACTAAATAGTTGTGCAAGTTTTTATTAAAGACTTCAAAAGTAAGGAGAAATGGTGGAGTATGAGATTTAGATCTTCCTCCAATTAGAGCGATGTAGGTTGGATCAATTTTGTTTGCAGAAATACTAGAGGGTATTTCCATTTCCTAAGTGGCCTGTGATATTACTACGGCGGGAAGCGGGGTAGTGGGAACTGCTTTGAGTTCTTTCAAAAGTAGCTTTTGATGATGTTTTAATTTACTAAGCTCATGAAAGGCGATGTTTTCCCTATTTTTCTTCATATCCTCAATAATATTGTATTCCATTTCGTCAGGAATTTTCAGAGTTTTGGATGAAGGTGAAGAATCTAATTAGGTAGGGTTTGTTTGAGTAGATATTGGTGAAGATTTCTTACCTACGACTTTATCTCTAGGAGGGAGCATTGAATTTTTCTGTTTTGAACTTGATTGAGGTGGATCAAGCTAATTTCTGCTTCTAGTGGAAACAAGTAGTGCTTCTTGATCTTCCTCATTTGGAAGGATAAAATCCCACATTCCTTGTAATTCCACTATTTCTTCATCGTTCGTTTGTTCTTCATTTGAGGCTTCTTCCTCATCTCCATCCGATTCAGCGTTTGATATAACATTTGGAGGTTTAGGATCAGTTGGGGCATTCCTTTTATATGGTCTAAAAGGTTTCTTGGAAGAAGATTCTGCTACTTGTTTTTTTATGTCAACCATTTTGTTAGACATGGTCTTGAGGACTTTTTGTAACCCTTCCAGATCAAAAGGATCCTTTGGTGGTTTTTTCCTAGAATCGTCTCTAAAGGTTACTTTCTTGGATTTTCTTTCCTCTAATGCGTTTTTCTTTTCTACGGCCAAGATACGTTTTTCAACAGCTATTTCTTCTTTCATATTTTCTGCTAACGTTGGTTTGGCAGCTCTATCAACGAAGATGGTTGTGTTTGAAGGTAGAGCAGAAATGTACCATTCATTTTGGACCTCATTGCTAGGCTTGGACGTCGTAGGTATTTTATTCAATAACTTATTGAAACAAGAGTTGAAGTCCTTAATGGGTTCTTTTGGTTCAACTTTCAAATTGGAGAGGTCATTTATCAAAGTTGTTGTAGACCTATCATCTCCAAATTTAGTTAAAAATTTCTCTTGAAAAGCATCCTAGCTATTAATAGAGCCTGATGGTAACGAAAAGTACCATGATCCTGCTGCTCCTTGTAGAGTATATGGGAATAATCTTACAACTGCATCTTCTTCTGCTACTCCATTCAAATTAATGGACAACATGAAATTATTTATATGTTCTTCAGCTAACAGGCCATTATCAGGGTTAAATTTAGGTAACCATCTTGGATGTGCTGGCAATTGGGACAAAGGTCCATCCATTCTAACAACTCCTGGGTTGGTCCATGGCCTTGGTTGATTCTGTGCCATTGTTGGGATATTAGTAGAAGAGGGTGAAGCAGTGGTTGAAGGTGATTGGGTAGAGGATGGTGCAGCTCCTGTACCTGTGTGAATCACGATCTGGAGTTGGGAAGCAGGTGTGTGACCTTGCAATGATATGGATGGAATGGACGATGATGATGAAAGAACCTCGCTGTGAGATTCTGATGGTGTCTTCTTAGCCCTTTTACGACTTGGTAGAGGGAATTCAAATGGTGGGATTCCAAGTTTTTCACTCTGTGCTCTAGTTAGCGGTTGCGATGGGGTATATTGAGAAGTGACACTGCCTTGGGATAACTCAGATTCTTCTTGAGATATTGAAATCCCCTGCAATTTATGGATCAAAGATTGTACTTCAGGGGGTTCAGAAGAACTGCCTAGCTCATTTAGGATTTCAGCAGTGGGCTCTGTATTTTTCTTTTCAAGTTCTCGCTTGGGAATAGGAGATTTGGAATGCAAAAAAGAAGTTGGAGGAGATGGTGAGGGGGTTTTACTCTTAGAATGGCCTGTAGATTTAGATTTACTTGCCATTCATAGTCATGGTCCTCCTTCTAGTGCCAAATATGTTGAAGGCTTGAAAAACATTGCCTCAACAAAGGGAGATAACCACCCGTTCCAGACCTTGGGACAACTCCTTTTCCGTTTGGAATAGTGGCTCCAACTAGGGATGATGGGACCAGTTTCCGAATCTATTTTTATGCTCATGCTAACGGGATGATGTTTTGAGATTTTGGAGTAATACTTATCCTCAAACTAAATCTAACTAATAATCATGTGCAGTTTGTCCTAATAAAAAATATTTATCTAATTATAACTATCCTATTTATCTAATTATAACTATCTCGGGAGTAACATGATATATGCAATCTAAAATGATTTCTGAAAGCAATTGATAATAAAGATCATTCAATTACGATAAGAAGTGAATCCGTTTAACAATGATTGTTTCGTATAAAAAGTTAGCTGAAACGATATGAGAGATATATCGCATAAAAATCATTCATGTATTTAGCATAAACTATAAATCATCATCATACAATAGTGCAATAATGGCAATCAAAAATTCAAACTTTCATACATAAATAACTTGAAGATAATTTATTGCTTGACACATAAGTAAAAAGAATTAAGAGATAAAAGTACCATTTATAATACATTCTACTCATGTGCTCCAACAATATTGATCTACTTTCAAATCATCCAACATCATTTAAGAGTATAGAAGTGCAATTTCAATAGAAGATGTCAAATTCAAGTAGAAAATAAATCTTGTTCCATTAATTTCACCAGAACTTCCTCAAAGGGACAAAAGTGCATGTTCTGAAGAATGTTTCTGATAAAATTTCTGGACCCCTCTCTAAATGCATGAGAGGGGTTTAAATACTAACTTATGAAACTAAAAATAGATTATTACAAAAAAAGTTGAGGAGGTTTAAACGACCTGCCTCAATTTAACAAAAATAAAACAAAAATAAGGATGTGCATAATGATTAATCCTACATTTGATCTTTTAGATCGCAAATATCTAGCATGGTCTTGAGGAGTGTAGGTTGGCCGACTTCGGCTTTCAGTTGTCCTGTAAACACGACATTGATGAGCGCTGGCACCATTTTCTCGGTAGAAACAATTAGGCATCTCAGGGTCATCCACTGGTTGTGTGGTTTTACCAGATATTGCCAATATGCCTCCCAGTTTAACCTGGTCACTTGCCTAATTTCTTCTGCTCTTTCTTCTGTTGCCTGTTTCCACTATAATTCAAGTTGTTTTGCATTCGGAAGGAAATGTGGGGTGGTCTCTGCCACAAGATTAGCACTATGCAAATTTTCATTTACACTTTCAGTGACATTGTTTGCCGCCGCTGCCACATCCTTTGTTGCCTGTTCTGCCTCTTTGAGCCGAGAATCCCAACTTGCAAATAAGATATCCTTGTGTGATTCATCCAGTTTGGGCATTTCGGCTCTTCTCCCATTTTCAGAATTTTGCCAAGTTATGAAATCTGAAACCTTTTTAAGAATTTCATCATATTCAAGTCGCATTTCCACAACTTGACTTGTTAATTTGTCACTTGTTTCGCAGTGAGAGTTCCACTACGAGATTTTTTGGCATAGCAATTCTTTTTGGTGTGTGAGCTAGGAGTTGAGGCCGAGTGCTTCGGTGACAAACTGATCAATCTTTGGGTCATCCTTATGTAGATTTGTTATGCTCTGTATATGTGCCTCCTTACCTACCAAGCTGATTTGATGTTCTATTTGCATTTTTTGGAACTCCTATTGTAGCTTAGCCAATTGTATTTCTGCTTGTTGGTTGGTTTTGGCTTGTTGTAACTGTTGTTCAAGTGACAAAATTTTGTCTTCTTTTTCTTTAAGAAATAGTTGTACCTCTGTTGCTTTGTCAATGGTTTCCATAGCGTATGCACCTGTGAACTGCGAGAGCCTGGTGAGGTTCGTTGATGGGTCAGTGGATGAGTCTTTCCAAAGGACATCCATCGGCTCATTTTCTGAAGTGGTAGCAATTGTGGATTCCAATTTTCTTTTCTTTCTCTATCTCTTAACAATGGCCTTGTGTTGTGGGCTGTAAAATACATCAAGAGGGGGAATTTCTTCTATTCTCAAAACAATCTCAGAGGTGGGGGTAACAGGAATGTGTTCTATTTCTTGAGTATTCACAATTCCCCCTGTTATAATTTTCGGAGTTGTTTCCTGATGTGTCATTTGCGTCTCCGGTGCTTGTTCCTCTGTGTTGAGTTTTTTGTTGAAATTATCCCACTCCTCTTCCAAATTAATTACCCGAGGCTTTATTAGTTGTATAGAGGGAGTATGGGTTTCAGTCTACTTGATGGTCGAAGTCTATTCATCTGTCTTTGCTGCAGACTGGGTTGTATCCTTGATTGATTCCCTGCTCCTGCTTTTCCTATTTTTTGATGACTTCTTAGATCCCTTGGCAGATTTCTCTCGGGATTCCTCTCCAGAATTAGTTTTAGATTTTTCCTTAGAGTCACCATCTATGCTTACACTAGGAGTGGGCTCCCTTATTGGTTCAATTAACAATTGGTCCAATGGGACCTTTGATAATCTCTTTTCTCTATAGCTATAAAATGCTTCAAGACCCTCTTGATCAAAAAGTATCTGTGCCATATGCTTCACTTCTTTGAAGGTATTCTTCTGTAAGAAAACATCATCAAATGGGTCCTTCTCATTACTGAATATTTTTATTTTGACTATAGTGGTAAAATCCTTGACAATACCGAATGGGTCGTATTGTCTTTCTGGGAACTTAGGTAATTGTAGAGACAACATATTATCTACTTCCTTGAACTCATGTCCAAGGTCATGTAATGCGAACACTCCACATGACATAGGAAATTGAGGCCAAATGGCGTTCTTTGACTCCTTCAATTTTTTGCTCATCCCTCCTTCACCGCATGTCTAATAGCATCCATTCAATAAGCACTCATGAAAAACGGAGGGTAAACCCTCGAAGAAATAATTCTTTTCCTTCTATACTCTATAATTTATTTAGCTAAATTATCAGACATGATTTGTGCCCAATCTATTATTGTTGCATTAATGGTTGCATCTATTAAGGGCAACCATTATGAGTAGAATTTGTTACTGTTGGGTTTGCCAAATAGTCTACATAGCATAGCCACAGCAAAACAGAAAGTGGAACAAATAAATGCGGTGGCGTACATACCATTTTTGTCTTTCTTGATTCTTTCATCATTATTTGACCAATTATTTGTGCAGTCCGTCGGGTCCTCCTTTTCTTTAACAAATTTCTCAACAAATTGCCTGTTGTAGGTAACCTGTGGCTCCGGTAGGTGGTACATAAGCCTTAGGTTATCTGGAGTGAAAGATCCTATAACTTCATGGCCTCCTGTTTTGAATTCTCTGTCAGATATATCAACGTCGTCAATGATCCACTTAACCATGTCGATATAGGGGATTATTTTTGGTCGTGCGGCTATTCAGTGCAGAAATGAGCACGCAAGCTCAGTTATGGAAGCATCAGAGGAATCGCGCCCATCAACTGTAATCATTGTCTCAAGAATCCTTGGTTGTTCTTCCTCCAATAACTAATACATATCCTCCCATGTAGATGTCCCTGCTTCCTTATTACATGTAGTATCCGTGAACAGAGGAGTCATTTCTGACTTCTCAGAGGCGACTACTTTCCCTTTCTTCACCATTGCTTTTGGCATCCTGTTCTGCGGCTTTTTCCTGAAAGTTTCAAGAGGAATAATTTATCGAATAAAAATGATATTGAACGTAGGAATGAATCGATGAAGAAAACCAGTAAAGGTGATAAAGGTGTTTTATTTGAAATCATGTAAGAAGATATCAAATCATGCTAAATGACCTTTCACACACAAATGCAATTAATTCTTCATAAATTCCCACTAATGATCCATTATCTTTTAACTTGAATGTCCATAAATATTCACATCGTAAATCGGGAAACAATCTCCTAGGGTGGTGAGCCTTTAAACTGCGATAATAGCGATTTTGCGATTTGCAAAGCAATATCGCATATCGCTATGTCGCATAATTCATTTTCGTTTAACTTACCACTTTTTGAGTTTCTGCGAAATGCGAGTTGCGAAAAATAAGCGTCATCACTTGTCAGGCTTCTTTTTAACGAATAATGGACCTCCGCATGTGTTGGTGGAAAGATTAAGAGGTGGGTCCAGGTTGAGATCGCATTTCGCAATATCGGCATATAATAGGTTGAGGCTTGTGTTGTATGACTGAAATGCGATGCGATAAGGCTATTATACCATCACAATTTCGCAAATCGCAATCCTTCGGGGTAATCTCTTAAGAGAAGTCTTTTATAAACAGCAATGTTGCGATGCGAGACTTTAGCTTTTTAAAGAAGCTTTAAGGACTTTCTAACATTATGATCGTTTTTTGAATATAGATTTGCTTTTTTTATTGTTTCATTGTAGATCGTGGTGGGTTAGAAAGGTATCGTTTGTGATGCATTTCATGCTAAATGTGAAAAAGTAGCATTTTAATGGTTTTATAGGTTTTGTTTGATATCTTAATTTATTCTAAAAATAAAAGAAATACCTACATGCTAGGATTGATTTTTTGGGTATATATATTTTTTGAGAGGGTCCCCATTTATTAAAGTAATATTTTACTACTAACGTTAATAAATGGGAGGGTTTTTGACAAGCACAACACCAAGGAAATAATGAATGAGACCTAGGTTCTTCATCTCGAATTCTCTTGCAAGATCCTCTTTGCAAGATTTTACCAACTTCCCATCACCTATTAGAATTAAATCATCAACATATAATACTATAATCAAAAATTTATCTTCAACCACAATATGGTAAAGGTTTGCATCTGCTTCACTTTTGGTGAAACCCAACCTAGTGAAATAGTTTTCAATCGTGATGTACCAAGCACGGGGTGCTTGGTTTAATCCATACAACGCTTGCTTGAGTCCACACATGCAACTCTCTTTTGAAGGTCTCAAATCCTTTCAGTTGTTCAAAGTACACCTCTTCCTCAATCACCTATTTGAGGAATGTTGTCTTCACATCCATCTGATGTATCTTCCATCCCATCAGCGCTGAAAGTGCTAGAATAAATTTTATTGAAGAGTACCTTGCTACTGGAGAAAAGGTATCCTCGTAATCAATTCCCTCCACCTGAGAGAACATTTTGGCCTCAAATACGGTCTTCCATTTCTCCACACTCCCATATGCTACTTTATTTACCTTGTAAATCCATCTGGAACTCACCACTAACTTATTTGTTGGTCTTGGGACCACTTCCTAAACATTGTTTCTGATAATGGATTCATACTCTTCTAGCATGGCATCAATCCATACTGGTTGTTGTATTGCTTCCTCAAATGAGGATGGCTCAATATCTACACTCTAACTCATCAGAACCATGCAACCAGTGTACCAATCTAGTGACCTCCTCTCCCTGCACTGTGATGTGGATCCTCCCACAATATCTCTAGGATTATGTATCAATTTGTCAGCCTCTCTAGTGCACTTATTTCCATCTCTGGAAGTCTTTGCATGAGTGGGTGCTTCCACTCTCTGCTCCTCTCCATGTGGTTGTTCCACATCATCCTAAGGTTATTCCTTTGGAGCTAAAAGCTCCTCATCTGCATTTAACTGAAGCTCCCTCTCAAGGGAACATATCATGGCCATATCTTCATCGAACTTCACATCTCTATGAACCACTGTCATCCTGTGAGATGGTAGGCACACTTGATAGGTATGAGGTGTATCAGTGTACCCCACAAATATGCCCAACTTAGTTGTTGGATCTAGATTTTTCCTTGCATCCTTGGTAATATGATAGTAAACTGATGAACCAAAGATCCTGAATTGTGCCACGTCTGGTTTCTTAGCTAAAAAAATCTTCTTTTGGTGTACTCATCCCGAGAATCCGATGAGGACACCTGTTCTACACATATACAATTGTGTTCCATGATTCAACCCACAAGTGCAATGGTAGGCCCTGATCATGTAACATTGCCCATGAAACTCCCACAATACTTGTGTTCTTCCTTTCATCCAACCCATTCTATTATGGGTTATGGGGTGCTATTAACTTAAACGAATGAATTCTAATGCACAAAAATTCTTGTATTCATTCAACACATATTCTCCACTGCTATTGCTCCTCAGAGCCTTCACTTTCCTATCAATGTCTTTCTCAACAAGTGATTTAAATTTACAAATATTACATAATATCCGTGTTTGGTTATGGAGGCTATCGAGAACAGTCCACACATATCTGAGTGAACTCTTTCAAGGATCGCTTGCACTTGACTATCCTTATCATGAAAGGTGGCTTTGGTGTACTTTGTCAATGTATACCCTTTGCATGTATCTCTTTGTTCTAGTGTACCCTTGTGAAGTACTGTAAAAAAAATTTGCATGATCGTCAAATCTCTCTGGTGCAAGTGACCCAATCTTCTATGCCACAACTCACCGATGTCTCAACTCTCCACCTTCTCTACTTTTGTGCTCAAAGCATCACGGTCTTCTACATCTAATTTTAGAGTTTCTTCACCCAAACCCTAATTAGCTTCACTTGTCCTGAGGCTATGTGACGAAGGAATCCTTTCCTTTGTTGAATATCACATCGTAGCCACAGTCCTCCAACATAGCAACTGAAACCAAATTCTTTTTCAAACCCGTAACTTACATGACATATTTTAATGTGAGAGTAGAACCATACTCCCTCTGAAAAATAACAGTATCGATGTCAGTCACGTTATACCTTCCATCATCTCCCATTTTGATGTGCATCTAGAGGTTCTTCTCCTCTAAGTCACTGAAGAATTCTTTGTTGTCAGTCATATGGAATGAGGCTCCACTATCCAGATACCACACACTACCCATCACCGATGTCACCATGCAAGCGATGAGGGTGAAATCCAACTCAAATTGTGAAGCAAGAGCTTCACCTGTTGCTCCTCCTGGGGCTTCTTTCTGCCTTCTTGTGCAGACACTTTGTGGCATAGTGTCCCATCTCATGACAGTGAAAAAATTTAATCTTCAACAACTCCTTTCCACCCTAATTAGAATATTATTTGGAATGGGATGACTTCTCTTTCCCTTTCTTTGTGTTTCCTACTAAGGCACAATTATCCTCATCATCATGCTTGGATGATGATCCATCTCTAGTGTTCAGTCTAATATATTCTTTCACCAAGTTGGACCACAAATGCTCCCACTTTAGTAGCTTCTCCCTCCATTTATCGAATCTTGGTAGTTGTGCCAGCTCTTGGGAAGGCTTAGAATTGATAGGTGAACATGATCCAAAGTTACTGGACTCAGGTGGAAGCAACATCATTGCGTAGAGCTCGTAGAAACGACTCCAACACAACTTGAACGAGTGCATTTGGACTCCGAACGAATAAGAAACTGCTTGTGGAATTTTGTGACGGAATAATGTTTCACTACTTGACACTTGGTAGAAGTACAAGTTCAGCTCAGTGACAGATCTCCAGCTTCGTTACAGTGGTAATGTCTCCAATTAATTGCATGGCGAGATTTGGATATATATGGTGACATTAAAAGTGATTTTTATTATAGTGCATTAAAATTTATATTTAAAATGCATTATATAAAAACTAATATATATAGACCATATATTAAAAATATGGTGCATCATATATAAATTAAGACATGAAACCAAAGTTTAAAACCATGGCAACATAAGGTTGAACGCATATATAGTGGGAATATTACAAAATGGTTAAACGTTATTAAAGTTTCATATGGAAAGTGTATACATATTACAAATAAATGCATATAATATATGGGCACAGTACATATGGTTGAAGAACCATATAATATGCATATGTTAACGCAGCAAAGGTATTAAACGGAGTTTATGATATATTTAGCATGGTGCACGAAACCACCGCGGAGTTGGGAGCCAATTCAAAACCGCCGGAATTGTCACATGCAAATGGTTACGAAATGCCACGAGTTGAGGTCTGTTGCGGATCCACCGCTCCACCGAGACCGCAAAGGGTTCTATCATCGTGCTCACATGACAGAATCGTCGGAGTTGTAAACCGTCACAAGCCACAGGTCTATGGCTCTGTTGACCGCCAAATACATAAAGATTTGTATGTGTTGTTTTGATTGAACGGCAAATGATATGTAATCACTATGGGTTTGGGTTGTAACTATATGTTAAGTTTAGAAACCATATGAAACACACCAGAATTAAATATAGTAGATGGTTGTTATGTGCATTGCACCGAAAACCAAATGTACAGTTTTATATAGTGCGGTTCTAAATATAAGTGGGTTTATAACAATAGAGCGATATTGTTATAACAAATGTGCCATGTTTGACATTTGGGTCAGCCACAAACACTATATATTATTATGCTAGGAAGAAAAAGAGGAGAGTTGTGACATTTTGTACAACATAAAAGAATTTTTGTGTAGCTTTGGAGATTTGGAGACAGAACTTTGTAAGGTTATTCCAATAGAGAGTATTTTTCAGCGCCGTCAATTGCGCCAGATTTCTGAGGTCGAGCAGAATACAACTGGACTAGCTAGGGATCTTGTTGATGTAACTTTGATGTTTTTTTTGGACTTTGAATTTCTAATATAAAGGCATCCCCGTTGAAGACTGGGCCCGAAGATGTAGGCTTTGAGATAGCCGAACTCTGTTATCAATCTCTTGCGTCACTTTTCTTCTCATGGTTTGATGTTCTAATTTGTTGCAATATTATTATTTAGTTCTCCATGCTTATGTATTTAATGGTGTTTTTAAATCATGCATTAACACTTTCTAACTGCGAATAAATCACAATTTCAATTAAAGATCTTTTTGCATGATCATTGGTCAAGTACTTTGGTATTATGTCACCCTTCTCCATCTTGATTTTTTTGAGCTTGTCCTTCAGTGCCAGCTTTTTGTGGTCGTTGCTCTTTTGAATCAGGATTGTCAAGGCCTTCCACATTGCATATGGAGTCTCGTTACCATGGAGGTTCGAGATAATATGATCTCGAACTCCTTCTAGAATAATCCTTCTCGCCTTTGCAACACATCTCCACTCTACCATATCTTGAGCATCAGTTGTTGGAGGCTTAGGAATATCTTTGTCTATGAATTCCTTAAACTCATTTCCAACATTGCCTCCATCCTGTCCTTCCAAGCAATATAGTTTGAACTACCCTCAAGGGCATATTCGAGTCTCAATCCATAGAACAACATCCTTCTGATTCTTAAGAATGATACTGCAAATTCGATTTCACCTGCAAAATACAAACTCGTATTCTCCTCTTCTAGAGTGATTTATTCTCTAATACCATGTAGAAATTCCTTGCAGATTCAAACTACTAATTGTAATTTGCTAAAACAATAAACTTGAATCTACTCTACTCGTTAGTCGAAACAATTAAATGATCGTGAAATCACGAAGCATGCAAGAGAAAGAATTCAATCAGCACATTACATAATGATTTCCTAGGGAAAGCCACGGTTGAAAATCCTTGTTATATGTATATTGCATTAGTCATAAAATATGAGAAGATTACAATGCTTTTCTCAAGCTCGAATAACCTTTGCACTATCTCTATCTGCGTCACAGCTTTTTAAACAAGCCCAGGAAAATACTTAACCAAATTTTTTCTTGCCCAAGTCTGTATTTTCCTGTGTTGTTTCCTTGGGAATTAGCCCCCTATTAATTAGGAAAATTCCTCAATATGAATTGCGCAATCCTCATAGGCCTTTCTTTGATTGCATGCACCACTTGTACAATTCAGATGACTATACATTGTCCCTGAACTCCAATCTCAACTGGGCAACTCGCAAATCTGACATGCATGAGTTATTTATGAGTGAATCATCAGTTAATTGGTTGAACACATGAAGCAACACACCATTGTCTCACTTCCTACTATTTCCTCCATCAGTTGGAACTATTTCAACTGAATTTAACTCAGTTAAACTAAATTAATTAATTACAACTCAAAATAAACTCAACGAGGGATCCTATAATGTAGGAGACACTCTACATGACTCAAGTTAGGCCCTCAACTTGAATTAACTGAGCCAACTAAGTCAATTTAATTTAGTTAACTAATACAAGTTGTCATGTGATGTGGAATTATAATTTTATTCCTAAATTAATTCAAGTATAAAATTAAATTAGGATTTTCTTGTTGCATTTTCAACAGATGTCTAGCATACATTACATCTGAAAGGAACCACTCACTCTTCCTCTCGCTCTCCTCTCTCCCTCACCCTCTCTCTTTCTCTCTCTCAAGTCCTTTCTCTCTTCTTTCTTCTCTCTCCCTTTATGTCCCACGTCCCTATGTCTCACCCCTCTCTCTCTCTATTCTTCCCTCCCTCTCTCTCCCCCTTCAACTCCATGTGTCTCTCCCTCCCTCTCTCCTTCTCTCTTATACAAAATATTTTTAGTAGTCGTGAGGATAGAGGGTTTAACTATATCTCAAAAACAATTATAATCATTTTTTATTTTATATTTAATTTAAAAAAAATGTTATAAAATTAAATTATTTTGATTGTGAAGTGGGTCATAGTTTTTTGGCACCTCATATTGATAATTCATGGTATTGTCCCATGATATTCTAACAAAGCCTATTTACAAGTTAATAATATCCATGGTAAAGTGGGGGTAAATATCCATTGTTAAAAATCTTGTTACATTGTAATTATTAAGTTTTTTATGTGCTTATTAATTAAATTTAAATATGGTTTTTGGGCATCTAGTATTGATAAGCCATGGTATTGGCCCATGGTACTGTAACAAGGTCTCTTTACAAGTTAATAATATCCATTGTAAAGTGGAGGTGAATATGCATGGATAAAAATATTTATATATTGTAAGTTTATTGTAAGTATTAAGTTTTTATGTGCTTATTAATTAAATTTAAATATGGTTATGAAATCATTACATTTTACATTTATACATGTTTATATTTGAATATGTGGCTGACACTTAATTTTGTTTTGTTTTATTTTTCCCACGTAATGCTCACAAACTTACTTTTGAGATATATTTAAATATCTTGAAGATATTCCTGAGAGAGGAGAGAGGGAGGGAATAACAAAGACATAGAGAGATAGAGGTGGAGAGAGAGGGAGATCGGGGGCAGACATAAGGAGGTGGGGAAAAAAGGGAGAGAGAGGACTTGAGAGAGAGTGAGGGAGAGAGGAGAGTGAGAGCGAAGAGTGAGAGGTTATTTTTAGATGTAAAGTATATAATTTATTTGAGCCTTGAGGAATCCAAGCCTCAAGAAAAGTGACATGATTACCAGTAGCAAGAGTTGTACAAAGACTACATGAACACATCGTGATATACAAGTGGAAAATTAAGTTTATGATGCCATGTAACAATGCAGTGAGTGCGAGATTCGGACTTCGCTACGACTACTGACCTAGCCGCCGCTCTGCATCCCTTTGGCTCGGCTCTGGTTGCTTCGGCGGGCTCCGCAGCCTCTTGGGGCCTGCGATCCGGTCCTCCTGCTGTGCGGAGTTTCCCTGTGCGGCGCCCTGGTCTTCCTGCGCGACATTCTGAGTATCCGCTTGAGCTGCTGGGCTCCTTTCCGCTCTTTCTTCTGAGATGACTTGAGGGGTCCAGATTTGATAGCTGATTGTTGTTGTAATGGAGCCACCCGCTCCTCCTCCCCCTTCTGATGCTGAAGCTTTTCTCAAACTCCTGGAATCCCTTCCGAAGAAGAAAGTTTCGGAGGCTGCGAAGTTCGTGAAACGTTTGGATGACATCCCTGAGATTTCGCTCCCCCCTGAGGGTCCGATCTAGGTAGCCCTTTCTCTGGCTGAGAGAGCATTGGTTGGTCAGTTCACGGGCCTCTGGCCCTCCCCTAAATCCACGGAGAGCTGGGTTGCCAGGAATTGGGCTCCGTTGATCAAAAATGGCGTCACCTCGTATTTTCTAGGGAAGGGATTCTTTATGTTTGAATTCTCAGACAAGGAAGATAAGGATCTGATATTCTGAAACGGTCCCTACTTCATGGGTCCTCAGGGTTTATACCTCAACAAGTGGACGCCAGATTTTGATCCATCAGTTGACGTTCCCACAGTCGTTCCTGTGTGGGTTAGGCTACCCAATCTGCCAGTGCATTGTTGGAATTGGGAGTCCCTAAAGCATATTGGAAACACATTGGGCAAGTTCATCGACCGAGCAAATAACAAAGATCAACATGACTATGCTAGAATCTGCGTTCAAGTTGACCTGGAGGTTGTCTTGCCCGAGGAAGTAAAGATCAGGGTTGGAAGTTGGACTCACGTTCAAAAGCTGGATTATGAGCAGCTTCCATTCAAATGCATGAAATGCCAGGTTTATGGGCATTTTGCTCGAAACTGTCCAAAGAATAGTGAAATGGAGAAAGGCAAGGATGAAGGATGGACTTAGGTTAAAAGGTCCAAAAACTCCCATAAATCCACTCAAACGAGTAATACAAATGGCATTGGCCCTCAGGCAGCCCCTAGAAACCAAACCTCCAACATGGAAGAGAAAGGAAACAAATTCGCTCAGTTAAGCTCAGCGATAGAAGACATCCAAGAACCAGAGCTGCAGAAGGAAGGATCGACCCCCAAGGAGTCCCCCTCGGGACCAAAACAAGTGGAAAACAATGAGGACAGAACAAAAGAGATCCACATCGAAGAGACAGAGGATGTGCAAGGCTTAGAGGAATTAGAAGAAGAAGGCGAAATAGGTGCTTCGCAGACCTCGGCCAGAAGATCACTAAGAGGTTGAAAATCAGCTCGAGAAAAAAGAGAGCAAGAGACTTACAAAGATAAAATCCAGGGAAGTCAACCAACCCTCGAGAAACTGTTGGCAAATACTTCGAAGAATAACAGAAATCAGTCTCAGAGCTCTAGGGGAGCTCACCATCGAAAATGCAAGTGATGAAGATCATCTCCCGGAACTGTAGGGGTATGGGGAGCAGAACTAAAGAAGAAGCCACAAGATGCTTGATAAGAACAGAATCTCTCGATCTACTCCTCTTCCAGGAGACTAAAATGGAGGACTATGCCTTCCTCCAGATCGGAAAAAAGTTGTGGAAGAAAAGCGAAGGACAAGTTGTCTTAGCTCGAGGCGCTTTAGGTGGACTGGGCACTATTTGGAATGTAAACAAATTCAAAAAGATCAGAGAAGTAAAAAACACCCACTGGTTGTACACAAAGCTGCAGCACTTAGAATCAGGTATGATACTCTCCCTCTTTAATGTGTATGCCCCTGTCAGCGCAGGAGAGAAAAAGCTCTGCTGGGACTCCATCAGAAGTCTGGCAGATTCTGAAGAACTGGCTAATATAATTATAGCAGGGGATTTTAATCTCACCTTATCCCTATCAGAAAAATGTGGAGGTAGCACTGTTAGGGACCAGGCACGGAAATGGGTCGAAGACTTGCTCCAAGACTGGGACATGATAGACATAAAGCCATCGTCCGGGAAATACACATGGACAAACAAAAGAATCGACCTGGGACATATCGCTACAAGGTTAGACAGATTCCTTGTTCAAAGTTCTTTTCTTCTTCATGGTCTAGAGTCTAGAATGCATATTCTTCCTTGTTGTGCTTCCAATCATCGCCCCATTAAACTGGAACTGCTGGCTCATATGGACCAAGGTCCCATTCCATTTAAATTCAACTCCC
Source organism: Pinus tabuliformis (assembly GCA_031772625.1). Lineage (NCBI taxonomy): Eukaryota > Viridiplantae > Streptophyta > Pinopsida > Pinales > Pinaceae > Pinus > Pinus tabuliformis. The sequence continues at coordinate 571,661,524 of CM062806.1, read as the reverse complement.
ATTGGGTTAAGGAAAATTCATTCCTACCTCTGATAAAAGAAACCTGGTAGCTTCCAGTCAAAGGCTCTGCCTTCTTCGTATGGGAGGAGAAACTTAGGAGAGTTAAAGCTGTTCTAAAATCTTGGGTTAAAAGCTTACCAAATCCTACTGTGGAAAGAAAAATTATTCAGGAAAGACTTGAGATGCATCACCAGGTTTCGGAAAATGCCGAGATCACAAAAGAAACTCTTGACAAGGAGGTTAATTTACAGCACATGCTCCTTAAGGCCAGCTTGGCAGAGGAAGAGTATTGGAGACTGAAATCCCGCAGTCTCTGGCTCAAGGCGGGAGACAGAAACACTTCTTTCATCCGTAAGCAAGCTCAGGCCCGTAAATGTCTCAACTCCATCTCTGAAATCAAAGTAGAGGCCAACACGCACAGAGATATTTGAAGCATAAAGAACGCTGCCTTCACTCATTTCAAAAATCTCTACAATGAAGAAGAGGCCTTGGGACATGTTTCTACCCTTGTGAACGAGGTGCCCTCCTTGATTACTGCCAGTAAGAATCAATTCCTGGAAGCAGAGATCTCTAACAATGAAATAAAAAGCACCCTCTTCGCCATGGAACCGGACAAGGCCCCGGGTCCCGACGGTTTCACTGCCAAGTTCCTGCAGTCCTGCTGGCAGATTGTGGAGAAAGATCTAAGTAGAATGATTCGAAAATCTCAGGAATGCCAGAAAATTGGGGGAAGCACAAACTCAGCCTTTCTGGCCCTCATTCCCAAGGATAAAGGAGCCAACAACTTTAGTCGGTTCCATCCTATCTCCCTTTGTAACATAGGCTATAAGCTGATAACGAAAGTTATAGCCAACAGATTAAAAACCATTCTCCCAGACATCATTCCTGTGAATCAGGCAGGTTTTATACATGGAAGACAGATTGTGCATAACTTTATCCTGGTCCAAGAGGCGATTCACTCCAGTATGGCTCGCAAAGAGAAAGGCATGGTTGTCAAGTTAGATCTTGAAAACGCATTCCACAGAGTGAGGCATAGCTTTCTGACGGAGGTCCTGCGCAAATTTGGGTTTGGATCCAAATTTATCAACTAGATTAATGCTTGCATCAGTGAGCCATGGATAGCTCCTCTGGTGAATGGAAGGGCCACAGTTCTTCAAAGCTTCTCGTGGATTGAGGAAAGGGTGCCCCCTATCCCCTTTTCTCTTTGTCCTTCAAGCTTCTGTCCTTAGCTTCCTTCTGAATAAAAAGCAACAAAATCAAGAATTAATGGGCCTGAACATTGCGAGAGGAGTTAACAACATAAATGATGCACTATTCGCGGATGATTCCCTCTTGCTGGGTGTTGCCTCTGTGTCCTCAGCTAAAAGATTCAAAGATGTGGTTGATGAGTTTTGTGAAGACTCAGGAAGCAGCCTCAATAAAGGCAAATGCCACATCTACTGCTGGAATACTCCCGCTTCCGCACTGCAAGCCATCTCCAGTTGCTTAGGTTTCGCGACCTCCTCATCATGGTCTTCTTTCAAGTATCTGGGACTCCCTATTTTCCAAAAAAGAGCTGTCAACAGAGATTGGTTACCCCTGCTGGAAAATTTTGAATCTAAGATTCATTCCTGGGGATTTAACTGGCTTAATCTGGCAGGCAAGTCAGTGCTTATAAAAGCAGTCCTAAACAACCTCCCCATCTATCAGTTTGCAATGATGTTGGCTCCAGTTGGAATTATGAAGAAAATGGAGGATCATAGAAGAAAATTCTTTTGGAAAGGTGGGAAAGCAAATGAAAATAAAATCCCTTTAGTAAGCTGGTCTAAAATCTCACTGCCCATACTAGAAGGTGGACTGAATTTTAAGAATATTTGCACACAGAACATCGCGTTGGGAGCAAAGCTGATCTGGAGGATTATTGCCCCAAATCCAGGGTGGGCTCAGATTGCCTTGTGGAAAAAATACTTTCGTGGGTAGAGGAAAAGGTGCCTGGATCATCCCATAGCAAACTCTGGCTCGTTAATCCAAAAGATCTGTGCAAAATCTTCCTCTTTAATTAGCCAACATGCACATTGGATCCCCGGTAATGGCAAACAAATCAGAATCTGGGAGGACCGTATAATGGGTTGTGATCCTCTGGCTGATGATCATTCCCTGACATTGTTGAAAGATTGGATGTACAGAGCAGGTTATATCACTCTGTGGGATATTTCCAACTGGGAGAATGGGAACTGGCACAGCTGGATCAACATTGAGGTGCCTCAGGTTCTGTCAAATGAATATGCAACCCTCATAGAACTCTTAAATGGCAAGGCTCCTTTGAACAGCAGGAAGCTTGATTCCCATGGCTGGGGCCCGATCCCTGGGCGATACTCTGTTTCTCAGGGCTACAGGCAGATCCTTGCACATCCCCACGTTCCCCCAAACCCGAAACCATGGAAAGGAGTTTGGTCTCAGTACTCGATTCCTAAAATCGACTATTTCTGCTGGCTCCTATGCCATCAGAGAATCCTGACTGATGATAGATTAAAGAAAAGAGGCTATCTTGGCCCCTCTCGATGCGCACTGTGCGGAGATAACACAAAAATTGCTGCTCATCTGATGCTCAATTGCAAATTCATATCAGATCTCTGGAAAGAGGCCTTAGGCCCTTGGAGTTTAGATTTCGTCCTCCCCAACAGCATCCCCAAACTGTTCTTGAACTGGATGCGTTCGTATCCAGGAGGTTCTCCTCAGAATGCGCATGTCAAAGCAGCCTGGTGCATCCTTCCTAAATTAATATGCTGGCACACCTGGCTTGAAAGGAACCAGAGGATTTTCAGAGATAAGAAAAGAGACAGCAGGCTTGTTTGGGTCAAAATCAAAAGTCAGTTAAAGGAGTGTGTCGGCGATCAGCTGGATGGGGTAGGCCTGAGAGACCATGATGCAGCCTGGAGTGATACTCTAGACCTCCGCTTCATTGAAATTGCCAGGTCTCCCGTGCCTCTTAAAGAATGGCAAATTAGACTTAATGCTTCAGACTTCTTGGCTCTTTTCACAAAGCAGGTTCACAGCATTCTCTTCTTTGATGGGGCAGCTAAGGGTAATCTGGGCACTTCCAGAGCTGGTGGAGTTGTTAAGAGAGCTGATGGTAGAACTGTCCTTAGATATTCCTGGGGAGTGGGCTACAATACAAGCATCCAAGTTGAAGCCCTGGCCCTTCTCCAAGGTCTGAAGCAACTTAAAACTCTCAGTATAAATGATGCAATATTGATGGGAGACTCTCAGTCTATCATACAAACCATTGTAGACAGCTCCTCCCCTTCAGATTTAAGACTGTCCAGATTGATAATCAGAATAAGAACTCTGTCAAATTCCTTTCAGAGCTTGAAATTTTACCATGTCAAGAGAGAAAATAACAAAGACACTGACGTTGAAGCAAATAAAGTTGTGCTCCTCCCCCCGGAGTCATTCTCAGAGATGGAGAAGAAGGCTGGGATTCCATTCCTTAATAGGCAGGTGATCTATGTTTTATTGTCTTATACTGGAGCAGTTTATCTGTTTGTTTAAAATGGGAAAGATAGAGGCGGTTGCCTGAAAAATAGTTTGTAGAAACCTCTGGCGTAGTAAAGAAAAAGTCACTCCAATCCTGGCCAAGGAGATCTCTGGAATATGGTCAGCAGTTTGTAATTAGTATTGCGGCATTTTGGCCAAAAATTAATATAGCACTCTAACCGTTTCTGTAAAAAAAAACAATGCAGTGAGTGCAGAATAGTGTATATGATGAATGGTTTGGTGGTAAATTATAAGCGACTTCAAAGCCGGAATAAATAACATTTATCTTGCTTATCATTTTTTAATGTGTTATGTATTTATGATAAAACTAAAAGCTAACAATCTTATTTGTTTATGTAAACCACCCTAGATCCATCTTAACTCTTGATCTACCAAGCATCAAGAGGGATCAAATCTTTTGGGGTGTAAACCTCTTTTAGAGTGCAAAAAAGTTTGATATCTCTCAGGGTTTGGTAGATATACGCTGGTTAATATTATTAATGTAAGAATATTGTTGAAGTGAATATTATAATTATTGACTAATATTAGGTAAAGGGAAAAGTCCTAATAAAAAAGTTAATTAATAATAATATTATAGTGTTATTATAACGTTATTTTAGAATAATTTGTTATTAGTATTATATTGAGATATCGAAATCGTTATTTATATAATGTTAAAAACAATATTGTCATGTTATTACTAATAGGTTATTATTAATATGATAATGAAAAAAAATGTTATTAACAATATTATGTTATTTAATATTATTTAAAATGAAAGGAAGGAACAGTGACTAATATTATTAAGCTAGGAATATTGTTGAAGTGGCTTTATTAATAATATTATAATTATTAATTAATATTGGGTAAAAGGAAGAGTCTTAATTAATAATTAATATTATAGTGTTATTATAACATTATTTTAGAATAATATGTTATTATTATTATTATGATATATGGAAATTGTTATTAATATAATATTATTAAAAACAATATTATTATTATCATTTTTTGTTTGTTAGGTAATGTAAGTTTTCAGATGACCGACACATCTAACTTGTGGCTTGAGTAGCTATAACCTAGGGGCACCTAAATGATCAAAATCACTTGGGAATGCACCCAACCTGAGCCACAACAGCCCTTATCATGGCTAATTTTTTTCCCACAAGGTTTCGAACCAATGACCTTTTCACCACAGAGTGCCTTAACGGAACACCCTATCATTATCTATTCTACGCTCGGTGGGCTATATTTTTTTCACTTATGTGCGGCTCACGTACGCCAGAGTTTGGTGGTCGTTATGTCCACAGAAACTATCTAGGAAAATCCACCCGAAGGGATCACTTCCTGCCAGCTCATTAGCATAACATAACCCTGAGAGTGTCAAGGAGAATTGACATTGTGACCTCCCATTAGCAAGGTGCTTTAACAATGGGAACTCAACCAATTAAGCTAAACCTCGGGGCTTGCAGGTGGGTTATATTATTATTATTATTATTTAAGTGGGTCACAGACCTAGGAGATCGATGACCATTACATCCACATAATATTTGTATCAGGGAAGTCTACTTCAAGGGATCACTTCCTGCCGACTAGACCACGGAGCTTGACCCTAAGAGTGTTGAAAGAATTGAACTTGTGATGTCTCAATAGCAAAGGTTCTTTAACGACAGATACTCGACCAATTGAGCTAACCCTTAAGGCTTTTGTTATGATTATTATTATTAATCCATAAACTATTATTAATAATGGGTATACATATAATTATTAAGGATGAAAAATTATAATTAATAGGGTGTTGTAGCCGCTACAACACCACCCAAATTTTTGGGCATATTCAAAATTTTGGGTACCCCGCCACTCACCCCGAGCTTCTAGGGTTTTTTGATAGGACCCCAACCAGTTGCTCTCCCAACAACCTTACCTATCCACCCCCTTTGGTGTGCCCACTCGTGTTTCATGCATAGAATTCACGCATCATGTTTCATCTCAGATGTAGGCCTTATAATCGCATTAGGGTTTCTATGGTTAATGGCTTCATTGATGCGTTAAGAGTCTCTTTTGATTTTAAAACTCATCTTCGCATGATACGCATCGCGATCAATGGATGTCCTATAGTTGAAAAAGCATGTGTTCAAGGTGGCTTCCTGTAAGAGTGACAATATTAGGGTTTATGAGAAACCCTATATTGTCAAAAGAGTGACCCCCTCCCTATTGTCACCATATCCGCATGCCTCTAGGGGTGTGCTCCCATCGGTATCACATGGCATCATCGCGGGAGTCATAGTAGAATGTTTTCCTCGGGTCCTTGGCCAATCCTTCACCTCAGTTTGTGCGTTAGGGTCTGTGGTAATTATATATTTCCCTTGCATCCTTATAACTCTGGAATATGTGATTGAAGGTCCAGCCCTGTTTTGAATCATTCCTCACCCTCAAATGCGTATTAACAAGATATTTCTAGGTGTTTATCCTATGAGCAAGAGATTACCTTGGGCCTCATATAATACCATGATCACTTATAATTAGTAAGCTCGTTAAGGTTATTGAATGTTGATATGATTTCCAAATGAAAGCATAATTCACTCAACCATACAATGTATGACACCTTAAATTGGGATACTTGGGATGCATGTTCTGTTAATGAGTTATTTCCATTATTTTCATTAAGTTCCATGCTTCCACGTGCAAATGTATACATGTATATGTTGTTTGGGTAAAGTGATTGGTTTGTTTCACCTTCTCTGCAAGGATCAAGGGGAGGTGGCTTGGGCACATATCCAACGAGGCAACTGTTTGCCAAAAAACTAATGTTAAATGCGGACGTGAAGGGTTTCTAACATAAGTTGCGGGTTGGAAAGATAGTTCCATATAAGATCTAGGAATCGGTCATAACACACCAAAGGAACAACATCAAAAGGTGGACATATGTACGTGAGGCACAATAGCAGACAAATAGGCTTGTCTCACGATCAGGAAACATATTGATAATGAACATCCTAGGGTTTCCCAATAACCCTCAATACTCTCCTCATGTCTTCTTTCTGGGACCGTGTGAATGTTGCTCATCATAATTCCAACAATCATGCTGAGATGAATTAGGAATGTAACAGTCATTGAGTGAGCTCAAGAATCATGAAGGGAAGTTCAAGAGTCATGAGGGGAGGTCAAGGGTCATGGGAATTAAGTGGGGCATTAAATGGAATGGGCATGGGTGCACACCCACCAATGAAATATCTACACTAAACAATACCTTTCTTTTTGAGTCAATGTGTTCTTCATTTGTTTCAAGAATTGGCAGCTTCGTCAAAGTGCGTTAACTGCAGGCTGGTGCCCCTCTGGGCTTTACGAGTGATTCCAGAAGAAAGGAAGTGCTTTTTGTGGCTTGTGCCTAAGGCGAGTACCCAAGGCTAGGCAGTGTCTCAAAAAGATAGATAGATGAATAGAGGCATGAAAGTATGACCCAAAGGCAAGATAAGGCAGTAAAGAATATTGGAAACAAAACTAGTTGAGCTTCATGTCATTATTTCCAAAGCACGGTATCATTTTATGACTCTGAAGACAAGCTAAAAGTCTAAAGGCCTTTCAACAATCAATATCAACCTTGGATCATTGTAAAATGAGTTGGAAATCACAAATCAATGTTATATTAAAGTAGAGGCTTTGATATATATGTATATCCAACGAGATGTCAAAGCAGAACACTATGATGCTCACATTTTCAGGCCTCGCATACATTAGCATTGCGTTAGAGTGGCACTTTTCAAAGAACATAAATATTATGTGTATACATGAATTGGTAGCCTCAAAGGCACCCACGACAATCATGAATAAAGTGATTTTGGATCATCGAAGGCACACCTAGCGATATCGCATGGAGAATATGCTACGCCAGTATAGTATTGGGGTCATGTTACAAGGAGACATTTCGCCGAGTGCATTGCCCATATTATGTTGAGGTGTCTATACTGAAAAGTGCCAGTGGTTAAACTATGCAGTGAGAAAACCATATAAAGAAGGCATGTGCTAGAATCATGCCCACACCAACCCATAAGGAACAAAGAGCCATGGACGCATAAACATTGGCAAGGCATTTAGAAATCGAGGACAAGCAAGTGCGATGCATTTGACAAGGGGATGGACAACGCAGACTGTTTTAGGCTGCCATCGGAGGCGCGGGTCGAAGAGAATATTTCGAGCCCAACTTGGGTGTTTAGATGCTAGGTGGAAGTAATACCATGAGCATGGCGAAAGGGTCATATATTCCTTACGTGAAGTGGTTGTATCTTTTTCCAAAATGAACTATGAGAGAGTACCCTAAAATAATCAATGTTAATATGAAAAGGCGTTGAGGGCTACTTAGTAGCATTTAGCTCAAGCCCACATAAAATGATCAGCAAATCCATAGATCCCTTGCGCAGACAGTAACATTGTTCGATCCTGTGAATATGTGCGTTCACATAACGAAAGCGATATCGAAAACCCAGGTATCGTGGTCCTATGGAGACAAAAGAAGGGTCGTTAGGTTTCACATCAAATGATGCAATGACTTATATTTTCAACGAGCCATGTCTACTCGTTGTATTCGCATTTGGATAGCACGGTCATGCTAGAAGGAACGCATTAATGTTTATGAGGCAGCAACGAGGTCACAATCCGAAAAGGGTTGTGCTAACAGTGTCGAAGCTTTGTTGATCACTTCACACTAAATTCACGGTTTCGAACAGCTCCAAATCAACACAGACCATGTGTTGAGAGCAGACCTCTCCAACTTCACACACTCACCTTGTTAAATGGTACCAACCCATGAAAATACAACAATGTAAGAGGCGTATAAACTCTGCAGTCTCAAGATCAAACATATAGTATTTGCTACTTACACAACACGTATCTCACGCTGAAAGTCGTAGGTACCCCACTCCATTCCTCGTCCATGCACTTTCGTAAGCTTCGTTGAGGAGATTCAACTTTCCAATGAAGTAAACTACAGGGTATGCAAGAAGACGTTGAGCTGGACTTTCAGGCCTGTGTTAGAAATTAGGAATGCGATGATTCACACCCAAAACACAGACATTTTCAAGCCCAGTGATATCACAGGAGATGAGGTTCAGAAATGAAGCTTTGAACGTGACCTGCGACTATGCTGCTGAGTCGCAAGATCGCAATTTCGGAACCTGAAACAAGTGCTTTAAGTGTAACCTTGCTTTAGATGCGACCGTGTGACTAATGGTCGCTAAATCACACATAAAGACCTCAAGCGGGCATCCAAGAGATGCGACCTACGACCTTGCGACTTCTAAGAGGGTCGTACTTTCTGCCAAGTCACTGAGTCGCATTTCAACCCCCCAAGCAACCTCACTAGCAATGCGACTAGCCATTCGCTGTTTGTAGATGCGACCTTCTTGTTGTATGACCAAGTAGCCTCCATAAGTCGCATTTCTAAGCTGCAACCACCTCCCACCTGTAGCTTCCTCATCAAATATGTGACCTGTGGATGAGCTCTCTGCTAAAAGATACAGTGTCAAGCAATGTGCCAGGATACATTCTGGAAAACATATCAAATAATCATGCAAAGAATGATGAAAGCCATTATAAAGCGCCACGGAAGACCCAACTGTTTTTAAGGACAACATATCAAGGGCCATGAATTCTTGCCTATTATTATTTTTTATATTTTGACTTTTCTTATTTAAGTAAATTCATATTGGTAATTAATTGATGGTTTTATGTGCTTGCAGGGTTAAGGTCGTGAGCAGTGTGTTGATATAATGAAGATATCATCCAATTTCTAAGCATTTTCCAGTCGACATGGCATAACCTAAAGCTACATTCAAAGCTCATTATGAGGATGGTAGCTCAAAGCAACAACCTAAATGACAAGAGGGTACCTACGGTAGCAATTGAGGACAAGTCTCAAAGTTAGAAATAAGGAAGCAAGATATTGGTCCATACAAAAGAATTACATTTTATCATGAAGCTTGTGTGGCTAAGGTTCTCCTCCAGCAAACTAGATGGTCCCTTATAAGCTTCAAGAATCCCTCAATAAACTCCAAGGCTCATCACCAAAGGATTAATGAATGGGAGTGAAGCATAGTGGCAGGAAAACAAGTCAGTTTCAGGACCAAGCATCTGCATCGTTGTGAGATATGGGTCACAAGCATTTTATGGTTTCCAATAACCTCTACATCCCTCCCCTCTCTCTGTCATCATAATGTAAATTTCACCCACCATTATGTCAGCCAGTATGTTGGGACTGATGTGAGCATGTAACAAGCATTCTTGGCTTGAGAAAGAAGTGGGGAAGCTCAAGAGTCTGGAGGGTAGCCAAAAGGGCATGGGGGAACATCAAGAGTCACAGTAGGTGAATAGTCACCTGACCTCTATAAATGTATCCTCATACCTCATATCAGAGGACTTTAGCACTTGAGTTGAGGCCAACATAGATAGTTGATTGATGCTTGAGAGCTAGGGTCCACTCCGCTCTTAATAGCTAGGAGGGTGGGTTTGCAGTAGGGCAAGGGTTTTGACATTGGGCAATGGTATGAACAACCCATGTTCCACTATTGGGTATTGACCAATTGCATGATACGTATTTGAAGTTGCAGCATATTAATAAGATGTTTTATTTTATCTTCGACACTGATTCCCATGCTCACTCATGGTGGTTGTATTAGTTTTCTGGTACCTCACCATATTTGTGTGTGTGCTTTCATAGACGCAAGATGTTATGTTCTGATACATAATGGTTGCATGTATGTTTCGCTTTCGAACCTATGTTTACTTGTTCCTTGCCATGTCGGTGACCTATTGTGAACCACTTCGCAATTGACCTCCGGCGTGTTCCTATTTGTTATGTCTGATGGGATTTTAGCTCACTAATCACCCTCATCGTTTATCTCTTCTTATCGTTTTTGTGACTTGCTTAAACCTCTTTCTGTAATTTGTCAATCTTGGGCTGGTTTTATTTTGCTACCCGAGCACTTCATTCTCGCCCCACTCTGGCACCTTCTCATTTAATAACCAAGAGCATAAAACATTCATGGTGGCATCCGGGCCCACATACCATATAGTTCTATCCCAAACGGTGTGAGGTCTAATTGGGACTTTACACTGGGGAGACCCCTTAGTCGTTGGCGGTAGATTTTGGCCCGTCAACAGAGGGTTACTAATTAAATAATATAGGTATATCAAAAATAGTAGTAATATAATACTATCATTAATTTATATTCTTATTGTATAATGATAATTAGTAAGTTAATATTGTTATTAATTATGAGTTAGTAATATAATGTATTGGTATTATTATTATAGAATTAAGAAAATTGTAATAAATGGAATTGTGTTAATAATGTTGTGTTATGTAATATTTTTAATAGTGATTGGTAGGATTAAAATCTAATATTTTTGAGTTACAAGAGAGTATGTGGATTAGTGATTAGTGATCCCTAGGATGTAGGAAGGGTGACTTTGGCAATGGGGTTGGACAAGGGTTCGGAGGTTTGGGGTCATAAAGCTTATTTTTATGACATATAAAAGGAGAATTAAAACCGTGTCATATATGCATAGAAGAGAATATATTGAATTCATTGGTAAATTCCAATCTTAGAGAAAAGATCTTAATGCTCTAATTTGAACTATGAGTGCTATAAAAACCCTAATGGCCAAGTTCTAGGGTAGTAACGCAATGCCTACAAGTTTATATCTGGGGTGGGTTTGTATTCACATGTTTAAGATGGAGGAGGGTGAGATAGACTACAAAGACGATCCTACCAACTTCAAGTGGGTATTTCAGCTCAATTTAGAATTTATTACCCTATATGTTAGGCGACTTCAATTATTTTCAACTTTTAGGGGTCTTCCCTGAGGATGCATGCGTGTTTTCTGTTACTCAGACAGGCAATAATCTTCAGGCATGCACTAATGATAAAGGTGGTATTGAACTTTCCCTTGAGGCTCCTCACACTATGCATGGTATTTTTTCTCCCCCCTCAATGATCTAAGTTGGACACATTATGTCCAACCCCGCTCATTAGAGCCAAGGTGTAGCAGATTATGGGCAGTTAAAGGCTTTAATTGTTCAACAGACTCTCAATCATGTAAAATATTGGGTGCACAAGGCCTCAAAGAGGTGAGGCGAGAATGGTGGTTGGGAAGGATGTTGTGATGGAGGGCTGAAATAACTCCAACTAAATAATCCTAACCAAACTTTCAAAACCTTTGATTTTTATCTTTTAGGCAATTTTTCAAACACTTTGCATGTAAACCTTTTTTCAAACCCTTTGCATCCAATCAAATAAGAAGCCTTTATCTTGTAGACATTTTGACAAATATTTTGCATGTAATCAAATAGGAAATATTTCTAACACAACAATCACATAGCAAATGTACTACAAGCAAGATTACCACAATAAATACCTCAGCAAACATATCCTGATTTTTTTTATTAATCTTGTCTTTTATTACAAATCGAAGTGGCCTTTTTAGGAACAAGAATCAATTATGGGAATCACATGAACGTACTTAAATTTGGCATGATTTTATAGGAGAAGGAGAATTATAATAGTGTTGGAATATGCCCTCCTAACTGTTGGAAGAGACAATACTAGATAGAATGGTTATAATAGATTAATCCTCCTTTTTATGACATGAACCAACAAAAGTTGCCTTGCTTTGATGAGAGAAACAATCCTAGGAATGAAAAGCGAGATCTAAACCGAAGCATCCCCTTTAAATGTTGATAATGCAGCCTATAAATGGCAATGTGGCCTCCACACTCCACAAACTTGAGTTGTACCCACGGCTTGGCCAAAAAAAGTGAATAAACCCTCGAATGGATGAGTATAATTGTTATGCCCCCTTTAAATAATTCCACAATATAGCAGTGAGATGGAACTTGAATAATAAGTACTTGTTAAAGATCTAAGTGATCTTTCCTCCTAATCAGCGACGGTGGATTTGTTGCACCATTGAAACCAACCCAAATTGAATATCGTGTACGTCCATTGTGAGAAACCAAAATGATCTCTCCAACTTATTGGCTATGGTTGAATCTTTCACAACCAAAACCAGAATTACCTTAGGGTTTCATCCAAGTGTTTGAAGCCAAAAACTTTCCAAAGAACAATAAGATAATCAAGCATGCCCAAAGAGTGACTTCAATCTCTCTTTTATCATTAGAATAACATGGATCTATACCATGGCTTATTAGAACACCATTGGTCTCTCCTTTATAACCTTGTTTTTTCCCTTGACCCTTTCTTTTACCTTTTCTTGCTCAATTAAATAATATAAAGTGATTTTATAAATTTTTCCTTGCAAATTCTCCCATAGTCACTTAATAACATATTTTTTATTTAATTATTCAATGTCACTTTTACATGTTACTTTTCACCAAAATGACATTTAAACAATTACTTAAACCCCTTTTTACCGATTAGAGCCTACGAGAATCAAATATGTTATTGAGTTATTCTTGAGAAGTGATCATTTGAAAAGGGGCATTGCAAGGGCATTCCAAATGTGTTGGTAAAACCAACTTAGATCATGTTGAAAATACAACAAGAAAAATCCTAATTTAATTTTGTCCTTGAATTAAATTAGGAATTAAATTGTAATTCCACATCTCATGACAACTTGTAATAGTTAACTAAGTTAATTTGACTTAGTTGGCCCAGTTAATTTGAGTTAGGAGTCTAACTTGAGTCATGTAAAGTGTCTCCTACTTTTTAGGATCCATAGTTGAGTTTATTTTGAGTTGTAATTATTTAATTTAGTTTAATTGAGTTAAATTAAGTTAAATTAGTTCCAACTTATGGAGGAATTAGTGGGAGATTCAGTAGTGGGGTGTAACTAGCAGTGATTAACCAGTAAACTGAATATTCACTCATAATTAACTCATGCATGTCAGATCCAAGAAAGACCCTGTTTAGATTGGAGTTCAGAGACAGTGTACTATCAGTTGTATAATCATCTGAATTGTATAGGTGGGGCATGCAATCATAGGAATTCTTATGAGGATTGCAGAATTCATATTTGTGGAATTTCCCAATTAAATATGGGTTAATTCACAAGGAAACTGCGCAAGGAAATAGGAGCTTGGCAAGCAGCAGAATTGGCTAAGTATTGGCTTGAGCTTGTCCGGGAAGAAGTGAGATAAATAGAGATAATGCAAAGGTCGTTTGGCTTGAGAAAAACATTGTAATCTTCTCATATTTTCTGATTAATTCAATATACAGATAGAAGGGGTCTTTAGTTGTTGCTTTCCCCATAAAATTATTGTGTTATGTGTGATTGAATTCTTTCACTTTTATGCTTCATGATCTCATCGATCAATTATTGTTTCCCTTGATGAGTAAAGTAGATTCAAGTTAATTGTTTTAGCATATTAAAATCTGTAGTTTGAATCTACAGGGAATTTCTACATGGTATCAAAGCTTAAATCACTATAGAAGAGGAGAATACGAGTTTGTCTTTTGCAAGAGAAATCAAATTTGCAATATCATACTTCAGAGCCAGCAGGATGTCATTCTACGGATTGAGACTCAAATATTCCCTTGAGGGTAGTTCAAACTATATTGCTTGGAAGGACAGGATGGAGGAATTATTAGAAGACAACGAGCTTACGGAATTCATAGACTAAGATATTCCTAAGTGATCAGATATTGATCCAGGACTTCAATGATAGCTCAAATTTCAAAGTGTTTGAAAGAGTGTCAAACTTGAATGACCGGATAGATCTCGTCTTCCTGATTTCGGCGCCATGAACGGTTCGAAAAACCGACACCGTATGGAGGAGTTATCGCATTTTGAAAAAGTTCAGTAAACTGCAATTTTCAAGAATAATTTGATTTTTGGAAATATTTAAAAAAGAATATTCCAAGGAATATTCTCTAGAATATTCTTTGGAATATTCTTTTTGGGTGGACCAATCAGGAGCAGACACATGGCAAGCCCAAAGGCTGCCATGTGGCTCTGGATTAGTGTGGCAAAATTATGTTGGGTCAAGCGAGATCGAACCTGTGACCTCCCACGAGCAAGCCAGGCGCCTTAACCAACTCGGCTACACATTAGTTCTTAACTCTAACAGGTCTCCAGTTGTATTTATTTGTTAACGGTTTATGGTATGGGGGTAGACCGCCAACAGTTACCCACCAGCAATCCCGCAGCCTGGTCACATGCCACCATCTCCGCCTGTAGTCACGCTAACAAACTTGCAACCGCCAACCTTATCCACCGCCCGGTCCACGTGGTCACATGCACAGTTTTAGCCGACGGTTATGGTCAACCGGCAGTTTCTCTTGGCGAACTACCAAATTTGGCACAGATTGCCAAATTTAGCTCCAGATAACTGCAGTTTGCTAGATTTGGTGGAGTAATTCTAGGAGAGACTGATTAAATGAACTCAAGAGGAAATTTTCGACCAAAGAGGGTGAAACAAGAGTCTACCTAGGCTAATTTGGGCCTTATGAAGCCATTGGAATAGTCCAAAGAAGCTGAAGAAGCCATCTTCAAGGAGATTTTCATCCAGGGAGATTTGGAGCTTAGGGCCACCAGGGGTTGGAGGCTGTTGCAAGAGCTACCAGTATCCATTCTCAACAAACAAACTGTCATTCATAACTGTAATGAACCTTTTGAATCCAATTAAGATGTTTTTAGAATCATTTGGATACTTCTAAAGGCCGAGATGCTAAAGGGAAGTTTCAGGCAGCCTAGAGCCATCTATGGAGGAAGGCCTAGATTGGGGATGCAGTGCTCGTTTTTAGCAAATTAACAGTCATTTGTTGATGTCAAATATGTTATGGAGACAATAGCAGAGGTTTCAGATAAATTTGAGGCATTCTGAAGGAGTTTGTGCCATTAAGAAGCTCAGGGAAGCTCAATGCACCTGCTGAAGGAATCAAGTCCAAGGGAGCCTAGATCTGCTTGCACGATGAGGACAGCCATGACAAGGATGTAGATGGTTTTATAAGCCCATTGGTGCAGTTCAGTAACCTCTGGAGTTGAGTGTGGAACTTGTAAAAGAATTCAAGCCATAATCCCAAAGAGCCAAGTCAAGTTGACAAGAGCTCACGGAGACGTAGCCCAGGATATCGGGGTGAACTCCTTGTTAAATTTTGTTGTTATGTGTGATTTTTATTTGTTGCATTATATGTCTGATATATGTGTTTAATATCAGAAGAAAAAAATCAATTTAAAGCACTTAAAGAGATGAAAACAAACAAACACATACACCTGTTTCAAGTACATAATTCCACAATTGTCAACATAAGCTAGATCATGTTTCTTTAAGCTTTGGAGTGGTAGGTTCTTGTAAGTATGACAAGTTGTTCAAACCCTCATTTTAGATCATATGGTATCATAGCAGGATGCTTGATTGACAGAGCAATCTATTTGCTTGTTTGACTTGAAAGGTGTTTAAACAGTACAAAGGATTTCACTGTTTGATTATTTGTAAACTAACTATTGTTTGAGTTTGCAAAGGTGAAGTGAAAGCTACTGATAGCTAAGTCCAGGAGAGGACAAGAAGGAAGAAGGGCTGAAGGCATTCTCCTTACCCCAAGGACCTCAAGGAAATCCTTGAAGCACAAGAGGTTTTGATGCAAAATGGTTGTTTGAATAAGAGTTTGACTATGTAGTCATTTGGTTCAGTCATTTGATTCAGGAATTTGTTAATAGATTCTAAATTTTGTTGAAGTTCTTTTGTTCATTTTTATAATGACAACTTCCACAAGTGAGTCCTCAAAATATTCTTCCTTCACAAGATTCTTTGATGAAGGCTTGAAGCAAGAATTTTTCATCATGATGAATATGGTGAGAGAAATGTATGAGGATGAAAGGAAGAGCACTAAACTTCGAGAGCAGTTGAATTCCATGAAGGAAGAGAAGCAGTTGCTTTCTGACCAATTGCAGGAAATGGAAAGCCAACTTCATATTGCAAATATGAATCTGGAAAGGATGCATGAGTTGGAGACACAGCTCCTTGTTGCCAAAGAAGCCTTAGCCAAGTATCAGCTTGAAGAAGAGGTAAACAATTCTAATTTATCTTCAAATTCTTCTAAGAATTTTTATGTTGGTTCTTTTGAGAAACATACGAGAGGCATAGGGTCCAAGTTGATGTCCAAAATGGGATATGAAGGAAAAGGATTGGGAAAACATGCACAGGGTATTGTTGAGCCAATAATGGTTGAGGAAAGGCCTAAGTATTTGGGTCTTGGCTATGGGAAATCTTATGGAGAAAGTTCCAGAGCAACCATGAAGACAATTGAAATAGTTCCTAGAAGAAGTTTCATTTCAGGTTCTCTACCTCAAGGTTGTAAAGATTGTATTCTTGGGGAATGCAATAGTTTGAAACATACTTTGTAGGAAGAAGGTGTTCATAAGCATGCACTTGAACAAGACAGTTCTGAAAGCTCTAAAACCATTGAAGGGATTGATGGTGTTCCAAAGGGAGCTTCTTCTTCATTCAAATCACCTCCTCGTGAAGGTAATAAAGGTGAAAGGGAAAGGTATAAATCTGATTTTAATCATATTTCCTTTGATCATGTAAAGCATGGTGGATTTCCACATACGCATTGGAAAGCAATTGCATGTTCTTTTTGTGGTTTGTTTAACCATAGTGTTTCGAGATGTTGGAAAAAAATGGCCACATACAGGAAACTTTTGAAGGAAATAAGGCAAGAAGCCAAAGGTCCATTGAACAATGCAAATCATGTTTTCAAGAAGATGCACATGTGTTGTAGTTATTGCCATAAGCAAGGACATACTGCTGAAACGTGTTGGACTCTGAATCCAACAATGCTTCCACAAAAGTTGAAGAAAGTGGAGAAAGAGAATGGCAAGAATGGAAAGGAATTTTCCATCATTGATATGTGTCAGGATGATCCACATGTTGATGTTAATGTGCAGTTAAAGGAAGCGCCTTTGATGTGGATTGGTAAGAAATGGTTAGAGTTCTTATCCAATTAAAGTTGCATGTCTTTTGATTAAATGCATTTCTTTGCTAAGGGAATGCAAGTTGCAGGATGGAAAAGTTGAGTATGAGACTCGCTTTATTGCAGCGAAAGTTATATTCATTTCAGCTTTGAAAGTACATGTACATGTGATCGAGGATCTTGTACTTATGATTGTACTTAAGAGAAAGTTGAAGGATGAAATGCATGCATGAGAATGATATGCATGAGCACAGGGATGATGATTTCCTAGTATTTTGAACATGTATGTGTGATTAACTTGAAGGGTTGATTACTTTGTTTTAAACATGCATGTAATGTAATATTGACTGGAAAAAATTGATTTGATCTCCAAGATTGTAAAATGGAGATAATGATGAAGTGTTTAATCTTTGTAAAAGCATCGTTTAAATTCTTTTTGTACATGCTTGACTTGAAGGGTCAAATGTTTGAAAGGCATGATTTTTTTCGAATTTTGATATAGTTGATCATTTGTAAATGAGATGTAAAGACGTGATGATGATTCACATGATGTGAAAGTTGTTTCTTTTGTTGAAACAAAAATTTATTTCATCAAGTTTTTTTTCTTCTTTCGACATCGTCTACAGAAGAAGATTTGCAGCAGCAAAAGTCGCCATGGTTACATTTGTGACTTTTTCATGGAAGTGGCTTGGAAGTGATGTTCAGCAACCTTCTATAAATTCTGAATGAGTTCAAGGAAGAAAGTTCTTAACAGGAAGACAAGCGCATCTAGGAAGGGAAGTGTTGACTACCTTCGTATTTTTGTTTAAAGGCGCTAGCCATGCAAGGAAAATGTATGGAGGTTGAAAGAAGAGGGTGTTGTACTCTCATCTACTGTTCAGATCATTATATCAGTCTTTTGGGGTCCAAAAGATTCCCAATGGGGAGGAGTGATCAGATATTGATCTAGGACTTCAATGATAGCTCAAATTTCAAAGTGTTCGAAAGAGTGTCGAACTTGAACAACCAGATAGATCTCATCTTCTTGATTCTGGCGCTGTGAACGGTTTGAAAAACCAACACCGTATGGAGGAGTTATCGTATTTTGAAAAAGTTCAGTGAACTGCAATTTTCAAGAATAATTTGATTTTTGGAAATATTAAAAAAAGAATATTTCGAGGAATATTCCTTTAAAATATTCTACAAAATATTATTTGGAATATTCCTTTTGGGTGGACCAATCAAGATCTAACACATGGCAAGCCCAGAGGCAGCCACGTGGCCCTAGATTGGTGTGGCAAAATTATGTTGGGTCAGGCGGGATCGAACCCGTGACCTCCCGCGGGCAAGCCAGGCGCCTTAACCAACTCGGCTACGCATTAGTTCTTAACTCTAATAGGTCACCAGTTGTATTTATTTGTTAACAGTTTACGGCATGGGTGTAGACCGCCAGCAGTTACCCACCAGCGGTCCCGGAGCCTTGTCACATGCCGCCATCTCCGCCTGTAGTTACGCTAACAAACCCGCAACCACCAACCTTATCTGCCACCCAGTCCACGTGGTCACATGCGTAGTTTCAGCCGACGGTTACAGTCAGCCAACGGTTTCACTTGGCAGACTTCCAAATTTGGTGCAGTTTGCCAAATTTAGCTCCAGATAACTGCAGTTAGCTCCAGATAACTGCAGTTAGCTGCAATTTGCCAGATTTGGTGGAGTAATTCTAGGAGAGACTGATTAAATGAACTCAAGAGGCAATTTTCGACCTAAGAGAGTGAAACAAGAGTCTACCTAGGCTAATTTGGGCCTTCTGAAGCCATTGGAACAGTCCAGAGAAGCTGAAGAAGCCATCTTCAAGGAGATTTTCATCCAGGGAGATTTTGGAGCTCAGGGCCACCAGGGGTTGGAGGCTGTTGCAGGAGCTACCAGTATCCATTCTCAACAAAAAAACAGTCGTTCCTGACTGTAATGAACCTTCTGAATCCAATGAAGGTGTTTTTAGAAGCATTTGGAGACTTCTAAAGGCTGAGATGCTGAAGGGAAGTTTCAGGCAGCCCAGAGCCAACCGTGGAGGAAGGCCTAGATCGGGGATGCAGTGCTCGTTTTGAGAAAATGAACAGTCATTTGTTGATGTCAGATATGTGCTGGAGACAGTAGTAGAGGTTTCAGAGACATTTGAAGCATTCTGAAGGAGTTTGTGCCATTAAGAAGCTCAGGGAAGCTCAGTGCACCTGTTGAAGGAATCAAGTCCAAGGGAGCCTAGATCTGCTTGCACAATGAGGACAACCATGACAGGGATGTAGATGGTTTTCTAAGCCCATTGGTTCAGTTCAGTAACCTCTGGAGTTGAGTGTGGAACTTGTAAAATAATTCAAGCCATAATCCCAAAGAGCCAAGTCAAATTGACAAGAGCTCACGGAGACGTAGCCCACGAGATCGGGGTGAACTCCTTATTAAATTTGTTGTTATGTGTGATGTTTATTTGTTGCATTATATGTCTGATATATGTGTTTAATATCAGAAGAAACAAATCAAGTTAAAGCACTTAAACAGATGAAAACAAACAAACACATACACCTGTTTCAAGTACATAATTCTACAGTTGTCAACATAAGCTAGATCATGTTTATTTAAGCTTTGGAGTGGGAGGTTCCTGTAAGCATGACAAGTTGTTCAAACCCTCATTTCAGATCGCTAAGCCAATCGATGCTCAAGATCTGGCAGAGTGGAGAAAATGTGTGGCAAAGGCGAAAATGATTGTCCTAGAAGGAGTTCGAGATCATATTGTCTCGAACCTCCATGGTAAGGAAACTCCATTTGCAATGTAGAAGGCCTTGACAGACCTATTTCAAAATAGCATTGACCACAGGAAGATAGCACTAAAGGACAAGATCAAAAAAATCAAGAACGAGAAGGGTGACACAATACTGAAGTACTTGACTGTTGGGTTGTGCTATATTCTTTCCACGACTAGCCCACGTAGTTAACCAGGGGGTTAGAAGGGGGGCGGAGCCCCCCCTTCGTTGCATCAATTGCATAGTGGGGGGAGTCACAGGGGCTTTGAGGGGTGCAAGTAACCCCACTCTATGGGGTCTGGGGCAGCACCCCAGAAAATTTTGGTTTTGAACCCTATGTTAGGTTGGGCGGACCTACCTATGGTTTTATGCATGATTTTGGCACATGGTTTTGGACACGATGGTTTTCGGTCCATGGTTTTGGACGCGATGGTTTTCGATCCATGGTATTGGATGCTTCGACATGTATAAATATGTATTGTAACATTGAAAGGAACATAATGAAAAATCAAGCTGGTAGTCTCAGTTTTGGGATCCAAGGGAAAATATCTATGGATATGTGTTTTATGTGTTGTGCTCTTGCATTGTTTATTTTTTGTGTCTTAGAATTCGTATGTAGGTAATTTATGTACGGGGTTAAAACCTACATTTGGTATCAAATTTGTTTTGGCTTCAAGGGGACGCCTTTGTTGCTAAGGGGTTTTGCTCGGGCCTGTGGTAGACCTTGTTCACTGGGAGATCTATGAGATCGATTCTGGTGGTGAAAGAAGATGGCGAGCAGTGGAAAGATAGAGATCGAGAAATTTAATGGTCAGAGTTTTGAGTTGTGGAAACTCAATATGGAGGATCTGTTGGTGGATAAAGATCAGTGGATCATTGTAGATTCGGGTACTAAACCAATGGGAGTGTTCGATGAAGAATGGAAGAAGTTGGATTGGAAGGCAAAGAGCACAATACGATTGTGTGTCTCAGATTCAGTATTGTTGAATGTATCAGGGGAAGCTACGGCGAAGGCTTTGTGGTACAAGTTAGGGACTTTGTACCAATCTAAGTCTCTGGTGAATAAATTGTTCCTGCGGAAAAAGCTGTATAACCTGAGGATGAAAGATGGAGACTCGGTGACAGAGCATCTGAATGAATTTAGTATTGTGGTAAGTCAGTTAGCATCTGTTGAAATTAAAATTTCAGATGAAGATAAGTGCATCAGTTTGTTTTGTTCTCTACCATATTCGTGGGATAGTCTGGTTAGTGCAATAGGTAGTAATGCAACTACCTTGCAGTTTGATGAAATAGTCTCATCCTTGCTGACAGAGGAGATGAGATGGAAAAATATGGAGAGCCGGAATGGTGATGCCTTGTCTGTACGAGGACGGTCCCAGAACAGAAACAAAAATAAGTCATTGAGTGGGAGATCTAAATCTAGAGGGAGATCTAAATCTCCAGGAAAACCTGTAAAGATGGTCTGCTGGAAATGCGGAAAGGAAGGGAACTACAAAAGGGATTGTAAATCTAAAGCTCCTGACAAAGGAAAGGGATCTGATGATGCTCCTTCTGCAGAGGTGAAAACCACCTCAAATGAAGGTGGGGATGTGTACTTGGCTTCTTCAAGTACACATATAGATCATGAGGCATAGTTGATTGACTCAGGTGCATCCTTTCACTTCACTCCCCATAGAGAGTGGTTCTGCGAGTATGAGAAATACGATGGTGGTGATGTCTTCTTAGGGGATGATAGGAAGGCTAGAATTGTTGGTCGCGGAAAAGTAAAGTTGAAGTTGCAAGGTGGAAGGGTTAAAACACTTCTGGGTGTTCTACATATTCCTGCATTGGCCAGAAATCTGATTTCTGTAAGCAAGTTGGATGGTGCAGGTGTAAAAACAGTGTTCGAGAAGGATACCTACAAGATGGTTCGGGGAGCACTGGTATTGATGCGGGGAGTTCATATTGGAACTCTGTACAAGCTACAAGGTAGCACTGTTGTTGATGGGTGCAACAGTTCCGTGGTTCCTGAAAGTGGAGTAGAAAATCTAGTGGTCTCTGGAGAGAAGACCATGTTGTGGCATCAAAGGCTTGGACATATTGGAGAGAAGGGCCTTCGAATACTTCATGGTAAAGGTATGGTAGAAGGTATGAGTAATAGCTCTCTGGATTTTGATTTCTGTGAAAATTGTGTATATGGGAAGCAGAATCGGGTGAGTTTCCCCTTTGGTGGTAAGAGGGTGAAACATATATTAGAGCTTGTGCATAGTGATGTGTTTGGACCTATGAAGGTTCCATCACTGGGTAAGTCTGTGTACTATGTATCATTTGTAGATGACTCCTCAAGGAATACATGTATATATTTCCTTAAGAAGAAATCTGAAGCCTTTGATAGGTTTAAAGAATTCAAGGCTTTGGTGGAAAACCAGACAACAAAGAAGATAAAGGTGCTGAGGACAAATAACGATGGAGAGTTTTGTAGTAAGGAATTTGAAGAATTATGTAAGAAGTGTGCTATAGCATGGTAGAAGACTACTCCATATACACCCCAGCAAAATGGAGTTACGGAAAGAATGAACAAGACGTTGATGGAAAGGGCAAGAAGCATGCTCAGTGGTGCCGGGGTAGGACAGGAATTCTGGGCAGAGGCGGTGGAGACAGCATGTTACCTGGTCAACATATCACCTTCATCAGCGTTGGAGGATAAAACTCTACAAGAGGTATGGACTGGTAAGAAACCATCTCTTTCACATCTGAGGGTATTTGGATGTGATGCATATGTACATGTTCCAAAGGAGAAACAAACTAAGTTGGATAGTAAATCTGAAAAGTGCATCTTTATTGGGTATAAGGATGGTTTAAAGGGCTATAAGCTTTGGAACCCAGTAACAAGGAAGGTTGTGTACAGCCGAGATGTGGTGTTCAAAGAGGTGAAAGATGTTATTAAACATGAAGTCCAACCAAAGGAACCTGAGAAGATAGAGTTTGAGCTAAAGGAGGAAGAATCATACCCTACAGTAGAGGAGGAATCAGAAGATGAAGAGCCACAAACTCCGGGTGTGAGAAGATTAATTCGAGAAAGAAGGCAGCCAGAAAGGTATAGTCCATCTGCTTTCTGTTCAAATTTTTCTTTATCTATTACTGATGATGATCCCAGAACTGTGAAGGAAGCAGTAGATTCAGAGGATGGAAAACTCTGGAAAGAGGCCATGGTTGATGAAATGGCATCTTTGCACAAAAATAAGGCTTGGGATTTGGTGGAGTTGTCGGCTGGAAGGAAACCCATTGGCAGCAAATGGGTGTTCAAGAAGAAGACAAATGCAGAAGGAAAGGTGGAGAAATACAAAGCTCGGTTGGTAGAAAAAGGTTATTCCCAGGTGTCGGGAACTGATTTTGGTGATATTTTTTCTCCTATTGCCAAGGTAACTTCTATTAGATTACTTTTATTTGTTGCTGCTGCTTTTGATTTTCAGGTAGAACAGATGGATGTGAAGACAACATTTCTTCACAGGGATATAGAAGAGGAAATCTACATGAAGCAACCTGAAGGCTTTGCGGTGAAGTGTAACAAAGAACTGGTATGCAAGTTAAAGAAGTCTTTGTATGGGTTAAAACAGTCACCAAGGATGTGGTATCAGAAATTTGATACATTTATAAGGGGAATTGTCTTCACCAGAAGCAAAGTAGATCACTGTCTGTATTTTAAATTAATTGGTGACCATGTTATTTATTTGGTCTTGTATGTGGATGATATGTTGCTGGTTGGAAATGACAAAGAAATTATCCAGGATTTGAAGACCCAATTGTCCTCCAAATTCAACATGAAAGATCTTGGTGCTGCAAACTATATTTTGGGAATGGAAATTCAAAGAGATCGAGCAAAGAGGAAGCTTTGGTTAAACCAAAGGAAGTATGTCGAGACAATATTGCAGACATTTAATATGCAGGATAGTAAACCGGTGAAGGTTCCTATTCCTGTAGGTGTAAAGTTATCTGCTGAACAGTGTCCCAAGACACAAGAAGAGGAAGAGGACATGTCCCATGTTCCATATGCAAGTGAAATCGGTAGCCTGATGTATGCAATGGTCTGTACTAGACCAGACATTGTACATGCAGTGGGAGTATTGAGCAGGTTTATGTTAAAACCAGGAAAGGAGCATTAGACAGCAGTGGAGCAGTGAAGCAGTGAAGGGGAAAATATATGTGTATATGTGTTTTATGTGTTATGCTCTCGCATTGTTTATTTTCTATGTCTTAGAATTTGTATGCAGGTAATTTCTGTACGGGGTTAAAACCTACATTGACCAAGTTCACCCAATGTGGGGATGAGCTTGGAAGTATCGGTGTTATAATTGTTGAAGAATATCTAGTGAGCCTAACACTTCTAGGCTTTCCCAAGAGCTGGAACAGCTACCAGGACTCAGTTAATGGGAGGGAGAAGCTACCAGAGTGGGAGCGATTATGGTCTGATTTGGTACAAGAAGGGCTTCGATGGAACACCAGAGATGGATCCTTATCCAAGCTTGATGATGAGGAGATCTATGCCTTAGCTAGAAAGGTGAAGAAAGGGAAGGGGAATTCATCCCATTCCAAATCATATTCCAGTCAGGGCGACAAGAAGAATTACATGTCGAAGATTAAATGTTTTCACTGTCACGAACTGGGACACTATGTCACAAATTATCTGCACAATAAGGCCGGTAAGAATCCCTCGGGAGGAGCGGAAAGTGAAGCTCTTGCTTCACAATTCAAGCTGGATTTCACCCTCATCGCTTGCATGGTGACATCGGTGATGGGTAGTGTGTGGTACCTGGATAGTGGATCCTCATTTCATATGATCAGCAACAAAGAGTTCTTAAGTGAATTGGAGGAGAAGGACCTCCAGATGCACATCGAGATGGGAGATAATGGGAGTTATAGTGCGACCAACATCGATACTGTTACCTTTCAGAGAGAGTCTGGTTCTCCTCTCACATTAAAAGATGCCATGTATGTTCCAGGTTTGAAGAAGAATTTGGTTTCAGTTTCCATGTTGGAGGACCATGGCTACGATGTGATATTTAACAAGGTAAAGGCTTTCCTTTGTCACATAGCCCTAGGACAAGTGAACCGAATTGGGGTTCGAGTGAAGAACCTCTACAAATTGGATGTTAAATATTGTGTTTCTTTGAGCACAAAAGCAGAGAAGGTGCAAATTCGACACATCGATGAGTTGTGGCATAGAAGATTGGGTCACTTGCACCACGGAGCTTTGAAGATCATGCAGCAAATTTCTACAGGACTTCCCAAGGGTGCACTAGAGTAGAGAGACACATGAAAATGGTGTACATTAGGGAAGTACACTAAAGCTTATTTTCATTATAGAGACAGTTGAGCGCAAGCGATTCTTGATAGAGTTCACTCAGATGTGTGTGGACCGTTCTCGACAACATCCGCAGCCAAGCACAGGCATTATGTAATATTTGTTGATGATTTTTCTAGTAAGTGATTGATTTTATTAATTTAGAAGAAAGATGAGACATTCGCTAAATTTTTTGAATTTAAAGCACTTGTCGAGAAAGAAACTAACAGGAAAGTTAAAGCTCTCAAAAGCGATAACGGTGGAGAATATGTGTCGAATGAATTCAAGAAATTTTGTCGACGGGAGTTAATAGCACCTCATAACCCATAGAAGAATGGGGTGGCTAAAAAGTAAGAACATAAGTATTTTGGGAGTTTCACATGCGATGTTACATGATCAGGGCCTATCGTTGCACTTGTGGGTTGAAGCATGAAACACAATTGTTTATTTGCATAACAAAAGCCCTCATCGAATTATCGGGATGAGCACACCAGAAGAAGCTTTTTCAGGTAAGAAACTAGATGTGGCACACTTCAGGATCTTTGGTTCATCAGTCTATTGTCATTTTACCAAGTATGCAATGAAAAATCTATAGCCAACAGCTGAGTTGGGAATTTTTTTGGGTACACTAATACACCTCACAACTATCGGGTGTACCTACCATTGAAGAGGATGACGATGGTTCATAGAGATATGAAGTTCAATGAAGAGAAGGCCATGAGATGTTCCCTTGAGAGGGAGCTTTAATTACATGTAGATGAGGAGAAATTAGCTCCAAAGGAGGAACCTCAGGATGATGTGGAGCAAAGAGTGGAAGCACTGACTCATACAGAGACTTCCAAAGATGGAAGGAAGCACACTAGAGAGGCTGACAGATTGATGCATGATGCTAAAGAGAATGTGGGAGCACCCACATCATAACGTAGGCAAAGGAGGTCACCAAATCGGTACACTGGCTACATGGCCTAATGAGATAAAGTGTAGATGTTGAGCCATCCTCATTCGAGGAAGCAGTGTAGCAACCGGCATGGGTTGATTCCATTGTTGAGGAGTATGACTCCATTATCCGAAATAGTGTTTGAGACGTGGTCCCAAGACTAGCAGACAAGTTAGTGGTGAGTTCCAAATGGCTTTATAAGGTAAAGCAAGTAGCAAATGGGAGTGTGAAGAAACAGAAGCCCATATTTGTGGCTAGAGGATTCTCTCAAGTGGAAGGAATTGATTAGTATCAGACCTATGCTCTAGTAGCAAGGTACCCTTTAATTATATCTATTTTGGTGCTATCATCGTAGATGGGATGGAATATACATCAAATGGATGTGAAGACAACATTCCTCAATGGTATGGTTGAGGAAGAGGTGTATATTGAGTAGCCATAAGGATTTGAGACCTTCAACAAAGAGTCACATGTGTGCAGACTCAAGCGAGCATTGTATGGACTAAAACAAGCATTATGTGCTTGGTACACCAGGATTGACAACTATTTCACCGGGTTGGGCTTCACCAAAAGTGAAGCAGATGTGATCCTTTAGCATATTGTGGTTGAAGGTAAATTGTTGATTATATTACTATATGTTGATGATTTTATTTTAACATGTGATGAGA
The DNA here is from genome assembly GCA_031772625.1 of Pinus tabuliformis. NCBI lineage: Eukaryota > Viridiplantae > Streptophyta > Pinopsida > Pinales > Pinaceae > Pinus > Pinus tabuliformis. The sequence goes on along the minus strand of CM062806.1, from coordinate 571,634,384 downwards.
AGCTGATAAAATATTTCAAAGAGGATCTTGCAAGAGAATTCAAGATGAAGGACTTGGGGCTCATGCATTGATTTCTTGGTATGGAAGTATGGAAAGGATATGGGGAACTGTTTGTCTCAGGGCATGTATGGCAGTGAGATACTAAATAAGTTCCACATGGAGAGCAGCAAACCCATGGAGACTCCTCTAGCAGGTAATTGGAGGAAGGAAGATGCTACTTCATGTGAAGTAGTAGAGGCTACTATTTATAGACAACTTGTGGGTTCACTTATGTATTTGGTGAACACACGACCATACATGTGTTTTTCAGTTAACTAGCTTAGTCAAGCCATGATTAATCCAACCAAAATCTATTGTAAGGCAGTTAGGCATGTGTTGAGATACCTCAGAGACACCACTTAGTTTGGTATTTGGTACAGATAGACAAAGGGAGTGAAGCTTCAAGGCTTCAAAGATGCGGATTGGCAGGGATTCCACCCGAAAGAAAAATCACATCAGGGGGAATCTTCAGTATTGCGTCAACAACAGTTTCTTGGTACAACGGGAAGCATATATCAGTTGCACTCAGTTTGGCAGAAGAAGAGTACATGGATGCTAGTCAAGCAGCTTGTGAGGTTATCTAAATGAGGAAGATCCTTGTTGGGTTATTTGGTTAGCAAATGGATCTTATAAGATTTACTGTGACAATCAAAGTTGTATCAAACTCTTCGAGAATCCAATTTTTCATGATCGACCCAAGCATATCAACGTCCAGTATCACCATCTACGAGATTGTGTGGAGAGGAGAATCATGTTGCTGGAGTACATTCCTACAAAGGAGCAGGATGTAGATATTTTGACAAAGGCATTATCAAGATGAAAATTCGAGTTTCACAGAGGTAGGATCAGGGTAGCAGATAATCCCTTTCTTGTTGAGAGGGAGTGTTGAAAACGCAACAAGAAAAATCCTAATTTAATTTTGTCCTTGAATTAAATTAGGAATTAAATTGTAATTCCACATCTCATGATAACTTGTAATAGTTAACTAAGTTAATTTGACTTAGTTGGATCAATTAATTTTATTTGGGAGTCTAACTTTGTAGAGTGTATCCTACTTTTTAGGAGCCCTAGTTGAGTTTATTTTGAGTTGTAATTATTTAATTCAGTTTAACTGAGTTAAATTCAGTTAAACTAGTTCAAACTGATGGAGGAATTAGTGGGAGATCTAGTAGTGGGGTGTAAGCTGTAGTAGTGGGGTGTAACCAACAGTGATCAACTAGTAAACTAAAGATTCACTCATAATTAACTCATGCATGTCAAATCAGAGAAAGACCCAGTTGAGATTGGAGTTCAGGGACAGTGTACTATCAGTTGTATAATCATCTGAATTTTACAGATGGTGCATGAAATCAAAGGAAGGCCTATGAGGATTATGCAATTCATATTTGTGGAATTTCCCAATTAAATATGGGCTAATTCCCAAGGGAACTATGCAAGGAAATAGGAGCTTGGCAAGTAGCATAATTGGCTAGGTATTGGCTTGAGCTTGTCTAGGAAGCAGTGAGATAGATAGAGATAGTGCAGAAGTTGCTCAGGCTTGAGCAAAGCATTGTAATATTCTCATATTATCTTATTAATGCAATATACAGATAACAGGGATTTTTAGGTCTGGCTTTCCCTGGAAAATTATTGTGTTATGTGTGATTGAATTCTTTCTCTTTTATGCTTCGTGATTTCATCTATCAATTATTGTTTCCGTTGATGAGGAGAGTAGATTCAAGTTAATTGTTTTAGCATATTACAATCTGCAATTTGAATCTACAAGGAATTTCTACATATCCATCTAACACTAGATCTATCATGCGCCAAGAGGGATCAAATCTCTCGAGGTGCAAACCTTCTTTTTGGTGTGTAGAGCTTGAGGAAAGATTTACACCTCGAGGGATTTGATCCCTGTCGGCGAATGATAGATCCGGTGTTGGATGGATTTAAGTTGGTTCTAGTTGAGGGCAACAATGTCACATTTTTAGATTCTCATTATTATGTATATATTTGAGATAAAATTTTCACGTTATGTTTTCTTTTCTTAGCATGACCATATCATTATATTCTTTATTCTGGTATGTGTTGCTTTCCTTGAATTGTTTGTATGTCTGTGTTTGGATACTTTGAGTGGTTTGTGTGTTTATGAGTTTGGATTTGGATGGTAATGTTGTGAATGTTATAGTTATTGTGTTATATTTTTATATGTGTATGTAATTGTTTATTATTAATTAGTTGGTGATGAAGAAGGGAGACAATCTTGTCAATGCTTTGCATGAGGATTGATATTGCACATCTATTTCATTTAATTTTAGGTATCACAACTTTTGACAATTAATTAATTCTAAATAATGTTCCTCCAAATATTACAAAATATATCTTGAAGAGTAGTTTTAATAATTTGTTGTGTCAAGATTACTCTTGAAATAATTTGTTTCTTTGTTTATGTTTTAAATAATTTATTTCCTTCAAGAATATTTTGATTTTTTTTTATCTATAGTCTATTTTGCAAAGTGAAGAAATAATGTATTTAAAAAAAAAAAAAAATTAATGAGTGGCGAGATTTATAGAATCTTTACATTATTTGTTTCTCCAAACAATTATCACATATCCTTCAAGTATATTTTGATTGGTTTTGATGTTTATAAATATACATTTTCCTCTTATAAATATTTTGAATACATTGTTGTATGCAATTACTCTATTAGTAATTTTCAATATATGTAATTGTCTATTAGTAATTAGTTGGTGATGAAGAAGGGAGATGATCTTGTCAAGGATTAATTTTGACTTTGAACGAGGATATATTATGCACATATTTTTCATTTTAATTCTAGGTATCACAACTTTTGACATCTAATTATTTCTTAATAGTGTCCCTTGATGTATTACTGAATATATATTGAAAATGTTTTTTTAATAATATACAATCCCAAGATTAATAACATCTAATGCATCTCATGCAAAAAATCAAATAGGATTAGAAAACAACATCTACACTAAAATCAATGTATCTAATGCAAGAATCAAATGAGATTAGAAATCAAGATCTACATTGAAATCAATGCATCTAGTGCAAGCAATAAAATAGGATTAGAAATCCACATCTACGTTGAAACCAATGCATCTAGAGCAAGCAATCAAATAGGATTAGAAATCAACACCTAAACTGAAATCAATCCATCTAGTGCAAGAAATAAAATATAATTATAAATCAATATCTACTCTGAAATCAATTCATCTAGTGCAAGCAATCAAATAGGATTACAAATCATCATCTGCACTGAAATCAATGCATATAGTACAAGAAGTATTGTTCCCTCTCTCCCCCTCCATCTATATCGATATCTCCCTCCATCTCACCTTCTTTGTCTCTCTATCTCAACCCCCCAAACACCCACACTCTCTCTCTATCAATATCTATCTATATCTCCCTGCGTCTCTATATACCTCTCTTCTTCCCTCTCTTCACCTCCCATTTATATCTCTATCTCCCTCTGCCTCTCTGTTGTATCTCTATACCACCCCCAAAACATACACACTCTTTCTCCATATCTATATATCTCTCCCTCTCTCTTCCCCTTCACTCTCTCTCTCCCCTATCTATCTCTCTTCCCTCTTGCTCTCCCCTCTCCCTCTCTCTCTATCTCCCTTATCACTCCCTCTCTCTCTCCACCTTTCTCTCTCTATGTATTTACTCTTACCTTCCTCTCTCTTTCCCTCCAACTCTGTCTCTCTCCCCTCCCTCTCTCCATCTCTTTCTCACGCTCTCTCTCTTCCTTCCTCTCTCTCCCTTTCTCTCCACCTCCCTCTATCTCTCTCCCCTCCTCTCTCTCTCTTCACCGTCCAACTCTATCATTATCTCCCTCCCTCTCTCCTTCTCTTCCCCCTTCCTTCCATCTCTCCTTCATTGTCTCTCTATTTCACCCCAAAACATACACACTCTCTCTCCATCTCTCCCTTGTCACTCCCCCTCTCTCTCTCCACTCTTCTCTCTCTATGTATTTCTTCATTTTATCTCCATCTCTCCCTTGTCACTTCAACTATCTCTCCACTTCTATCATTTTATGTCTTTGTTCTTCCCTCCATATATATATCTAAAGTTAATATATATCATGATATATTAATATATATTATAATATAACAAATTGAATATCATATTAAATTTAATATTGTATTAATCCAAAGTTATTAAATTTAATAATATTAATATTAGATTTAATAATGTTTTTTATGGCATGATAACAAAAATTATAATAAAACTACATCAAATTAATATTTTCAAATATTAGAACTTTGATGTGGAAATATTTATGTCTTTAAAGACTTTAATATATCCATAGGATATGGTTTTTCCCTTTAAATATTCATTTTACAAATATTTAATCAAAATAAATATTAAAAGATTTTGGAGCAGGATTTTCGATTCTTTGTGTTGAATTAACCTTTTTCCTTTGATTTAAGAGATGTTATTAGCTTTAGTAAATATGAGTAAAGATGTTTAATATTTTACCTAATTTAGAATTTTAATGTGGTAAAAATATTTGTTAAAGATAAATTTATGATCCATTCAAATTCACGTATATGATAAAGGAACTATTAAACGTATGAGATAATTTATTATCCATTCAAATTATATATAATATTACATAATTATATTATCCATTCCCCCAATTTGGGATCTCCAGGAACTAGGGCCATCTCGATGATGGATGTCTCTGGAGGATGAGATTTATCTGAATTTGAGCTATTTGAGATGTGGACATGCTTTTTTCCCACTGATCCATCCTCCTTGTGTGTTATTGTTGTCTAAGGTTCTAAATCCTGAGTTGCTACTGAATCTGTCCTGCACTGAGTAAGGGTATTATTGACATTTGTATCCTGAATGCCCCCTTATTCTTTGGTTGGATTCTCCATAGTTTCTTCTTCTTATTATTATTCAAATAGATAAGGGCCTAAAAATTCCATCCTTTTGGCTTATGTGCCTTTTTCTTTTTTGGGTTCTTTTTTTCTTGTGGGCAAGTGTTCTGCAAATGCCCTGTTTGGAAACAATTTCAACATAAAAATTCCATGTTTTTGTAATCTAAAACTTGGGACCAATAAAGATTTGTGTGTTTCAATATAATGTGATATGACATACCTTTTCTAAGGTCTATTTCCACGCACATTCTTGCAAAGGTAAAAATACCTTTCTTTGTTCTTTCAAATTCCATCTTTTTTAACTTACCTAGAGTGTTTCCAATATCCTCTAGGACCATATTTGTTGCATCAAAATATGGAAACCATGGAGTAATAAAAATCCAAGCACTACCCCAAATAAATAAAAACAAACTATGATGAAACCTTTGTAAAATAAATAAATGTCACAATTGGGTGTCCAAGAGGAGAAGACCCACTGGTGTAATGCTTCTGATTTAGGCCAAAAGCCATTAAATCTATCGATAACTGCCTTGGATTGAAGGGATATTAAGAGAGAATTTACCTAATAATGATTAACTTCAATGGTTGGTGGATGATCCATTTGTTCTAAAATGTAAGGACTCATATTATTTTGAATCTAATATGTTGGGGTAGAAGGTTTCCCTTTCGCTACATCTTTGAAAGACGTAGATGTTCCACTTGGTATCTTGGGTGTTAGAGCTCCTGCACACAGCCTCGGGTTCAAGATTAATGTTGAGTTAATTTGTTTGTAATATTCTTTGATCTAGGAAGAGTCTTGAAGCATATTCCCTTCATATTTCAAACTTTAGATATTTGCAGGAAAGCCCCATTTTAACTCTAACTAGTAATGGATGTTTAAAAAGATTGAAGCCATATTTTTTCTTTGGGTAAGAAGGTGGTTATCAAGAGGTGGTTGGTTGGTTCTGATCATATCTATTCTTGAGAGCATCCCTATATATTAGACTTCAATTTATAAGGTTCCAAAATGCATTTTGACCAAGATCGGGAGGAGTTGCTTTCATTTTCTATGGTTTGGGAGCAAGGATAAATTTGGAATTCCATTGATTAAGTGATAAAATCTCACTCAACCCAAAGACCTGGGGGCTTGGGGCATAAATACCTAAACTTTTTTTTCCAAATCTATTGTTAGAAAGAGTATTTGGCATCTTGTACAACACTCCTCTCTTTGGGTAAGTTTTAAGAGCTCAAAATATTTGGGAGGTTTAACAATGGATGCGTGTTTTAAAACTATGAGAAAATGGATGAGAAATTACTCCATTGTTTGGAAATTGTTTGAGGAGGGTTTCTCATTTGTTAGTTGATGGGATATTTGGATGATTGATAATGGGAAAAGGTATGGGTTACTGAGGACCCTTAGGCTAGTGTCGACTATGAGTTTTGTCTATTTGATAATTTGGTGGAAGCCTTACATGATCATGATATATTTATCCTTTGAGAAACCATATTATATATTCAAAACAATTTTGGAAGTTCTAGTTAGATCTCAATATAGTAGTTGGGATTGGTAAGGTAACTAGTAGAGGAATGGAATAAATATGTTGGCTTGCTACTATTCACCCATGTCAGATTGGTTAAGGAAGACAAGGACATTTTGTCTTGGTAAAACAACCTTCATAATGTGCCTAAACAACAAATTTGTGATACAAATTGTTATGAAACCGGCTCACAAAAAGATAGAAAAGATAGATCAACGCCTTAGAAATAAGCCTCTTCGAGGGGGCAACCTCCTTTACATTACACAAATGAACAATTATTGGATGATTCAAATGACAAAACCTCCTTTCTATAAATAGGAGTCTAAGGGGTCACAATATAACCAAGCCGACCTAACAATAACAATATAAACGCACAAAAATAACAATAGAGGGATTCTATGGGGCACAATAATAACAATATGGGGATAATAGGGGCACAACAATAACAATAAGGGATACAACGACAATAGTAATGGGGGAATCACTAGTATTATAGGGACCTAACATGCCCCTCTCCTTCAAAAAAGTGTTGTCCTCAATGCTTGAGTAGTTCTGGATGCTTCTGTATAAAATTCTCATCCTCCCATGTGGAATCTTCAATGGGTAAGTTCTTCCACTTGATGAGATACTCTGAAATTGATCGATTTCGTAACTGTCGAGTTCTTGTTTCTTTGATTTCTTCGGGTTCCAATATGATTTTTCCTTCCTCGTCAAGTTCTATCAATATTGTTTGAACTGGAATCTTATCACCTATAACCTTCTTTAAGCATGAAACATGGAAAACTGGGTGCACTCGGGAAGATGCAGGAAGCTCCAATTTGTACGCCATAGTACCTATCTTTTGCAACACCTTGTACAGACCATAATACTTTGGTGATAATTTATTATCCTTCTTAGCTTGCTTGAGGGACATTTGTTTATATGGTTGTAGTCGTAGGAATACCCAATCACCTACATCAAAACTTCTTTCGCTGCGATGTTGATCTGCCTGCTGTTTCATTCTATTTTGCGCTAAGGTGAGGTTATCCTTTAAGATTTGGAGAACTTGTTGTTGATGCTCGATGTGATCTTCCACTGCTTGAACCTTAGAATTTTCTCTTAAATATGATGTGATGGATGGTGGATGATATCCATAAAGTGCCATAAATGTGGTCATTTTTGTTGCAGTATGGAAGGAAGTGTTATACCACCATTCAGCCATAGGCAACCATTTGACCCATTGTGTATGTTTATTAGATACAGAGCAACGAAGATATCATTCCAAACATTTGTTTACTATCTCAGTTTGCCCATCATATTGAGGATGATAAGATCAGCTATGAGCTAATTGAGTACCAAGACAAGAAAATAATTTTGTCCAAAAATTTCCAGTGAAAATGGGATCTCTGTCACTTACAATAGTCTTTGGGTTTCCATGTAGCTTTTGAATTGTTTCCATAAATGCAGTAGAAACTGTACTCGCTTTAAATGGATGAGATAATGCACAAAAGTGTGCATACTTAGTAAATCTGTCAACTACCACCATGATAACACTCTTTCCTTCATACTTGGGTAAACCTGTGATAAAATCCATTGAAACCTCCTCCCAACGCTGGCTTGGAATGGATAAAGGTTGTAGTAGTCCTGGGATCTTAATTGTTTCAACTTTATTTTGTTGGCAAACCAAACATTCAGCCACAAACTTTTGAATATCCAATTTAAGGCCATCCCAAAAAAAATCCTTCTTAACCTTGTGGTAGGTTTTTAGAAATCCTAAGTGCCCTCCTAAGGGAGAGGTGTGCAATTCCCTAAGAATATTTTGTTTGAGTTGGGAATTCTTACATAGGTATAACCGATCCTTGTACCATAACGAATCATTTTCCAGCTAAATGTATTAGATGTACTGGGATCTTGTTGTATCTTTTGAATGAGTGCCCACACTTCCTCATCATTCTTCCATTCATCCCTTGCTTCGTTTATCCAATCTGGTTGGATAATAGAAATGGCGCACAGAAATGCTTCCACATACTCATCCTTTCTTAAGAGTGCATCTACCACAACATTTTTCTTCCCTTTTTTGTAGACGATTTCAAAGTCATAACCCAACATCTTTGTGACCCATTTTTGTTGCTCTTATGAAGATAATATTTGTTCTAAAAAGTATTTAAGACTATCATGGTCTGTTTTTACCTTGAAGTGTCTTCCCATTAGGTAGGGTCGCCATTTCTTAAGTGCATGTAGTATTTCCAGCATTTCCTTCTCATAAATAGCTTTGTGTAAATACTTTCCTTTCATTGGACGACTTTCGAAAGCAATGGGTCTTTCTTCTTGCATTAAAACAACGCCAATTCCATTTCCTGAGGCATCACATTCCACAATAAAGGTTTTTGTGAAGTCCAGTGCAGCTAAGACTAGTGCTTGGCACATTGCCTCTTCTGGAGTCCATGAAAATGCATCTTTCTTCAATAATGTTGTTAGAGGTGTTGCTATTCTCCCATAATTCTTAACAAACTTGTGATAATACCCTGTCAACCCGAGAAATCCTCGTAGATGTTTTATGGATGTGGGGATTTTCCATTCCTTAATGGTTTTAATTTTGCTAGGGTCTACCTTAACACCTTCATGAGTTACAACATGACCCAGATATTCCACCTCTTGTACTCCAAAGAAACATTTGGATATTTTTGCATATAATTGTTTCTCCTCCAATAGTTTGAGCACCATGTCAACATGTTGGACATGATCCTTCCAAGACTTGCTGTAGATTAGTATATCATCAAAAAGTACTAACACAAATTTTCTAAGGGTGGGTTTGAAAATCAAATTCATCAAACCTTGAAATGTAGAAGGTGCATTAGTAAGGCCAAAAGGCATGACCATAAATTCATAATGACCCTCATGAGTTCTAAATGTTGTTTTTGGAATGTCTTCAGTCTTCATTCTGATTTGATGATATCCTGAACGAAGATCCAACTTGGTGAAGTAAATTGATCCATGTAATTCATCCAATAGTTCATCAATGACAGGAATGGGAAATTTATCTTTAATAATGAGCTTGTTGAGCTCCCTATAATCTGGACACGTGCGCCATGATCCATCCTTCTTGTGAACTAATACTACTGGAGCAGAGAAAGAACTTTGACTAGGTTGAATTATACCAGCCTCTAGCATTTCTGCAACCATACGTTCAATTTCACTCTTTTGGACATAGGGATATCTATAAGGTCTGATGTTTGGAGGAACACTTCCTAGAATAAAATTAATAGCATGATCATGATCATGAATAGGTGGGAGGCCTTTGGGAGTCTCAAATACCTTGGAATGATTGTCCAAGACTTTTTGGAGATCTGGAGAAATGGATGATTTCGATGTGGGAACCTCTAGTGAACATAATTGTGCAATTATGCCTCGTTGTTCTTTCTTTAGAAGTTTTGTCATTCCGTTAGAGCTAATTATCTTTCCTGGTTTCCCTGCGATACACCTTAATTCAACTTCCTTTCCTTCTGAAGAGAATTTCATGAAAATTTCTTGAAAATTAAAAGTTATTGCACCCAAGGATTGTAGCCATTAGACTCCTAGTACAACATCAGCACCACCCATTGGAATGGAAAGCATTGGGCTATTCAATACATATTCTCCCATGGATAGCTTGATATTATGGCGCTTTCCTGAGCAATTTATGGTTCCTCCATTTGCAACCATCACTTGACACTCTGGTGCTGGATATACAAAGAAATTCAATTCCTTGGCTATCTTACAATGAATAAAATTATGGGTACATCCCGAATCAATCAACACTATTACCTTTTTCTTCTTGATATGCCCTTCTATCTTGATAGTTTGAGGAGTGGTAATTCCAGCCAATGCATTACAAGATATGGTCGGATTCATTTCTTCTTTTTCAAAGGTTTGTTCTTGGTGTATATCCTCTTCTTTTGACGTTTCTTGTTCCTTTTCTTCCTCCTCTTCATAATCTATGTAAAATAATTTCTTCTCGGCACACTTATGACCTTTAGTGTATTTGCTATCACAACTGTAACAAATCCCTTTTTCTCTTTTTTCTTCCAATTGTTGTGGTGTCAACCTTGTAGGTTGTGGATGGCTAGGGGCAGTAACACTTCCATCTTTATGATTGTGAGTGGTAGGCTTCCTTGTTTCCATAATTTTGCTTTCCATTTTTCTTGCCAACCTGAATGCCTTCTCCAATGAATCTGGTTCCCAAAGGCGAACCTCATGTTGGATGTTATCTTTTAAAGTCCCTATGAACACATCAATCCTATGCTCCTCTGGAATATCTTTTACCCTTATATTCAATTTTTGGAAGTCCTCAATGTGATCCATCATTGAACCCTTTTGTTTGAGATTTATCAATTGGCTAAAAAAAGTGTTGTTTTTTGTATCCTCATAATGTGCTATCATTTCATCTGTAAAAATAGCCCAAGTGACAATTTGTTTACGACAGCAAAGCCATCAATACCATACAAACTGATTTGGTTCCAAATATAAAGTTGAAATGTGTACCTTTTGTGTGTTTTGCACATTATGGAGGTCGAAAAATTGCTCCATCTATAGTATCCATGTTTTGGGATCCTTGCCATCAAACTTCCTCATATCGATCTTTGGAACATGGTGGTTCTTCGATCCAACGTTAGAATCTATGAAATCCTAATTAACATTTATTTTGTTCTCATCATGAGTTTCCTTTATTACCCCTTCGCCATTAGTAAGCATTTCTTGTAGAAACTTTGTCAAATTTGTCTTCAAATCTATCTTCAAATCTTCCATGCCTGTCTTCAAATCTATCTTCAAATCTGTCTTCAAATTGTCCATCTTAGCTTCCACGCCTTCCATCTTAGCTTCCACGCCATTCATCTTAGCTTCTACGCCTTTCTTTAAACCATCCATCTTAGCTTCTATGCCTTTCTTTAAACCATCCATATTAGCTTCCATGCCTTTCTTTAAACCATCCATCTTAGCATCTATGTCTTTCTTTAAACCATCCATCTTAGATTATGTTACCTTTTGTGCGAGTGATCTTAGCTTCTATGTCTTTCTTTAAACCATCCATCTTAGATTTTTTTACCTTTTGTGCGAGTGACATTTGTTGCACTTGGTCTTGTAATTTTGATATATCATGTTGCATTTCTTCCTCTTCTTCATGAGTCATGCTAGAGATTTCAGGTTGCTTACTAGGTGTTTCCATTTTCTTTCTTCGGGGCATCAATTACCAATAATAATGCTTCACTATGCCCTTTGAATTCCTTCAAACTAATTTTTCAAACCAAGCTTATGCAAAAAAATTTAAAATAAAAACTACACACCTTTTTTTTTCACTTTGTAGGAGCTTGATATTGAATCTGATGTATTTCTGTAATTTTAGATCTCCAAGGTCTGAAATTTCTTCCTGTAGTAACCCTCTGAGTAATATTTCTAACTCCGCAAGTCTGATCAAGATTGGATTCTCCAATGAAGAGTTATGCCAAATCTCCCACGATGACCTGAGTATAGACTTGTTCAGTAGAGTGAACTTGTACAACGTGCTACGGGTCACTATTTCAACCTTAGGATCTGAAAATGGTACCCAAAAAACTACAGTCCGTCCTCTTTCTGTAACTTCTTACGAAAATTCAATCTAATGCTAAAAGAGAAGTTCATGATGATTTTCCCAAGGTGACATGTTTGGAATGTAATTCAGGGATCTCCAAAAAACCTAACTTCCTTAGATTATATATCTGAAAATGTAGCGAGACAGGATCTGAAATTCGGAGTTGCGGTTCAGACTGATTTCTTCTCAAATGGGGTTTTTTTAGCTTTTGAAACTTTGTAGTGAAAGAGTTATAGTGAAAATTCTACGATGACCTATTTTAGATGAAATTTTGGAGCTTGCAAAAGCCCTAACTTCCTCAAATCATATCTCCAAAAATATAGCGAGACAAGATATGAAATTCAAACCCGAGGTTTAGCGAGATTTCTTATCAAATGGGATTTTTTTTTTTAGCTTTTGAAATGTCACAGTAAAAAAAAAAAAAATTATAGTGAAAATTCCACAATGACCCGTTTGGAGCAACGAAACCCTAGAATCCAAAGCTCTGATACCAAATGTTATGAAACCAGCTCACAAAAAGATAGAAAAGATAGATCAACGCCTTAGAAATAAGCCTCTTTGAGGGGGAAACCTCCTTTACATTACACAAATGAATAATTCTTGGATGATTCAAATGACAAAACCTCCTTTCTATATATAGGAGTCTAAGGGGTCACAATATAACCAAGCCGACCTAACAATAATAATATAAAGGCACAAAAATAAAAATAAATGGATTCTATGGGGCACAATAATAACAATATGGGGACAATAGGGGCACAACAATAACAATAAGGGATACAACGACAATAGTAATGGGGGAATCACTAGTATTATAGGGACCTAACACAAATCTATGATGGAAGAAGATCATTCTCAAGAGTCCCTTTGGTGGGGGGCTTGAATTAGGAAGTGGCATGGTCGATTAAAGTCAAATATTGTCTTATGGCTTTCTTTATTAGAGTTCAAGTTTTTTCTAAGTCTCGCTCTTGATAACAAGTTACTTATGTAGGATAATTGGATAAAGTGTGGATTGCAGGGTCCAAGTAGGTGTCATATGTGCCACAACGAGTTTGAATCCATTCTTCATATAATTGTTAAGTTCAATCTCTTAGGAAGTTTGGAGTCTAGTTAGAAAACATTTGACATTGAAATCCTAATGGAATAAGAACATCTTGCTTGTGTGTGTCCAAGATTGGTTGATGGATGCTTTTGTTCACTGATATGCTTCTTTACATTGCCATTTTATCTCATGATCTGGTGGGCTTGTAATGTATGCGAGTTTCAAAATAGTTCATTCCTACTGAAGTGATTGTAGGTTTAATGAAAAATATTTTAGAACAGTTCAAAGGTGTCACGAAGCCTAAGAAATCCCGAGTCCCCATAATACTTGTTGTTGATTGTTAAAGAGTTGTATGACATCCCTAAGGACAACGATATGTATATCCTCTCTCTCTCTCTATATATATATATATATGTGTGTGTGTGGGTGTGAGAGTGTATAGTATAGATAAGATTTTTATAGTATATATATTAAGGATTTTTTTATAGTACAGGTAAGATTGTAATCATTGTAAGCCCAAAATGCAAAATTGGAAATGATTTTTGCCAAAAAAATGGGTTTTCCTAATTATATATTATATAATATCTTGGTAGGTGTACTATCTAACAAAATTGTTAAGTAGCTAACAACGCAAAAATACATAGAAAAACAAGACAAGAGAAATGCTAGATTTTAGGCCCTTTCTGGTTTTCCCTAGTCAATGCTTCTTTTGCTTCTGAAACACATGATTCTTGTCATATGAAACTGTAGCAGAAGAGTGTTTCCTCTCTCTAGTTAGGTATTATTAATTCACTATGGTTTCTTGAAATTCTAGGAAGACTCTATAAATGAGGAGGAGTCTATAATAGAAGGAGCATTAACCACCCTTCCAATAATGCCACGATTAGACATATTTCTCCCCACAAATTGCTTTAGGGAATCAAGTTAAATTGAGACCTTTGGATTTATGTTGTGCTAGACACTCATGATCATTTCAACTTCTTTTTGTTAATCACTCAATTTAACTACATTCTTTCATGTATTAATAACATATTCCCAAGCTTTGTTTTTCTATTGGAGCTTCTACTAAAACTCTAAACACTACTTTTTCCATTTGATTTTAGAGTTGATTGTTGGGTAATTTAATTCATGGTTAAATTACTTCATTAAATTATCGAACAAGGTTTGTGAGCTTGTGAAGTATATGTGTACTATATGTTCTGGGATATATATTTTCAATTAAAGAAGCCTAATCTAATTGTGAAATGGAAATTAAACCTATATCTCACAATATTTTAGTAAGGATAAGCACACGTTCTCCTTTAGATCTATATCAAATTCAAGATTTGGAAATAAAATGAATTCAAAGCAAACTACGCTAATATGAAAGATTCAAAATATATTCTATGAAGCAAGGAAATAAAAACTATTCTACTGAACAAGAAATAAAGTCTAGTCTATCGAGCTTGAAAAGTAAATTTATTCTATGAACTTTCAAAAGAATATCTAAACTATTTAACTTAAAAGTAAATTTATTCTATGGAAATTTGAAGCAATTCTATTCTAAAACAAATTTATAAATCTTAAAACAAATTAATTGAAGGGACTCGAAAGGAAATCTACTTATCAAAAGGAATCAAAGCTGTTCTAAAACTTGGAATTGAAGTTATTCTAAAAAGCAGCGATCGAAAAAAAATTACGTGTTGACAAGATTTTAAGTGCAAAAGCCTTCAAAGATTACCAATGTGTGTATTTAGAACCAAAACAATTCATGATCTATAAAGCATAAACTCGATACTAATCAAACTAAACAATTAAATTTTAGACTAAGTAGAGAAAGGAAATCTTTTTGGTATTTTTATTTATTGTCAAGCGCTTGAGCTGGAAGAACCAAAGGTAGATAAGTAAAATTCTAATTCAAAAGACAAAGCATTCAACTGAACTAAATAACTAAAGGAAATGGATTCTAATCTAATTGAACAACGAAAGAACTCAAATCAAAGCAATGAAAGACAACTATACTATCCCCCACACATCATCAGGGGTCCCTCCTGGTGAGTGCAAGATGCTTAAAAATGCAAATCATGAGACTTTGATTTGCCAACACGATCACAAATTTTCCATGAACATAAGCTTGTATTACTTGAAATGTGAAAATAGGGTCTACAACAAGAAATGATGATGATCACAATACATAACTTAATTCGATGTCTCACACTTTCAAAACGAAGCGTTTTTATAATATCTTATGGATTAACAACTTAACAAACTAATACCAATAAATGAGTATTGAGTTTGACATCTAGATTTTTAAATCAAAATAGGAATTTTACTCTCATGATTCGCTACTGAAGGAATGAATCATGAGAGAGTATTTTATTGACACATCATTAGATGAAATCATAGTCTTTCAGATCTCAATCGCTTGATATTTTCCACTCTCACTTGATGGGAGAGTTGGTTCCTTCACACTTTGCACAAAACTAGTATTCTAAAGTTGCGTTGACTTCTAGTTTCACCAATGAGATTCACTCATCCCGTGAGCTTCCAATTGTGACCAGTAGGTGGATGTCCATGTAGGTGACATTTGGAAATTGTTCATGTGTCTTGGTTGTCCTCTAACACGCGCTAACCTAGAGAACTTAGGATTTGGCTGCAAAAATTCAAGTTAGCTACAGAAATTGCAAAATTCAGTAGCTATAGCATAATTTAAACAAATTTCAAAAAGAAAACATAGACTTTAAGCTATTGATGGATGATTACCTTTTAATTTGAAATTTTCATGACCTGGATGACCTTTAAGATGAAATGAAGTGAAAAATGTGTAATAAAATGGATGAAAAAGGAAAAATGGATTGTCCAAAGAAGTATAATTCGGAAGTTCAACATTCCCCCATGTTGAAGGTGTTGCATGTCCTCATGCACAAAATTTTAAATCTTGTATGGATGTCCTCAAAATAGTACGACTGATGCCTGAATCAACACATCTAGATTGGTCTTTGTTCTTTTGGTCTTTACATTCAACGACCACCATGGTTTCCTCATTAAGATTTTCCCTTGTAATGCCCTGACTTTTTGTTTAAGAAACTTATTGTTTGCTTTAAGTTTTTTGTTCTTCTTGTTCCAGTAACATATCCTAAGTAGCATAGTGTCATTCTAAGCTTTTATTACTACACTCTCATCCTTTATGTGCTTATTCAACACTTCTAGCTTATAAACCTCTTGTTTTAAAGATTTAATGATTTCTTGATCTCTAGGAGGAGTATGAATTTTTTGTTCAGGTGGATCAAATATAGGAACATTATTGTGTAAAGAATCATCATGAAATTTTGGATCCAGAGGAAAATTTACCCTTTGTTACTTCTTTCTCTCCAGAGTATCAAAATAATTATAAGCTTATTGTTGGAAAAAAGTTATTTCTAGGATCTTCCTTGAATAATTTTAATCATTTAAAGGTTTTTTCAGCTCCTTTTTTTCTACCTTTTCGATCTCATCAAGGTGTGTGGTCTCTAGTGGCCCTTGACTTGCTTGCTTGGTCATCCTGTTGGTGATTCTTTTACTCCTTCTTGGCTATTGTCTTGGTTTTGTCATGCTTTGAATGCCTTTCCTCTTATTGCTCTGCTTTCTTTACTCGTCTTTGCTCTCTTTTGATATCTTTGTTTGTTCTTTCTTTTAACATTTTATGATTTATTTGTATTCGTCTTTACTTGTTTCGTGAATTATCTAAGTGGAATATCGTCTTCTACATCTTCATTATTTGTAACCTTTGTATTTATTGTAAATTTTGTGGCAAACTCTTCGTTATTCCTTATTTTAGGCTCAAGGTTAGGATTTATAGAAACTTCGTTTTGTTTTCTTAACTTCTTCCTCTTCAACGAAAAGAAATCCCATCGTGGTGGATAAGAAGTTTCACCTTCGAACTCTCCCTTTAGACAAGGTTTCAGTGGAGAAATAAGCTATAGAATGGGTGAAATTTGGCAATGGTAGGGTTATAATGACATGGCAGTGGTGGTATTAAAATAAAATTATCCCTCTTAAATAAATGATCTCCCACGATTTTTGTAGATCTGATTTTTTTAGAGATACAAATTAATGGGGTATAGGATATGGGATATGATTGTAATCATGAAATAAATGTAGGTCATCAATCTAGAGGTTTATTAATAATATGCCAATAAATCCATCAACTCAAAGAAATCTATGATTTACTTTAATGAAATTGATTCATTATTTCTATATTTGCCACATAATGCATACCTTAATGTTGTATCTTTATTTTTTCCTTCTTGTAGGTCCATGAGGTATCTTAGAAAAAATTGGTTGCGAAATGTGGAATCAACTGTCAAATGTTGACAATTCTGCAATTTTGTCCTTAATGTTGGTTTTTGCTGCTTCAAGTCTTCTTGATGTTGATTGTTGATAGTGGTTGATGAAGTTTATGATTGTTGGAAGTTTTGTTTAAAAGATAAGCAAAGTCTTCGAAGATATTTATTTGAACTTGAAAATTTTATTTTGCAA
Source organism: Pinus tabuliformis (assembly GCA_031772625.1). Lineage (NCBI taxonomy): Eukaryota > Viridiplantae > Streptophyta > Pinopsida > Pinales > Pinaceae > Pinus > Pinus tabuliformis. The sequence goes on along the minus strand of CM062806.1, from coordinate 571,616,803 downwards.
AGAAAGAGAGGGATAAAATAAAATGGGAAGAAAGAAGGAAAATGAGGAAATCTAATTTGCCAAAGATCCATTGGTTTTCAACTAAGTTTCCTGCATATGAATGTTATCAATGTTGGTTTCATAACTATGTTTTTTATTATTTTCTTTTATTTTTCTTTTTTGAATCTTTTTTTTTTTCTTTTTTTTTTTCAAAGAAAAAGAAAGTACACTTCTTTTGGTCAAGTGGTGGAGGAGGAGAATCTCCTTTTCCTACCAATCTCAGATCAGAATTTTCTTGCAAATTTTTAACAAAATCTTCTCTTGCCAAAGGCTTATGATATAACTTTAATCTATGCCTGTTGATAAGGAAGGTGATCTTTACTTCATCAATAGTCATAATTCTAACTTCTCCATTATCAAAAAAAGTTTTTTATTTCATAGGGAACAAGCCAATGTGTTTGAAATTATCCTTGAAAATATTTAAACTTGGAGTCAAAGAGAAGAGCCCAATCAACTGGCTTAAAAAAATTATTTTGTGAATTTATCATGCCATCTCATCCTTTGTTGTTGGATTATTCTTGTTCTTTATATGGCATCTTGTCGGATCTCATCTAGTTCATTCAGTTGTGCCATCCTCTACCCTTGGGATTTAAATAGGTCAAGTCCCAACTTTGTTTTTGTCTTGAAGGTTTCTGCTTGGAATTCAATTGGGATCAAAACTTGCTTCCCATAAACAAGCTCATAAGGAGTATGTCCTGTAGCATTTCTCCATGTGGTATGGTATGCCCAAAGTTCTTTTGTAAGTCTATCTACCTAGTCCATTCTATGCAAGTGTACAATCTTGGTCAGTATAGCTTCAAGTACTTTGTTGGTGGATTCCACTTTCCCATTGGCTTTTGGATGGTATGGAGTAGATTTACAATGTCTAATATTGTACTGCTCCATAATCTTTTGCATCAGTCTTGATGTAAATTGAGCACCCTGATCTATTACAATTTCTCTTGGAACACCAAATCAAGTGAAAATATCCTCAAAAATAAATGTAACTACAACATTTTTAGTAGCAAAAGTAAGTGGCTTAGCTTCTACCCATTTTGTAACATAATCTATGCAAACAAGAATGTACCTTTTTCTATTTGGATGGAGGATTGATTGGTCCAAAAAAGACCAGAGCCCATTTCTCAAAAGGATCTATTAGTACCTATGGTTGTAGAGACATCTCATATTATTGAATAGGTATCCCCATTCTTTCGCATCTATCACATATTTTGACATATTCCTTGGCATCCTTAAAGAGAGAAGGCCAATAATATCCCAAAAGAAACACTTTGTATCCAATTCTTCTATTAGCAAAGTGTCCTCCACATGGTTCATTATGAAATGCTTTTATATCTCAGGTACCTCGTCTTCTTGAACACATCTTCGGATGATCAAATCAAGTCCAGTTCAATACAATTCCCCTTTTATCTAGGAATAGGGTGCACTGGGTTTAATGACTTTTTGCTTTTCTTTGGTTGACAATTGAGGAGGAAATTTCCATTTAGCTAAATAGTTTGCAATATCTACAAATTAAGGAGTTCTAGTGGATACTACGAAAATATATTCGTCAGGAAAATTATATATTACAGGAGTATCATTATTATCATTTTGCATCCTAGAAAGGAAATCAGCAATTGTGTTTTCCTTTCTTGGCCTATCTAAAATGGTAATATTGAATTCTTGCAATAATAAAAGCCATATAGTGATCATGCCATTAGTAATTGGTTTGTTCATTAAATACCTAATAGCAGAATGATTTGTATGAATGAAAGTTTCATAACCAGTGATATAATGTCTAAACTTATTAATGGCATGAACAATAGCTAAAAACTCTCTTTTTTGTAACTATGTAATTTAACTCTGCAAGAGTCAAATTTTTACTTGTATAATAAATAGCATAAGGATTCAAGTCTTTTTGTCCCAATACAACTCCCAAAGTTGTATCTGAAGCATCAGTTGAAATATGAAATGGGAGAGACCAATTTGGTCCTCTTAAAATTGGTGCTTTAGAAATTTTATATTTCAATGATTTAAAAGCTTTTTGGCAGTTAGAATTCCAAAAAAAATCACAATCTTTTGTAAGAAATTTAAAAAGTGGTGAAGTTATTTTTGTGAAGTTTTCTATAAACCTTCTATAGTAACCTGTGAAATCGAGAAAACTTCTAACATCTCTTTGACATGTTGGTACTGAAATTTTGGAAATGACTTCAACTTTTGATGTATCCACCTTGATTCCAGCACCTGAAATATGATGGCCCAAAACAATTCCTTCATTAAACATCATAAAACATTTTTCATGACTTAATGAAATATTTTCTTCTTTGCATCTAATGAGAATTTTTTTCTAATTTTTCCATAGCTTCCTCAAAAGTATTTCCATAGACAGTAAATTCATCCATATAAACCTCTACACAATCATGGATCATGTAAAAAAATACTTAATACCGCTCTTTGGAATGGAGCAGGTGCATTACATAAATCAAAAGGAAGTAACTTGTAAGCATACGTACCCCATGCACATGTAAAAGTTGTTTTTTCTTTGTCTTCACGTGCCAATTGTATTTGATTATATCCATTAAAGCCATTAAGAAATGAAAAATATTTCTTCCCTCCTAAAGTATCTAACACTTAATCAATAAAGGATAATGGAAAATTAACTTTTAGAGTAGCTTTGTTTAATTCTCGATAATATATGCATACTCTCCACTTTCCATTCTTCTTAGGCACAATCACCAAGGGTGAAACCCATTGGCTATCTAATATTGGATAAATGAAATTCACATTAAGCGATTTTTGTAATTCCTCTTTAACAATTTCTCTCATATTTGGATTCATCCTTCTCTGAGGTTGTCTAACTAGTTTGGAATTTTCTTGAATGTAAATATGATGCATATATGTATTTGGATCAATACCCTTCGTATCAGTATATTACCATGCAAATGAAAACGAATGTTTTTGTAGCATCTTTGCCAATTGTTTATTTTGAAATTCTTCCAAGTTATTATTAATTTTTAATGTTTTACCTAGATAAATTTCTATTAAAGAATTTCCAAACTTTTCCATAGAGTTTAATTATATTTTGGATTGTCTAGATGAAAAATATTAAATTCCACAATCTTCCTAAAAAATTTGATATAACATGTGTACATAGTGATTTTATTAACAATATGAAGAAAAATCATGATCGTTCATTAAATTTACTAATTAATCCCCTTCATCATTTTGTGAAATAGTCAATATTGGTTGAATGTTTTCAAAGTCTTCATCATCATCATCTTCAATCCAAACTTCATTTTCTACTTCAGTTATTGTTTTTGCAAGTGGATATAATGTGAATTTCTTAGTAGAATTTCCATTACAAATGAACATATATCCAGATGTAAAACTTATGAATGCATCAGTTGTTGCTAAACATGGTCTACCAAGGATCAATGGGTGTTCTCCTAGATTTTTTTAGGAGTTAATATCATAAGGTCAATAGGGTACTCCCATGAATCTAGGGATATTGATACATCTTCTAATATGCCATCAGGTTTAATAATAGACCTATCTCCTAATTGCAATAAAGTTGGGGTATATTGAAGATTAGGTAACCCTAATTGATTCATATTATTCTTACTCATGATATTAATAACTGCACCTGATTCAATCAAAGTGTTTAGAATTTTAATACTGATGATGTGGATTCTCACAATGGGGGTACCTGGATCTAAATATTTTTCAATGATTGGTTTCCCCATCATAATATCTGCAATTTTTCCTATCAATTGAATCTTTTTAATGTATTTTATTTTTCTTCCTAGTTTCTTGATACATAAATCCTTTATTACTTTTGCAAAAGTGGGCATTTCCTTTATAGAATGAAGCAAAGGAATTTTGATTCAAATATTCTTCAATTCATCTAGCATGTTATAATCAAGTAAAAGTATTTGGCTTTCTATTCCTTTGTCAATTTGAAATCTCTCTAAAAAGGGAGGCTTTTGTAAGGAAACAAAAGTTTGTTAAGCTCTAGTAATTGTTGGAGCTCGTTTTATTTGGTTTCCATCTAATTGCGTAGGAATATCTTCCTTTGGAGGGGTCTTTTCTTGATCAGGAGATGTCTCCTTTTCAGGAATTTTATCTCATTGTATTCTTAGATGACAACTGGTGGTGTTTTATTTTGCAATACTCAACCAAATCTAAGTTGAACAACATTTATAACTAGAGGATCTATCTTACAAGCTTGGAAGTTTTAACCTTCAACATTATAAATGGGTTGTTGAGGTGCTTTATTATTTAGATTGGGGAGTGATTATGTGGGTAGTTGGTTAGATTTATGAGGAAATGGAGTGGATGGTAATGGAAGGGGTTGACTTGAAGTCAATTGAGGTTGGAATTATGGTTGACTAGGTTGTGGTGGTTGGGGAGGAGAATAATATTGAGGTTGGTATTGAGGATATGGTTGTTGGAAAGTTTGAGGATACTAGGGATTCCTACCATAAGAACCTTGCCAACCTTGTGACCAGGATGGGTTTTGTGGTTGAGGTGGCCAAGTTTTCCATGGTAAAGGTGTATTCCAATTACTTTGTGGTTGTGCATAAGATTGATATTGTACATTGGGATCTTGTGCCATACCTGTTTGTCGAGGTTGCCAAGGTCTTTTGGGAGAAACATAACAAAGTGGTTCAGTTTGACTTGTCCCAACTTCTTCTTGGAAAACAACTTTAAGTCTAGGTATTGAAGGGCACTCCTTTGTAGCATGATTTTTTGCACATATAACACATATTTCAACACTATCAAGAGGACATTCTCATAATGCATGCTTTTTCCTACATCTAGGACAAAAAATAGACAATGCAACATTTTTAGCCTTTTTCTTGTTTTGTATCCTTAGCATATCTAGTTGTTCACTAAGATTTCCAAGAATATCAATTTTAAAGTTATCAAGCAAATTACCTAATTCTGCTCTACTTACTGTACCAGATGCAGATTTGCTTACCCTTGACATGATTGGATCTCTTGGATTCTTGCCATATTTTGATTTTCCTCTTGAGATGTGTTTGCATAACTCACAAATTTCTTGAAATGACAATTGAGAAACATCTCCTTTACCCATTAGGTTGAGAAGATCAATCCATTCATCCCTTATTGCTTTTAACAATAGATTTTTTAATGTGCCTTCTTCTAAATTATGCAATTTATATCTTTTGACATTGTAAACAAATCTCTCCACCAAATCTTTGAGGCTTTCATCCTCTTTTTGGGCCATCTTAAAAACTTCATCCTTAAGGTCACGGTGTATGCAATAATCTTTGTATTTTTCTAAGAATATTATTTTCATATCATCCCATGTCCTGATAGAATGTGTTCCTAGACCCATGAACCATTTAAGACCCCCATATTTTAAAATAACAGGAAATAATATCACTATTTGATTGTTAAGTAAATAACCATATGATCTGCATAATACCTCAAACTCAAAAAGGAATGTTTCTGGATCCTCAGTTCTTAGCCCATGGAAGTTAGGGAGGATAGATGGGGAATTTTTTTCATGGTAGCAGTGGTATCTATATCTAAAATAGGGAATCCAAAAGGATCATCTTTAAGAAAATCTCCATCATCTCCTCTTCCACCTCGACCTCCTCTACCACCTCCTCCTATTCTACCTCTTCCTCGACCAATTCTTGGTCTTTCCTCTTCATTATGTACTTCTTCTTCTTCACCTGCCATTGTAGGTTCTTCAGAGATAATATAAGGTTCAATGATAGGGTTATGTGAGAACCTAACCTAATTCTTCTAACTAAACCAAATTTATCATTTACTAAACACAATAAAAAGGAAAATAACCTATTTATATCTCAACATTTATTTTGATAATATACAAGTAAATTTTATTTACAACATATTAAACAAGTAAGAAATTTTATTTCTGTAATTTACATAAGTAATCAACAAATGGAAGAATACATGTATCAGTAGCTTGGTTAGGATGCTCTTGACTTTGTTGAGATGCTAATGTTGGGCTACCCAACTGAATTTACCTCCCAGCCAACTAGGAATGATTTCCTAAACTAGGGAACCTCCATAGGTTCCCTCACCCTCCAAACCCAAGTCCAACCAGTTGTAGTGTGTCCAATTTAAAACCAACACTGTCCAATATATCCAAGTTTGATCTCTCTCATTTTTATCTCCATTCTCTCCATTCTTCTCTCATCACATTCCTCCTCCCAAAATAAAATCCTTTGATGCCAAAATAAAGAACAAGGATCCCCCCCCCCACGCCATCCACTTCTCCTCTCATCCTCCTTCCCTTTATGTCTCTTTCTCTCATCCACCTCAACAACTTAACATTAATTCCATGACTACCCCCTCATCCTTTTAATTTAATAACCTTGACTTTCCTTACCATATCTTATCCAAAAGTAGATTTGAGATGACACTTTGGGAATAGAAATATGGATATTTAATTAAAAATAAATAAATAAAAATAAAAAATAAAAAATAAATAAAAATAAAAAATAAAAAAATTGGAGAAGACCATATCTTATCCAAAATTAGATTTGACAAAACATCTCAGGAATAGAAATATAGATATTTGATTTAGAAATAAATTGGAGAAGACCATATCTTATCCAAAAGTAGATTTGAGAAGACACCTTGGGAATAGAAATATGGATATTTAATTTAGAAATAAATTGGATAAGACCATATATTATCCAAAAGTAAATTTGAGAAGACACCTTGGAAATAGAATAATAACAAATAATAAAAGTCATATTAGTATAATAAAATTACAGATTCACAAGTTATTACTTAATAATTATAAGTCAATATTTGTAGATTAATTAAACAAAAATCAGAATTAGCCTGATAGGATCAATTAGGGCATTACATATACCCCTCCTTCAGAAAACTTCGTCCCGAAGTTAGAGTGAAAAGGACACAAAGAGTTTGAAAGAATTTTGACAATAAGGCATAACAAAATAGAGAGAGATATAGTAGTTAAATTAAGTAAGTCAAGCAATTATACCATTTCCCTTCAAGAGTCTTCCAACTAACCTATAGCCTCCTTTCCTTCCTACCCTGCTTTCGCTCCCATCCTATCCATCCTCTACTGCAATATACTATGGAATTAGTTATACCGATCTAGCCATGGATAAAACCAATATGGGAGAAGTGTCGACTATATCGACCTAACTTCCCCAACAGGAAACTGGAAATCGTCATCACACATCGAGGGGAGTGTGACCATCATTGCACTCCCATGATTTCAGGCTTGGAGGTTACACAGTGGTAAATGCCTCCACCCCTCCTCAAATATAGGGTCAACACCCTAATATGGACCACACTACGGCGTTGGTTGGATACTTGTCATCGAATAATTCAGTTAGGCAGTCATGTCACCTGCAATCTGCACTTTACCCATGTCATAATATTTCATTTCAAGAAGATACAAAATGTAATAGAACAATGTCAATCATACCATTCCTCATTGGATGTCTCGACAGCTCCCCCCCCAATCAATAGCATCAATTTTGGTTATCACATAGTCCTTTCCAATCTGTAGGTTAGTTCTCATCCATGCATATACATAACAACAAAATATATATATAGACAAGTAATCATAATTATCATGTTATTAAGTTTGGTATCCACATACCCAATTTTTTTTCATTTAATAGCAACATGTTGGAAGTAAATTTTACATCATGTCAATCATAACTTTGATTTCATTCATTAGATAAATCATATCCAAATGAGCCATAAATCAAAAACATCACATAACATATAAGTCATATATCAAATAATTTAATCAACAAAACATAATTCATCAAGTTTTTTATATAAGCAAGTTCATCTATCCAATTGAAATGCATCAATATTACCTAGCGTGCATAAATAAACACATAAATACAAATAGAGCCTCAACACAGGTAGCTATCTAGGTAAAAAATGGGCATCACAAATGGTCAAAATAAATTAAAGGTATGTAAATGGAGGCTCAAATTCTTAACTTGTTACTCATTAAGAATGTTAAGTGTACTAGGAGGATTAAACATAACATGAACCCCAATTTTTTTTATATGGCATAAAATGTGAAATTATATAGTGTGCTTGGGTGTATAAAATGTAAAGGCATCTAATGTACCGAATTTAATCAATATAGCAAGGGAGCTTATGGGTTCTCTAATCTCTACTAGCAAAGGGGGTTTGTCTTCTGGACTAGAGTCATTATTTGGTTTTAAGGAACAAAATTGCTTGTATGATTATATTATAGTTAGACAAATGTAGGTATTTGGCCAATAAAATTTTTTTGAGTGTTATAGGCATGACTCTTAAACAAGGGTTTAGAGAATTTGCAACAAATGTTTGATAGTATGTGATTAGGTTTTAGAGTGCACTAATAGCCAAGGAATTTGATTTGTGGAATTCTAGGCTTCCTTGGCATTCATATCATATTTATAACCCCTTTTAGTGGAACCAAGTTGTTTATTTTTTTTTTCAATAGGGATCTCTCTTCTTCTAGAAATAATAATGGATTTTTCAAATGAGTTAAGTTCAAATATTCTAGTCTCTATCTAGATTTCTATTTGCATATTTGAAACCTAAATGTCACACACTAGGATTGTTTGCCTTAGACTTGAGGACTTGAATTTTCTTACTATATTCTTCAATGATCAACTCCTTTTGAAAGTAGTGCATAAAATGAATATTATAGAGCTTATCCTAAGTATTGTCTATTCTCTAAGTTAATACATATGCAAAATGTCTAAAATCCCCTCTAAGGTATGGTGTACAAATTAATGTAGATTCAAAATTGCTCATGAAATTTACTAAATCACAAGATTTGAAGCTACTCTACTCATCTGCAGAAGTTAATTCACCTTCTAAAACAATAATCATTGACATGCAAAAGGAACCATCACACATACACAGAGATTTATCTAGGGGAAAGCAATCGCTAAAAACCCCTTACTATATGTATTGCATTAATCAAAGAATCTGGATGAATACAATATGCTTGCTCAAGCTTGAGCACAACCTGCACCTGTATCTTCTATCCTCTGCATGACTAACTAAACCTAGCCAATACTTAGCCAATTTTCAAGCCCTTCAAGCTCCTAATTCCTTGCGTCGTTCCCTTGGAATTAGGCCCCTATTTAAAAGGAATTTTCCTCATCTAGATTGTGCAATTCCTTTAGGTCAATTCTCTGACTGCATGCACCACCTGTACAACTTGGAATAGTTTACAATTGATATTACACTACCCTTGAACTCCAATCTCAACTGGATAACTCGAATTCTCTGCATGCATGAGTTAATTTAGGTTGATTGATTAGTTATCTGGATGATCACTCAGTGTGGATGAAGTTCCACTTCCACAACTTGACCTTCCACTAGTTCCTCTGTTAGTTAGAACTAATTTAACTTACCTTAACTAAATTTAACTAAATTAAACTGTTACAACTGAAATTAACTCAACCTAGGCTCCTAAAATTTAGGAATCACTACACACAACTAAACTTCATGCCCTTACTCGAATTAATTGAGATAGACTCCTATCTTTTAGGAATTAACTCAAGTAAATTGAACTTCAACTTATTCACTTGAATTAAGTGTTCTTAACTGAGTGACAAGAGCCATCTCACCTCAGTTAACTCCTCCAAGTTGTTTGTTAATGTGGAATTTCGAATTTCCTCAATTTAATTAAGGCAAAATCAAAATTGAGACTTTCTTGTTGCATTTTCAACACTCCCTCTCAGCAAGAAAGGGATTATCAACTACCCCAATCTTACACATGTGGAATGTGTTGCACGAAACACTTCTCTCTGTTGCTACTACTACTGCAACATATGCAACTGAGAAGCATCCAAAAACAAAAATTATCATTGAATCAATCTGCAACTGTCTATTAGGAAAATTGTGTTGTTGTTGACTTTGTTATTGAGCCTTCTGCTTTGCCTCTGTAATCCTAAGTATCTGACTGAAATTGATCCTCCTGCTACTAAATATCGTGGGCCCCTATAGCAAGTTAATGATCGATGAGACAAACACACCTCCATGGACCCTGCCCAAATTTCTACAACTCATGGACTAAGGATCTACATTGCTCCACCTCACTCTGGGAGGTATAGCAGCATGTTCTCCCTCTTCCCACTTGGCTTGAACTCTCCCCTTGTTGGAGGTATTTGCTTGAGTGGATGTCTCCACTATGCCTCCTCTTTGCTTCTCCATTTATGGTTGCTCCACAACTTCCTGAGGCTTCTTCTAAGGTTGCATGTTGAGATGTCTAACATGCTCCCTCTCAACCACCACATCTCTAGTATCCGCCTTGCTCCTAAAGGCTTTGCATGTGTCTTCTACATACAGGTTCTTTACTCAAACCCCAATCTACTTCACCTGTCCTATAGCTATGTGTCTCAGGAATGCCTTTCTTTTGCTAAAGATCACATCATAACCACGGTCTTCCAAAACTGCAACAGAGACAAGATTCTTCTTTAGACCCAAAACAAACATCACATCCTTGAGTCTGAGAGGGGAGCCTAACTCCCTCTGAAAGGTGATTGTACAAATCCTGGTCACGTTTTACCTTCCTTCGTCTTCAAACTCAATGTTCATTTGGAGATATTTCTCCTCCAAGTCACTGAAAAAATCTCTATTCCCCGTCATGTGGAATGAGACACCACTGTCCAAGTAACACATGCGCCCCATCGCTATGCTTGCCATGCATGTGATAAAAGTGAAGTCAATCTCGAACAGTGAATCCAAGGCTTCACCTGTTGTTGCTACTGCAGGCTCCTTCTTGCTTTCCTTGTTGTGTGGACACTTCCTGGCATATTGCCTGAATTCGTGACAGTGAAAGCACTTGATTTTGGAAAAGTATTTCTTCTTTCCCTCTTGGTTAGAATTAGCCTCACCTTAGGATTTCTTCCCCTTGGTATTCTTTCCTTTGTTGACTAATGAAAATTCCTCTTCCTTTTGTTTGCATGAGGTCCCATCTTTGGTATTCTGCCTTATTTCCTCTGGCACCAAACCGAACCAAAGGCGTTCCCAATTTGGTAGCTTCTCCCTCCCATTCACTGAATCCTGCTAGTTATGCCAGCTTTTGGGAAGGCCTAAAACTGTTAGGCTTACCAGATCATATTCTGCTATAGAAACACAAACTTGACCAAGTTCATCATGAGATTGTGTGAACATGCCAAGGTACTGTGGCATTGTGTCGTTCTTCTGCATTTTGATATTTTGAAGCATGTCCTTAAGTGCCAACTTCCTGTAGTCATTATTGTTCTGGAACAAATCTATCAATTCTTTCCACATTGCATACGGCATATCTTTCCCATGGAGATTGGAGACAATATGGTCTCGTACTCCCTCCAATATGATCCTCCTCACCTTGGCAACACACCTCTTCCAATCTGCTAGATTTTAAGCATCGGCTGATGTTGGTTTCAGAATATCATTATCAATGAATTCCTTCAACCCATTATCCTCCAGTATTGCCTCCATCTAGTCCTTCCATGCAACATAATTTGAGCTTCCCTCAAGGGCATACTCGAGCCTTCATCCATTGAAATCCATCTTTGCCTATAACCTGATCTGCAACCTCGAACCTCCTACAATGACAACTTTGAAATCTCTACTCTACAGTGATTGCAACTCTAATACCACGTAGAAATTAATGTGTAGATTCAAAACCACCCATGAAATTTACTAAATCACAAGACTTTAAGCTACTCTACTCATATGCGGAAGTTAATTCACCATCTAAAACAAGAATCATTGACATGCAAAAGGAAACATCACACATACACAAATATTTATCTAGGGGAAAGAAATTGATCAAAACCCCTTACTATATGTATTGCATTAATCAAAGAATCTGGATGAATACAATATGCTTTCTCAAGCTTGAGCACAACCTACACTTGTATCTTCTATCCTCTACATGACTGAATGAACCCTCCAATACTTAGCCAATTTTCTAGCCCTTCAAGCTCTGAATTCCTTGTGATGTTCCATTGGGAATTATGCCCCTATTTAATAGGAATTTTCCTCATCTGGATTGCACAATTTCTTTAGCTCAATTCTCTGACTGCATGCACCACCTATATAACTTGGAATAGTTTACAACTGATAGTACACTGCCCTTGAACTCCAATCTCAACTGGGTAACTCAAATTCTCTGGTTGCATGAGTTAATTCAGGCTCATTGATTAGTTATCTGGATGATCACTCAGTGTGGCTGAAGTTCCATTTCCACAACTTGACCTTCCACTAGTTCCTCCATCAGTTAGAACTAGTTTAACTTACCATAACTCAATTTAACTTAATTAAATTGCTACAACTGAAATTAACTCAACCCAAGCTCCTAAAATTTAGGAATCACTTAACACAATTGAACTTCATGCCCTTAACTCTAATTAATTGAGCTAGACTCCTATTTTTTAGGAATTAACACAAGAAAACTGAACTTCAACTCATTAACTTGAATTTAGTGCTATTAACTGAGGGACAAGAGCCATGTCACCTCTGTTAACTCCTCCAAGTTGTTCGTTGATGTGTAATTTTGAATTTCCTCAATTTTATTGAGGAAAAAACAAAATTGAGACTTTCATGTTGCATTTTCAACACTCCCTCTGAGCAATGAAGGGATTATCAACTACCCCAATCCTGCACCTTTGGAACGTGTTGCATGCAACACTTCTCTTTATTGTTACTACTACTGCAACATCTACTAAGCAGCATCAAAAAAGAAAAATAATCATTGAATCGATTTGCAACTATCTACTGGGAAGTTGTGTTGTTTCTGACTCTACTGTTGAGCCTCCTTCTCTGCTATCAACACTCCTCTGCACTCCTCAATATTTGGCTGACATTGATCCTCCTGCTACTAAATATTATGGGCCCCTGTAGCAAGGGTAATGATCCATGAGACAAACACACCTCCATGGACCCTTCCCAAATTTTTGCAACTGTTGGACTAAGGATCTACATCGCTCCACCTCACTCCTGGAGGTATAGCCACATGTGCTCCCTATGACCACATGGATCTAACTCTCCCCGTGTTGGAGGTCTCTACTTGAGTGGATGTCACCACTCTTCCTCCTCTTTGCTTCTCCATTTGTGGTTGCTCCACAATTTCCCGAGGCTTCTTCTGAGGTTGCATGTTGAGAGGTCCAACATGCCCCCTATCAAGCACCACATCTCTAGTCTCTGCATTGCTCCTGAAGGCTTTGAATGCATGTTCTACCTGAAGTGCATACAAGTTCTTGACTCGAACCCTAATCTGCTTCACCTGTTCTGTAGTTGTGTCCCAGGAATGTTTTTCCTTTACTGAAAATCACATCGTAACCATGGCCTTCCAAAACTACAACAGAGACAATATTCTTCTTTGGAATGAGAACAAACATCACATCCTTGAGTCTGAAAGGGGAGCTTGACACCATTTGAAAGGTGATTGTACCAATCTTGGTCGCATTGTACCTTATGTCGCCTCCAAACTCAATGTTCATTTAGAGATCTTTCTCCTCCAAGTCACTAAAAATTTCTTTATTCCCCGTCATGTGGAAAGAGGCACCATTGTCCAAGTACCACATGCTCCCCATCACTGTGCTTGCCATGCATGTGATAAGATTGAATTCAAGCTTGAACTGCAAAGACAAGGCTTCACCTACTACTACTATTGCAGGCTCCTTCTTGTTTGCCTTCTTGTGTGGACACTTTGTGGCATAGTGCTCGAATTCATGACAGTGAAAGCACTTGATTTTGGACAAGTCTTTCTCCTTGCCCTCTTGTCTGGAATTAGCCTCACCTTAGGACTTCTCCACCTTGGCCTTCTTTCCTTTGCTGACTAATGCAAATTCATTTTCCTCTTCTTTTCATGAGGTCCCTTCTCTGGTATTCCGCCCTATTTCCTCCTGCACCAAATCGGACCAAAGGCATTCCCAATTTGGTGGCTTCTCCCTCCCATTCATCGAATCCTGGTAGTCGTGCCAGCGCTTGGGAAGGCCTAGAAGTGTTAGGATTACGAGATCATTCTCTGCTACAGAAACACCAACTTGACCAAGTTCATCATGACATTATGTGAACCTGCTGAGGTACTGTGGTATTTTGTCGTTCTTTTGCATCTTGATATTTCAAATCTTGTCCTTGAGTGCCAGCTTCCTATGGTCACTATTGTTCTGGAACAAATCTATCAATGCTTTCCACATTGCATACGAAGTCTCTTTCCCATGGATATTGGAGAAAATATGGTCTCTTACTCCCTCCAATATTATCCTCCTCGCCTTGGCAACAAACTTCTTCCAATCTATTAGATTCTGAGCATCGGCTATTGTTGGTTTCGAAATATCATTATCGATGAATTCCTTAAACCCATTATTCTTTAGTACTGCCTACATCTAGTCCTTCCATGCAACATAATTTGAGCTTCCCTCACAGATATACTCGAGCCTTAGTCCATTAAAAGCCATCTTCTCAGTCCAAAAGAAAACCTGCAACCTCATCTGCAACCTTGAACCTATTGCAATGACAACTTCAAAATCTCTGCTCTACACTGATTGCAACTCTGATACCATGTAGAAATTAATGTGTATATTCAAAAAAACTCATGAAATTTACTAAATCACAACAATTGAAGCTACTCTACTCATTTGGAGGAGTTAATTCACCATCTAAAACAAGAATCATTGACATGCAAAAGGAAACATCACACATACACAGAGATTTATCTAGGGGAAAGCAACTACTCAAAACCCCTTACTATTTTTATTGCATTAATCAAAGAATCTGGATTAATACAATATGCTTGCTCAAGCTTGAGCACAACCTGCACATATATCTTCTATCATTTGCATGACTAATTGAACCTAGCCAATATTTAGCCAATTTTCAAGCCCTCCAAGCTCCTAATTCCTTGCGTTGTTCCCTTGTGAATTAGGCCCCTATTTAATAGGACTTTTCCTCATCTGGATTATGCAATTCCTTTAGGTAAATTCTCTGACTGCATGCACCACTTGTACAACTTTTAATAGTTTACAGTTGATAGTACACTGCCCTTGTAACTCGAATTCTCTACATGCATGAATTAATTTAGGCTCATTGATTAGTTATCTGGATGATCACTCAGTGTGGTTGAAGTTCCACTTCCACAACTTGACCTTCCACTAGTTCCTCCATCAATTAGAACTAGTTTAAAAAACCATAACTCAATTTAACTAAATCAAAATGCTACAACTGAAATTAACTCAACCTAGGCTCCTAAAATTTAGGAATCACTGCACACAATTAAACTTCATGCCCTTAACTTGAATTAACTAAGCTAGACTCCTATTTTTTAGGAATCAACACAAGTAAAGAGAACTCGAATTGAGTGTTCTTAACCGATTGATAAGAGCCATGTCACCTTAGTTAACTCCTCTAAGTTGTCTACTGATGTGGAATTTCAAATTTCCTCAATTTGATTAAGGCAAAATCAAAAGTGAGACTTTCTTGTTGCATTTTCAACATATGGCAGTCCACCTCTCACCCCAATCATGGACTACCCCATCCAAATATTGTAGTTTCACATTCAACTTGTCCTCCTAATCATACATATGTTGCACCTTGAATGATAACTTGACATTACTTTTACAACAAATCCATTTTGTGAGTTCTTCATCAAAAGTTGAAGTTGGGTTTGTCATAGTTTTTTTTTTCATCAATGATCTTGGTGGGGTATTATATTTCATTCAAAGAATTTTTCTCCTCCTCTCCCCACATAGAGACTTTATGATTGTGCAATGAAGACTCTAGACCATGTTCCATGGCCATTTTCCTAGGACTTGTAGCCATATCATCTCTTTGATTTTTTCTATGAATCCTTTAAGTTTTTTCTTTTTTTAACTTGATTATATAAAGGTTTTCCAGAGATAAAATTAATGGTCAGCTAAAGAATAATTTGTACTTGGAGGGAGTATTAATGAGTATATTTTCAAATAATTTGAATGATAGAAATAAGTAAGTATATGAAGGTCAAAGTGCACTCTTTTGCAAATGCGAGGATACAATTGTTGGGTTGTGTTATATTCTTTCCACGTAGTTAATAGGGGGTTTTAAGGGCACCCGTTACCCCACTTTATGGGGTTCGAGGCAGCGCCCCGGAAAATTTTGGTTTTGGACCATATGTTAGGTTGGGCGGACCCACCTATGGTTTTGTGCATGATTTTCGCACATGTTTTTTGGACGCGATGGTTTTCGGTCCATGGTATTGGACGCGATGGTTTTCGGTCCATGGTATTGGATGCTTCGGCATGTATAAATATGTATTGTAACATTGAAAGGAACATAATGAAAAATCAAGTTGGTAGTCCCGGTTTTGGGATCCAGGGAAAAATCTCTGTGCATATGTGTTTTATGGGTTATGCTCTCGCATTGTTTATTTTCTTTGTTTAAGAATTCGTATGCAGGTAATTTCTGTACAGGGTTAAAACCTACAACAATTTTGATTTAGGACCAATCACATTCTATTTTAAGACTGGGACCAATTGCATTGTATTAAAGAGAAAAAAAAATGATTAACTTTGATGTTTTTATTGAACATGTTCGAGATATCACATTTAAGATATGATGCAAATTATTGGAAGCCAAATGTCACCCATGCTAGAGATTATAAACAAAAAATTGTTATCTCAATGTTTAAAAATACTTTTCATTGAAATTGGCATAAATAAATTAGAAGAAAACACCATTTTATGGTATAACGAATGTGTTATTAGATAAAGAACCTTGAAACATTATTAGATTTAAGTAAAAGAATAATTACTAAGTAATAAGGGGTATATTTGGAGAAAATCAAGTAAAAGTTTTTGCAATTGGAAGAAGAGATTCATGGATTCACAAATTTTAAGTAAGGAAGTTTGATCACATAAAGAGTTAGAGTTCGAGTTCCAATAAATATCATTTTAATTGTTTATGGCTATTGAAATATGGGTGCACAAAATTTATTCATGCAATAAAGGAGGTAGGATGAAATGGTATTATTCTTGAAAACTCATTGAAATTGTTATATGTCTAACAACATTTTTAACAAGTATTTGACTATGTGCCTATTACCTATTTTGTGTCCATGCTCGTGATTTTGTAATAATGTTATATAATACATTTGTAAAAATGTTATTTTTGTATGATAAAAGATATAATCTCTTGATTAGTTACTTAAGGCTTGTGTTAGAGCTATGTGTCATTATTGTATCTCTTATCATTTTACCAATATAATCAACTAATTTGAAGTGTGTGTTTATTGGAGTTTTCTTCATCCATTTCTCATATTTTTAGCAATGATCCACCATTAGGTGTGTGCCCACACTCTTTTCCTTGATTTTGTGTCTTACATTACACTTTTGTTTGGTTTATTTCTATTTTTGCAACAAAGTATTACATGTTGAGTATTGGGACATTACAAGTTGGTATTTTGGCTTCAATTATTTTTTTCGCTCTTCATGTTCATTTACTTATTTTAAATATCATATTTTTCATTTTCAATTTACCTTACATTATAGACATTTATCTAGATAAGTATGAATAACCCATTTTTACATTATATATATATATATATATATATATATATATATCCTTCAGTAGATTTTGTAGTACCCTTGGCATAAATATATTTACTTGAACATGTAATAACTAAACAAATTTTAATCATGAAGCCATAAAATCAAAATTGGGAAAATAAAGAAGGTTAGTGTTAATGCCTTGAGTATAGATAGATCTTGTTTCAAGTTTTTTTTTTTTGGTTTTTTTCAAAGGGTCTTAACCTTATAAGAGATTACAATAATATTGGACATATAGTTGTGTTCTCTTTCATTACAACATCAATAATTCTTCTATCTAAAGTTTCTCCCACAACTTGCATAAATTTTCATGGCCACTTACCTCAGTAAAACTGCATACTTCCATATTTACTTGTCTCTAAATTTATACCAAGTATTGCATAAATTATGGATGGTGTTGTTCCTTAAGAAACCAATTTCTTGGCTGTAGGGAAATTGTGCTTAATACATTAATAAATATCACTTACTGTCACTTATTGTTTGTTGTGTTCTCAAATGAAGGACCTGGAAACTTGGTTTTAAACTCTTAATACATGTATGATTAGAACATCTCAGAATGCCATTTGTTGCTAAATATAAATGATGGATGAAGATAGTTTGAAGGGGAAGCTAAAGATAATATTCTGATCTTTCACAAAAACTATTATCTATAATTTAGAAAGAAAGTGAGGACTTCAAGTATAGGAGCGCTCTTTTAAGGAACTTTAACCATATCTACATAAGTAAATAAAGACATGTTGCCTCATTACTATACTTGAAAAGAAGAAAACATAACATGACACATGACAGAGAAGCTTACAAAATTATATGCAACAACTCATGGAAACTTCTGATTCTTTCATTAATCAATGATGATATTAGGAATACAGTCCCTAGTCACTGAGTTCTCCAAAGTTCGAACCACCAACTCTTTCTCTGTAAATTTTCCTCCCTTTATACATTTGTGAAACAGTTGTTGATCTCTGCAACTGTCAAACTACTAAATTGTTCTCTAACTATCTGAATTAAAAACCTATTACAAAATTTTACAGAGGTTTAAAGACACCTCAAAGAACATAAAATAACATAAAACAACTGATTTTAAAAGAAGACAAGAATTGTTGACTTGCTCTGTTAATCCGTTGCTAAGTTTCTCTGTATATGCCTTAATCTGCGTTAATTATAATAAACTGTGTTTAACTTGTGCAAAACCTGGGCTTACGCATGTGTCAAATTTGACCAACTACCTTTTTCTTCAATTGTGGCGATATCACTAATCTTCCCTTTATATAATGAAAATAATGCAAACCTTTAGTTTACCATGAAACTCAAAAGGTATTAAATCTATTTCATAAATCCATCGAATCTGAACTCCCATCGCATATCGCAATCGGCATTTTCCATATATATCAACGTAATTTTGGACTCACGCATAAATCCTTCAAAATTGCGCTTTTTCCATTATATACTTTTATAACGAAAATATACCATAAAATGTGCTTTTTCATCACAATCGGCACAGGAACCATATATATATAAATGTTATGCAATGACCACGGACCCGACGGAACTATAAATCATAATACATATGATATCGGGTCCAGCCTGCAATCGCAAATCGGCAGAAACAACCATTATATGGCTTTGCGGACCCGACGGAATTATAGATCGGAGCGTAATCCATATTGGGTCCGGCCTGCTGTTACCGCAGACACGCCGAAATTATAAACGCAACACATAATTTTTCGGGTCCGGCCTACCCATATCGCTATCGGCATAGTTATATGTGTATGTATTAAGAATTATGCAATAACACGGACCCGTCGGCTTATAAAATATAACATATATGTGTTTTAGGTCCGCCATCGCGAGTCGCAATCAGCGGATCCCAACGTTCATGGCTCTGTGTAAGGGCAGACCCGACGAGACTTTAAACCACAATATATTTACCTTTCGGGTCTGACCCTTCAATACTTTAACACTTGTTTCTTTATAAATCCAATATATTACATATATGTATATATCGGTTATGGCTCCATTTTACGTTGCGATTTAACTTTATTACATGGGCCAATTCCTTTATACTTATTCCTTTTGCGATTTTGATATATTATAAATACCTCATTATCTTTAGTCTTTGCGGAGTGGAAAATATAAAGGATTTTAATGAGGTTGAACCCCCCTTAATGATTTTAGGCCACACATTATGATAAAATTTATAAATAAGGCTTAAATCACAATATAAGCTACAACATCTGGCTCCACCTAGGGATAGTGCTTTTGCCCCAGAAGCACTAAGAACCGCAGATCAGTGCTTTATCCTTTGGGCATGGAGTCACATATTGCTTTGCCAAGCTTAACTGTGTGAAAATCTGTACAGTGATCCCACACCAATATCTGCAGTGATTAGATGCTTGCGCTCTGATAACAAAATATTGAGAATCATAGATCAGTAGCCTTAGTTGGGCATGGAGTCCCAAAACTGTAAAAATCCTGAAATCTGACAACTGAAACCTGACAATCTTGAAGTCTGACACCTCTGCAAACCAGTTTCCAACTAGGAAAGTCACCCTTATTCATCAACTAGTGATTAAACTGAAGAACTGCAACTGGAAACCAAATGCTCAACACATGAGCTTATTTATGTACAAGTTCCTACATATGAACATGATTGACCTCAATCAGGTGAAGTCAATCTTCCAATGATACCAGATTAGCATTTGAGTGCTTAATCCAGAACCATTCTGCCAGTGAATCTTGAAAATGCCATTCATCCTGAACAAAAAATAAATTATGCATAAAAGCAGCTCACAACAAAAATTAGAAGTATATCCACCAAAAGATATGTGTAGGCTGCTGATAAATTCCTCCATGTAATCTGCCATAGGATCTTCAAAAGTATAAGAAAAAACATGTTCTTGATCAGCTCCAACAAAGAAATTCTCTATATATGAAGGTCCCTGCCCAATTGAACCTTCTGTTGGGGTAATATGTTCAGTAGAACAATCAGCAAAATCTTTAAGAAAATAATCTATGTCACTTCCATGTTTCCACTCTTCATCTCTAAGCTTTGATTGAAAATAACTTGTAATTGTAACCTCGGGAAGAAAAAGGAATTTTTTCACATTACTATATGACATACAATCAAGTTCAAATAGATTGTTTACCTCTGATCCATGAGCATCATTGTGTTCTTCAATGCACTGATATACAATCTCTTTATCAACTTCCTTTTTACATGAGATAGCCTCTTTTGCTATGATAAATGGCTCAATATATTGTTGTCCAACATATTCCACTTGCTGGTTTCTTCCTGTAGGTGCAACATCTAACTGATGAACTTGAAGGGCTTTGTCCTGTTCCTCATTTAAATCATTTTCATTATAAATAGGAGGATCATCAAACTCATCAAAATAAGATCCCTGGGGATTTATTTGCAACTTAATTGTTTCTTCCTTTTCTTGACTGTTGAGCAGAGATTCTTGATGCATGTTTGAACTTTCCTCCATCTGAATACTCTCTTGATTTTCTTGAAACGGAGTCAACTGATTCTCTGCTTGGGAGATTATTGAAGAAAATTGTTCTATAACCCTCTCCACATCATTTTGAGAAAGTGATAATTCCTCGCTTTTAGAGACCTGCTCATAACTCTGAATGCTCGATATACTATCAACAAAATCATTAGTTTCATCGACAAGATTATCTTGAACCTTTAAAGTTTCTTTAGCATCATAATATTCACAACAACCTTCAAAAAGAAACTTGTGTGGATAATAAGTTTTACAAGAAGAATTAAACATTGAATGGAAATCTTTCAAAGATGAAATGCTTGAAAGAGGCAGAGACCTGAA
Organism: Pinus tabuliformis; assembly: GCA_031772625.1. Taxonomy (NCBI): domain Eukaryota; kingdom Viridiplantae; phylum Streptophyta; class Pinopsida; order Pinales; family Pinaceae; genus Pinus; species Pinus tabuliformis. The sequence goes on along the minus strand of CM062806.1, from coordinate 571,595,379 downwards.
CCAAGTCCTAGCTTCTTGATCCAAAGAAAACATAAACAGTTTCATCTTAACATCTTCATGAATGATGCCCTGCTGCTCCATGCATTCATGAAACTCTTGGAGGTGTTGAGCTGGATCTTCATATTCCTTTCTACTGAATCTTGGAAGAAACTCATTCCACACAGAAAATGCAGGCATATCATGGGGATAGCCAGTGATCCCAGTAAAATCAAATGGATCAAATTTATGGACTAAGAATGCAGGGAGAGCCATCAAAATCCTGAAAAGAAAGCTTCAAAATACAGTGGAGTCGCCAATCAATATTGTAAGTGAAAATCACAGGTGTGAATGTACGACCAACTGCTGAAACTTGTCACTCTCAAGAATCAGCTTCAAACTTAATAAATTCAAGAAAAAGTGTTCTTATTCTATTGCTTTGCATACTGTGGTCTTTGTTACAATGGAGTCGCCTTTTATTGCTTTTATTCGAAACAGCCAAGTATTTCCTCCTTACTGAACAATGAGAGGAAAATATTGAAACCCAAGAAAAAATCTTCTTGTCTTGTCTCCCCGACAACGGCGCCAATTAATGTTTCCTTAAGAAACCAATTTCCTGGTTGTAGGGAAATTGTGCTTAAGACATTAATAAATATCACTTACTGTCACTTATTGTTTGTTGCGTTCTCAAATGAAGGACCTAGAAACTTGGTTTTAAACTCTTAATACATGTATGACCAGAACATCTCAGAATGCCATTTGTTGCTAAATATAAATGATGGATGAAGATAGTTTGAAGGGGAAGCTAAAGATAATATGTTGATCTTTCATAGAAACTACTATCTGTAACTTAGAGGAATTATGATAATGAGAACTGAATCATAGACAATATGCTGATCTTTCACAGAAACTATTATCTATAATTTAGAAAGAAAGTGAGGACTTCAAGTATAGGAGCGCTCTTTTAAGGAACTTTAACCTTATCTACATAAGTAAATAAAGACCTGCTGCTTCATTACTATACTTGAAAACAAGAAAACATAGCATGGCACATGACAGAGAAGCTTACAAAATTATATGCAACAACTCATGGAAACTTCTGATTCTTTCATTAATCAATGATGATATCAGGAATACAATCCCTAGTCTCCGAGTTCTCCAAAGTTCGAACCACCAACCCTTTCTCTGTAAATTTTCCTCCCTTTATACATTTGTGAAACAGTTGCTGATCTCTGCAACTGTCAAACTACTAAATTGTTCCCTAACTATCTGAATTAAAAACCTATTATAGAATTTTACAGAGGTTTAAAGACACCTCAAAGAACATAAAATAACAGAAAACAACTGATTTTAAAAGAAGACAATAATTGTTGACTTGCTCTGTTAATCCGCTACTAAGTTTCTCTGTATATGCCTTAATCTGCTTTAATTATAATAAACTGTGTTTAACTTGTGCAAAACCTGGGCTTACGCATGTGTCAGATTCAACCAACTACCTTTTTCTTCAATTCTGGCCATATCACTGATCTTCCCTTTATATAATGAAAATAATGCAAACCTTTAGTTTACCGTGAAACTCAAAAGGTATTAAATCTGTTTCATAAATCCATCAGATCCGAACTCCCATCGCATATCGCAATCGGCATTTTCCATATATATCAACATAATGTTGGATTCACGCATAAATCCTTCAAAACTGCGCTTTTTCCATTGTATACTTTTATAACGAAAATATACCATAAAATGTACTTTTTCATCGCAATCAGCACAGGAACCATATATATATAAACATTATACAATGACCACGGACCCCGACAGAACTATAAATCATAATACATATGATATTGGGTTCGGCCTGCAATCACAAATTGGCAGAAATAACCATTATATGGCTTTGCGGACCCGACAAAATTATAGATCGGAGCGTAATCCATATCGAGTCCGGCATGCCATTATCGCAGACACACCGAAATTATAAATGCAACACATAATTTTTCAGGTCTGGGCTACCCATATCGCTATCGGCATAGTTATATGTGTATGTATTAAGAATTATGCGATAAAGCGGACTCGCCGGCTTATAAAATATAACATATATGTGTTTCAGGTCCGCCATCGCGAGTCGCAATTGACGGATCCCAACGTTCATCACTTTGTGTAAGGGCGGACCCAACGGGACTTTAAACCACAATATATTTACCTTTCGGGTCCAGCCCTTCAATACTTTAACGCTTGTTTCTTTATAAATACGATATATTATATATATATGTATATATCGGTTATGGCTCCATTTTATGTTCCGATTTAACTTTATTACATGGGCCAATTCCTTTATACTTATTCCTTTTTCGATTTTGATATATTATAAATACCTCATTATCTTTAGTCTTTACGAAGTGGAAAATATAAAGGATTTTAATGAGGTTGAACCCCCTTAATGATTTTAGGCCACACATTATGATAAAATTTATAAATAAGGCTTAAATCACAATATAAGCTACAACAAATGTCATAATGACTTTGGATAAACATATTTATTTAAGTGTAAAAAATGTTCTAAGGAGTTGTTACATTGATTCATATGGTGTTTCAACTATTTAATTCTTATGACTGGGATATTTTAATATTATGAGCATCTCCCGGATGCGGGTGATTAAGTATCGTAAGCACGACACGCGCCATCACGTGGCCGGGTGTCACGACCTCAATGAATGGAGGTACCATGCGTTAAGGGATTTTAATGAAGTTAAGAGCGATGAAGTGAAGGCATTAATTCCTGTCTTCTCGGCTCGAGGGAGACAGTTGGGCAGCAGGGTGATGGAGGAGTTTAAGCTGAGGAGGATGGTTTGTCCGCGGGAGTATGGTGAGTCTGGTAGGGAGACCCTCCTCTGCGCAAGCAGCAATGTGAATGCAGAGCCGAGGGGTGAGACTGTTGTCTGTGAGCGCGTTGTTTGTGAGACTGTTCTCCGTCGCTGGAGTGTGAACTGGTGCTATATGCTGAATTTCCTGTTGCTGATTCTTGTTGTTCGAGAGGTGAATTTGCTCCGTCATTGGGCTCGAGGGGCGGATACAGGTAATTGGAACTGGTTCTGGAAGTGGGTTCTTGGCGCCGGTTCTTGGAGCTGGTACCCGAATCTGGTTCTTGGAGCTAGTTCCTGGAGCTCGGGGGCGTTGCGGCAGTGGACTCTTGAGGTCGGAGTCAGAGCGTGGGGGTGGAATTCGCTCTTGTCACTGGGAGCTGCTCTGGCCCTGGTGAAAGCTCAAAGCATTGAAATTGGAAGGGAATTAAGGATGCCGAGGGATAGGCCAAGAATGGGTAGTCGGAGGGGAGGAATTCAGGGCCGAGCGCCGCCAAGAGAAGACCATTACTCCCCTTCTTCTTCAATAGAAGTCACCTCGCAGCCCCGTTGGTTTCAGGATAGCAATGATGAAGTTGGAGGGCAGAAGGAAAGCAGCCCTATTGACGATGATAGCCAGAGAGAGCTTCCCATGCTCAGGTATCGCCTCCCCTGTCCGCATGTCAACTCCTCTTTGATTGTAACAATTGCTGTGGAACTTGGTATCGAGCCTCAGTTGGATAGGCGGCACTCCAGTGGAGACGAATCCCCTGTCGCTTGCCTTCCGGTAGGTGCAGACATTGGTTGGGCCCAGCCCGAGCGCATTCCAGGGCCGGGTTGGTCGGTTCCTTGTCACGCGGGTGGGCTGAGACTGGAACGCCCTGGCCCCAATTTGGACCCTGATGCTGGCCCCTCGGTGCGTGAGGCTACTCCTCTGCCTGGTCCGAGTGAGGGTAAGCAGAGATTGGAGCGCCCTGGCTCCAATTTGGATCCTGAAGCTGGCCCCTCCGTGCGTGCGGCTACTCCTCTGTCTGGTCCGAGTCAGCCTGCCCGAAACGACAGTCCTCATAAGATCATTCAGCTCTCGGATTCGGAGAACACGCTCCACTTCGGATGCAGAATTGCAGAGGAGCCACAGTCCACTGATGAAGAATGAAATTGTCATGGTAACTTCAGTTTTGTATGGGATTTTCAGATGCAATTCAGTCATATTGTCAATGTGTCGGCTTTATAGTTCAAATGTCGCATGTAAATGTCCAAGTGTCAAGTGTCTTTGTCCAATTGTCTGTATCTTTGTCTTTGTCTTTGTCTGGGTCAGCAAAAGGCCCTGGTGTGTTTATGTGCATCAAATGTTCCGTCCAGACATGGTCAGTCTTTCAATGTTATGTAACAGTGTCAGCAGTGGTACAGCAACTCACCCAATTTTGAATACATTCATTTTGGGTGCTGTAAAATGGGCAAGGCCAGGGCGCATAAGAAAATCCACTTAAGCCTTGCCCTATGTAAACTTTTTTGTATATTTGCTTTGTAAGATAATAGAAGTAGTCAAATTCAGAAAAAAAAAAAAAAAAAAAAAAATATATTATGAGCATCAATTTTTTTAATTTTTTTTTAGCCAATAATACTTATTTTAATTATATTATGAAAATTTTAATATTAATAAGCTATCAAGTTCTATACGTAATTATATGTAATTATATATAAATCTAGTGCCATGAAATTGCATGTAGACACTTCCCTCGATAATAACACTCAAGGTGATTTCAGGCAACAAGGACTTATGACACTTGAGGGTCACCTTGAACATGTTCATAAAAAAGTGTATTGGGTATGTAAATTGTACTATTAAGTACCATAAAATATCTCACATGGAGCATGAATAACATTTGGAATTTAGTCATTGTTAATGCATCTCTATGGCTCATATAATCTCTCACCATCCTCACTCAAATAAGTACAACGAAGACATAAAATTAGTAAAGGTGATTTCTTGTTGGCAAACATGTTACATTAAGTATAATATTAAGTTTATCCATATTTTAACTAAACTCGATGGAGAAACTGTGAAGTTAAATAAAATTGTCTAAATAGATTTTGAAATCTCTTGACACTTAAAAATACTTGTTAACATTGTTTTCAAAATTGCTTTACCTTTCATTTATCTCGGCAGAAAATATTAACACAATATATTCAAAATATAAGTCAGCCCAAAGTGAATCCCAATTTAAAAATTAAGAAAATATAACTTGTTAGAATGGTTGAAATGCCTTTGTTGAAATTCTTTCTACGTAGGGAACGAAGTTCTCTTTGTCGTATAATAAAGGAATTATAAAAATAAATAAATAAAAATTGCAAATAAATAAATAATGTTACACATGAAAAGAATCATAATAAATTAATTTTTAATTATTATTATTTATTTATTTTTACATATTTGAACAACATTTAATTTTATTAGAGACTACTTGGGTATCACTGTATGTTTTAGTGTTGACAATTCCATGGAAATCAAAATCAATAACTAAGAAACCATGCCCATTTAAGCCAATGCAATAATGGACAAACCAAATCCATATCCAAAAACATGAAATGGAAGAAACCTAAACCCATTGTTGGGCATTGAATTGGCACATGTTGTTGTTGGCAATTTGACACCAACACCTACAAATAACTAGAGCAAACCCATGTCGCAAAACAAAACAAAACAAAACAAAAATGATGAAACCAAAATCCATTCATAGGGATATCACATGTGAGGACTCAGAGTCCAGGATTAATTTTTTATTTTTATTTTTCAAGACAATGGCAGCGGATTCCAACAACTTCCATAGCTCTATCAGTTATCCTTGCACATGCTGCAATGCCAAGGCCTTTCGGTGCCTTCGCACATCCAATTACTATTGTTGTCACACCTCTCTTTGTCAACTCTCACAAAACCAAATATTCAAATCCTCAAGTTGTTTGCATTGTTCTCCTACAACATAAGACTTTGATCACTTATATAGCAACCTTGTAACTCTAAGGCCTTAATTTGTCTTGCATCATATTTAGTTGTTATTATCTGGGATAATATTATCAGCGTTAAGTGGATTTCAACTAATAAATAGTCATAAATATTTGAGCTTGTTGAAGTATGTCTATTGAATTAAGTTTTAATTAAAATCTTGGAAGTTATTTGGGAGGATGTTTATTGAATTGGGAGGCAAAGGATTATTGTAGGATATACACCCGATTGGGATTCATGCATATCATCAACTAGGTCCTACCTATCTTCTTGCTAAGTTTCTTGCTTTAAAGCTTAAGCCCTTAGTTGGTCATACATCGTCCTTCGTCAAGGACTTGGCTTCCTTTATTGAGGAGCTCAAGGACATCAAGTTAGACTCTGGTGACATCCTAGTCAGTTTTGACGTTATTTCCCTCTACACTTTCATCCCTATAAACGAGGCCATGGATGTGATCTACCGTCTAACTGATCCTGATACTGCTCGGTTAGTAGAGATCTGCCTCACCTCTACCTTTTTCAGTTTTGAAGGTGAGTTCTTTGAGCAAACTTGTGGGGTTGCCATGGGCTCACCCCTCTCCCCTATTGTTGCTAATCTTTTTATGGAGGATTTTGAATCTAAGGCTCTAAACTCTGCTCGTCTCCTTCCTAAGCTCTGGAAAAGGTTTGTAGATGACACCAATGTCATTTGGCCTCACGGCCAGGAGGAGTTAGATCTCTTCTTCGATCATCTTAATAGTCAATCCTCAGCTATTAAGTTCACTAAGGAACAAGAAGTTGATGGTTGCCTCCCTTTCCTTGATATTCTTATCTCGAAGAATGAGGATGGTTCCCTCTCCCACCGAGTGTTTCGCAAGAAAACTCATACGGAGCAGTATCTTCATGCTAGTTCCCACCATTTCCCAGCCCAGAAGTTGGGGGTTCTCAACACCCTTGCAACTCGTGCCCTAAGGATCTCTGATAAAAAGAGCTTAGAGGAGGAGAAATCCCATCTCCTTAGGGTCTTTGTCGAGAATGGTTACAGCAGACACTTGGGACAAAAGGCTTTCCTCAGAGCAGCTAAGAATTTGTTAACCAGAAGGGGGCCTAAAGAGCGGATTCCTGGTGTCCTCCTTCCATTTGTTCAGGGGACCACGGATAAGATTGCAAGGGTTCTTAAAAGGCATAATATCCTCGCAACGTTTAGACCTCTGAACACCATTCATAAATCCCTTAGATCGGTGAAGGATCCCATCGACCCCAAGGACATGAAAGGAGTTTATATTATTCCTTGTTCTTGTGGTATCCCCTATATTGGTGAGACTAGTCACTACATTAATCAAAGGATTAGTGAGCACGCAGCAGACCTTAAGCATATGAGAACTAAATCTTCCGCATTAGCAGAACATGTGGAGAAAACCAATCATCATGTCTGCATCGAGGAGGCTAGTGTGATCGCTAGGGTGTCCCAATTCCATCACCGGAAATTTAGGGAAGCCCTGGAGATTGAAAAAAGGCCGTACAATCTTAATAGAGAGGATGGCTGGAAGATTAGTAGTTGTTGGGTCCCTGCCCTCTCCTCCTAGTCATCTCCTTTCCCTCCCTGAATTTTTGTTATTATTTTTTCTATTTATTATTATTAGTATTATTATTTCTTTTACTTTAACTTTAACTTTATGTATATTTATTTAAATTTTACCAATATTAATTAATTAATTTAAAACCATTAGTTTTTTCTTTTTATGTCTATTTAATTAAAATTTACTAATATTAATTAATTAATTTAAAACCATTAGTTTTTTTTTTTTAAACTCTTTGTCTATTATTTTATTTTTAAGTAATCTTTTTTAAATCAATATACTATTTTTAATATTATAATAATTCTTATAATAAAGAGAAGTTAACCATTACTCCATTTTTGGTTTTATTTTTGAAGTGAACACTTTGTCTATTAAGTTTATTTTTATTTTTATTTTTCATAATATTTATTTAATGTTAATCTATTTTATAATTTCTTTTTAACTCCTTGGCGAATATATATATATATATATATATATATATATATATATATAAATATATAATTAACTTTTTATTTTAATATATATAATTAATATTTTTGTAATTGAGTCATTTTACATAATTTTTAATTTATTTCATTCACATTCATTAATATATTTACAATGATTTATATATTAATTCTAACATTGTCCCTTACATTTTAATTCTAATATAATATCAATAACCAAAAAAAAAAATCGTATTTAATTAATTAATATAATAAAATGAATTAAAATTTTATTTTTATTCTTTGACCCTGTATCAAAGTCAAGCTAGCCGTTTTCCAGTCAATTCTAGCTGTTGGTTGTTAGCCGTTAAGGCTGGATTCTCTGCCCTATCTATTTATTGTGCTTAATGAGATCTGCTCATTCAACTTGTCCTGACGATGAACCACACTGGCTGGTTCGAAACGCGTCAACAAAAATTTTTCTATGTGATTTTCGCCGAAGATCCCTCTACAAAAATCAAAAGTTGTTATCTAAGTATATGGTTGAGGAGCAATTTTCTAGTTGTTAGTTATGCTCTATAAGGAGGGTGAACGTAAACAGTATAACGCAATTCAAGTTCTCCTTCAGGGTTCTCTTGTTTCCCACTATTCCTTGGCACTTTTGATCACAAACTTTATGCAACAAAATTCCTTTATTGGTTTTTTCAACATTCACCAATAATGAAAAAAACATAAGAAAAACCCTTGGCTCTTCATGTTTCGAGTGTGCAATCTCATTATTGAAACATTATATATTAAAAAATCTCCAATATTAAAACATTATATATATAAAATAAATAAATAAACAATAAAAGGAATTAGATTGGAGGCATGTGCCTTTCACTCAAGTCAGCCTGGTGTGGAGTCCATGTGCCTCTTTTCTCAAGTCTCGCCTCAGGTGAAGTACATGTGCCTCTTGTCTCTGCAAGTCACTGCCACAATCTTCGGATTCAATAAGCTTTCAAGCATCGAAAAATTGGTTTAATTGAAGTCAGAAAGGGGAAAGGCTAAAAATATTTGGAGCATTGTAGCTTTGGTTCGAGTTTCCGGTACATTTAGATGCAAAGGGAGCCAATGCCCTCTAAGGCGAGCGGATTTTGGAGGAATACATATTTTAACATTTTAGTACAATTATGTAAAGGTTTTCGAGGAATAAATATTTCTGATCCATACATATTTTAACATTGCAGTGCAATTATGTAAAACCTCAGTGGAATTTCTGAGACTCGGCTAGAGCTTAAGGGAGAATTTGAATGCCTCACAATTTTCATGTATGTGTAGAAAGCATGTGGAATCTTTATAGTTAGGTTTTTTTTAAATATGGAATATTTATTTAAATATTAAAATATATAGAAAAATGTGTGTTGTTTAGTCAAAAAAGCAATTTTGATTTATATAAAATTTGGACAATATTTATTCAAATTGATGAATTACTTGTGGAAAATTTTGGAAAAATAGTCAAATGACTAAGTTTAGCTGCTCAAAAAAATTTTTCAATAATTATGTTGTGACATAGACTTGGATTAGGTTTCCATTTGTGTTCAACAAATATATAGAGTTCCAATAGATCGGATGTAAGCGTTTTTGTCCCACAGGATCCATAGGCTAGTTAGATTTGTAGATTGTTTCAATAAGACAATTTATTATGTTCTCTTGACATGCCCTCTTTCACCTTTTTTTTTAATCAATTAAAACCCTGGTTCAGTCTTAAAGGATGGCTTTGGTGACAAGATGAGATGGCCTCAAGTTGTCTTTTATGAGCAACCCTTTTCTGTTTTTGGGCACTTTTGGCCTCAAATTTAATTAACATCTTATTTATGTGTGTCGAAATATTATTTTTTTAATGGCTTTGATATTTAAATAGGAATACAACCTGGTTGGCAAAACACAACCAGCATTAGGCTTGCATTTCACTATTATATCTGGATCAAAATTGTTAACAATCTTTGAGCAAACTAGGTTAAGGATGATTAGCAAGAGCTTGTTCCCAACCGAAACCAATTTATGGAAGATGGATTTTTCCCAAGTAGTAAATGTTAAAAAGTGTAATTGGTGATATACTCACAGATGCAGGCACTTGATGCAACAAAGATTTTTGCTATAAATATTTGAAGGTTTTATATTTTTTCGGTTGTCAGTCAGACATGTTTAGAAAATTTCCAGTTGTTTACAAACGATGCTCCACCTCTTGTTGTTACAGGGCATCTGATGGTTTCTTATTTTCCCTCTACTAAATAAATCATGTTGTATTATGTCCGTCAAGCAAAATAACTTGATAGTAAAGGGAATACATATGGTATAGTTTATTAAGTTTGCCTAGCTATTTATTCTTATACTTTCAAAGGAGTTAACTAAGATTGTTTGAGCAACTCATGTTATCATTTTCCCTTTTCCAAGTGATCTTGAGTAGCTTTATCAACTGATCTTAGCTACAACGGCTCACCTTGACAAAGAGGGCTTCTTACACCTTGACATAGAGGGATTCTTACAAAAATAAGTATATTTGGAGATCAAAGTCACAGTGAAACCAAATTTCTCAGATTTAGAACGATGTAATGGAATGCAAGTTGGTAAACTTTTAATCAAATCCTAGTATAAATGTCATTTTTCCTTCAAGATAGATTTGGGCATAACAATCAAGAATCCCAATGGAATGACTCTTCACGGGATCTGTGCTCCAATCTATGTTAAATATAGAGTTATTTGTTTGGTTTCCCTTCAATTGTGTAAACCCCTGCCATATCCACAGAGATACGGGCATAGCAATCATGGAGTTAAGTGTTAGGCCCAACTCAAAAACATTTTTTTAAATAAAAGTCACTGAATTTAGCTCTAACTCAAAATCAATTTTTTGGAAATAAAAGTAACTGAATTTAACTCTAATTGTTTCATGTGACATCAAATTCTCAAAAATCAAAGTAACTGGCTTAATTCACTATCACTTTAAGCCAAGTCATAGTTCAAAGCAATGTCCTAGTGGAATGTAACATGCTATAATTAAATTGTTTGTACTCATGTTTTTACTTTGACATAATTTACAGTAAAAACACACGTGTTATAGAAATTTTCCCATGTGTTATAACAATTTTCCCCTAAATACGATAGCTCAAAATAAGAGTTCCATGACAACAAAGGGGTTTTTTAAAAATTCCAATTTCTTGTATCTGAAATTGACCTTTTCAATAAAAATATCTGGATTTGCTAACAAAGTGGGAGGTTGTTATACTAGGGAAGAGACCAGCATAGAGCATTCCATGAACCACTGTATTTTTGAATCATTCCCTCTGAGCACTAGCAATGTTGAAATGAATGGGGTTGCAGTCATGGTTAAGTTGTGAATAAGTCAATACTTCTTCGTGTCATGAGGTCGAGAGAAATGTTCAAGTAATTTCTATTATGAGAGGTGGGGAAATGGAGGTCAAAAACAGAGAGGTGTACTCCAAAATGCTACACATTCTTTTTAAATCAACAAAACATGCTTTCATGAAATTCAAACACAGTCTTTTTAAATTAACAAAACGATGGTTGAATTCCTTCACAATAAACAACAACATTTTCTCGGTATGCTCGCTTCATTGCAAAGCCCTCCAATTCTCAATTCTACATTTTGGAGGCACATGCTCCAAAATGTTTTAATTTTTTTTTTTTTTCTACATTTTGGAGGCACATGCTCCAAAATTATTATTATTATTATTTTCGCGTGCAAAAAAATTATAGGTGGATTTTTGGAGGCACATGCTCCAAAATGTATGTTTGTTTTTTGTTTTTTGTTTTTTTTTTTTTTTTCAATTCTACATTTTGGAGGCACATGCTCCAAAAGCGGTTTTTTTTGTTTTGCGTGCAAAAAAATTATAGGTGGATTAAAGGCAATTTTGGTGGGTTTTAGGGTCCAATTTTTTAATCTGGGCTCTAATACTATATGTGAGAACCTAACTTAGGTCTCTTAACTAAACCAATTTATTATTTAATTTAAACACAATAAGAAGAAAAATAACATATTTATAGCTCAACATTTATTTGATGATAATATACAAGTAAAAATTATTTACAACATATTAAACAAGTAAGAAATTTCATTTCAGCAATTTACATAAGTAATCAACAAATGGAAGAATATATGTATTAGTAATTTAGTTGGGATGCTCTTGAACCTGTTGAGATGCTCTTGCTAGGCTACCCGACTGAATTTACCTCCCAGTCAGCTAGTTATGATTTCCTAGCCCTGGAAACCTCCACAAGTTCTCTAGCCCTCCGAGCCCCAGTCCAACCAATTGTAGTGTGTCTAAGTTAAAACCAACATTTTCCAATAGATCCAAGATTGAGCTCTCCTATTTTTCTCTCCATTCTCTCCCTTCTTCTCTCATCACATTCCTCCCCCCAAAATAAAATCCTCCAATGCCAAAATAAAGAACAAGGATCCCCTCTCGCCCCTCATTCTCCTCTCATCCTCCTTCCCTTTATGTCTCTTTCTCTCATCCACCTCAACCACTTACTATTAATGTTACAACTACCCTCTCATCCACCTCAACCACTTATTATTAATGTTACAACTACCCTCTCATCCTCTTAATTTAATAACCTTGACTTTCCTTATCATATCTTATCCAAAAGTAGATTTGAGAAGACACCTTGGGAATAGAAATATGGATATTTAATTTAGAAATAAATTGGAGAAGACCGTATCTTATTCAAAAGTAGATTTGAGAAGACATCTTGGGAATAGAAATATAGATATTTGATTTAGAAATAAATTGGAGAAGAACGTGTCTTATCCAAAAGCAGATTTGAGAAGACACCTTGGGAATAGAAATATAGATATTTGATTTAGAAATAAATTGGTTTTAGACACTGATCCAAAAATAGATTTGAGAAGACACCTTAGGAATAGAAATATGGATATTTCATTTAGAAATAAATTGGAGAAGATCATATCTTATCCAAAAGTAGATTTGAGAAGACACCTTGGGAATAGAATAATAACAAATAATAAAAGTCAGATTAGTAAAATATATCAATATTACTTAATACTTATAAGTCAATATTTGCAGGTAAATTAAACACTAATCAAAATTAGCCTAATAGGATCAAGTAGGGCATTACAGGTTGTCTACTCTTCTTCCTCTGGTTCCTCTACCAATGGTAATTTCAAAATATTTTCCTCTTCTACTTCTTCCTTCTCACTAGGTACGTCTAACTCTTATCTTATGAGTTGTTCACCTATTGAGGAAAGACCATGACTCCTTAAGTTAGGGATGTAGGTTCTTCTACTAAAACCTATGTAGATGAAGTTGGCGAGTCCCTCGACTAATTTATGACCTATGCCCTTCAAGGAGTCTTTTTCTACTTGCAAATAATGGAATGTGTGTATCAGAATGTGGTGTGGCACTACGTGGTCTTGCGGGGGTGGTTGGTGATGTTAGTATTGAACTATGTCCTCTAATTACAAATCTACCCCTAGAATCTCATTCTTTATATATGCATCCTAAACGATTTTAATATTAATTGATTATGCATGTAAAGAATGAATGCAACGATTATGAACTGAAATTGCGACAACTCTAATTCAGAGAAAACCCCACAATCGTGATGTGCATGTTCTTACCTCTCATGTCACCGCTCCCTCTAAAAATATATCCTAAATGAAAGGTAGACACCTGTGTACACTTTATTGGCAATGACACCAAAATGTTGGGTAATTTAATTGTTGGTTAAATTACTTCATTAAATTATCGACCAGGGTTTGTGAGTTTGTGAAGTACACATGTACTATGTGTACTAGGATATCTATTTTCAATTAAATAAGACTAATATAATTGTAAATGGAAATTAAACCTATCGATGACAAGATTTTAGTAAGGATATGCACACGTTCTTTCTTAGAGCTAGATCAAATTCAAGATTTGGAAATCAAATGAATTCAAAGCAAACTATGCTAATATGAAAGCTTCAAAATCTATTCTATAAAGCAAGGAAATGGAAACTATTCTATTGAACAATAAATAAAGTCTATTCTATCAAGCTTGAAAAGGAAATTTATTCTATGAACTTTCGAAAGAAAATCTAAACTATTTAACTTGGAAAGAAATTTATTCTATGGAAATTTGAAGCAATTCTATTCTAAAACTTAGAATTGAAATCTACTTATCAAATTGAAATCAGAGCTATTCTAAAACTTGGAATTGAATTTATTCTAAAAATAAGTGATAAAAAAAAATAATGACTTGTTGACAAGATTTTAAGTGCAAAAGTCTTCAAAGATTATTAGTGTGCGTATTCAGAACCAGAATAGTCATGATCTATCAAGCATAAACTCGAGACTAATCAAAGAAAACAATTAAATGTGAGAATAAGTAGAGAAAGGAAATATTTTTGGTATTCTGATTTATTGTCAAGCACTCGACGTGGAAGAACCAAAGGCAGATAAGTAAAATTCTAATTCAAAAGATAAAGGATTCAATTGAACTAAATAACTAAAGGGAATGGATTCTAATCTAATTGCAGAACGAAAGAAACTAAATCAAAGCAACAAAAGACAACTATACTATATCTCACACATCCTTGGGGTTCCTCCTAGTGAGTGCGGGGTGCTTAAAAACTCAGATCACAAGACTTTGATTCACCAACACAATCACAAATTTGCCATGAACATAAGTTTGTATTACTTGAAATGCAAAAATAGAGTCTACGACAGGAAATGATGATGATCACAATATTTAACATAATTCGATGTCTCACGCTTTCATAACGAAGAGTTTTATAATATCTTCTGGATTAACAACTTAAGAAACTAATGTTAAGAAATGAGTATTGAGTTCAACATCTAGATTTTTAATTCAAAATAAGAATTTTTCTCTCATGATTCGCTCCTGAAGGAGCGCATCATGAAAGAGATTTTTATTCACACATCATCAGTTGAAATCACAGTCTTCAAGATCTCGCTTGCTTGATATTTTCCACTCTCGCTTGATGGGAGAGTCAGTTATGTGACACTGTGTAAAACCAATTTTCCAAAGCCACGCTGACTTCTAGTTTGACCAATCAAATCCATTCATACTGTGAGCTTCCAATTGTAACCAATATGTGGATGTCCATGTAGGTGAAATTTGGAAACTATTCATGTGTCTTGGTTGTCCTGTAACACGCGCTACCCTAGAGAACTTAGGATTTGGATGCAGAAATTCAAGTTAGTTGCATAAATTGCAAAATTTGATAGTTATAGCATAGTTTAAACCAACTTCATAAAGAAAACAAAGACTTTGAGCTATTAATGGATGAATACCCATTTATTTGACATTTGCATGACTTGGATGACCTTTAAGACGAAATGAAGTGAAAAACATGTAACAAAATGGATGAAAAAGGAAATATGGATTGTCAAAAGAGGTATAATTTGAAGGTTCAACATTTATGATGCTACACTAAGCTTTAACTATCTCTCAAACACATCACTTTAAAACTTTTTTTAACTCACTTAACTCATGAAGGACACAATAATTAGCTTTATAATGATAATGAGCCATTTGAACCCTCAACATAGTCATCATATAGCCAAGCCACTTGAGACAACAATGGTTTAGATAAAGAAAGAGAGAACTCCCTCTGTTTCTTAACCGAATGGTCTGTCATTGCAATTGAAGTATACAAAACCAAAACAAGGAAGAACCATAACCCTAAAAGCCACGAGAACAAATGCTTGTCCCTTGATATTAACCTTATAACACCCCAATCCCACCCTTGAGTTATTAATGTTATAATCGTGTATAATTATTGGGTTGGTGAGTTGGAGTTACATTATGGGCATGTGTGCCAATGTAATTGTTATACATATTATAACAATAAAATAGACTGAATATGGAGCCCACCCCACAGAAAGAGTATGGGGGGCTACAACTCCATGGAAACAGGAAACATGTGTTGTGTTCGATGTTAGGGTAAAAGGGCAACTGGCAGCCCATGTGGCTTCAAATAGGTGCCACATGGCAGAGAAAGGACTTGCATGCCACATGGCAGAGAGGGGGCATGAATTTATAAAAAATGGTATGGTTCCCCATAAATGGGGATTCATTCAATTAATCATGATTATGAAGGCAGAGGCTTGGAGTTGAATTGTGATTGGTCCTTGATCCTTGGAAGATGAAGAAACAAGAATATGCATGCAGGATAAATTAAAGAGAAAATAAGGAAAATGAAAGAGAAGAGGAAAGGGAAAGGAAGAGGCACCAAACATTAATGATAGAAAAACAATTGTGAAACATTTAACATCTTTTGATTAGTTTCAGGTTGGGACAACTTAGTTTTTCTAAGGAAGAAATTGTACTCCAAGAGAGAAAACAAGCAAGTGAGCAAGCAAGCAAAGGAAAAGCAAAGGAAAGCAAGGGAGTGCAAGGATGATCCAAAAATGGATCCTGGATAAACCTCTAAGTCTAAAAGACTTCATGCAAGAGGTAAAAGGTGCCAAATGGCACAAATCCTTTGTAAATCAGAGGAAAATGAAAATCTGCTCTCGAAAATAGTCTCATTGCAGATATCTCTTCATTATGAATCCAACGCAACTTGAATGGGCAGAAACAGACTTCAGATGAAGAAGTTATCGCGGGAAGAAGTTTCCCTTTATCCTTTGAAAAGGGGCAAATTCCATTAAAAATGGCTTAAAAGGCTCATAGAGGAAATCGCATTGGAGAAGCCAAGCAGAAGTGTTATCGGACCTTGGCCTTTAAAGGGAAGTGCGATTGCACATGGGCCGTTAGATCGACGGTGGAGATGGCTTCATCGCATCACAATAGAATAGCGGCATTGGGTCGAACATTAGGCCTCAAGCGATTGCGATATGCGATTGTCGCAATATCGCATCGCAATGTTCCATTGAACATTGAAAGGACCCTGGGTTGTTTACATGTGTGATAGCGATACGCTAATGCGGTTGGCGATCGGGTGATCGAAGGAGCAGAGCACCAGGCCTTAGACCCATGCGATATGCGATGGTGTGATCGTCGAAATCAGTGGATATCAATCAGAGCATTACAGAGGAACGACCATATGTTTATATATATACATATATATCTATATATATATATATATATATATATATATATAGATGCCTAATGCGATGGTCGGACCCTACAAGGCGCTAGGTAGTAATCGATATATTTTAAAGTCCGTCCAAAGGCAGTTTTACATGCATTTTCGCCATTTCAATGTATTTCAAAATACAAAGGGAAAACCATGGAGCAGGCCAATTACAATATGCGATAGCGATTCCCAAGCGGACCTGATGGCGCTATAAAGTGGAGTTGTGAGAATTTCAAGTCCGGATGAACAGTGTTCTGTGGATTTTTCTGTGTAATGGCAGTGTTCTCTATGTAAACACAAAGCGACTGTTTCAAAGGATTGCAAGCGTCGATAGACCCCTTCCGTTACCAAATAGGTGGAATTCATCCCTGAGGGCATTTAGCAATGATTGCTAACACCCAGAGACGGGATTTGAACGGACTGTGGCATGAAGACAAAGAGCCCGAAAGGGAAAACCAACAAACAGCGCCGATTTGGCTTTTAAGCCATGAATGTCAAAGATTGTGGGCTGCTGAATGGTTGACAGGGGCTGAGTTGTTGTTGCCTTTCGACGGTTTTTGGAGCCGGCTGCAGAGGTTGCAGAGAACTCCAAAACCAAAGGACCAAAGGAAAGGCAGTGCTGGGAAGAGGCTGACGAAAATGTAGCAGCCAGAGTACTAGATAGAAAGCGAAGAGAGAGAGCTCATGCTGTCACATCCCTAGCTGCAAAGAGCCGAGTAGAAGCAGAAGCCACCATAGATTGGGGCGATTGCAAAGGATGTGTCCTCGGGATGAGGAAGGGACAGCAAGCGAAGGGACAAGAGCCCGAGAGCTTGAAGGCCGGAGAGCCAGAGAGCGATAGCTGCAAAGAGCCGATAGCTGCTGGAGTTATTGATGGTGGCCGAGTTGTTGTTTGTTGTTGAAGCCAAGCACAAGCAGACACTGCTAAGATAGCAGCGCAAAAGAAAAATAGCAGCTAAGGGAGCCTTTAGGGTCACTTGAAGTTCAAGTGAAAATCCAGAGAGCGTGAAGGTTGCAGAAGGCAGAAAGAAGCCAGAGCGAAGAGCCAAAGAGCCAAAGAGCCAGAGTCAAAGCCAAGAGCCAGAACCAAGGGCCAAAGAACTAGAGCCAAGAGCCAAAGCTTCAAGAGCCAGGGGATTAATTGGTGTCTGAACCCACTGTTTTTGTGTATAACAGCAGGAGTTGAGTCAAAGACTTGTAAAAAAAAGACTTACACCATAATCCCAGAGAGCCTAGTTGAATTAACTAGAGCTCACGGAGATGTAGCCCAAGAGTTGTGGGTAAAGTCCTAATTAATTTGTTGTCTGATGTGTTTGTTTTTACTACTGCATTATTCACTGTTATATGCATTAATATATTAGTTTAAGCACATTCACATATCAGCACAAATAGCAGATTTTAAAGTAAATAATCAGTTGAAAACAACTACAAGCATACACCTATATTTTGAATCATTTCTTATTTCCGCATTGGTTAATCAATAAGACTTGGGAAAATTCAAGCTTTGGAAGTGGGAGAGGTTCTTGTAAGTTAGACAAGAAGCCTAAGAGCGCAATTTTCAGATCAGGTGGTATCAGAGCTTAAGATTGATTAACCACACCTTTAAGAAGGCTATATCAAAATGCTTGATTGACAGAGCAAAGACTGCTTGTCTGAAATGTGTTTGAACAACAAGAGGCTGACTGTATTCTTGTTTTGTAGACTGACTATTTTCTGAGTTTGCAGAGGTAAAGGGGAAGCTATTGATAGCTCAGTCCAGGAGGAACAAGAAGGAGAAGGGTTGAAGGAATTATTCTATCCCAAAGGACCTCAAGGAAATCTTTGGAGTACAAGAGGTGTGTTGCAAAAGGTTGTTGAATAAGCTCTTTATTTATCTTGTTGAAGTTTTTTGTTCATTGACCTAATGACAACTTCTACAAGTGGGTCCTCAAATTCTGCTCTCTTCACAAGATTATTTGATGAAGACATGAAGAAAGAATTGTCCACCATGATGGATATGGTGAGAGAAATGTATGAGGATGGAAGGAAGAGCAGCATGCTTAGAAAGCAGTTGAATTCCATGAAGGAAGAGAAGCAGTTGCTTGCTGACAAATTGCAGGAAATGGAGAGGCAACTTCATATTGCAAATATGAACCTGAAGAGGATGCATGAGTTGGAAACACAGCTCTTTGTTGCCCAAGAAGCCTTAGCCAAGTATCAACTTGAAGAAGAGGTAAGCCATTCCAGTTTGTCTTCAAATTCTTCTGAGAATTCTTGTATTGGTTTTTTTGAGAAACATACTAAAGGCATAGGTTCCAAGCTAATGTCCAAGATGGGCTATGAAGGAAAGGGCTTGGGAAAGCATGCACAAGGTATTGTTGAACCAATAATGGTTGAGTAAAGGCCTAAATATTTGGGTCTTGGCTATGGACAGTCTTATGGAGAGAATTCCAAAGCTGCCATGAAAGCCATTGAAACAGTCCCAAGAAGGAGTTTCATTTCATGTCCTCTACCTCAGAAGTGTGAAGGTTGTATCCAAGAGGAATACAATAACTTGAAACATCAATTGCAGGATGCAGGTGTTCAGAAGCACACACTTGAACCAGAGAGTTGGGGAGACTCTAACAGCCTTGAAGAGTTTGATGGTGTTCCAAAGGGAGCCACTTTTCATTTGCTTCACCTCCTCATGAAGGCAATAAAGGTGAAAGAGGCAGGTATAAGTCTGGTTCTAAACATTTTCCTTTTGATTTTGCAAAGCATGATAAATTTCCACATAAGTATGGGGAAAGAGTTGCATGTTCCTTTTGTGGTTTAGATAACCATGATGTTTCTAGATGTTGGAAGAGAATGGCCACATATAGAAAGCAGAAGAAAGAAAAGAAGCAAGCAGCCAAAGGTCCATTGGACAAGGCAAATCATGCTATCAATAGGATGCACATGCAATGCACTTACTTCCATAAGCAAGGATATCTTGTCACAAAATGTTGGACAATGAATCCAACAATGCTTCCACCAAAGCTGAAGAAAGTGGAAAGAGAAGATGGCAGAAATGGAAGTGAAGATTCCATGAATGATGTGTCTCAAAATGATTCACATGTTGATGCTGATGTGCAGGCAAGGGTAGTAGCTTTGAAGGAGATTGGTAAGGAACAGTTAGAGTTCTTATCTGATTAAGATTGCATGTCTATTGATGCATCTACATTATATTTCATTACAACTTCAAAAGTACAGTGTGCCTAAGTGAAAGTTGAAGGATGAAATGCATGCATGAGCATGAGATGCATGAGCACAGGGATGTTGATGATTTCCTTGTTTTTGAACATGTATGTGTAATTAACTTGCAGGGTTGATTGCTTTGACATGCATGTGATGTCATGTTGGCTTGAAAGAAGTTAACTTGGTCTCCAAATGGAGATAATGATGAAATGTTTCATCTTTTGAAAAAGAGTCCTAATGGTCTTTTTCTACATGCTTGACTTGCAGAGTCATTTGGTTTAAAGGCATGTTTTGTGGGCTTGTTATCTAGTCTATCATTTGCATGCAGATGTAAGACATGGAGGTGTTCACAAGATGTGAAATCTATTTCTTTTGTTGAAGCAGGAGTTAGGCCATCCAATTGTTGTTTGTATGCCTGTTATTGTTAACAGTTGTTGTTGGCAGCTTTGTCAAACAGGTACAAATGAAAGTTTTGTGGAGCAGATGTACTTCACATTTGTTGAGCCACCTTGGATCAATGATCAAGGCAAAGAAGCTCAAAATACCTTCTATGACCATTTTAGTAGAAGTTCTGCAGGAAGGCAAGGAGGAAGACAGTTCTTCCCAAGAAGACCAGCCCATCCAGAGAAGGGAAGTGGTCAGAAACTTTGGTTCAGAGGCATTATGCAAAGGCAAGTGTAGGGAGGCTGAAAGAAGAGGGTGAGTCACTCTCATTTACTGTTCAAATCAGTATATCAGTCTTTTGGAGACCAAAAGTTCTTTTAGTGGGAAGGCGTGATCCAAAAATGGATCTTGGATAAACCTCTAAGTCTAAAAGACTTCATGCAAGAGGTAAAAGGTGCCAAATGGCACAAATCCTTTGTAAATCAGAGGAAAATGAAAATGCAGGATGCTCTCGGAAATAGTCTCATTGCAGAGATCTCTTCATTCTGAATCCAACGCAACTTGAATGGGCTGAAACGGACTTTAGATGAAGAAGTTATCGCGGGAAGAAGTTTCCCTTTATCCTTTGAAAAAGGGGCAAGTTCCGTTAAAAATGGCCTAAAAGGCTCATAGAGGAAATCGCATCAAAGAAGCCAAGCGGAAGTGTTATCGGACCTTGGCCTTTAAAGGGAAGTGTGATTGCACATGGGCCGTTAGATCGACGATGGAGATGGCTTCATCGCATCGCAATAGAACAACGACGCTGGGCTGTACCTTAGGCCTCAAGTGATTGTGATATGCGATCGCCGCAATATCGCATCGCAATGTTCCATTAAACGTTGAAAGGACCCCGGGCCGTTTACATGTGCGATAGCGATACGCCGATGTGATCAGCGATCGGGTGATCGAAGGAGCAAAGCACCAGGCCTTAGACCCATGCGATATGCAATGGTGCGATCGTTGAAATCGGTAGATCGCAATCAAAGCATTATAGAGGAATGACTATCTATATCTATATATATATATATATATATATATATATATATATATATGCCCGATGCGATGGCCGGACCCGACAGGGCTCTAGGCGGTAATCGATATATTTTGAAGTCTATCTAAAGGCAGTTTTACATGAATTTTCGTCGTTTCAATGTATTTTAAAATACAAAGGGAAAACCATGGAGCAAGCCAATTGCGATATGTGATAGCGATTCCCAGGCAAACCCGATGGTGCTATAAAGCAGGGTTATGAGAATTTCAAGTTCGGATGAACAGTGTTCTGCGGATTTTTCCGTGTAATGGCAGTGTTCTCTGTGTAAACACAGAGCGACTGTTTCAAAGGATTGCAAGCGCTGATAGACCCCTTCCGTTACCAAATAGGTGGCATTCATCCCTGAGGGCATTTAGAAATGATTGCTAATGCCCAAAGACGGGATTTGAATGGACTGTGGCAGGAAGACAGAGAGCCCAAAAGGGAAAACCAACAAACAGCACCGATTTGGATTTTAAGCCATGAATGTCAAATATTGTGGGCTGCTGAATGGTTGACGGGTGCTGAGTTGTTGTTGCCTGTCGACAGTTTTGGGAGCCAGTTTCAGAGGTTGCAGAGAACTCCAAAGCCAGAGGGCCAAAAGGAAGGCAGTGCTGGGAAGAGGCTGACAAAAATGTAGCGGCCAGAGTGCTGGACCGAAAGCGGAGAGCGAGAGCTCACGCTGTCACATCCCTAGCTGCAGAGAGCCGAGTAGAAGCGGAAGCCACCAGAGGTTGGGGTGATTGCAAAGGATGTGTCCTCAGGATGAGGAAGGGACAACAAGTGAAGGGACAAGAGCCTGAGAGCTTGAAGGCCGGAGAGCCAGAGAGCGATAGCTGCAAAGAGTCGATAGTTACTGGAGTTATTAATGGTGGCTGAGTTGTTTTTTGTTGCTAAAGCCGAGCACAAGCAGGCAGCGCTAGGACAATAGCGCAAAAGAAAAAGAGCAACTGAGGGAGCCTTTGGGGTCACTTGAAGTTCAAGTGAAAAGCCAGAGAGTGTGAAGGTTGCAGAAGGCAGAAAGAAGCCAGAGCGAAGAGACAAAGAGCCAAAGAGCTAGAGTCAGAGCCAAGAGCCCGAACCAGAGCCAAAGAGCCAGAGTCAGAGCCAAGAGCCAGAACCAAGAGCCAAAGAGCCAGAGCCAAGAGCCAGAGCTTCAAGAGCCAGGGGATTAAATGGTGTCTGAACCCACTATTTTTGTGTAGAACAATGAGAGTTGAGTCAAAGACTTGTAAAAAAAGACTTACACCATAATCCCAGAGAGCTTGGTTGAATTAACTAGAGCTCACGGAGATGTAGCCCAAGAGTTGTGGGTGAACTCCTAATTAATTTGTTGTCTTATGTGTTTGTTATTACTGTTGCATTATTCATTGTTATATGCATTAATATATCAGTTTAAGCACATTCACATATCAGCACAAACAACATATTTTAAAGCAAATAATGAGTTGAAAACAACTACAAGCATACACCTATATTTTCAAACATTTCTTATTTCTGCATTGGTTAATCAATAAGACTTGGGAAAATTCAAGCTTTGGAAGTGTGAGAGGTTCTTGTAAGTTAGAAAAGAAGCCTAAGAGCCCCATTTTCAGATCAAAGGAGAATATTGGAAGAGCAGCTACAACATGCAAATTTGCAGGTAACAGGTTGCATGTGTGATTTCCTT
The DNA here is from genome assembly GCA_031772625.1 of Pinus tabuliformis. NCBI lineage: Eukaryota > Viridiplantae > Streptophyta > Pinopsida > Pinales > Pinaceae > Pinus > Pinus tabuliformis. The sequence goes on along the minus strand of CM062806.1, from coordinate 571,572,156 downwards.
GCTAGGATTTGAATGCATGGTGCATGCATTTGGTTGACATGATTATTTTTTGTCATTGGGATGTGATTTGTTTGGATTGACAATGATGTACAACCTTACCTTTGTCATTTCCTAGATAGCCATGGTGTGATGGGATTCATTCTTAGTTGAGCTGGAAGATTTTGGATCCAGGTGAGGTGGTCTCAGGAAAATCCCAAGGGTTGGGGGTGGAGATGGTTTTCTCCGGGAAGCTATTGACAGGTGGGTGGAGACAGGAAAATTCCTCTAGGTATGGTGAATAAATTCTGAGGCATCCAAGATTGTGTTTGTTAGGTGATTTTTGGACTAGTTTAGGTGATTTCACCATGGTTGAGGGTCGTGGTGGTTTAGTCTTTGGATGCCCTGGTTGGTTTTGTTCTAGTTTATCCCATGAGGTTCCACATTCATGCTTGGAATATGGCATATAGGTGATTAGTTGAAAGAAAGATCTGGTTCAACCCAATCCATGGTCGGGTAATACATATAAGTCCCTAAATTGGTTAGAATTTGCATATGTTATTTTGTGTTATTTCATATTGAGATCAAGGAGAACATGTCTTGGTTATTGTGTTGATTTTATGACTCGTTTCTCTTGGATTCATTCTGGTGAAACGTTGGGCACAATAATGGCATATTTTGGTTGTATAATGTACTCTTGTTATGGATCTTACTTATGGATTAGTAAGTTATTGAATGGTTATGTGAATGCATGGGATAACTAGTGTTTAATGCAACTAGCTTGAGAAGGCATTGAGCCTTCGTGATGATTCTTTTAGTCATTAATTATACTTTTAATTCATAAAATTAGAATATTGTGCATCGACTCAATTTGTTTGTTTTAGCTTGATATTTATTTCAAGTGGGAATACGCATGCAGTTCCACTGTTATGGTATTTTTTGGGTTTAATCATGCAGCTCCATTGTTATGGTATTTTTTGGGTTTAAGCATGCAGTTCCACTATTATGGTTTTTTTTGGGTTTTTCTTTTAAACTTGAAGTGGTCCCAGATGACCAAAAGGGAATTATGGATATACATAAACAATTGCATGTTTGGTGGTATTTCATTACGACACTTGTGGTTTTCAGTAAAGATGGCCTTGTGACTTTTGCTCGAGGGTTCGAAGCAATATAAATATAATACACAACAATTATTTGATATAATCTTAGAATGATATCTCTTCTCTTAGTTGTTAATGGTATCTATTTGCAAAGAGTGGGTTAAATGATGCATGAAGAATTCTTGGAAGGAATTGTCTTCTAATTCTAGTGGTTATGCTCGTGGTGACCGAATGAGGGCCAAAGGGAGAATTTGAAGAATAACTACCAGTTGCAGTGTGTTTTATTTGCGTTTAAGAACCTTAATAAAAGGTCATCATTTCAATGAAGCTATGACACTAATATTGTGATTATTGATGGAGTCATTTAGTTGATGTTCCTCAACACCCTCTGGTGGCATAGATTGCATGAATTTCATATTGGGTCTCTGTTGTAGCAGCTACAACCACCCTCCAAAATTTTTCCTTCGCTTCGTTTTGGAGCCTCCCTCCTCGAAATCATCGCAACTATCCTGCACTGATTAGGTACTTGTGTTTATTTGATTTCATCTATCGTTTAACAGCTTGTGTTCAACTCACTTGTCCCATCGGTCAACCACAAGCACACCCAACACTTGGTTCACATCCCGTCGATCAGATGTCACGCAAAACTACGCAAACTTGGAGGGAAGCTTGTCTTCCCCTCAGGAATTGTGCAGAGTAGCCCAGCAGCTACCCTGCACTCAAAAATTGCGTAGAGCAGTCGAGTAACTACCATGCACTTAGAAATTGCGCAGAGCAGCCCAGTAGCTACCCTGCACTTAGAAATTACGCAGAGCAAGCCAACCAACACTTCTCTCCAGAAATGCGTAGTTTCAGCCAACTGTACTACAATCCATAAATGTGCAGAACTAGCCCAGTTGCACTGCTCTCCCAAAATGCGCAGGGCAACCCAGGCTAGCTGCACTGTTCCCCGAAATTGCACAGAACTTGCCAACTAAACTACTCTATGAAAATGCGCAGAGTAGCCCAGCATCACTGCTCTGGAAAATTGCACAGAGATGGCCAGCCAGCCAGGGCCTCTCAGTCCAAAAACAACACAAAAGTTTTCCCTCGGTTGTTGTCCATCGCATGTGTCGGTAGGTTGCTTTATTCCCTCCAGGATTGCGCAATCCTTCTTTGCATGTCAGGTATCTTTTCTCGAAAAAGCAAAAAAGAAAAAAGCAAAAAACATCCCTAGATTTTGGGGATCTATTTTTAGCAGTAGGAGTTACATGTAAATCCATTTTTAGAAACTCCTCGCCAAGTCTCACTTCTTCCTAGATTTGTGGCATGCACATCATAAACCCTAATTTTGCCAAATCTATTTAAACAACACCTCAGAGCTCATTATTCACATTCGATCTTGGAGCTCTAGCATTCTTGAGGCATCTAGGAACCTTTGGCATAGTCAGCACAGCTTTTCCGGATAAGTTTTGCTTTTCATGCCTTTTGTCGCTTTTTCTGTCGCTTTTTAGTTTTCGGCTTGTATGAGTGTTGTTTCCTTGGTTTTATTGAATGAACATTGGCGTTTCAATGTATTTTAGCTTGTAGAAGTGATGTTTCAAGTTTTTCATTACCTTTCCTTAGTGTCACATGCATAACACTGTTTCTGCACTCACAATCGTCGTTTCAACGACTCGCTTCATGAGCTTCTTGGTTTTGTCGTTTAACTTATTTATGCACTTTCTTGAATCGCATGCATGTTTATTTCACTTAGATCTATACCATATTCACACACACATTAATTCCTTCATGTTTTCAAGTTGCCATTGGGCAGATCCAGGTTAGCTTAGTCTGGATCTTGTCTCTCCCAGCATGCTCTACACATTCCTGGCAATCAAGGCTCTGCCTTGCCTCCAGGAATTGTGTAAAGGTTGCCCAAATTGTCTCCTAGCTATGCTCAATGCAAATCAGGGAGGTAGTGCCCATTCCTGCCCACTGGAACTGCATAATGCGCAGTTCCAGCCAGCAACCCAGCCTGACTTTTATATTCATTGTGTAGTTTTAGTCAGTAGACTGCCTCTCTAGAATACGCATTGTGCAGATCAAGCCAGCAATCAGTCTTGCTGGCAGCTGGGACTGCACAATGTGTTGTTCCAGCTAACAGTCTCCCAACTTCACAAAGTTAGTACTGTGCAATCTTGCCCAGTAGTCACCAGTTTGTTACTCGAATGTTTCTCAAAGTCGTTTGATGTTTTTAGTTGACATTGTCTCGCCATGAGTGTCTTCTCTGTCTCCGGTACCACAGGTTTTTGAACAACTTCTCAATAATACATGTATCATGGCCTCCACGAGAGCTGGATTAAAAGACACAGTTGAAAGCAGTACCGGGGACGTGGTTGAATAGGGGTCTATGAGCTTGCCTGTGTACACAGAAACACACTTATTCATCGAGAAAGACATCAATATCACATGGCAAGACATCAACACCATTTTCTCAGGCAGTTTTGAGGAGAATATGAGGGATCGACATGTCTATGTGAACATCCATAAGTCAATATTATACAAGGTTACATGCAGGTTTCTAGTGTTCCCTTGCACATATGTGATCCACCGAATTGTCTCACACACTGATCCTGAGACAATGACACTGAGCAGTGTTAGTGGATCAAGGCTTACTTCGTTTAGAACGAAGGATTATCATGAGATATATCATTTGCCATTCCCAGTGAGTAGGATGGATGCACCGTTCTACACTCCCAACGACAACACAAACATAAGAGACATCTTGAAGCGTTGGGTAAAGGAGCCAACAAATTTCAGGACGGTACCCAACCAGATATATAGGATGACGACACTCAGGAAGGCATATCAGTTCTTGGTCATCTTCACATGCCTCTTGTATGGATAAGGGAGTACAAAAACTTTCCCGCAGAGTTCGGTTGCTATATTGGATCAACTGGAAAGTGAAGGAAAATCGTTCAACTGGTTTGACATGTTGGTTCTCCAGTTGAAAGTGCATTTATCCAATGCTCAAAGTATACCTAAGGATCACCAAGCTAAGTTCTTCATGTTTGCATACTTGCTCGATGCAATCTGTTCCCGTCAACAGTTTCCTCATGTGGACACCTTCTGAGAGTGCTGTGAAAGTATATTGCAAGTTGCTCTCAGATTGCAGCTACCGAGGTCATGTCTAGAATATCTGACCATTTCATCGCCCCTTTGTACACGATGATCTTTGAACAAGATTTGCCCTGCATGTCTCAGGAAGCAATAGAGGCGTTGTTCAACATTGTAGATTGGTACGCCTCACCCTAGGGAACCTTCATCAAGATGTACAGCGCAGAGAAAGCTCTTCATGTGTTGTGGATGTTTGCCACAGACAAGTTGGTCATGCAGGAGGTTGCATACCAGATATCGACATGGTTGTCAGTTGGATTGCACAGGAAGAAGAATGCACCATGACCGATGATTCTTGTGTGAATTGGGTTGTACGCTATCAGGAGTTTAAAAGAAGCAGATGCCAAGGTGGTATATTTGAAGAAGTTTAAGTTCAACACCAGGAGTTTCAACCCGTACGAACCACATGGTTTGTACAGGGACCACTATGCGAAAGTGTACTATCCTTGGATCCATGGGGCATGTCATTGGCCAGAGGAAGACCCATGGAGATATTGTTACAACTCCTCTAGGCTCAATGAAATGGTCAACATTTCACTGGAGTGGCTAGCAGCACTCAAGGCAGCAGCACCATAGGGAGCAGTAACAATAACAACAACAAGCAGTAAACATGTGCAAGACAAAGGCAAGAGGAAGATTTCTAAAAGCATAGAAATGGAGCAAATCTACAAGTTTAAGGAAGACTCACTTGTGGAAAAGGTAGCTTTGGAGATAGATGTGAAGAGGTGGCAACACGACAAGAGGATAGCACAAAGAAAGAAAGAGAAGCAAAGAATGGAAGATGCAGAGAGGATGTTGCACGAAGTCCAACAAAAGCTCAAAGAAGAACAAGAGCTACTAGAAGAGAAAAGGAAGCACATCATGAGCATGGACAGGAACAAGAACAGGAGGAAGTGCAAGGCGCACAAACAGTGCAAACTGCACCAATATAGGTTGAAGACTCTGAACCAGCAGCAGATGAGGAATAGGGTGAGAAGCCGCAAGAACAGGAACTTGCTCCGCAAGAGGAACAGATAGTAAAACATATGGACATGGAGATGGAGCAGCTGGAAGAGGATCAGGATATCGACCTCATGCAAAAAGCAACTGAGGCCACTCCACAGGCTTCACCAACTCCAACAGCAGAGCAAGTCCCGAGTGAACAAGGAGATACCATTCTCCTTGAGAACCATCTGGGTACAAAGATGTACAACATATCCTTTGATGAGTCACAGTACAAAGTTTTACAAGCGCTTAGAGCGCGCACCCCGAATGAGCATGCATCACCTGCACACTTGGAAGAATGGGTGATTGTGTCAGATGTATGGAGAAATCCAACCACCTTGACCGATGCTATAAAGGCTTATGCCAAAGCCACGAGCTCGAGTGTTAAGTTCTTGAATGCAAAAAATGAGCGCGCAGCTGAGTTACAAACAACCAGGCAGAGAGAGGAATAATCAACAGGATTGGCCAGAGTAGTGATGAAGATGGCCATACTCACTAACGTATCGACTCTTAAGATAGTCACGCGGAGATTGTATGACAGGTTTGTCACCATGCATAAGGCATTTGTCCACCTACATGGTCATTAGCAACACTACACCAATATAGCATGAACACTCGGAGACATACATCCCATAGTTAATCATGTACAGACATGGACAATGAGGTACAAGGGAGACTCACTTCACTTGCACAAGATGATGAAGTCGCAGGTGGAGTTGGACAAAGCATGCATCCAGAGTCAGATCCGGAACTATGAGGAACTACCGCCACTCATCATCAGTGTGGAAGCTTTGTATGCACGGTTGTACAAGAGTTTAGATGTCGTGGTGAGAAAGTATGGCACCCTGTCAATTGGTACGCTCACCGAGGCCAAAGAGAAGAACCAAGTTAGATTGGATCTTGATGCGTACTTTGATCAGTTGATGCTCATGGCCACTAGCACAAATTTGCAAGTCAGCGTAGATAACATGCAAATGTACATCATCGGTCCAACCTTGCTCAGGACTAAGCTGCGCATGTTACAAGATGAGTTGGACCGAGGTTCCAAATCAATATACCTAGAAGCAATGGAGGCAAGAGTTCATTTCCAGAAGGACATCATCAAAGAGTACACGGACACCATTGCGCACTATCAAGCATGGCATCAGTTTGTCACCAAGGATCATGGAGAGGAGGTTGATGAGTTGGTCTTTCCACAACCGTTTGAGTCTTAGTGTTGTCTTGTCTAGCTGACTCAAGCCAATTTTGTCCCACATGGGTATATGTGGAAAATGTATCATTTTTGTAAACATGATGTAAAGTGAAATTCCAAGTGTCATTAGTGGAATACAAACAGTCATATGTAATGTAAAGAGTCATGAGGGTAGTCCAAGAGTCACAAAGGGGAATGTCAAGGGTCACCCCACCCTTTGTTATAAATAGAACCTCATAACTCATAGAATAGGCTTTTGGGAGACAAGATTTTTCTAGGCATTGCTTAGAGAGGGCTTGTAGAGTATTGTGATGAGACTTGGCTTCTCCACAGTGCAGAGCGAGCACATCTCGTTGGAGGAGAAGACAGCGTTGACTGTAACATTCCACTAATTGGGCTAGTGGTTGTCATGGTTGTATGTGTGGATGGAACTTTCACTTTATATAATATAACAAAGCCAACACATTTCATGCATATGTTGTTATTGTAGTTCAATTATTCTAGTTACTTCAGCAATGTATGTAGTTTTACTTACGCATTGATTTATGGACTATTATGTATGTTATTGTTTGAATCTTATTGAAGTTTATTGTTGGTTTAACTCATCATTCTGGATTATCGATTATTTTGTTTTCCAGTTTGTGATGTCATTCAGCTTGTGTGTTCCTTTCAGGCTATGTACTATTACAGGCTTCTAAGGGATACACTTATTTTCCCCCTCCATGTGTTAGAACATCCCCATGCATCTCTACTAGACTTACTACAAGGTCACACACTTGCTTCCAACAAGGATATCTTGCTTACCTCTGTGTGTTATCGCAATCAAGGCATAACTTTACTACTCACTGCTGGGACTCCTACTCCAAACGGTCTAAGATCTAGTTGGGACTTCTTACCGAGGAGATCCCCTGACATGTTGGCGAGTCCAGCACCGTCAACATTTCTAGCACTAGAAGGAGGGCCAGATGACAAGCTAAGTCCTCAAAGTCTATTTTGAATCTTCACACATATATCATGTCTTATGTTACACTTCGTCCTCCGAGATGTATGTCTTATGGAGATGACTTTGAAATCCTGGAGGAGTTCTGGAATCTCTTGTCACAAAACACATATGAAGGTGGAGGCAGATTAGCTTGGGAGAAGCATAGTCTTTCCTTTTCCAATATATGTGAAAGCCTCGAATCCCGTGAGGATTATGTGATCTGCATGTTGTTCGCATTCACGCTTCATGGGCACCCATTGCAATGGCTTGTCACACTGCCCGAAAAATCTATTCACTCATTTGGTCACTTTGTTTTAGAGTTATCTCATGCTTTCCATAATTTTGACTGTCAAGCACTTAATAAAAAAATTCTCGAATTACGGAAAGCCCCTAATGAATCTGTGGCGCAATTCTGGTATCTCTTTCGTAATCTCGCATTTCAATTCCTAGAGGATGAAATTGATTGGAAGTTTCTCAACGAAAGATTTCACTATCTTATTCACATATTTGAGAATCGACGTATCTTGGAATCGTTAAAACCAACCCCAGCATACGTCGATGTTAAAGCTGCTAAATCCAAGGGGGACACAGTTTTTGTCACAAGTGATTGTTCGTCCTTATCTCATCAAACAGCTTTGACCCCGTAGTATGAGGCAGGAGAAGGTGCACATCTATCTATTGAACTGTCAAATCCTCCCACCTTCTCTTCATCTCTGTAGATTTGGCTAGCAATATTGTTGGTTGTCACATGGACTTATGTCCTCAACCTCTGTCCCTGCGTTCTGTTGATCCTTCGAATTGTATTGTGTTGTGTTCTCCCGTTTTGGACTCCACACTTATTGTTCACGAGGATCGATTTTTCGACGGATTGGGTGTTGAGCAGCCAACCTATGTTATCATTTACGATGAGTATGTGTGGGAATCTGAAGAAAAACCTGTGGTGAAGGATGACCTCCTTTTTTTCGCACCTCATCTGCTTTTCCCTGACATATTTGGTGACTTTTCCGTTGCTGATTTTTTGCGTGAGAATACATTCCCGAATGCATATACTTCTGATCATTCATAGAATACACCAGATGTCAGTCTGTCATTGCGTAACAGAGAGGACATATCTTTGTTTGCAAATCCACTCAATATTTCATCTGTCTTTTCTGAAAATGCAGAGGGTGAATATTCTTGTTTCTCATCAACCCCTTTGTACATATCATCAAATCATGAGGATGTCGATGAACATATCGAATTTTCGGATCGTGGTTGTTGTGGTCTCTTTTCTCCTTCATTAGATCACGATGTTGATTCATTTGTTGTCAATCTTTCTCAGCCACCGGTCTTCGATGATCTACCTGTTAATGAAGTGGAAACCCCACAAACTGTCAAGGCACTTGAGCCCGATATTATGGTTATGTCAGGTCCTTGTTGTCTTGGGGTCGATTCCACTCCAGATCAGAAATTTGTTGAAACACCCAAGGCTCCTCATCACTCATATGTTTGCATTGTAGATAAATATAGTTCACAAAATTCACATCCTCCACCTGGATCACACAATCCCATCTCTCATGCATTGGAGGAATCATGCACAACAAGAACTCTTGCTAAGCGTAAGTTTTCTTTCTTTCTCATGTTTGCTCGTTTGTCATGATCAAAAGAGTGTACATGTTTGTCATTTGCATGTAGTGTGAAGCATGACCATGATACGTCCGCATAATGCTTGCCTTGTGATTTTATTCTTTTCTTTTACGTGGATATTTTTAAACTCGGATCATGTTGGTCTTCACTGTTATATCTTTCACACTTTCTGGTTTACACATTTATATTTCTTGTAAACCATGCCTCGACCAACATTGGTCAACCAATGCACCGATGGCTACATTGGAAATATCACTTTATGTGAAAAGGCCCATGCACTTTTTAACTTAGGAGTAGGAGTAGTGTTTTCTTTCATGTTTTTCTTTGTTTGCATGCTTGCTTTGTTTGCGTTACTTGTTTGCTTGCTTTGTTTTCTTACTTTGCTTTCATTTTCTTATGTCCTTTAATTTCTATTTGTTTGCTTGTTTTTCAGCCATAGGCTTAGTTTTGCGTGAATTTGTGTGTGGCTCTCGAGACAAGCAAGGTAAAGTACAAGAGGAATTGTATTGCTATCAACACTTGGTTGTTTGTTGTCCCCTCTCTTTATGAAATAACTTGTTGTATTCAGTCGATGATACCTTGATGGAAAATACGTTTTGTTCAGAGTGAGTCTTACTGAAAACACAATGCTTGCATTTTATTAGTACCACCTACTCTAATCGGTTCTTTTGGGTTAACCCTTGTCAGCTTAGTCAAGTAGAGTAAGGTGAGGGGGAAAACCTTAACAAGTATTGTCAGACGTATATATAAAATACTTCTCTGAAGGTACAACCTCTTCTGGTCTCAATAAGTCTGGATCCCTCTTCCGCCTTTGAAATAAATAAGTGCATGTGCACAGATATTTAAAAAATGAAAAATTGAAAAAGGAAAAAATAAATAAGTCGAAAGAAGAGAAAGGCTTCCTACGTAGATAGGTGATGCAAGTAGCTCCACCATGGTACTAATCAGGGTAGTTGGTAGCGGAGTGATGCTTTTGTCCCTGCGTGACTCTGTCGGGGTATTTTTTAGGCATGCTGGCAGCGGAGTGATGCTTTTGTCCCTGCGTGACTCTGTCGGGGTATTGTTTAGGCATGCTGGAAGCAAAGCAACACCAGAGATGAAACAAAGACTCAAACATTTTTATTACTTGTGTACCAATATACCCTTCATCCCCAATTGAAACAATTGACTTGACTTGGATTGGAATGTTTGTTGACCGACCAAGCGAATGGCAAGGGACTATATCTTTAACTCAAGCTTAGTGTTAAAGCTATGACGATCGAAGAATCGAACAATTATTCTAGAGCAGTTAGACTCTCTTTTCACGAAAAAGGTCCATACATAGAGATGGAGTTATACCAGTGTGTCACTAATGTTGTAGCGGCTATAACCACCCTCCAAAATTTTGCCTTCGTTTCATTTTGGAGCCTCCCTCATAGAAATCATCATAACTACCTTACATTGATTAGGTACTTGTGTTTATTTGATTTCATCTATTGATTAACAACTTATGTTCAACTCACTTGTCCCATCTGTCTACCATAAGAACACCCAACACTTAGTTCACATCCAGTCGATCAACTGTCAGGCAAAACTGAGCAAACCTGGAGGGCAACTTGTCTTCCCCTCAGGAATTGCGCAGAGCAGCCTAGTAGCTACCCCGCACTCAGAAATTGCACAGAGCAGGCCAGCCAGCCTTTCTCTAGAAATTGTGTAGAGCAGGCTAGCCGACACCGCTCTCCAGAAATGCGCATTTTCATCCAGTTGTACTGCCATCCAGAAATGCAAAAAACTAACCCAGCTGCACTGCTCTCCAGAAATGTGCAGAGCAGCCCAGGCCAATTGTATTGTTCCCCGGAATTGCGTAGAATTGGCCAACTGCACTGCTCTCCGGAAATGCGCAACGTAGCCCAACATCACTGTTCTGTAAAATTGCGTAGAGCTAGTCAACCATCTAGGGCCTCTCAGTCCAGAAACAACACAAAAGTTTTCCCTCAGCTATTCTCCGTCACATGTGCCGGTAGGTTGCCTAATTCACTTCAGAATTGCGCAATCCTTCTTTGCATGCCGGGCATCATTTCCTGAAAAAGCAAAAAAAAAACAAAATCTAAAAACATCCCTAGATTTTAGGGATCTATTTTTACTAGTAGGAGTTACATGCAAAGCCGTTTTTAGAAACTCCCCACCAAGTGTCGCTTTTTCCTATATTTGTGGCATGCACATCATAAACCCTAATTTCTCCAAATATATTTAAACAATGCCTCAAAGCTCATTATTCGCATTCGATCTTGGAGCTCTAGAATTCCTGAGGCATCTATGAACCTTCGGCACAGTCGGCGCAACTTTTCCGGGTAAGTTTTGGTTTTGATGCCTTTTGCCGCTTTTTCTATTGCTTTTTAGTTTTTGGATTGTATGAGTGTTGTTTCCTTGGGTTTATTAAACGACCATTGGCATTTCAATGTATTTTAGCTTGTAGAAGTGATGTTTCAAGTTTTTCATTACCTTTCCTTAATGTAGCATGCATAACATTGTTTCTGCACTCATAGTCGTCGTTTCGACGACTCGCTTCATGAGCTTCTTGGTTTTGTCATTTGATTGATTTATGCACATGCTTGAATCACATGCTTGTTTGTTTCACTTAGATCTACACCATATTCATAAACACATTAACTCCTTCGTCTTTTCAGGTTGCCATTGGGCAGATTCAGGTTGGCTTGGTCTAAATCTCGTCTCTCCTAGCATGCTTTGCACATTCCTGGAAGTCAAGGCTCTGCCTTGCCTCCAGGAATTGCACAGAGGTTGCCCACATTGTCTCCCAGCTATGCTCTATGCAATCCTAGGAGGCAATGCCCAGTCCTGCCTGTTGGAACTGCGCAATGCGTAGTTCCAGCCAACAACCCGGCCTGAATTTTCTGCGCATTGTGCAGTTTCAGTTAGCAGGGTACCTCTCTAGACTGTGCATTGCACAGATCCAACCAGCAGTCAGCCTCACTAGAAGCTGGGACTATGCAATAAACAGTTCCAGCTTCCAAAAGTTGGTGTTGCACAATCTTGCCCAGCAGTCACCAGTTTGTTGCCCGAATATTTCTCGAAGTTGTTTGATGTTTTTAGCTGACATTGTCTCTCCATGAGTGTCTTCTCTATCTCCAGGTACCACAGGTTTTTGAGTAGCTTCTTAGTAGTACATGTATCATGGCCTCCAAGAGAGTTGGATCAAAAGACATAGTTGAAAGCAGTACCAGGGACGTGGTTGAACAAGGGTCTATGAGCTTGTCCGTGTACATAGACTCACATGGAAAGACATCAACACCATTCTCTGAGGTAGCTTTGAGGAGAATTTGAAGGATCGACGGGTCTATGTGAACATCCATAAGTCAGGATTATACAAGGTTGCATGCAGGTTTCTCGTGTTCCCTTGCGCAAATGTGATCCACTGGATTGTCTCACACACTAATCTTGAGACGATGATATTGAGTAGTGCCAGTGGAGAAAGGTTTGCTTCCTTTAGGATAGAGGATTATCAAGAGATATATCATTTTTTGTTCCCAATGAACAGGATGGATGCACCATTCTACACTCCTAATGGCAGCACAAACACAAGAGACATCTTGAAGCGTTGGGTAAAGGAGCCAGCAAAGTTCAGGACAACACCCAACTAGATATACAAGACGAAGACACTCAGGAAGGCATATCAGTTCTTGGTCATCTTCACATGTCACTTATATGGACAAGGGAGTAAAAAAACCTTCTCTTAGAGTTGGGTTGCTATGTTGGATCAGCTGGCAAGTGAAGGAAAATTGTTCAACTAGTATGACATGTTGGCTCTCCAGTTGAAAGTGCATCTATCCAATGCTCGAAGTCCACCCAAGGATCAACAAGCAAAGTTCTTCATGTCTGCATACTTGCTCGATGCAATCTGTGCCCATCAACAGTTTCCTGGCATGGGTTGGGCATGGACACCTTCAGAGAGTGTTGTGAACGTATTTCAAGTTGCTCTCAGATTGCAACTATTGAGGAGTCATGGCTAGAATATATGACCATTTCATCACCCCTTTGTACACGATGATCTTTGAACAAGATCTGCCCTGCATGTCCCAGGCAAAAATGGAGGCGTTTTTGAACATTGCAGATTGGTATGCCTCACCCGAGGGAACCTTCATCAGGATGTGCAACGCGGAGAAAGCTTCGCTATGTGTTGTCGAGGACTTACCATAGACAAGTTGGTCATGCAGGAGGCTGCATACCACATCTCCACAGGGTTGTTAGTTGGATCTCACAGGAAGAAGAAGGCACCATGGCCCATGCTTCCTTTGTGAATTGGGTTGTACACGATCGGGAGTTTGAAAAAAGTGGATGTCGAGGTGGTAGATTTCGTGAAGTTTAAGTTCGGCACAAGGAGTTTCAACCCGTACAACCCACATGGTTTATGTAGGGACCACTGTGCGAGAGTGTAATATCCTTAGATCCACGGGGCGTGTCATTGGCTAGAGGAAGACCCATGGAGATATTGTTACAACTCCTCTAGGCTCAATGACCCGTCAACATTGCAATGGAGTGGCTAGCAACACTACCACAAGGAGCAGCAAACATGTGCAAGACAAAGGCAAGAGGACGATTTCCAAAAGCATAAAGATGAAGCAAAGCTACAAGTTTAAGGAAGACACATTTGTGGAAAAGGTAGATTTGGAGATAGATGCGAAGAGGCGATAGCGCGACAAGAGGATAGCGTAAAGAAAGAGAGAGAAGCAAAGACTGGAAGATGCAGAGAGGATGTTGCAGGAAGTCCAATAGAAGAGAAAAGAAGAACAAGAGTTACGCAGAAGAGAAAAGGAAGCGCAACATGAGCATGAATAGGAACAGGAGGAAGTGCAAGGCGCACCGACAACGCAAATTGCACCGATATAGGTTGAAGACTCTAAACTAGTAGCAGATGAGGAATAAGGTGAGAAGCCACAAGAATAGGAACTTGCTCCGCAGGAGGAACAGATAGTAGAATAGATGGACATGGAGATGGAGCAGTTGGAACAGGATCAGGATATCGACCTCATGCCAAAAGCAATTGAGGTCACTCCATAGGCTTCACCAGCTCCAACAACAAAGCAAGTCCCGAGTGAACAAGGAGATACCATTCTCCTTGAGGATCATCCGAGAACATATATGTACAACATAGCCTTTGATGAGTCACAACATAGAGTTGTACAAGAACGTAGAGCGCGCACCCTGGATGAGCATGCATCACCTGCACACTTGGAAGAACTAGTGACTGTGTGAGACGTACGATGAAATCCAACCGCCTTGGTTGATGCTACAAAGTCTTATGTTGAAGCCATGAGCTCGAGTGTTAAGTTCTTAATAGCAGAAAATGAGTGCATGGCTAAGGAGTTGCAAGAAGCTAGGCAGAGAGAGGAACAATCAATAGGATCCGCTAGAGCAGAGATGAAGATGGCCATACTCGCTGAAGTATCAGGTCTTAAGACAGTCACGAGGAGATTGTATGATAGGTTTGTCACTGTGCACAAGGCATTTTTCCACCTACATGGTCATCAACAACGCTGTACCAAGATAGCGTGAACACTTGCAGACATACATGTCGTAGTTGATCATGTACATACATGGACAATGAGGTATAAGGGAGCCCTGCTTCACTTGCATAAGATGATGAAGCCATAGGTGGAATTGGACAAAGCACGCATCCGGAGTCAGATCTGTAACTATGAGGAACTCCTGCTGCTAATCACCAATGTGGATTCTTTATATGCACGGTTGTAAAGGAGTTTGGATGTCGTGGTGAGAAAGTATGCCACCCCGTCAATTGGTACGCTCACCGAGGCCAAAGAGAAGAACCAAGTCAGATTGGAGCTCAATGCGTACTTTGATTAGTTGATGCTCACACCCACCAGCGTAGATAACATGCGAATGTACATCGTCAGTCCAGCCTTGCTCAGGTCTAAGCTCACATGTTACACGATGAGTTGGACCGAGGTTCCAAATCAGTATTCCCAGAAGCAATGGAGGCAAGTGTTCATTTCCAAAAGGACATCATCAAAGAGTACGTAGACACCATTGTGCACTATCAAGCATGGCATTAGTTCGTCACCAAGGATCATGGAGAGGAGGTTGATAAGCTAGTCTTTCTGCAACCATTCAAGTCTTAGTGTTGTCTTGTCTAGCTGACTCAAGCCAATTTTGTCCCACATGGGTATATGTGGAAAATATATCATTTTTGTAAACATGATGTAAAATGAAATTTCAAGTGTCATTAGTGGAATACAAACAGTGATATGTAATGTAAAGAGTCATGAGGATAATTTACGAGTCACAAAGGGGAATGTCAAGGGTCACCCCACCCTTTGTTATAAATAGAACCTCATAACTCATAGAACGATCTTTTGGGAGCCAATCTTTTGCTAGGCATTGCTTAGAGAGGGCTTGGAGAGTATTGTTACGAGTGTTGGCTTCTCCACAGTGCATAGGGAGCACATCTCTTTGGAGGAGCAGGCAGTGTTGACTGTGACGTTCCACTATTGGGGTTAGTGTCTGTCATTGTTCTATGTATGGATGGAACTTTCACTTTATATAATATAACAGAGCCAACACGTTTCATGCATATGTTGTTATTGTAGTTCGACTATTATGGTTACTTTAGCAATGTATGTAATTTTACTTACGCATTGATGTATGGACTATTCCGTATGTGATTGTATGAATCTTATTGAAGCATGTTGTTGGTTTAACTCATCACTTTGGATTGTTGACTATTCTGATTTCCAGTTTGTGATGTCATTAATCTCATGTGTTCCTTTTAGGTTGTGTACTATTACAGGCTTCTAAGGGATACACTTCTTTCCCCCCTCTGTGTGTTAGAACCTCCCCATGCATCTCTCTTGACTTGCTGCAAGGTCACACACTTTCTTCCGACAAGGATATCTTGCTTACCTCTGCACGTTATTGTAGTCAAGGCATAACTTTACTACCCATTGTTGGGACTCCTACTCCAAACGATCTGAGGTCTAGTTGGGACTTCTTACCACGAAGATCCCCTGACATGTTGGCGGGTCCAACACCGTCAACAGTGTCACATCTTATAGGTTTTAGTTGTAGTGCATGCACCAAGTACACATTCACCCTTACGAATTGTTTAATTAGTGTTCTAGCTTTGGAAGTTCTATCTAATTATTCAATTAATGTTCTAGCTTTGAAAGTTTTGTATGGTTTCCTTTGTTACTAGTTATAGGTATTTGATAGAGAATGCAAAATAACTTAATTTGGCGCATTTAAAGGAGGCTCCCATGGTCATGGATGAGGTAGGGCTTGCTAATCATAGCGTGGTGAGGATAAAAGTTTCAAAGATCTGGATGCTAAGTTGGAACCTTACCATGTTGAAGCAATGCAGATAAATTAAAATACCATGTTTTTGTTGGCATTTTGGCACAGGTGTGGCCCTATGGTACAGGTGTTGTCCTTGATGGCAACTCACTTTGGTGTCAGACCTCAATTCAGGCGCTCATAATGAAGGAAATCTTGTATACGCAGGTTCACCTTGCCGAAGACGCGTATACACGCGGGTTATACGTTCAGAAGTCGCGTATGCATATACATGCACTTTATGCACAGAAAAGCACGTACATGGTGGGAAACTTATTTTTGGTCCATGGTTGTTAGTCCTTGGAATTTGAACCTATGGTTTTGGACCATGGTATCTCGTCAAAAGTGTTGACCCCAGGTTTTGGGCCCTTGGTATTGGTTTATTATGGTTTTGGACCGTGGTATTGTGGAAGGCCTAATACTATAAAAGAGGAAGGAGATCATGTGACAAGGTATCATTTGAAATATTATTGAATATCTGATAATGTACGAGATCTGAAATATTGGTGATTAGCATTGTGGATCTAAATGAAGGAGGAACCTTAGCGAAAAGAAGGATAAGTTTTATTGATGGGTCATAATCTCTTGGCTTGAATGATAATACCTTTACATGATTTTGATCTGTTATATCTGGCGCATGCGTGATCTATAAATCTGATAATCTGGGTTAATCAGTGCCTGAATACTTGAAAGAGTGAATTATTTTTTGTAGATCTGTACGCAGGTTCAGTTCAACTATGGTGCATATATACGCAGGTTCAGTGAAGGAATACAGCGTATACGCAGGTTGTTCCATACGCAGAAGCGTATGCACGCAGGTTTCAGGCCATTAAAGTAGCGTATACATTTTGAGTTGTGTTTTTGCTGCTTTTGTTTATTGCTGCAATGTTTTGGGTTCAGTTTTGGTGTGTGGTATTGTTACTATGATCTGGGTACAGTCGTCAGAGAAGTGTTTATGTTGATTCAGTTTTGATTGGTGAAAAGGTGATTGGTTGCTGGTTGATTGATGTTATTTGTGGATCCAGTCTGAAAATTTATGAAACGTGGTCCCTGAAAGAAAGAGAAGGTTGTAGCCTTCTGTAGGCCAACACCTACGTACTAGTATCTTGGCTAGTGCAAGAGCTAAGGGGGTTGTAGCTCCCTTCCAGGAGAAGCTGGAAAACGAGAGAGGGTTGTAGCTCTCTGCAGGTTGCAGCCTGCGTACTGGTAAATGACTGCACCAGTACATTTGTAAAAAGAAGTTTCTAATTAAAGAAAAGATAGAGACGAATTGCAGCAGGTGGTTTTCACCCACATTGGTTTTCCACCTTATATCTTGTGTTCTTGTGTGCGATTGTCTTTTTGCTCTGTTTTATTGTTTCTAGTTACTGGTTATTTGCTTCTGAATCACAGATTAACAATCAACGTCAGAAAGATAAAGTAAATTAAAAGTGCATTATATACGCGGGTTTTCTTCTGCATAGTTGCGTATATACGCGGGTTTAATTAACTGAAGTAGCATATAGCATTTGATTTTGAAAAAGGAATATTTGACTTAATAATACTGATTCACCCCCCCTCTCAGTATTATTTCCAACAATTAGTATCAGAGCAGGTCCTTCAGAAGAAGCTTGATCGCTTGAAGGAAGATCATTCATCATGAGCAACTACGAGAGGGAAGCAATAATCGGGCCACCGATTTTTTATGGGACAAACTTCGTTTATTGGAAGGTAAGAGTTACTATCTTCAATCTCTTGGTACAAAAGTCTCGGATATCATAGATACAGGGTATACTTTTCCATCAGCAACTCCTACAGATCCGGCTGAAAAAGAAGAAATATGAAATAAATGCAAAGGCGGTCAATACTCTATTAGGATGCCTATCTCAATCAGAATTTGTCAAGGTAATGCAGTTTAAATCCGCAAAAGAGATATGGGACAAGATTGTTCTGAGCTATGAAGGAGATGATCAGGTAAAACGAGCAAAACTTCAAACCCTCGGGATTCAGTATGAAAATCTCAGGATGTATAATGATGAAAGTGTGGCTAACTATTTTCTTCGTGTAGATGAGATTGTTAATTGTATGAAAATTTTGGGTGAAGAAATAAAAGAGGCCGTTGTGGTTGAAAAAGTTCTAAGATCTTTGTCCCCTAGGTTTGAATCTAAAGTTTCTGCAATAGAAGAAAAAGAGAATCTACAAAGCCTTAAAATGTCACAGCTGCACAGAATTCTAACTGCTTATGAAATGAGGAAAGGAGGTCCATCAGACAGGAGAGAAGTTGCCTTCAAGGCTTCAGGCAAAGGCGAGTACTATGAGTCAGGACACGTGTCAGAAGAAGAAGAAGAATCAAATTTTGTCAGAAATCTTCAACGACGTATTGGGCGGTTCCGAGGTAAGTTACCTTTCAAATGCTTTGCTTGTGGAAGAGTCGGTCACTATGCTGCCAAATGTCCTCACAAGGATAAGATTGACAAAGGGAAGGCACCTGTTAGATGGAACAAGAAACAGAATGCAAATAAGAAAAGCTATTACACTCATGAAGATAGTGATGGACTTTCAAATAGTGATGAAGATGAACAAGGTAATAAGTATAAACTTTTAATGGCTTTTGAAGATGATGACTACATGGATGCTATAGATGTAGAAGGTTTTTATAAAGAGATATCTAATCTCAAAATTTGCTTAGAAGAGAAAAATGCGATTATTGATTCTTTGCAATGTCAACTGGCTGAAAGGGAAAAACATCTTGAAATTTTGGAATGTGAAATTGTTGGTCTTAGAAAGGAGATTGAGAAAACAAAAGCTATTAATCTTAAATTTGTTAAAGGATCTGAAACTCTGGATGAGATAATTAATGTGCAGCGTTCTCCACTAATTAAGACAGGTCTAGGATATAATGAAGAAACATCTCAAGCATCCACCTCCAAAATTTATCTAAATGCAGCAAGGAGGAGCGAGCAAAGGCCTAATAGAAATCATCAAGTATATCAGGGACAGTTTACCTCAAGAATGAACAAAGACTATCAAGAAAATCGGGGGCAAGCTACCTTAAGGACAAATAGAAGCTACAATCAGCCTCACGTAAAATCTTCCCAATTTGCCTCAAGAATGGATGTCAGTAGAAACTACAATCGGTTGGATGATAGATTTAATAATCGCAGGAGTTTCTTCAATGGCCAATGCTTCTCTTGCCATAACTTTGGTCACAAAGCAGCCCAATGTGTTGCCTATAAGACAATCATGACTAGAGAAGCTCAAAAACAAAGGAATATGACTGGGATCATGAAAAGGACTTATAACAACTTTTCAGCCCTTGAAAATGAAGTTGAATGTTCTATTTGTAATAACTTTGGTCATGAAGATTCTGAATGCAGGAGCAGGTTTTGGAAGACAACTCAGAAGGAACAAGCCCCAAGTGCCAGAACATGGAGAATGAAGGAACCACAACCAGAAATATGTGGGATAGCCTTTTATGCAGAAGGACAACAACAATGCTATTTAAGCAAGGATGATGAACACTGGTTATGGCACCGGAGGTTGGGGCATCTAAGCTTTTCAAAAATAAGGAAAGCATGCAAATACCAGGCAGTTCGTGGTCTTCCAGATATCAAAATTCCAGACAACACCATATGCAAATCATGTCAGTTTGGTAAGCAAACCAGAACTAACTTTCCTGAGAAGGAAGGATCAGCTAGCAGGCCTCTTGAGCTAGTCCATACAGATGTATGTGGTCCATTTAGGACAAGGTCACCTTGAGGAGAAGAATACCTTATATTATTTATTGACGACTTCTCCAGGTTTGTTTGGTTAGGACTTATGAAGCACAAAGACGAAGCATTCGAAAAATTCAAATCCTTCAAAGCCTTGGCTGAAAATGAATCAGATTACAAAATTAAGTGCCTCAGGTCCAACAGAGGTGGGGAATTTACCTCAAATGCATTTTTTGATTTCTGTGAAGAACATGGAATAAGAAGGGAATTCTTTATAGCTAGGACTCCTCAGCAAAATGGAGTGGCGGAAAGGATGAACAGAACAGTCCAACAAATGGCTCGTGCTATGCTTGATGAGTCTGGAACTCCAGCAACCTTTTGGGGTGAAGCTGCATATGCTGCGGTTGTTATTCTCAACAAAACAAATGTCCGAGTGAACAGCACTCAAACTCCTCATGAGCTCTAGTATGGTGAGACTCCTTCGGTAAAGCATTTCAAAAATTTTAGGAGCAAATGCTATATTAAGAATACTGATGAGCAGCTTGGCAAACTTGAACCTAGAGCAGATGAATGCATTCTCCTTGGTTATTCTCCCTACAGCAAAGCATATAAGTGTTACAATAAAAGACTTGGAAGAATTGTTGACAACATTGATGTAGTGGTTGATGAAAAAGGATACATCCCTAGGCAAGTGAATCATGGAAATATCGATGAGGATGAAGACTACTCTCCAAATCAGACAGATGATGAAGAAGAACCCCAAGAGGCACCAGAGGAACATATAAGGATAGAAGAGAAGACTCCATCCAGGTACGTTCAGAAGAATCATCCAGAATCTCAAATTTTGGGGCAGAAAGAAGCAGGTATACAAACAAGAAGAATAATAGCAGAAGCTTCAAGCTATTTGGCATTGCTCTCTTCCACTGAAACGCAAAATGTAAAAGAAGCATGCAAAGATGAGTGTTGGGTTAAGGCAATGGATGAAGAGCTTGAGCAGATCGAAAAGAATAACACTTTGGAGTTGGTTCCTAGACCAAAAGACAAAAATGTCATAGGAACAAAACGGATCTTCAAAAATAAGTTGAATGAAAATGGGGAAGTGATTAGAAACAAGGCCAGACTTGTTTGTTAAGGGTATGCTCAACAGGAAGGAATAGACTTTGAAAAAACTTTTGCTCCCGTTGCTAGACTTGAGGCCATCAGAATGTTCCTTGCTCTCTCTAGCTTCCAGAAGTTCAAAGTATTTCAAATGGACGTAAAATCAGCCTTTCTGAATGGAGACTTAGAAGAAGAAGTGTACATAGAGCAACCAGATGGCTTTATCCTTGGGAATGATCCAAATCTTGTATGCAGACTTAAAAAGGATCTCTATGGGCTTAAACAAGCTCCAAGGGCTTGGTACTACCGCTTGGACAAATACCTTCATCAACAAGGTTTTTCAAAGGATCAGCAGATAGCAATCTTTATATAAAAATTGAAAACGACAAATTGCTAATACTTGTTGTGTATGTAGATGATATTATCTTTGGCAGCAACGAAGAAGCTATGAGTCAAAGCTTTGCCTTGGTGATGCAGAAATAATTCGAAATGTCTTTGCTTGGAGAACTGACATACTTTCTTGGATTGCAAATCCAACAAAATGAGGGCGGTATCTTCTTGTCTCAAACCAAGTACCTCAAGAAGATTCTGAAGAAATATGGCATGGAAGATTCGAAACCAGTATGTACCCCTATGGTTACACGATGCAGTCTCAGTGCAAATGATGAATCAGTAGCAGTACATCAACCAACCTATAGATCTATGATTGGAAGTCTACTTTATTTGACAGGTACCCGACCAAACATCATGCATGCAGTGGGAATAGTTGGAAGACTTCAGGCAAATCCAAAGGAAACTCATCTTCAGGCAGTCAAGAGAATCTTCAAGTACCTTCGAGGAACTCAAAACTATGGCTTATGGTATCCTAGAGATACAGATCTCACACTTCATGCTTACACAGATGCAGATTGGGCCGGAAGCGTGGATGACAGGAAGAGCATAAGTGGTGGTGCATTCTTTATGGGTTCCAGATTAGTATCTTGGTTCAGCAAGAAACAGAGTTCGATTTATTTATCTACAGCTGAAGCGGAATATGTGGCTGCTGCATCTTGTTGCACTCAACTTCTTTGGATGATGCAAACCTTGCAGGATTTTCAAATCACTTGTACTCCACCTGTCTCTATCTTATGTTATAATACGAGTGCAATAAGCATTTCAAAGGATCCTGTCATGCATTCAAAGACCAAGCACATACCTATCAAATATCACTTTCTTCGGGAACAAGTGCTTGAGCAAAAAGTCAAGTTGGAGTATGTTCCTTCTAAGGAACAAGTTGTTGATATACTCACCAAACCACTGCCCAGGGAAACTTTTGAATATCTCAGACAGAAGCTGGGAGTAGTTGATGCTTCATCCTGCTGTTGAAGCTTGTCTGTTTCAGAGAAAAGATGGTGTACGCGAGTTGGATGAGGGGCATCCGCGTACATACGCCGATTTATGCAGGTGCAGTCGCGTATATGGAGTTTTGAAGAAAATCAGCAAGGACAGACTCTGGTTGGAGAGAGTATGATATGAGTCTGTTAGAGACCATCAGGGACAGGTTTAGGGGGAGCAGATAATCTCCTAATAATGCATTGTTGGCATTACCTTAGAAGTTCTTGGTTCTAGTACTCAAGCTGTTTTTGGTTCAGGTGGATCAGCTGTAGAAAGGAGAACAGAAGGAGAACATGGTTGCTGATATATACAGTGATTGTCAGATGTTGCTGATAGTAGTTATTGGTGATTTGCATAGTCATGATAATTCGTCTCTATGTCATGTATATATTTTTTATCAAGGTCATGTAACGGCCTATTTTGGTTTCCCCACTATGCCTGGGATGATTGATGCAATGTGATTGGTTGTCATATGTAAATTTCTGATGTATCCCCACTTGGTTGGGTGGATGATCCCCACTTGGTTGGGTGATGGTTGTATGTATCGAGTCTTTTGGTGATAGGAAGGTCTTTTATGATGTATAAGTCATGGTTCCTCTTGAAGAACACCTTTTTGCAGATCTTGCCTACAGTCAGGGGGAGCATGTTTAGCACAGCAGAGCAGAGATATCAGCATGTACTCAGGGGGAGCACAGCCCTTTGCCCTTGATGACAAAGGGGGAGAATGACTTTGAGGATCTTGGGGTTGCCATCAAGTCCAAAGGGGGAGATTGTTGGCATTTTGGCACAGGTGTGGCCCTATGGTACAGGTGTTGTCCTTGATGGCAACTCACTTTGGTGTCAGACCTCAGTTCAGGCGCTCAGAATGAAGGAAATCTTGTATACGCAGGTTCACCTTGCCGAAGACGCGTATACACGTGGGTTATACGTTCAGAAGTTGCGTATGCGTATACACGCACTTTTATGCACAGAAAAGCACGTACATGGTGGGAAACTTATTTTTGGTCCATGGTTGTTAGTCCTTGGAATTTGAACCTATGGTTTTGGACCATGGTATCTCGTCAGAAGTGTTGAACCCAGGTTTTGGGCCCTTGGTATTGGTTTATTATGGTTTTGGACCGTGGTATTGTGGAAGGCCTAATACTATAAAAGAGGAAGGAGATCATGTGACAAGGTATCATCTGAATGATTATTGAATATCTGATAATGTACGAGATCTGAAATATTGGTGATTAGCATTGTGGATCTGAATGAAGGAGGAACCTTAGCGAAAAGAAGGATAAGTTCTATTGATGGGTCATAATCTCTTGGCTTGAATGATAATATCTTTGCATGATTTTGATTTGTTATATCTGGCGAATGTGTGATCTATAAATCTGATAATCTGGGTTAATCAGTGCCTGAATACTTGAAAGAGTAAATTATTTTTTGTAGATCTGTACGTGGGTTCAGTTCAGCTAAGGCACGTATATACGCAGGTTCAGTGAAGGAAAACAGCGTATACGCAGGTTGTTCCATACGCAGAAGCATATGCACGCAAGTTTCAGGCCATTAAAGTAGCGTATACATTTTGAGTTGTGTTTTTGCTGCTTCTGTTTATTGCTGCAGTCTTCTGGGTTCAGTTTTGGTGTGTGGTACTGTTACTGTGATCTGGGTACAGTCGTTAGAGAAGTGTTTATGTTGATTCACTTTTGATTGGTGAAAAGGTGATTGGTTGATGGTTGATTGATGTTATTTGTGGATCCAGTCTGAAAATTTATGAAACGTGGTCCCTGAAAGAAAGAGAAGGTTGTAGCCTTCTGTAGGCCAGCACCTACGTGCTAGTATCTTGGCTAGTGCAAGAGCTAAGGGGGTTGTAGCTCCCTTCCAGGAGAAGCTGGAAAACGAGAGAGGGTTGTAGCTCTCTACAGGTTGAAACCTGCGTACTGGTAAAGGATTGCACCAATACATTTGTAAAAAGAAGTTTCTAATTAAAGAAAAGATAGAGACGAATTGCAGCAGATGGTTTTCACCCACATTGGGTTTCCACCTTATATCTTGTGTTCTTGTGTGTGATTGTCTTTCTGCTCTGTTTTATTGTTTCTGGTTACTGGTTATTTGCTTCTGAATCACAGATTAACAATCAACATCAGAAAGCTAAAGTAAATTAAAAGTTTGCATTATATACGCGGGTTTTCTTCTGTATAGTTGTGTATATACGCGGGTTTAATTAACTGAAGTAGCGTATAGCATTTGATTTTGAAAAATGAATATTTGACTTAATAATACTGATTCACCCCCCCTCTCAGTATTATTTCCAACAGTTTTGTATTAATTATCTTGGTATGCAGAGGACTTGATGATGTGGATAGACATTGCTCAGGGTTTCAAAGCATATTTGGAGTCTAGAATGAATTGGTGTGAGCACCTATGCAATGACCTATTTAATGTCGATTATACTTGAATTGCATTCTTGAAGAGATTCTTGCAATGACAACAGGTTTTGTGTGGCAACTCAGACAATCATTTAATTTGATACACATTATTTTCATTATGGAAAAAGTTTCACACTCTTATTTTCTTGACAACCTCTGATCTGATGCGACAATTCAACAAACTACTTTTATATAGCTTAAAATACACTTTTTCAACTGAACCATGAATTTTTTTTAACAAATTAGCTTGTTATTGTCGAAAGGTGCATTGAGTCATCCTATCAAACTACCTCAAAGATATAGTTTGATGGAGATAGCCATGAGAAGAGATCTCTACATATAGTATTCCATGAACTTGAATCATGCGATTGTGCATTCTGCATATGCTTAAAGACATATTGGTTGGCTAAGAGAACAAATCAAATGAGTTCATTATATGTCCATTTTTGTGGCCAAAAGTCTCTGGTTTATAAGGGGCTATCTTACTTGTGTAAATGGGTTGTTTGAAGTGATTGTGATCTTCATTGGACTATAAAGTTCCAGGTGGTATTACAATACTAAAGGCTTGGAATAGTGCTCTAAGTAGTAGTTCATAAATTCAACATCAAGGACAAGATAATTATTAACATTGGACGTTAATAATTATTGTCATATTTCTATGGGTGATTATTGCTATGACGTGTTCTTTGTAGACGATGCAATTGACTTGTTCGATAGACAAGTCATGTGAACCTTTGGATCACATTGTACCATGGAATTCTTCATTTTGGAAATTGATATATACATTTGCTTGCAGGATTAGGCATTTTGTTCACTTTTAAGAACCTTTGTTTACCTTATTTTCTTGAAGGTTCTATTGTGGGGAGAGAAATAACAATGGTTGACATGAGTTGAGATATCAAGTTAAACTCGAAGGCTGAGATATCATTGTTGATCCTTGGATACCTCTCGTAGGTTCCCATTGATATCAACTACCTCATATAAGTGGTTTGACAGTATTATAACAGAGTATTGAAATCAACGCATTTAAGGCACCCATAAACTTATGAGGTCTTGTTAGCTTGTGAATTTCATGAATCCCATAATGTCAATGAATGTATATGATCTTTTGTTAAATTATGACTTTAATGGGTTCTATGACTTCCAAAAATACATGGAGCCGAGGAACTAAGGCGTTAAGAAGGTGAACTCGAGGTACAATAATAAGGGCCATGAAGGTCGGTGGATTGATGTCAGGAGGTTGAACGAACCATGGTACCATAGTGGCATCCCATGTTAGCAATCTCCCAATATGGAGCAATGGACATTCATGCATGTTAAGAGACAAAGTGTTTTCCATAAGGAAGAACCACGCTGAGAGGCAGAACCCAGATCCATTGGATCGTGGGAGGCCCATTACAGGACAAGCAAGTTGGGATCTGATGGCGATAATGGTCATTGGATCAAATAAATCTGGACAACCAAATCCCATCGAAGTACAAAGTCATGTTAAAAATTATGCTAGTTCGAAGTCTGATGGGCTCGTGATCATCCAATTTACTAAGCCCAGCTGTTGATCTGTCAGGGTGTAACTTGTAACAACCCCTCGTTGATTTTCATTGTAAATAAAATAATACTAAGGCCATGGGACACATATTACAAGCTGAATGTTGGGAAATACATAGTGATGGGGTATCATGGGTGATTAATTAATGGCTATGGAAATTGGCAAAGGCAACTTGGCATTAATTGGCATTTTATTTATGAAATAAAGGGAAATAGGAGAAAATGGACATGAAAGGTCGTAGATTTGCATGTGAGGAAAATTGAAGGAAAATGAAGAAAATAGAGGCCTCAATGATAAAAGGGCTTCTGATGATAAGTTTACAACTTTTATTGGTTAACCTTTTGTTAGTCTTAGATTGAATCTCTCTTCTATTCTCTCACTCTCTCATACTCTTGCACACTTAGGGCATTCTTGGAGCATGTTGGGAGCACTTTACCACACATTAGATTCGGGGAAAGAAGGCAAGGAAAAGTAGGAAAGCACAAGCAGACAATTGGACCAAAAACTACAATGGGATTGATTTGTAGGTACATGTTGCATGTATGATCTTCTTATTGATTTATGGATGCATGGTATATGCATGTGGTTATTTGGTTATGATCTATCATTAGCATGGAGGATTACCTGGATTGACAATGGTTTTATCCTTGCCTTGCCATTTTTTGGATAACCTTGGTGTTGTGGTTTTTTTCCATTTGACTTATTTTCTTATTGGTGCTCATAAATCCTCTTGGTTGTGGGTTGGAACAAACACTCTGGAAGCCCTAGAACAACTTAGGTTGAGTTACTAGTCCTGGAGCCTAGGTTGGTAAAAACACTCTAAAGTCCTTGGTGGGTTGAGTTACTAGTCCTTGGATCTGGGTTGGACAAACGCTCTAGAGCCTTCGAAGGTTGTGGGTTGAGTTACTAGTTCCTGGAGCCATGGACAACTTGGGTAGATACCGTTATGGTTGGTGTTGGTGATGTCTGATCGTGAGGTTGAATCACTGGTTAAGGGTTGAGGTGGTTTGGCCTCTAGAAGCCCTGGTTTGGTTTTGATTTTTTATTCCACGAGATCCCACATTCATGCTTGGAATATGGCACAGGGGTGATTGGCTAAAAGAGAGATTTGGTTCAGCCCAATCTATGGTCGGGTGGTACGAGGAAGTCCCTGACTTGGTTGGAATTTGCATATGATAATAAGAGCTCTTTTCTTATTGTATTTTATGAGTACTTGTACCTGATATCATGTGGCTTTGATGGTTGTTCTATCATGGTTATTATTATGGTTATATGTTGGTTATAAGCATGGTTCCATAACATGTTCTAGCTATGGCTCTTATGTTTTGATTAGTTAATGAATGGTTAATGAATGAATGAGCTAACAAATGTTATTGCAACTATTATGAGAGGGAATTAGACCTTCTTGTTGATTCTCATATAAGTTTCAGACCCCTATGTTCAGCTGTTCATTCATGACCTATACATTACTTCTTCACCATATGTTTGACAAAATGACTATCATGGTTAGGCCTGGTTAAGTCAAGTCCTTGATCAAGTTTTATATGAATGAATTTGTCTTGATGTTATTTATCATTTTGGAAAGTCTCACTGAGTTCTGGGCAGTGGTTTGGAGGCTAGCCTGAAATGGTGGCTCAGAATTTGGGACCGCACCCTTTGAACTGGAAGTTTTGGGCCATAACCGCACCCTTGTAGGATTATGCATGTGGTTGGAGGCATATAATTGTATGGAGGCCTTGTCATGCATGTGGTTGTGGGCCTAGGTCACTAAAAAGGAAATCTAACTTAGGGTTTGGGCACTGAGAGTGGTTTTTTGCCTCTAAGTGTCTTGTAAGCCCCGTAGGATGTTAGTTTGGGGTTGGTAAGTTCCAGTTGTCGGCCCCACTTCCTTAATTGGATCTAGGAGGTCAAGTCATGTCATAGTAGCTCTTTGTCTCATGTTTACCCTCGTAAGCCAGTGAAACTGGGTAAATATGGGAGGGGTGGTTACAAATTGGTATCAAAGCTCCCAGGTTCAACACTTGGACTGGATGGGATGGATGTGTTTGTCATGCTTGCATATTTGTTGTTTATGTGTTCATTATGCATGCAATGTAATAGTTATTGTTGCAGTAGTGTCGTCATGTAGAAGTTTATGATGTTGACGTTGAGATGATTGACATGTTGGTTTCATTATATATACATATGTTGTGTTAATCCAAATTGATCGTGCAGATGAGATAACCTCCCCTGAACTTCATTGAGGTATCTTGATCATGTTTATATTTGGTTTATCTGACATGGTATGTTTGCAGGAAGTAGAATATCAAGATGACAAGAAAAATGGCGAACTACAATTCATGTGATTCTCCCTACAGATCAGATGAACAACATGGTGATGAGTACTCCCCTGAGATAGCATATACATTGAGAAGTTTAAGGCAAAAATCAAGAGTTGTAAGGCAGCTAATGACAGGATCATTCAGTCACAGGAAAGACCTGCTAGGGCACAAGAAAGCAAGCATAATTTAATGCAGTCATCCGCTAGTGTCTATCAGATTTGTATAGATAGGGACCGCTTAGGATCAGTCATGGACAAGAGGAAAGGACCAATGGGGCATATGGCAGGAAGCCTTAATCATGATACAGGTTTGACAAGGATGACACTGTCAGAGATGGTAGGCTCTTGGATACACCTGAAATGAGGGGTAATGATCATGAGTTCTATTCTAGTTATGGTTGAAAGGGACAACATCATCATCACCATCACCATTTGAATAAGAGGAGTGAGAAGCAGTACCTACCATAGGATTTCAAGAAATCAAAGCCTCCTACATTTGATGGAGAATTGAAGAAGTCACAAGATGCATAAGCTTGGTATCTTGGGATTAATAAGTTTTTCAGATTGCATGATTACTCAAAGAATATGAAAGCCGTGATAGCTACTTTCTGTCTTAAAGTGAAGCAAAGATTTGGTGGGAAGATGCGAAGAATGTTAGAGGCATTTGATAGGAGGGGCTGACTTGGAGTGAGTTCGAGAGACTTTTCAGGAAGAAGTATATATCCGAAAGATACTATGATGACCAGGAAAAGGAGTTCTATGAGTTGAAAATGGGATCTATGAACGATGAGGAGTATACTAGCAAATTCTTAGAGTTGTTGAGATATGTGCCTTATCTTAAGGAGGAGAAAGCAAAGTTTCGGAGATTGATTAGTGGGTTGTCGGTGTCATTCAAAGATAGAATTGAGTTTGATGAGCCTAGATCGCTAAAGGAAGGCATTAGAAAGTTGAAGCATTGTTATGAGCATTCAAAGCACAAGACTTAGTCTAAGCAGGATTGGAAAGGTAATGAGACAAATAAAGGAAAGTGGGCTAAGAAGAGAGGAAAACCTCAGGATATAGATGACAAGGAGAATGTAGTACCATACAAGAAATTCAATTTAGTTGATAGAGGACGTGGATCTCAGTCTGAGGAGTAGAACAAGGGTGATGGTAAGAAGCTTTTGTAGTGTTGTACTTGTGGCGAGGATCATCGCAGGAGAGATTGTCCACAACATCAAGGTGGCAGACCGCAAATTTACAATGCTCAGGAGGCACAGACAATTAGGGATGTTAGACAAAGTATTCCTCGAATTTATGTAGCATTGGATAATAGGCAGGTTGATCACCACACATCTATTATTGAGATGGAAGGTAAGCTTTGTGATCGAATTGTTTCTATTTGGGTTGGTCCTGGATCTAACTATAGTTATATTAGTCTTGATCTGGTGGGTAAGTGTGGCTTGACCAAAAAAGTGCATGCAAAGTCTTGGTTGGTGCAATTGGCTACATGTACCAAGAAAAGGGTTCATCATTGGGTGAGATCTTGTGAATTTGAGCTGAACGATATGTCTACATCAACATATCTACATGTATTTCCATTGGGATCATACAATATAATTTTGGGTATGGATTGGTTGTGCATTCACACGATTAAGATTGATTGCTATGATAAGGCTAACGAGTGATTGGATGATGATGGATAGAAGAGAATCTTGCAAGGTAAGAAGAACCCTACATCAGTGAGGATGGTTACAACTATGCAAGCCAACTGTAGTAGCAGGAAAGGATGTGTATTGTTTTTAGTTCATATTTCTAGTGACAATGGGAAGGATGTTGAGGGTGCGAAAGTCTTGAATTAGTATTTGGTTTTGTAGCAGTTTTAGGATGTATTCCCAGCAGAGATTTCAGAGTTACCGCCTCATAGGGAAGTGGACTTTTCTATTGAGTTGTCGTCGGGAGCAACACTAGCATCTAAGGCATTGTACAAGATGAGCACTCCATAGTTATTGGAACCGAAGCTGCAATTGAAGAAAATGCTTCACAAGGGATACATTAGGCCAAGCGTATTGCCTTGGGGTGCACCAATATTATTTGTGAATAAGAAGATGGTACTCTTAGGTTGTGCATTGATTACAGGTAGCTAAACAAGGTGACGATCAAGAACACATACTCATTGTCGAGGATTGATGACTTGTTTGATCAGTTGAAGGGAGCAGTAGTGTTCTCAAAGTTTGATTTGAGATCAGGATATCATCGGGTATGCATCAAAGAAGAGGACATCTACAAGATTGCTTTTCAGATAAGGTATGGACATTATGAGTTTGTTGTATCTTCTTTTGGTTTGACTAATGCTCCAACTAATTTCATGTGTTTGATGAATGTTGTGTTGTGTCATTATCTGGACAAGTTTTTGATACTATTCATTGGTGAGATATTGAAATATTCTAAGAATGAGGAAGAGCATGCATAACACTTGGTGGAAGTGTTGAGATTGCTAAGAGAGCACCAATTATATTCCAAGCTTAGTAAATGCAATTTCTTTCATACAGAAGTTCACTACTTGGGGCATGTGGTTTCTAAGGAAGGCATACCAGTGGATATGGAAAAGATCAGAGCTATCATGGAGTGGAAAACTCCCAGAAATGTGGATGAGGTCAGATCATTCACGGGGTTAGCAGGTTACTACAGGAGATTCATCATAAACTTCTCACAGATTTCCTATCCTATTACATCATTGCACTGAAAAGGAAAGAAATTTGAATGGATAGAGGAATGTGCTACTAGTTTTAAGCAGTTGAAGCAATTTCCTACAAATTCTCAAGTTCTAAAGATCACAGATCTAGATAAATATTTGTGGTATGTACATATGCTTGCAAAAGAGGACTTGGTGGGGTTTTGATGTAGGAAGGACAGGTCGTATGCTATGAGTCAAGGAATTTGAATGAGCACAAGAAGAACTATGTGACACATGATATTGAGTTGGCAATGATCGTCCATGCCTTGAATATGTCGAGGCATTATCTTATTGGCAGGAGGTTCAAATTGATGAGTGATCACAGTGGGTTGAGATACTTGTTTGACCAACCTAATCTGAATTCCAGGCAAGCTAGATGGTTGGCCACACTCAATGAGTTTGACTTCGAGATCAGGTACATTAAGGGAAAATATAACAAGGTTGCAAATGCTCTTAGTAAGAGAGTATCGGTAAATCACATTGCAACTATGAGTTCATATGGGACAAAGTCGTAGGAACGGATCTTGCAAGCAGGACAAGAGGATGATATGTACCAACAACTTAAGCACAGGTTAAAACAATAGGGTACAGGTGATCAGGATGTGGATTATCATCTCACGACAGATGGTTTGGTGAGATTTAGGGACAAGATCTATGTGCCAAACAACAGTGAACTCAAGAAGCTTATCTTGTGGGAATTTCATGCTAAGTCGTATTCAGGTCACCTGGGATATCAAAAGATATTGAGAGTGGTTAAGAATTTTACCATTGGCCAAATTTGAAGAAAGACGTTGCTGAGTTCATTGCTAAGTGTTTGGATTGTCAACAATTAAAAGTAGAGTGCAAGCACCTAGGTGGTCTATTACAGCCGGTTCTGATTCCATAATGGAAATGCAAGGTCATTTCCATGGAATGCATTACAGGTTTGTTGAGGACATCTAGATAGCATGATTCCATCATGGTTGTGGTTGACAAAGGTATCTCATTTCATTATAGTGAAGTCGACTAATTCAGCTAGTGAGGTAGCACAAGTCTTCATCAGGGAGATAGTGAGATTGTATGGTATTCCTAGGAAGATTGTGTCAGACAAAGATGTCAAGTTCACTTCCAGGTTTTGGAAGGAGTTGTTTGTAGGTTTGGGGACAAATTTCGCCTTTAGTACAACTTATCATCCACGTATAGATGGACAGACAAGAGGGTCAACAAGATGCTTTAGAACATGTTGATGATGTATATCATGCATCAACATAGGAAGTGGGAAGAATATCTACCAATGGTAGAGTTTGTGTCCAACAATGGATATCATGAGTCATTGAAGATGAGTCTGTTTGAAGCACTTTATGGGAAAAGTTGTAATACTCCCATTAGTTGGAGTGATACAATGAAAAGGGTGTTGATTGGACCAAACATATTGGCAGAGATGGAACAAGAAGTGCAAGTTATCAAGAAGAATATAAAGGCAACACATGATAGGGAGAAGAGTTATGCAAATGAGCACATGGTATTTAAGGAGCTTCAGGTTGGGGAACATGTGTACTTGTGTATCAAGCCCAAGAAGACCTCCTTGAGGATTGGATCATGCCCAAGTTGGCACCTCGATATTGCGGGCCTTTTGAGATTATTAAGAGCATTGGACCAGTGGCCTACCGACTTGCACTGCCTCCGACAATGAAAGTCCATGATGTTTTCCATGTGTCATTACTTAAGAAGTATCTGAAAGATGTTGATCATGTGATTGACTAGTCTGTATTGCAGGTGGACCCAGAAGGATAATTCCAGCCAAAACCTCGATGCATTTCGCAATGAAAGATGCTCATGCTCAGGAATTGAGTAATCGAGCAACTTAAAGTGCAGTGGGAGCGCTTTGGGCCCTATGAAGCTACATAGGAGATGGTTGATCATATGCGAGCTATGTATGCTTCTCTATTCATCCGTTGAGTGGATATGCCTTGATATATGTTTTGATGTTGTGTTTTGGTTATGTTTGTATATGTATATGTATGTAAATACTGCATAGAGCTGTGTTATAAATCTCCAATAAGCAGTATGGTGTTCATGTTATGATGGTCATGGTCTCAACAATATGATATGATGTAAATATTATATGAAGTTGTGTTATAAAGCTCCATGGGAAGCAATTTTGTTGGTTTATAGGTGTCATTGAACACCGAGGATAGTGTTACCCCATGGGGAGGGATTTTTAACAACCCCTGATTGATTTTGTATGTAAATAAAATAATACCAAGGTCATGAGACACATATTCCAAGCCGAATGTTGGGCAAAACATAGTGATGGGGTACCACTGGTGATTAATTAATGTTTATGAAAATTGGCAAAGGCAAAGTGGCATTAATTAGAATTTTATTTATGAAATAAAGGAAAATAAGATAAAAGGGACATGAAAGGTCATAAATTTGCATGTGAGGAAAATTTTAGGAAAAATGAAGGAAAATGAAGCAAATAGAGGCCTCAATGATAAAAAGGATTTTGAGGATCAGTTCACAACTTTTGTTGGTTAACCTTTTGTCAGTTTTAGCTTGGAGCTCTCTTCTATTCTCTCACTCTCTCACACTCTTGCACACTTAGAGCATTCTTGGAACATGCTTGGAGCACTTTAGCATACATTGGATTTGGAGAAAGAAGGTAAGGAAAAGCAGGAAAGAATAAGGGGACAACGAGAACAATAGTTACAACAGGATTGCTTTGCAGGTACAGGTTGCATGTATGATCTCCTTGTTGATTTGTGGATGCATGGCATATGCATGTGGTTATTTGGTTATGATTTGTCATTGGCATGGAGGATTGCCTAGAATGACAATGGTTTTATCCTTGCCTTTCCATTTCCTAGATAGTCATAATGTTGTAGTTTTTTCCATTTGATTTTATTTTTTATTTTTTATGATTGGTGCTAATAATTCCTTTTGGTTGTGGGTTGGAACAAACGCTAGAAGCCCTGGAACAACTTGGGTTGAGTTACTAGTCCTGGAGCCTATGTTGGGAAAAACGCTCTGGAGTCATTGGTGGGTTGAGTTACTAATCCCTAGAGCCAGGTTGGACAAACGATCTGGAGCCCTGGAAGGTTGTTGGTTGAGTTACTAGTTCCTGGAGCCTTGGACAACTTGGGTATAGAGCGATCTGGTTAGTGTTGGTGATGTCTGACAGTGAGGTGGAAACACTGGTTGAGGTGGTTTGGCCTCTGGAAGCCCTAGTTTGGTTTTTCTTGGTTTATTCCATGAGATCTCACATTCATTCTTGGAATATGGCACGAGGGTGATTGGCTGAAAGAGAGATTTGGTTCAACCCAATCTATGGTCGGGTGATAGGTGGAAGTCCCTGACTTGGTTGGCTTTTGCATGTGATAATAAGATCTCTTTTCCTATTGTATTTTAGTAGTACTTGTACTTGATATCATGTGGCTTTGAAGGTTGTTCTACCATGGTTATTATTATGGTTGCATGTTGGTTATAATCATGGTTCCATAATAGGTTTTATCTATGGCTTTTGATATATTTTGATTAGTTGATAAATGGTTAGTGAATGCATGAGATAACGAATGTTATTGCAACTATTATGAGAGGGAATTAGACTTTCTTGATTATTATTGGATAAGTTTCAGACCCCCATGTTTAGATATGCATTCATGACCTGTAGTTTACTTGTTCAACATATGTTTGACAAAATAACTGTCAAGGTTAGGCCTAGTTAGGTCAAGTCCTTGATCAAGTTTTTTATGAATGGCTTTGTCCTGATGTTATTTATCATTATGGGAAGTCTCACTAAGTTCTAGGTAGTGGTCTGAAGGCTAGCCTAAAATGGTGGCTTAGAATCCGGGATCGCATCCTCTAAACTGGAAGTTTTGGGCCATAACCGCACCCTTACAGGCTTATGCATGCGGTTGGAGGCCTATAACCACATGGAGGCCTTGTCATGCATGTAGTTGTGGGTCCATGTCACTAAAAAGGCAATCTAGCTCAAAGTTTGGGCACTGGGAGTGGTTGTTCTGCCTCTGAGTGTCTTGCAAACCTTGTAGGATGTCAATTTGTGGTTGGTAGGTTCCCATTGTCAGTCCCACTTCCTTAATTGGATCTAGGAGGCCGAGTCATGTCATAGTAGCTCTCTGTCTCATGTTTACCCTGACAGGCCAATGAAACTGGGTAAATATGGGAGGGGTGGTTACATAACTAAATTATTTTATTATTCGAATGATTGTTGGAAGTGCATGGAAGGCCCTGCTGATACTCCCCGTCGACAGATCTTACCATTGATTGAGGGTCATTGATCAACCAAGGGGTAAATATATTATATTTTATAGGTATTTATTTTTATGTGTGGTGCATGGATGTGAGGAGGACCCCACGTTTATTATAATGTGCTTACACTGTCTGTGTTGGGAGGGTATGC
Organism: Pinus tabuliformis; assembly: GCA_031772625.1. Classification (NCBI taxonomy): domain Eukaryota; kingdom Viridiplantae; phylum Streptophyta; class Pinopsida; order Pinales; family Pinaceae; genus Pinus; species Pinus tabuliformis. The sequence goes on along the minus strand of CM062806.1, from coordinate 571,536,252 downwards.
TGGACCTCGAGGTTGTGTCACACATGGGCCAGGGGGTGTTAGGAGACATGGGAAATATTCCATGCAAGCGCTAAGGTGGCCAACCCTGGGAATGTATATATATATAGTTGACAATATTATTGTTGGTTGACCATGAGCCATCAGGGGTAAGGTTTAATTTTATAAATTTTTGTATTGTTAATATACGTCGATATGAGTGGAGGGTCATTTATTCGCCGAGCATAGATATACTTGTATTAACATAATATATTACCTTTAGCGGAAGGTGTATACATATTGTTATATTCAATGCTTATACATAGTTGTTTGCAAAATCGTGAGTGCATGGTGGATCCCAAGGTGTAGTTGTAAGTGTGCCAAGTGGAAGTTGAGAAGGGAAGGTCTACGTGATAGACATGCAACCGGCCAGAGCATGTTTTTCATTCCAGTAGTCATTAGTTCTTACACAATAAGGATGAAGCGGGTGTAGTGTTAAAGAATAAATTAATTTGGGAGTTTAATTGAGTTTTACAACTCTATAATAGTTAAAGAACAAAGAGCGAGAGAGACTAAACTTCTCAAGGGCATATATTTGCACTCAAGAGCCATAATTTGGCATATGAGTAGTCAAAAGAAAGGGAATTACAAGCAAAATGCATCTCATTAGATAAAAATGGGATCAAAGGTAACTTGTAAGAATTTGCCATAAATTAAGGAGAAACCTACATGAGTTGGAAAGAAGAATTTATGCTCAATTAAAACTTTTAAAGGGCATAACTTTATGCTTAACTATAAGAATTTTGTAGGTGAGTAGATAATAGAAAGGTTTTGATGAGCTACACCCATTGGTAAACCCATAATTTGAATATGGGAAAGAATTTTGAGGAAAATTTTACGGAAATTTACAAGATTACAAAGGCCCAATGAGACTGTGATTGAAGGACGACAAGGGAAACTTAGGACAAGTTTCCTGAATGGTAATTTTGTCGGCACAGGGAGGCTGAGTTAAATTCCTTGGCCTCTGAAAGCATGATTCAGTGTATTTAAGAGGAGTTGTACTGATAGCTGTAAACTACAGTAGAAACTCTAGTGTAATTGTTGGAGGGCTGTAATTAATTGACTGGAGGTAGAGTTCTCTAAGATAACTAAATGTTTGGATTGAAACATGTTTGATATCGTGAAGGATGTCATAATATACACAATATTAATTGCTTATTATTGATAATAACAATGTGAAGCAGTTATGTTAGGACACAGGATAATTATTAGGGAAAGCAACACTTGGCTGCAAGATAGGTTTCATAACATTTTGAAGAGGTTGATTATTATTTGAAATACATATAAAGCAACATTAATGGTAGCCAGAGATGCAGAAACAATAAGAAAGGATACTTGTTGCATACAAGAACTATATACAGGAACAACAATTAGTGAGATTACAACGACATTGTATAAAGGGATAATATACCGTGTTGGCATACATGGATGATGCTTCATAGTGAGGCACATAAATGCAAGAATTGAACGAATGTTGTATAGTTGTTGCACTGCATGAAAATTGTATTCCATATTTTGTTTACTGCATGTTGCATATGTTTGGTTGTTATTTCTTTTGAAGGAAAGAATGTGTATACATGTATATGTCCTATGTCTCTCTCTCTGTTTATATATATATATATATATATATCTGTGTGTGGTGATTGCATGTTTGATAGCAATATGTTGTGGTATCATTAGAGTTTATGATATTAGGACTAATTATGATTGTTGTGTTGTCGATGATGCAATTGTTCACGACAACAACCTTATGGAGAGTAAGCCTTATAGGTCTACACTCTTCTTTGATATGATGGCCTTAAAAAGATGGATCACCCGAGGGATTGTTAACCAGCGAAGGGGATGCTTGAGCCTAGAAGGGAAAGTATAATAAGAAGGAGATGATTGAATTGAATCTCTTATGTGTTGGAATGTTCCTGTCCAATAATCAGTCACCTTGGAGGTGGTGGCATGAGACTCAAGCGGTTTTTGGGTGTAGTAAAGGGGTGCACCACTTCGGCACAACTGATGGGTATTGGGTATGTACCCGGTAATGGGAAAGTAGATGCCCCATTAAGAAAACATTCCATCTACTCATATAGATAAGTATTGATTTAATTTGCATGTTTTATTCTTTTATGCTATGAATACCAGTTATGAATGGAAATTCTTAAGAACAGAATACTTGTTTTATATACATGATCATAATATGCTCGTTTTTCTATTGAATGTTGTAGGTGTATGCTGAATAGCTACAACCATTGAGAATCATCTGATAGTAGTGGAAGACATTATGGAACATGAACAAAAGACCAGTGAAGACTAGGGACCTCATAACAGGCGTTTATTGCTCAAGGCAAGGAACACTAAGGAAGATGTTAATCTAAGGGGGAGGGGAATGTAACACCCCAGTCCCACCCCTAACTTATTAATTTAATAATCATGTATAATTGTTGGGCTGGTAAGACCGAGTTACATTGCGAGCCTGTGTTTATGTATTTATGTTATATATATTTTGGGCCCATCGTGCTAGGCATGTATGTGTCGTTTTGGCTAAGTGGATGAAAGGTCGAGATTGTAAATACAATGTAATTATTGTACATATTATAATAATAAAACAAATTGGTTACCGAACCCACTCCACATAAAGAGTACAGGGGGTTGCAACTCCATGACGACAGTCAAAAGGTGTTGTGTTCAGTGTTGGCAAAAAAGGGTACCTGGGGGCCCATGTGGCTTTAGATAGGTGCCACATGGTGGAGAAATACTCTGCATGCCACATGATAGAGAGGGGCCATGAATTTCTAAAAAAATGGGTATGTTTTCCCACATAGGAGGATTCATTTAGTTAGTCATGATTATGCAGGTAAGGGCTTGGAGATGAACTATGACTAATCCTTGGTTATGCACCAGTCAGTGAGCTCGTGCAGAGAGTTTTGGAACTAACTGGGGATTTTTAGTCAGTAAGTCTTGTGCTTGGACTCTAGAACTGACTAGAATTTTTGTGAACTAGGTTTTTAGCAACTAGTTGGTGAATCCTATGCTTGGGTTCTATAACTGGCTGGGAGTTGTTATGTTTTTGGTGACTGGTTGGTGATCCCTGTGCTTGGGTTTTGGAATTGATCGAGATCCAAGTTAGTTATGGCTTAGAAGAGTGTCTAGAAGCCTTGGAAGCAACACAAGTTCCTTGAAGCCATGCGTTGAGAAGTTCTTGGCTGACTATAAGGCACCCTGGAAGGTGGGCATTGTAGAGGGATTGACAGGGTTTGGATAAGGGTGTACCACTTGGGTGCAAGTTTGGGGAAGCAGAGTGCAGTGGTTAAAGCGTGACTATTGGGTTGGTTCCTTGGCCATGGATATGTGATATTTTGGGTTCTCATTACTGGATGTGGAGTTGCAGCCCTAACTTGGGGGTGACCCGTGGTTGAGATTAATGAACCACGAGGTCTAGGGCTGGGTGGAACATGGAGAGACCACAACAAGTTGCTTATTGCATTTCATATTAGTGTTCATGCTCATTGTTATGTTTATCTACACCTTTCATAAATTATTGAATTTATGTCAAAACCCTAGTTTTGGGGTTTTGAGCAGCTGTATGTGCTTATTCGTCTGTGTATTTTTACATGCATTATGTGTTCCATTGATAAACCCTAATTTGAGTATGCCATTCATGTGTGTATATATGTTGCTCTATGCATAATTTACTTGATATATGTATAATTTCTAATTAATGTGTGAATAAAATGGTGTTGTGTCATTCTATTTGTTTTATGTGCCTTTTCGTACAAACCTCTTTTATAGGCTCTTAATGTGATAAATATAGCTGCAGTGCAAGATCTTGAATTACTACATGTAAACCCAAATTATGGTGTAATAGATAATGGCTTAAGTACTGTCCAATTTATTCGTTAATTTCTAACGTTTTTAATGGAATCTAAAGGTAGGGTTTATACCTAGGTTACAAAGTTACATTAGGGTTTGCATGAGATTACGCAGGTACTAGCAATGAGAAAGAGTCTGATAAATTAGAACCATAAATAAAGAGCTTCCAACGGGAGAGGAGGGACAAGCAGGTGACTATAATAATCTAAGGAGAGGATGCGTAAGCATGACTCGACCAACGAGAGAGGAATTGGAAGCTTTACCCTTTAAGGGAAAGGACACATTTGCCAATAAGTATGACACATTCTCCAATCTAAAAAAGAATCTAGCCCTTGTTTCTCTCTTTCCACAATGTGCCTTCGACTCCCCTTTACTGGTTCTGCCCTTGCTCCCTCTGCTTTCGTGGTTGCTGTTGTTGGATCTACCCACGCCACCTTTTAGTAGTGAATTTACCCCATGAATAGGGTGCATTAATTGGCGAAATTTGGGTTATGGTTATGTAGCGTTGCCCAACTGGTGGCAGGGGACATTACAAACCCACACTACTAAATCAATTGGAATGCCATGCACCTAATAACAATTCACATGAATAAATGGAGGAGAATGGTATTGCGACGTTGTTGGTTCATAAATAACGATAATTTCAACCCAATATTAGTTGCTATGTAGTTGAATATGAAATAGTCCATCAAATCCATGGTTGCATTATGAGTGGAGTTGGAAGTTGTTGCCCCAGTTATTTTACAACATCCCAGACCCAATGTTAAATCTAGGTTAGCTTGCTTATTCTTGATGTATTTTAATGCCTTAAAATGTGTTAGAATTCTAACACATCAAAACCATAACCACCTTGAAAAAATCATTCAACAAAATAAATTAGATTTAATTTCTTAAAAATATATTTATTTATAATTGCTCTACAATGACCATAAGATCTCCCACAACTATCACCTCATAAATCCTTTAAAATTTAAGGAATAAAAAACCTAAAATTTAAGGAATAAAAAACCTATAGATAAAATTAAAATCTAACTATCATATCCATGCTAATCTTAATCTCCAAACATATTTTTCTTTTTGATTTCCCTCAAAATCTATGATCATCCACCTTCACTCTTGGCAGGGTTTTATTAATATTCTTTAACACTGTATCGATTTATTTTAATAAAAGATGATTACATTACTTTATGCATAATTGAGATACGATGAAGGTGATTCATTAACTTTTTTTTTTTTAATAGTAAATATATTCAATTATATGAAAGTTATATTTATTTAAATTTAATTAATATTTTAAATTTTCTTTTTCAATCTAAATGAAACTATTTTTTATAAATAAAAATAATTTTAAATCTAAATGAAACTATTTTCCTTTTATAAATAAAAATAATTTTAAATTTAAATTATAAATATGTATGTCAATTATATTTTAATTGAATTTATTTATTATATATTTTTCAAAAAAAAATTGGGCATTGGGTAGCTACACAAGGAAGAAAGTCGGCTTCTTTTTGACATTGAAGGTAGGAGAGAGGTTGTTGGTTGTATCGAGAGGCACTTTCTAGCCCATTATGGAAGAGATGTTGTAATGTCTTATTATCTTATGTCATCTAAACATTTGACTAAGCCAAATTACATAAAAATAAAACGAGTAGTCTTTAAGTGCAACTTTTTGGAAAGTTTTCCGGTTTATTTTCCGATCTAATTTGTTTAGAATCCAATAGGGATTCATAGAAATCACAAGTTTGACAGGGTGAACTCTTCATAATCGAAGTGCTAGAGGATTTTTTGAGGGTGTTGAATCCATTTATGTAGTCAAAAAACTAGTTGAAACAACACATATCAAGATTTGGCCACAATTTTTTTCGTTGAATTCTGGCAAAAAATCCACCGAAAACTCTAAAAAGTGGTTCTTAAAGACTAGTCCAAAATAAAAAATAAGATTTATTTTAAATAAAAATAAATATTATATATATTTATAGAATTGGTCAAATTACGTAAAAACAAAAATAAAATAAAACAAATAAAATTAACATATATATAACCAACAAACATAGATTCATCTTAACTCTGGATCGCTTTGAGAGGGATCAAATCTCTCGAGATGCAAATCTTTCCTTAAGTTTTGCACTCAAAAAAGAGGCTTGCACCTTAAGGGATTTGATGTGCAATTTTTCATTAAATTTTGCGCTAAAAAAAGTGGGTTGCATCTGAGGGATTTGATCCCTGTTAGCATTTGATAGACCCAGAGTTGAGTTAAGATGACCGGGGAGGATAACAACTACTTTATTCAACCACCCAAGCTAATCTCTCTCTCTATATATACATTATAATAAAAAATAGTGTAGTCTAAGTATTTGATGCTATGCTTTTTACTGTATAATCTACATAAATTGAGTGCCTTTAAGGCTTTTCAGGGCGCTGAATCTATCTATACATTCAAAATTGAGTTTTAAATAGTTGGAATTCAAGATTTGGCCAAAAATTGTATCACCAAAATTTGGTAAGAAAAAAAAAAGTGTCTTTGATTTTTTTGTCAAATTTGTCCAAAATATTGGAAGAATTTCCTAGAATCATAAATTTGAAGTGTATAATATACAAAATAATATTCAATCGACCCGAAATTTTCAACAATCCAAAATTGTAATACCTTCAAAATAACACTAGAGAGGCTCTTCGAGAAGGAGAAAATCACAATTCACAACCTTCATAGTCATGAATTAACACATTTAATTCAATGTGCACTTGCAAAGTGCAAAAGAGAAAAAATTAAGAAGTCCCAAACAAATTGCTTTATGGTTAATGCTTGGTTTGACGAGGAATGCAAAAAGGCAAGGAGAATATGGAAAGAGTCAAACAAGGATAACATAAAGCTCAAAGCTTACAAGTAGTTATTAAGCAAGAAAAAGACCAATTTCATGGTTTCAAGGAGGGAAGAACTAATCTTCCTTGGGAAAAATAATCCCAAATTATTTTGGAAGGAGCTCCAACTGAAAAAGATACAAACTGGAAATAGTATTACAACTTCTAAATGGTTTGACTATGCAAGACAACTCTATGAGCAGGATCCCAAGGTTGACCCTCCCCCCTTGGTCAACATTGATACTGAACTCTTCACGGTGCAAGAGGTAGAGATGGGTATCAAGAAGTTGGGTGTTGGAAAAGCAAAAGACTTAGCCGAACTCCAAGCAGAATATCTAAAGTGGGGCTAAAAGATTCTTGCACCTCACATTACAAAAATTTTCAACGATATCATACAACAGGGGTTCCCCACAGATTGAACAACTAGTATGGCAATACCTCTTTTCAAGAGCGATGACGCCAATAATCCCTCCAATTATAGGATCATCATGATAAACCCTTTGGTTGCAAAGCTGTTAGAAAGCATGCTAGAAAAAAATTAGCAAGTGGGCAAAAGAAAGAGATAAGAAGGGAAAGCAAGTTTTAGACCTAAACATTCCACAATTGATCATTATATAGCTTTAAGGCACATTATTGAAAAAGTTTGGGAGAAAAAGGAAGAAGCCTTTTGTTACTTTGTTGATTTCAAAAAAGCGTTTGACTTAGTTCTTAAGGATAAGATTTGGCTTAGAATGGAAGAACTTGGGGTTCCTAAACATTTGAGAGCAGTTGTGCATAAGATGTATGAAGAGGTGAAAGTAAAAATTAGAACTTCAACAGGCATTTCTGAAAGTTTTAGAAGCGATATCGAGGTCAAGCAAGGTTGCCCACTGTCTCCTACCCTTTTTGGTTTATATATCGACAAGCTTGAGGAGTGGTTAAATTTGCAAGGGGGTGATGGTATCTATTTAGGCAAGTTTGTTATAAGGCTTATTTTGTATGCAGATGACCTTATTCTGATTGCTAAATCGACTCTTGGTTTGCAAGAGCACTTACTATCCCTTGAGCATTTTTGTAGAAGTGCGGGGATGCAAGTCAATATTAGTAAAACGAAAGTAGTGGTTTTCTCTAAGAAAAGAAAACATAACTAACATAAGTTCTACTTTGGAGACAACATTCTAGAAGAAGTTGGAGATTACAAATGCCTCAGAATTAACTTCAACAAAAATCTAAGCTGGAATGGTTGTAGAAAGAAAAGAACTTTGGGGGGTTGGAAAGCATTTTATGCTTTTCAAAATAGGTGTAGAGAGGCAGGGTTGTGGGACTGGAAAACCACTCAAACTCTTTTTAGGCTTCTAGTGATTCCGATGATTTTCTATGGTTGTGAACTATGGGCCAGCAATACATCTGACATGAAGTGGAAACAAATTGAGAAAATTCAGAAGCATTTGATTACAAACAAATTCAAGATTAAAAGTGCAGTTCCTTATGCTATCTTGTTAAGTGAAACAAGGACTGATCATATTGAAGCAATTGCTATGGTGCAAGTCATAAGGTATTTAAAAAAAATTGAGCATATGGAAGATGGTAGATGGCCTAAGGTTGTCTTTAATGACAGATTGCGCAAGAGAAAAAAAAAACTTGGATGCAACAAAATAATAAATGGTTTAATAAATGGGGTATTTGCTTTAACACATGTCCCATAAACAACAAAGAGATAAAAGCTTTTGTTATGGAAAAGTTCCACAAGCGTACTTGGGATAAGGAGCTAGGAAGAAAGAAAAAGTACTATATTGAAGTGTTTAATCCTACTCATAGTCATCAACCAAAAGCATACATAGAAGCCAATATCTCTTGGAGAGCCAAAATTCTTATTGTTCATTTAAGGACTAATTCTCATAAACTCCGTTGTGAAACAGGGCGCTGGAAAATGCCAAAAGAAGTGTGAGAGGAAAGAGTATGTATTTTTTGTTCTTTCGGAAAAGTGGAAACAAAAAAACATTTCATTTTAGAACGTGAGGTCTTCAAAGACAACAAGGAAAGTTATGCAGATATGCTGGCAACTAGCTCTTGGGATAATCTATTTAGCAAGGGGGTTTGTCAAGAAGTTGGGAGCATTTATTTTGAAGCTTCACAGAAAAAGGGTTGAATACATCAAGTAGATGAAGAAGCAATCTGTCCCATAGGCTATCTTTAGCCTCGTAGACTTACACAGTTAAATTCTAGAAAATAAACAACCATTATAATTTTAAAAATTATGATACTAACTTACCACTTAAAAAATTCAAATAATTAAATTCCACCCTAAAGAATAAGAAATTAAATATTACTAAAATAGAATATAAAAACTTAAAACTTAACTTATACCATCTTGAATTACACATCATATTAAAAAATAGACAATAAATGTACGAGGAAAACTCAAATCATGCATCGTCCAATGTAAGTTGGAGTCCAGTCTAGAATTAACATTAGAACAACCAATGAAACCTTGGAGTCCAGTTTAGAATTAACCCTGGAACAAACAATGAAAAACTCCTAGCTATAGTAAAAACATAGTGCCGGGCTTGAATGGAATTAGTTCCATTGTCACTCGATTGAGACAACTCCATACCACGTGGTAAGATGCTCACCTTCACCTTTCATTAGCTTATCCTATTTTATCTCAATCAAGATAAAGCAAAGGTTGAAGCTCGTCATAAAGATGACCCTCACATGACAAAAACATCCGAAACCCATTCTGTCCACCTAATTACTGCAATTTGCGCGGGGTGACCCAGATTCGATAGCACCTTGTTTTTATTCTTTTATTCACCAATACATCAATTTTTCCTTTTCGGTAGTTTGGTTATTGGTGGGTATTGATCCTTACCCGACATACAGGCCTTGCCGATGACTGCATATTACAGCTCTGCTCCTCTATGAATTCTATCAGGAAATCAACAGGACTCGATACCCACACAAACAGATTATATGATATCAATGTTCTCAGCTCCAACTCTGGTCCACCAAACTCAATTGAAGTTGAGTTCTAAAGAGAGGGCAGCTTTGCCTATATGGAGGCCCAAGAGGACTGTATTCTGCAGGCAGAAATCAGGTTTAAAGACGTTCTCAAGAACCAATGCTGGTATGGATATACAGAGATTCAGATGGAAACGAACATGGTACTATTCATCGGTAAGGGACAGGCGTCATGGACGCAGAGGGGCTTCAATGGTCTCAAGCAGTATGTGGGAAGCAGACTGGTCCAAACCAAATGTTCTCAATGAGGTGGGCACAGTGCTATTCCTATCCAGCACTTGTACTATCTGTTTTTTTTTAATGTATAATTTACTTGTGAGTATGATGATCCTACTTATTTACGTCAAACTTGGTTATTTTAGTACTCCTGAATTTGTAGTTATGCAAAATTAAACTTTGTTATTTTAGTACTCTGGAATTTGAAGTTATGCAAAATTTATTGGATAGCTTGGTGTACTTGTTCACGGAAGTTTGTTGTTTTTCAATGGCCCTGGTCTACTTGATCCCCAAAAATTTCTTTATTTTTGTTTTTACTTTATTAATTAGGTAAACTTTCTGGAAGTGCTTCGAGAAAGAGGCTCCTCGATGCTGCACTGCATAGAGTGGATTTCCTTCACCTTAAGTTTCGGGTTTGATTGGTAGATATTTTAACAAAATCGCCAGGACTTGCACTTGGCTTCATCAGTTGGAAATTCATGCCATTCTCGTGGGGCGGGGTGTGGGGCAGATTACAGCGACGCTTGAATCCCGGTGGACAGCTTAACATTGGCTGGCCTCAACAGTGAAACCAATGCCTATTGACTTTTGATAGAAATGAATAGAGAGCTGCTCGGATCATTTCATGGAACTGATCCTTAGCCTTGTGATGTTCAAGCTACCCCAAGGTAAATAGAGGGACATGTTTTCCCCCCGACCTTCAGCTTCAATTGTTACAATTGGCAGAAACAAAATGGTATATGCCCAGTTTTTAATTCAGTGGCCCCTATTTTCTCTTTCAGAGGGGATGGTTCCTTCAGGCGAAAAGTAAGGTCATGACTGAAAGGTCTTATAGGCTTGCGATAACCCTTTGCAGAGCCCAAGTAAGATTCTTCAGGGTCTGTCCTTATGAGAGCTAGCTAGGAGGTAAAGTTATCACTTCAATATTTTTTGAATGAAATACTATTCTTCTCAAATGATAGAACTACAGGCTGCCTGTCATCATCTGGAAGTAGCTTTTGCTGGAAATACCCTAGTTGTCTATATAACTTTTAAGGGAAAGTGCCAATTTCACCTCATACAATGCCTCTCACTTCAGGTTGGTGCTTTGCTAACCTCACGGGGTGTTCGTAAGTGATTCAAAGCATCAATGATGAACTTTTGGGGATATGTTTGTGAAAATTGATTTGAAATGTAGAGAGTGGAATTTATTCTTCTAATTGATTAATTATGCAGTTTATTTTGTTACGGCAAATAATGAATAAATCACATTGTAATTTCTTCATCATAAAAATATTGCGGAAAATAAAAGCTGGAACTGATAAAATAGAGCGCACACACAATAAGAATGATGCTGTTAGTTTTGGACAAAAGTCTCCAAAAAACCCAATGTGGGAAAACCAGTGCAACGGATGAGGGTTTATTATTATTATGCAACAATGAAAATTTTGAGTACGATCTGGATGCCAAATTGACAACCCTCAACAAAATAATCTGGCCAAAAAATTAGTGAGACAATTTTTGTCTTACCCGACACTGATCTCAGCTCCGAAATTGACTCAAATTGGCTACTCGAACACCCCTGCATCAGCGTTTGCGCAGGCCAATTCGTACTGCCTATGGAACTGCTCTGTTGCTGTCGTTTTTCCCAACTTAGCTTCTGAGAATGACTTGCTTGGCCTTCTGGAGTTTTTCTCGGCCTCGAGCAACTGAATCGATCCTCTCTCCAGCTAAATCAAACCCTCCTTTGACGCTGCCTGCGCAGGTTCTGTGCAGCCTCACTGAGGAAAAACTTGGCCTCTTGTTGCTGCATCTCCAAAACTAGGAACTCCTCCGGAACCTTACTGCCTCTACTTCTCGATCTCTGGCTTGAATTCTCTTCCCGGTTGAATCTCTACTCTCTGGGAAGTTCGATCTGCTTAGAACATTCACCCACTCTATGTGTCTAGTGTGTCTATCTCCAACCCCATCAACCTGCTGTTATAATCTCTTGTTGGTGAATCAACGACCATGATTAGGTCTCCATTAATGGCTAAGATCATCTCAAAGTCAATCTGTGTGAGTTTCTAGAGCATTCTCACCTTTCCTTAATTAATTGCTATTAATTAACTTGTTTTCCCTAAGTTTGACTTAGGAAAAATTTAAATAATGGTTAATTAATTTAATTAAGGTGTTTTGAAGATCTCTTGTTCTTAGCCTCTTTGACACATGTTGAGACTAGAACACCTGTCTGATGCTACAAAAACTAACACTTCCTCTTAGCGAGGAAGGTGTTCTCTCTCATAACTTCTTCCCTCATGCTGTTGGTGTTTGAAAACTGTGACAACATGTCGCTGCCCACCAAGCCACTATGCATACTCTGATTCATCTGCCACTTTGTAACTGAACCATCTTGCATCTGTGCTACTGCTGACACTGCATTGCTGCCAACTTTGCCTGCGCTGCATTGTTCACATGTTGCTGCTGTTGCTGCAATTGAGAACATGATCTATTGTCCTTCTGAAGTGATGAGCTTCCATAGTGTTGCTCCCTCTGAAGCTAGACTCCTTTTGAGTCTTGATCTCCCACTAGCAAATTTCACTTTTCTTCCAGTAAGGCCTCTCTATTGCAACTCACATTCTTGTCTGCATGCCGAACTAGAATGCGTAGTTCGCTGAGGGAAAAAACAATCTTGTCTCTGGAGACCCTTTTTGGTAGTAACTTTGCCTCTTGCTGCTCACTGAAACTACTCGCTCTTCCTCTAGATTGCCTCTCGACACTTTTCCACAATTTGTAGCCTCTGCAACTCGAACTAGCTGACTGTCTCTGGTTGGAACTATGCCTTACTCTCCGCAATTGACCAATTCACACTGCCTCTCTCGACTTCATTTGTTGAAATTATCTCGGCCTCCTTTCCTTCTCCGGAAAACAGGAAACCTCTCTTGCTGGAATTGCTCGTGCTACCTACAATTGGGCAATTCGCATTGCCTATGTCATTGCAACTAGTTTTGCAACTGTCTCTCGAGTACTGACTGCAACTAGCTTTGGTATTGTCATCTGATTGCAGCCTACTACTAAGATACCATGGGTCCCTGTAGCAAAGGTGATGATCCTACTGTAACGACTGGCACTGATCTAATTGATCTCCTTGCTGCTTTTGCACTGAATCTTGCCCATCCGACACACTGGAGTTTCATACTCCTCCTGGATATGGTGCCTCACTATCTCTTTTTGAACCTTGTCCCTTACTAAGACCTGTCTTCGCTTTGCAACTCACACTAGACAACTCGCACTTCCTCTGGCAACTGGAAGTTGATCCGTCGCCCATATATGCATTTTGGCTAACTCGCACGACCTATTCAGGCAATCTCGTACGACCATCTCTAGAAAGTTGCAAAATCTGCGAAACTCAAATAAATTAGAGAAAATAAATCAGGAAGCTCCTCCCTTTTCCTACTCAGCTGCATGCACTGCAATTCGCACTCCCTCCTGGAATGCACAGTTCTCTTTGCTGCTGCCTTTGCTGCTGGAAATCACGGATTTCCTCCTACCAATTGGATTTGGAAACCCTCTGAGAAATTCCTTTGTGTGTGCTTTTCTCTCCCTTGCCCGACACTGATTTTGCTACTACAAAACTGCTGCAAAATTATTGCGCCCAGGTCTCCTCAACAAAATATCTGATCTTCTCATTGGAACTGCTTCCTGACAATACCATTGTCTGCTGGAACTGTTACTGCGCTGTTCGAACTTTTCTTGCACTTGCAACTAGAAATCGAACCCTTCTGCCAGCAATTCGCACTACCTGACTAGACCTTTGCGCAGATTTGGAAGAAATTCGCTCAGACTCCCTTTGAATTGTGAAATTTCTCCCTCTTTGCTACTAAGCTCTTGATCTAATCAATAACACTGCTCTGATACCATGTGAAAATTCCCTTGAAATGCAACAATTAGAATTTATTCTTCTAACTGATTAATTATGCAACTTGTTTTGGTACGACAAAATAAAGAATAAATCACACTGCAATTTCCTCACCATAAAAATACTGTGGATAATAAAAACTAGAATTGAGAAAATAGAGCACACACCTATGTTGCAGGAAATGCTAGGCCAAAGGGCATTTCTTGGAAAAATGGTACACAAATGCTAAAACGTGTTTGGTATGGCCTTGAAATGCATTTCAGGCCGTACTGACATGTTTCACGAGGCTGAAACGTGGCCCAGTGCAACCTGAAACACGTTTCAAGGTCATACAGCCACGTTTCAGCGTTAAAGGGACTTTTTTTTGTTTTTGTTTTGTTTGTTTGTTTGTTTGTTTGTTTGTTTGGTTTTTGTTGTTGTTGTTGTTGTTTTTTTTTTTTAATATTTTTTTTGGCGATTAAAATATCTTTTGGATGTTTCTAGATGGCTCTCGCAAGTTATAAAAATATTCTCACCTCATTCCCTCATCACACGAATTGAGCAAGTCATTTCACTTGGAGAGGGGCAATTTTAACAAGGAGGCAAGAAGAAGAGAGCAGTGGTTTCAGTTAGGGCATTTTCAATTGTGAGCAAAGGATATTTCAACCACAAGAGAAAGAGATTTCACAAGCAGATTTGGAGTGGAGAGTTTCCAGCTACGACATTCTTGGTTTTTGGCTCAGCTACAACCATCTTTCTCTTGTCTTGGTATTTTCAGCTACATTTTTTTTTTGTAAGTGGAGGTAGTACCATTCTTTTCTATTTATGATAAACAAGGAGACCAGATACAACGTTTTGGTGGCCTCACCCTGCCCCGAAGGGAAACCAGGTCTGTTGGCCACCTGAGTTTGCTATAAGCGTTCCAAAAACAAAATTTGACAAGTCTTTCCATACTGGCTATATGCACTATACAACTGAAGCTACCTATTAAGCTACTGATTTGCATAAAACTGTAAGAAGGAGAATATAAAAAAACCACAGCAGAGTCTCAAGAAGATCATTCCTTTCTGGTTCCAGTATTCGGGTCCATTTCCATGGGGATATCCATTTGTTCCTCCTGGCTTGGGTGCGTGCCAACCATCCTGGACAGTAGTTGAGACATCTCCTCCAATTTGTTGTTTTGTTTGATCATGATTACCTGGAAGTTTTTCATTTCCTTCTGTAAATTTGGCGTCCCGTTGGCTATTTCCGCCATTTCCTTCGCTACCTGTTCTAGTGCCTTTGCCAGGAGGCGTTTTAGGACCCAATAAATATGCAGAGACTGCTTGTACAGTGTCATCCTTCCCCTCGTATTTCCTGGGTCGCTAACCATTTCTGCCCATTCTTCTGTCTCTGGTTCCGACTGTTCTTCCAGCACACTGGATTCCATATTTTGGATGATACGACGGATATCCTCATCTGTTCCTTCCTGGTAAGCTCGTGCCGCCTCCTGAACCACTGTCAGGGTGGACCTTCTCCCTCTGCGCTGATTGCCTGGGGTTTCTGTTGGCCTGCCTCCCGAGTTCCCTTGTCTTGGACGGCCTCTGCCTCCACATCCTCTTCCACGACCCGGTCGCGCCATCCTTTCTCCTACCCTCTCCTGTAAACAATCATCAATCACAGGTGTCAGTTTTTTGAGGTTCTTCTCGTCGTCTTCGCTTACCAATTTCCCTTTGGTTGTTCCTCTGCTTCTACTGCAATCCCCTTCGTTTGTTTGAAACTGGCACTGATAATCATTCCCCGGGTACAAAAGATGTATTAGGCCCTCTGTCATGTGGATCAGATGGTGGGCTAAGGGCAAAATCTTCGAGTCCCCACTGCCAGACCACCCCTCTGTTCTTACCATGGAGTTCTCACCTTGGTTCTCCACATTAATCCTCAAACTGTGCTCCCGGCTGCAAATTTCCTCAGGATTCCCAACCAGAGACAAGCCCCGAAGACCCTCACAGTGCCTTATGGAGGGATGGCTTAGCTCACTCAGGCCCTTTTCATCAACAGGGTCTTCGCAATAATAAAACTTATCCATTCTACCTATAGTGATAGATATTAAGAAGACAGAGGTCACAGGTTGCACATACCCGAGAACGCAGACCTCCCTGATGGCTCCTCCTAGCTGCTCCTCGTTCAGCTCCTCCTTCGACCCGTCTGCACTACCCTTTCCTTTACCCTCCGCCACCTTCATATAATGCCTCTTCGCCACCCTTCTCGCTCTGCCACCACCGCCGCCACTATTGCTAATCATTCTCATTCCACCTTCCCCACTCCGGTTTCTTGAAACGTGTGCTGGCCGATTACTCATTGTTTTGGTTGGGAGGGCGGCCTCATTCCTGTGGTCACTTCCGACTGTCCTTCCCTTATAATGATCGCTCCTGCCATCCTCAACTACCCTGTTCCTCATCCTGATCGGGAGTTCAGCGACAAAAATTAATTTGGGTAAGAAGCCTTCATTTTCTTAGTTTTTTCCCACTATTTCTTCTATTTTTTGAGGGTTCATGCTTTCAAAAATGTGAAAAACATTTTTCTTTACATATTTGTTTTTTTAATTTTTTTTGCATCAATGATTTCCGACCAAAGTGCAAGTTCAACCCCCAAGTCCAACCCAAGGGCTGACTATTATCCTCCATAGAGGCATGTTTAGAAACTTAAAAAATGTGCATGTGGTGGCTCATGGGGATGACAATGTAATTTTTGCAATAATTTGGTCAAGGGCTCCTACCCAAGAGTGAAGGCACATCTTTTTCATGGTGAAGGATAGGGGATTGTAGGTTTCACAAAAACTACAAACGCATTGGTGAGGAGGGCATATCAAAGAGAGCAAGATGAGGCAGATGGACTTAAAAGAAGGCATGAAGAGCTTACTCAAGCTACTCCTCAAGCTCCACAAAATGTTGAGCCAAGGATTGTGGTTATAACAAGGAAGGGGAGAGCCACTCAACAATAAGAAAAACCACCGTCTAAAAATACCAGAGGGGCATCCGCTTCAGTTCAAGATAGCAGAATTGCTAAACTGGTGAATGTGCAAGCGAGATTAGAAGTTGATTCCAGAGTGGCTGGTGCATCTATGCATGTGCTATCCCATTCAATCTCGTTCGCTCTCCTTACTAGCAAGATATGATAAGGGCAGTTAACAAATCTCCCACAGGGTACAAGGGGCCCAACTATGAGAAAGTTAGAACTCAGCTTCTCAAAAATGAGAAGGAGCTTGTGGAGGATATCTTATCACCAATTCATTCTTCCTGGAGTAGCTCTAAGGTTAGCATAGTC
Organism: Pinus tabuliformis; assembly: GCA_031772625.1. NCBI lineage: Eukaryota > Viridiplantae > Streptophyta > Pinopsida > Pinales > Pinaceae > Pinus > Pinus tabuliformis. The sequence continues at coordinate 571,519,118 of CM062806.1, read as the reverse complement.
TCAGATGGATGGACAGATACAAGGCGCAAACCATTGATAAATATCATTGCCACTATTGCCACTTCACTAAAAGGAGTAATGTTTTTAAAGGCAGAACACTTCTCAGGAGAGGTAAAAGATGCGCAATTCATTAATGATGTTATTATAAAATCTATTGAACAAATAGGACCTAACAGGATGGTGCAAGTTATCACGGATAATGCATCAGTTTGCAAAGATACAAGTTTAATTATTGAGGGGAGGTATGATCACATCTTTTGGACACCCTGCATTGTCCATAATCTGAATCTAATCTTAGAGGAGATCAACAATAAAGTTCCATGGATAAAGGAAATCATAGGGGAAGCAAGGGAGGTTGTTAAATTCATCACCTACCACCATCAATCTCAAGCAATATTTCGAGAGTACTCCGAATTGGAGTTGTTAAAAGTTCCTAAGACAAGATATGCCTCAAACTTCCTAATGTTGCGTCGCTTGGTTGAGGTTAAACCACCACTAGTTTCTATGTTGGTGAGTCAACTCTAGGCTAAGTGGAGATAGGCAGAATCAGAGCAGGGATATATAGTGCGTAGATTGTGCCTTGATGAAGAGTGATGGAGCATGATAGATTTCTTGCTAAAGTTCACAACCCCTGCATTTGAGCTTCTTCGGAATGTTGACATTGACTTGTGAAAATTTGGAAGACCCAAATTTCTACTGCAGCAATTGATTAAGTTTCTCCTATTTGTTGAATAACTGAACAAATTATTTACTGTGTTCTACGGTAAATATCGAAACCAATACATTGTAGCATTCACTTCTTAAATAATATGCGGAAACAAGAACTGAACAAGAAGAAATACACAACACACAAGCGACACCGTTGTTTCTGGACAAATGTCCCTGGAAAAACCCAATGTGGGAAAATCGGTGCAACAACTGAGGGTTTGTACTATTAAGCAGTAGTTTTCTGAATACAATCTTTGGATGCCTTACTGGCTATCCGATATAGAGATCTAACTGGGCAAAATGGTAGTGAGATGATCTCGCCCTGTCACTGGAAGATCCAACACTGATCTGCACTAGAGATGAGCCTCTGCACTGCCTATGCGTAGTACTGCGTCACACCCATGCCGTCATCGTGTCACTGCTATTGGGACCGCGCTGCACCTCCTCTTGATCCTCTATTGGCTGGAAACTTTGGCCCCTGGTCTCTTGGTCTCACACCCTGGCTTCGACATTAGATCCTGACTGTTCCTCAGGAGAATTTTGGTTTCCTTCTGAAGCTCTGTGTTGCCACAACGTAGCTTTGCATGGCCCTGCGTCAACCTCTCTAGACGTCTTTCTGCCCTCTCTGCCTTGTACTCTCCGGATCAGGAAAATTTCCTTCGGAAATTATCCCTACCCCTCACTGCAAGAATATCCTCGATGATCTCTCTGGCTTCTCTACGCTGCTCTCTTGAGAAATCGATCTCTTGATCCCAATTCGACGTGTCTTCCAAATGCCCATCGAAGTCCTTCTTGTAATCCTACAGTTGAGTAATCAACGACCCATATTAGATTCTAATCAATGGCTCAGATCATTTGGACTTGATCCTCGTCTTCTTCTAGAATTTTCACCCCTAGTTTAATTAATACCCTTTAATTATTTTAATTTCCTAAGTTTAGACTTAGGCACCCATTAAAAATAATTAATTATTTTAATAAAACTGTCTCCGGGTGGAATTTCCCAAAACGATTTCTGGGTATTGTGGAATGCATGTGTCCTAGCCTCTCTACAAAATTTGAGACCTAGAGCACAGGAAATCAACACTCCCTCTTAGCGAGGAATGGAATGTGCTCTAGTAATGCAACCTACTGAAGCATCACCCTGATTTTGTAACATCTCCCTCTGTGTTGTTGATGTCTGACATCACTGCCCGCCAACTACTGCACAAATGCTGTATCTGTACTGTTGTTGGCCTGCGACTTCCAACACTACATATGTACTGCAACCCTCACAAATGCTGCATCTGTGCTGTTGCTAGCTCTGTCACTGCCAACACTGCATCTGCACTACACCCTTCTCCAACTACTATTGTTGTTGCAATAGCAACGGAAAAGCATCCAAAAAATACTGAACAAGTGTTCAGTATGATGCATCTGTTACCGGAGTTCTGACTGTTGCTAGCCTCTGCGCTGACCCTCTGAAACCTCTGCGTTGCTGCTGACTCTGCTCTGTGCCAACTGCACAACTGCCAACTCTACTCTGCATTGCTCAGTCTCTGGCATTCCTAGCCACTGCAACTATCACTGACACTCTTATGCACCAATTGACACTAGTCCATCCTGCTACTTCTGATATAGGTATTGATCTAAGAGGTGGACTCCTCAAGGACCCTGCCCATCTGCAGTTCTTTCGAACTACAGTATTAGATCACCCCACCTCTCCCTTAGAGGTATCTGGGCAATCATGGCAAACTCCTCCTCCTCGATCTTTGTAGCTGCAGCCTGCAGATAATGTTTCTCATGCTTGTCCTTCTTCTTGAGAGGACATTGCGTAGCGTAGTGACCAAGTTCACCACACCTGAAACATCTGATATTTGAGACGTCCTTCTTCTGCCTTTGCTGCTCCTGCTACCCCTTAGATGCAAGAGTTGCATTCTCCTCCTCCTTGGGCTTCGTCCCACTGCTGCTGCTGCTGTCAAGTTTGCACTTGACCAAGTCTCGCCTCATCTCTTCTTGCTGAAGAGCGGCCGACATCCCTTCCCAATCCGACAATTTCTCTCTGCCTAAGATACTCTGGACAAACACTTGCCATTCTTCTGAGACTGAGTTTAGGGCCAACCTCACCATCTTGGTAGGCTGAGGCGCTGATCCCACAACTGCCAACTGATCTCGAATTTCTTGAAGCTTTGCAAGGAGCGGATCAATGTGTTCCCCCTTCTGCATCGTCGTGGATCTCATCTTCTGCTCCAAGTACATCTTCCGCTACTCAGAAGATCCCTGATGTAACGTGGCCAAGGCATCCCACATCTCCTTGGCAGTCCCTTTGCCAACAATGTGACATACAACATGATCCCTCACTCCATCGAGGATCAACCGCTTGGCCTTCACCATTTCAACCTTGTACTTCTTGAGCGGATTTGGATTTGCAGGTTCAACTACCACACTATCGACATAGGTTTTGAGATTGTGCTCATCTAGAAGGCATGATATCCTTGCCTTCCAGATCACATAGTTAGATGCACCATCCAACCGATCTTGATCTCTCAACCCATTAGCTGCCATCTCTGCCAAATAAAAAAGTCTAACTGCCTCCTCTCTCCTCTGCGCAACTGCTAGGTTGGCCTACGCACTCCCTGTTGGAGTTAGTAGATCTGGTCCCAACTACTACTGCTCTACAATGAGAAATTGAATTCCATGACTAGGAAGTCCGAAGAAGAAAATTCCCTTAAAACAATGCCTTCTTCCTTCTGACATTTTTCTAGCCCAGCAACTGCTGCAGAAAATTGTCTCACCTAAAGACTGCATTGCACTGAAGCTTCTGCTGCGTTGCTCCCTCTGCCGCTGACAAATCTCGATTTGGAAACCTTACCTCTCTGTCAACTCACTCAAAGAGAGATTTTCCTCAAGAATTTTGCCCTCCTGGCCTGGACTGCGCAATCCCTCTGGGGATTTGATCTGTTGCCTACGTAGCACTTCGATCTCCTCCCTTCTCTTCAATGCTGGCTCTTCTAGTCTGCTCTCTTGCTTCACCTGCATTACGATACCATGTGAAAATTTGGAAAACCCAAATTTCTACTGTAGCAATTGATTAAGTTTCTCCTATTTGTTGAATAACTAAACAAACTATTTACTGTGTTCTACGGTAAATATCGAAACCAATACACTGCAACCTTCACTACTTAAATAAATGCGGAAACAAGAACTGAGCAAGAAGAAATGCACAACACACAAGTGACACCGTTATTTTTGAACAAATGTCCTTGGAGAAACCCAATGCGGGAAAACCGATGCAACAACTGAGGGTTTGTATTATTAAGCAGTAGTTTTCTGAATACAATCTTTGGATGCCTTACTGGCTATTCGATACAGAGATCTAAGCAAAAAGGTAGTGAGATGATCTCACCTTGTCACTGGAAGATCTGACACTGATTTGTGTTGGAGATCAGCCTTTGCACAGTACTGCGTCGCAACCATGCAATCACTGTGTCATTTCTGTTGGGACTGCGCTGCACCTCCTCTTGATCCTTTGCTGGTTGGAAACTTTGGCCTTCTGGCCTCCCGGTCTCACACCCTCACTCCGACACTAGATCTTGACTGTTCCTCCGGGGAATTTCGGACTCCTTCTGACTCTGCGTCAGCCTCCCTGGATGTCTTTCCGCCCTCTCTGCTTTGTACTCTCCGGATCAGGAAAACTTCCTCCGAAAACTATCCCTGCTCCTCACTGCAAGAATCTCCTCGATGATTTGCCTGGCTGCTCCATGCTGCTCTCTTCAGAAATTGATCTCTTGATCCCAATTCGATGTGTCTTCCAAATGCCCATCAAAGTCCTTATAATCCTCCAGTTGAGTAATCAACGACTCATATTAGATTCTAATCAATGGCTCAGATCATTTGGACTTGATCCTTCTCTTCTTCTAGAAGTTTCATCCCCATTTTAATTAATACTCTTTAATTATTTTAATTTCCTAAATTTAGACTTAGGCACCATTAAAAATAATTAATTATCTTAATAAAACTGTCTCCGGGTGGAATTTCCCAAAACAATTTCTGGGTATTGTGGAATGCATGTGTCCTAGCCTCCTTGCAAAATTTGAGGCCTAGAGCACATCTGATGCTACCAAAAATCAACATGACCAACCTTTCTTAGGAGAGTTATATGATGGCATGGATACCATGGTTGAGAAAACTATGGAAATCATTTCATGAGTCTCCACAACTTTTATTTGTTGATGATCATTTTGCTGATTTAGTAAAGAAAATCATTGTTGATAGGTGGAACAATTTCAAAACTCCATTGTACACTTTAGCACATGCCTCGAACTCCAAATTTTATGATGAGGAACTTATTGCTCAAAGCAATGGGAAGAGGAAGGCACCCCATAAGGATAGAGAGGTGGCTAATGGGGTGAAAAAATCCCTTATGAGAATTTTTCCAGCACATCTACACAGAGAGGTGAAGGAAGAATTTGCTAGTTTTGCTGCAGGATTAGATGATTATTCAGATATATCAACTTTGGAGGAGAGAAGCACCATGAATTTAGTTAGGTGGTGGATTTGGCATGGAGCAAATGGTGTACATTTGCAAAACGTTGCCATTCATGTTCTTTCACAAGTGGTAAGCTCTTCATTAGCAGAAACGAATTGGATCACCTATGGTTTTATTCATTCAGTGAAGTGCAATAGGTTGGGCTCACAAAAGACAGAGGATCTTGTTTATGTGCACTCCAACCTTTGCCTTGCATCTCGTAGGGGTCTTGAATATAGCAGTGGTCCTTCTAAAGAATGGGATGTGGATCCAAAAAGTCATGATTTGGAGCTCTCTCTTGCTGCCCTGAATATTGAGGACCAAGAGTCTAGAAGTGGAATTGGCCAATCATCTTCTTTAGCTCCACCATCCATTGTTGAGCATGCTTATGCTTCTATATTTGATGAGTATTATGATGATGAGGATTAGTCTTTAGTCTTTATAGTACTTGCAGCCTTATAGCCTTTATTATATTTGCAACCTCATATATATAATGAAGGCTGATTTTGAAATTTGGATATATAATAAAGGCTAATTTTGGATATTCTATTTTCATTATGTGACCATCCATGAGTAATGTGATGTAAATTTAGAGACTTATAGTTTACTGTTATGCATTGACATTGGACAATTTAATCATATTGTAATATTAAAATTATAATGTATCATGTATGCTTTATGATTGCACATAACATTTCTTAAATGTCCTAATATATATGTATTGCGTTTCTCCGTTTCCAAAATTTGGGGGGGGGAGGGAAGGGTTCACATTTCGTACCATACCCGTTTCCCCATATTGTACAATTTAGGCACACAATAAAAATGGCATTGTTATTTTTGGACAAAAAGTCCCCGGAAAAACCCAATGTGGGAAAATCGGTGCAGTAGATGAGGGTTTTATTATTATTATTATGCAGTAGTGAAAATTCTGAGTATAATCTAGATGCCAAATTGGCAACCCTCAACAAAATAATCTAGCCAAAAAATTACTAATACAATTTTTGTCTCACCTGACACTGATCTCAGCTCTGAAAGTAGGTCAAACTGGCTGCTCGAACACCCTTATGTCAACGTCTGCGCATGCCAATTCATATTGCCTGTGGAACTGCTCTATTGCTGTCGTTCTGCCCAACTCGGCCTCTAAGAATGACTCACTTGGTCTTCTGGAATTTTTCCTGGCCTCAAGCAACTGAATCGATCCTCTCTCCAGCAAAATCGAACCATCTTCTGAAGTTGTCTGCTTAGGTGCTCCACAGCCTCACTGAGGAAAAACTCTGGCTCTTGCTGTTGCCTCTCCGAAACTGGAAACTCCTCTTGAATCTCATTGCCTCTGCTTCTTTGCCTCTGCTACTCGATCTCTGGCTCAAATTCTCTTCCCAGCTGAATCTCTACTCTTTGGGAAATTCAATCTGCCTAGATCATTCACCCACTTGATGTGTCTGGTGTGTCTATCTCTAACCCCATCGACTTGCTCTTCTAATCTCTTGTTGGTAAACCAATGGCTATGATTAGATCTCCATCAACAGCTAATATCATTTCAAACTCAATCCATGTGAGTTTCTAGAGCATTCTCACCTTTCCTTAAATAATTGCTATTAATTAACCAGTTTTCCTAAGTTAGACTTAGGAAAAATTTAAATGATGGTTAATTAATTTAATTAATGCATTTTGAAGATCTCATGTTCTTACCCTCTTTGACACAAATCGAGACTAGAACACCTGTTCAATCATCAATGTTACAAAAACTAACAATGTTTCCATGTTGACATATCCCCAAAAAGTTTTCTCTCAAAGCAACATGAGAAATGTCAATAAAGGAAACTTTTCTTAACATGAAAGTTTTCTAGGAGTATAAGTCAACATGGAAAAAGCTTTCTTTAGAAAGCAAGGCAAGCCAAAGACTCCATCTCAAGTAGGGTAAAATGGTTCAGGATAGATGCTAATTGTCCATTGTCAACCAACTACTTATCCTCCACAAATCATTTCAAGTGAGGGTGCACTCCTTCTTGGGATCTAGAATGATGGCACATGTCTATAATCAAGGTGCACCCAACTAGATTATGATATAGGATATGAATTATGGGAAAGTACCCACTGGAATTCGGCTAGGGCAGATACGGGATTTTTCGATGTCAACTACCAAATTATGCGGCATCACAAAATATCAATGCACTCAAATTATCTTTCATTAAACCAGAATGAGAATTTCTGGAGAATTGGGAACTTTGAAAGATTGGCTGCCACTATTACGTTAGATACATAAATTCCACAAATGAGCCAGTTACAACATGTCTCTGGAGACTTGAATCCACATAGGCGTGTTGGGTTGTGTTATATTCTTTCCACGTAGTTAATAGGGGGTTTGAAGGGCACCCGTAACCCCACTTTATGGTTTTGGACCATATGTTAGGTTGGGCGGACCCACCTATGGTTTTGTGCATGATTTTTGCACATGTTTTTTGGACGCGATAGTTTTCGGTCCATGGTATTGGACGCGATGGATTCGGTCCATGGTATTGGATGCTTCGGCATGTATAAATATGTATTGTAACATTGAAAGGAACATAATGAAAAATCAAGCTGGTAGTCCCGGTTTTGGGATCCAGGGAAAAATCTCTGTGCATATGTGTTTTATGGGTTATGCTCTCGCATTGTTTATTTTCTTTGTTTAAGAATTCGTATGCAGGTAATTTCTGTACAGGGTTAAAACCTACATTTGGTATCGGAGCTGTTTTGGCTTCAAGGGGACGCCTTTGTTGCTGAGGGGTTTCGCTCGGGCCTGTGGTAGACCCTGTTCAGTGGGAGATCTGCGAGATCGATTCTGGTGGTGAAAGAAGATGGCGAGCAGTGGAAAGATAGAGATTGAGAAGTTCAATGGTCAGAATTTTGAGTTGTGGAAACTCAAGATGGAGGATCTGTTGGTGGATAAAGATCAGTGGATCGCGGTAGATCCGAGTACTAAACCATCGGGAGTGACCGATGAAGAATGGAAGAAGTTGGATAAGAAGGCAAAGAGCACAATACGATTGTGTGTCTCGGATTCAGTATTGCTGAATGTATCAGGGGAAGCTACGGCAAAGGCTTTGTGGGTCAAGTTAGGGACTTTGTACCAATCTAAGTCTCTGGTGAATAAACTGTTCCTGCGGAAAAAGCTGTATAACCTGAGGATGAAAGATAGAGACTCGGTGACAGAGCATCTGAATGCGTTTAATACTGTGGTAAGTCAGTTATTATCTGTTGATATTAAAATTTCAGATGAAGATAAGTGCATCAGTCTGTTGTGTTCTCTACCAGATTCGTGGGATAGTCTGGTTATTGCAATAGGTAGCAATGCAACTGCTTTGCAGTTTGATGAAATAGTCTCAGCCTTGCTGACGGAGGAGATGAGACGGAAAAATATGGACAACCAGAATGGTGATGCCTTGTCTGTACGAGGACGGTCCCAGAACATAAACAAAAATAAGTCATCGAGGGGGAGATCTAAATCTAGAGGGAGATCTAAATCTCCAGGAAAACCTACAAAGGTGGTGTGCTGGAAATGCGGAAAGGAAGGGCACTTCAGAAGGGATTGTAAATCTAAAGCTCCTGATAAAGGAAAGGGATCGATGATGCTCCTTCTGCAGAGGCGAAAACCACCTCAGATGAAGGTGGGGATGTGTACTTGGCTTATTCAAGTACACATGTAGATCATGAGGCATGGTTGATTGACTTAGGTGCATCCTTTCACTTCACTCACCATAGAGAGTGGTTCTGCGAGTGTGAGAAATACGATGGTGGTGATGTCTTCTTAGGAGATGATAGGAAGGCTAGAATCATTGGTCGGGGAAAAGTAAAGTTGAAGTTGCAATGTGGAAGGGTTAGAACACTTCCGGGTGTTCTACATATTCCTGCATTGGCCAGAAATCTGATTTCTGTAAGCAAGTTGGATGATGCAGGTATAAAGACGGTGTTCGAGAAAGATACATGCAAGATGGTTCGAGGAGCACTGATATTAATGCGGGGAGTTCGGATTGGAACTCTGTACAAGCTGCAAGGTAGCACTATTGTTGATGGGTGCAATAGTTCTATGGTTTCTGAAAATGGAGTAGAGAATCTAGTGGTCTCTGGAGAGAAGACCATGTTGTGGCATCAAAGGCTTGGACATATTGGAGAGAAGGGCCTTCGAATACTTCATGGTAAAGGTATGGTAGAAGGTATGAATGATAGCTCTCTAGATTTTGATTTCTGTGAAAATTGTGTGTATGGGAAGAAAAATCGGGTGAGTTTCCCCTCTGGTGGTAAGAGGACGAAACAGATATTAGAGCTTGTGCACAGTGATGTGTTTGGACCTGTGAAGGTTCCATCACTGGGTAAGTCTGTGTACTATGTATCATTTATAGATGACTTCTCAAGGAATACATGGATATATTTTCTTAAGAAGAAATCTGAAGTCTTTGACAGGTTTAAAGAATTTAAGGCTCTGGTGGAAAATCAGACAGAGAAGAAGATAAAGGTGTTGAGGACAAATAATGGTGGAGAATTTTGCAGCAAGGAATTTGAAGAATTCTGTAAGAAGTGTGGTATAACACGACATATGACTACTCCATATACACCTCAGCAAAATGGAGTCGCAGAAAGAATGAACAAGACGTTGATGGAAAGGGCAAGAAGCATGCTCAGTGGTGCCGGGTTAGGACAGGAATTCTGGGCAGAGGCGGTGGATACTGCATGTTACCTGATCAACAGATCACCTTCATCAGCGTTGGAGGATAAGACTCCACAAGAAGTATGGACTGGTAAGAAACCCTCTCTTTCACATCTGAGGGTATTTGGATGTGATGCATATGTACATGTTCCAAAGGAGAAATGAACCAAGTTGGATAGTAAATATGAAAAGTGCATCTTTATTGGGTATAAGGATGGTTTAAAGGGTTATAAGCTTTGGAACCCAGTCACACGGAAGGTTGTGTACAGTCGAGATGTGGTGTTTAGAGAGGTAAAAGATGTTATTCAACATGAAGTCCAACCAAAGGAACCTGAGAAGATAGAGTTTGAGCCAAAGGAGGAAGAATCAGACTCTACAGCAGAGGAGGAATCAGAAGATGAAGAGCTACAAACTTCGGCTGTGAGAAGAGCAGTTCGAGAAAGAAGGCAACCAGAAAGGTATAGTCCATCTGCTTTTGCTTTGTCTGTTACTGATGATGATCCCAGAACTGTGAAGGAAGCAGTGGATTCAGAGGATGGAAAAGTCTGGAAAGAGGCCATGGTTGATGAAATGGCATCTTTGCACAAAAATGAGGCTTGGGATCTGGTGGAGTTGCCGGTTGGAAGGAAACCCATTGGCAGCAAATGGGTGTTCAAGAAGAAGACAAATGCGGAAGGAAAGGTGGAGAAATACAAAGCTCGGTTGGTAGCAAAAGGTTATTCCCAGGTGCCGGGAATTGATTTTGGTGATATTTTTTCTCCTGTTGCCAAGGTAACTTCTATTAGATTACTTTTATCTGTTGTTACTGCTTTTGATTTTGAGGTAGAACATATGGATGTGAAGACAACATTTCTTCACGGGGATTTGGAAGAGGAAATCTACATGAAGCAACCTGAAGGCTTTGCGTAAGAAAGAACTGGTATGCAAGTTAAAGAAGTCTCTGTATGGGTTAAAACAGTCACCAAGGATGTGGTATCAGAAATTTGATACATTTATACGGGGACTTGGCTTCACCAGAAGCAAAGCAAATCATTGTGTGTATTTTAAATTAATTGGTGACCGTATTATTTATCTGGTCTTGTATGTGGATGATATGTTGCTGGTTGGAAATGACAAAGAAATTATCCAGGATTTGAAGACCCAATTGTCCTCCAAATTCGACATGAAAGATCTTGGTGCTGCAAACTATATTTTGGGCATGGAAATTAAAAGAGATCGGTCAAAGAGGAAGCTCTGGTTAAACCAGAGGAAGTATGTCGAGACAATACTCCAGAGGTTTAATATGCAGGATAGTAAACCGGTGAAGGTTCCTATTCCTGTAGGTGTGAGGTTATCTGCTGAACAGTGTCCCAAGACACAAGAAGAGGAAGAGGACATGTCCCGTGTTCCATATGCAAGTGCAGTGGGTAGCCTGATGTATGCAATGGTCTGTCCTAGACCAGACATTGCACATGCAGTGGGAGTATTGAGCAGGTTTATGTCAAAACCTAGGAAGGAGCATTGGACAGCAGTGAAGCGGGTTTTCAAGTATTTGCGTGGCACTAGTGATTATGGTTTGTGCTTCCAAGGAAGACCAGGATTGGACAGAGTGTTGGATATTCATGGCTTTGTTGATGCAGACTGGGCTGGAGATCTGGATCAGAGAAGATCTACAAGTGGGTATGTGTTTAACCTATTTGGAGTGCAGTCAGTTGGATGAGTAAGAAACAATCTGTAGTGGCACTATCAACTACAGAGGCAGAATACATGGCAGCCACTCATGCAAGCAAGGAAGCAGTTTGGTTGCAGAGATTGTGTTCAAGTATGGCGTTAGTACAGGGAGCTATAAGAATAGACTGTGATAGCCAAAGTGCAATTTTCTTGGCAAAGAACCCTGCTTATCATTCAAAGACAAAGCACATTGATGTTCAGTATCACTTTGTGAGGGATATGATAGAAGACAGAAAGGTGTTGCTGGTAAAGGTGGACACTTTGAAGAATACTGCAGATGCATTGACAAAATCTGTGAGCTCTGAGAAGTTCTCTTGGTGTAGAGAAGCAATGGGAATCTCAGGGCTGAAAAAATGATTAAGCTCTCCTGTGGCCCCCTGTGGAAAGAAAACAACAAGTGGGAGATTGTTGGGTTGTGTTATATTCTTTCCACGTAGTTAATAAGGGGTTTGAAGGGCACCCGTAACCCCACTTTATGGGGTCCGGGGCAGCGCCCCGGAAAATTTTGGTTTTGGACCATATGTTAGGTTGGGCGGACCCACCTATGGTTTTGTGCATGATTTTCGCACATGTTTTTTGGACGCGATGATTTTCGGTCCATGGTATTGGATGCTTCGGCATGTATAAATATGTATTGTAACATTGAAAGGAACATAATGAAAAATCAAGCTGGTAGTCCCGGTTTTGGGATCCAGGGAAAAATCTCTGTGCATATGTGTTTTATGGGTTATGCTCTCGCATTGTTTATTTTCTTTGTTTAAGAATTCGTATGCAGGTAATTTCTGTACAGGGTTAAAACCTACAAGGCAGGGAAATTAATTGTTCACCAAACCACTTGAGCTGAAATCCTTTGACCAATGTGCTCAAAATATCTTCAAAATTGAAACCCATCTTTATTGCTAAAAGGGGGATCCAAGGCACTTGGTGATTTTTAGAAAAAGCAAAATGCATAAGAGCTCATGTTCTCTGATTGCCAGCAAAATTGGTACACACGCTGTCCTCCACAAAGGTTGTCCAAAAGAAATGACCAGTGTTAAAAAGGTGGAAAAGCAGAAGAATATATTCTCCGATCACCACCAAAACTAATGTCCATTCCCTTCTCGATAAAGGGAATCCAAAAATTTGATAAATTGTTGGAAATATGGAATCTCTAAAAATAGAAATTTATTTATTTTCAGAAAATTACAAGTACCCTTTTGGAGCTCTTATCCTCCCATGCATGCATCAAATATTGCATGTCAAATGCAAGCACGGGGAACCTGCAGAGCTCAAACACTATCAACTTTATACTGGTACGAATGTGAAGTGATCTATAAAAAGAGTTGCTCTGAAGACCTCATGCGAAGAACATGTCTAATATTTAACTTGAGGTTAAAAATCTGCAACAGTGAGCTAAGTTTGGCTAATGTATCCATGAGCTGTCAATGTTGAACTTTTAGTGACAAGTTTGTTCAGTATTGTATCCAAGAACTGTCTATGCTCAATGATCAATTTTTAATGACAAGTTCATCTCGAAATGTATCCATGAACCGTTGATGATGAATGGATGCACATTTTGAGGAAGTTCATTTATAGCATCCACAAAATGTCGATGCTGAATCAATCAAAATGAATTTTTTGGTGAAGTTCATTCTGAGTTATAACTATTAGCACTGCCCAAGGTAAATAGTGGCTTGGGGGTTTGCCCTAACACCCAATTTTCTACCAAAATTAAAAGCCCACAACCCCGACTCCCAAATATATCAATGAGCCATGATGCTGATTGAATGAAACTTTTGTGGAGGTTGATTCTAGACTACCAATGAAATTTTGATGTTTATTCAATCAAGATCAACTTTTTGATGAAGTTCATCCGTGAGTGATAGATATTAGCACTCCCCGAGGCAAGTAGAGGCTTGGGGGTTTGTCACAATACCCATTTTCCTACCAAGATTACAAGTGCCCCTCCAAATGTTTCAATAGGCATGGGCAAAATTGACTTAGATGGGTTGGCATTGTGCATGGAGCTCATAAGTTCATTATTGTTGCAGTTGTTTTATTAGAAAGCGATTCAAAATATTGGGTATGTTACAAAAGCAACACTTATACAATCTGCTACAAAATCACGTTTCAGTTCCTCTGTCTCTGGAATTCTCCTTAGAGGAATGGAGCATGTACATATTGTGTAATTGGGCACATCCAACCATAGTTGCTGAATAGGTTATGCATTCAGCATTTGAAGGAGGAAAATTACAAGTGCCCTCCCAAATTCTACAATTGGCACAGGCGAAAATGGTACACACTCAACTGACTGTAGATGGGTTATATTCCTTGGCAGTGTGAATGAAACTCATGGATCCAGTATTCTTTTATTAGAAAATAGTTGAAAATAGTGGATACGTTGCAAAAGCAACACAAAACAGTCTTCTGCAAAAGCAGCAATTTGGTTCCTGTCTTGGGAATTCTCTTCAGATGAATGGAGCATGGTACATGTTGTGTGTAATTGCCAATTGGGCATATCCACACAGTTGGAGAATGGGCTATGTATTCGACAATGGGAGGAAAGGTTTCTCAAACATCTGAAATGAATTAAAATGTCAAAGGAGAATTTATGAATACTGCAACAAGCTCCAAATTTTCTGGCTAATATATCATATAAAACATGCAAAACTCCCACATAATGTGGGAAAGGACAAATTTAAGAAATTTTATGGATTAGATGGCAAAGGCAAAATTTCAGTGAAATACATTCTAGACAGAGAATGTATACAAGAACTATTTCTAATGTACCTCACTTTTGCATGATAAGGTGCTTGCAAGTTTGGCATGTTTTCAAAATAGTTAAAGGTATGGGAAATATCACATATGTAAGGCATGTAGAAAAAAATGAGAAAGTATGAGCCGGAACTTTTATTTCGAAAAGATGCAAGAAATATGCTAACATATGCATAAAAAATACAATGACTTTATGAGGCAACACAAATACTTGTCATAAATCAGATTTGAATACAAATAAGGTTAATAATAATATCAAATTTAGAGTTAAACATATAAATGTCACAAGATTTTATCAGCTTGATAGTTCATTAGAAGCCTTCAATCTTAGAGAAATAATTTCACGGGGATTTAAAAACCCTTACTGCAAGTGTTTTGTACACACTTTTTGGGGAATAAATATGGTTGGTATTAGAAAGTTTTTGTCTTTAGCACCAAGAGAAATGATTTTGTAGTAATTAAACGAACCACAATCTAAGCTTTTGCCACAGCTTTTGGCAATAAATATCATCAGGCATGCTAGTCTCACTGAGTAAACCTAGGGTGCATTGGGGCATGTTCCATTGCAAGTGTGCCAATTTTGAAGTCTCGATGTGGGAGCGTGAAGAGAGAGAGCATGCTGCTTTTATATATATATATATATGTAGAAGTTAGCAAAGTCAGTCTTAGATTGGACTTGGCAAGGCATTCTACTCAAAGTCGACTCAAAATTTGGCCTTCAACTTGGAGTTGACTTGATAAATTTAAAAAATACATAAGATACGAAATTTTAAGAAAAATAAAAATTCATGTACATCAATGTAAATACAAACATTTGGACACCGAATATGCAAGTTTGCTGATGTATATTGAATGCAAGGGTACGAGTAGGTAAAATCATATCAAGATTCCTAAACTAACTTTTGATCTAAGTCATTGTGTTTGCCAAATTTATTTTTGGAAGTTTGAAATTCAGTGGATTTCATGGCCATCCAAATAAATTTGTTGGAGTTCGGCATTAAATTCAAAATTATATTAAATTTAAGTTCGATATTCACCAATTACATCTGTTTAAATTCAAATTAAGCTCATTTAGAATTTCATATTTCCTCAAAGTTAATGCTGCTCTTTATCACATCATTTTGCACTGTTGATTTTTTTGGGGTTTCATGGTCATCAAACACGAATGTGAATCAGCTAACTTAGGTTTTGAGATAAATACATCAAAACAAAGTTTTGAAAAAGTAATTGATATATAAGGACATGATACATAAACATTGATGTTCTAAATGGCCTTTAAAGTCCAAAAATCATCAATCGATAATCTAATTGATTCCCCTCTAAAATCAACCTCAATTCAGTTTCATATTAGCACCAAATTGTCTACAACACCACATTGCTGGGCAAGGTATTCTTCAACTTCAAAGTGTCTAGACTTTGAACAATCCAAATGAGAAATTGATTGAGGTAAGAAAGGTGAAGGGGTCTATTTGCAAGGTAGAATTAGGATTGAGGTTCATAGAAGA
The DNA here is from genome assembly GCA_031772625.1 of Pinus tabuliformis. NCBI lineage: Eukaryota > Viridiplantae > Streptophyta > Pinopsida > Pinales > Pinaceae > Pinus > Pinus tabuliformis. The sequence continues at coordinate 571,503,253 of CM062806.1, read as the reverse complement.
ACATGATCTGATACCATGTTAAATTAAGAGAATCTTGAACAACTGTCTAATCTCCTATGAGCGTGAACATTAGTATAAAGCAACGCAAGAGATACAATACAAGAGACAAAAAAACCGTGGTTTATAGTGCTACTATTATAATGTGTAAGGGGTATGTTCACTGTTAATGATGACTTTATTAATCACCAAACTGTGTTACATTATAGCTGTAGAAATTTATGCACTTTAATAGTTTAATGCAAAACAAAAATTTCACCTCTTTGACTAGAGTTTTTCCAGATCTTTCACCCAACATTGATCTGTTGGGCTTCAAGCGTGTACACATCCCTCTTTATTGTGTCATATGAGGCTTGGATTCACTCTATCTTGGATTTCTCTCATATGGGACTAGGCATCTGAGGATATACATATTACTAGCTTTGGATGGACATTCTTGTTTTCAGACATCAACCCCTTGATACTTCTTGTTTGCTTAGTACTGAATACCAATTATACTTGTCTCACACTTGATTTACATATTTCTTTACTGGGCATCATATCTAGAGGATACACATTGTATACTCTGTTGCCTTTGGCCTGCCTTTAGCTTTGTGTTTTGTGTTTATCCTGAATGTACTTTTGTAGATTATAGGAATGACAGTCTCCTCTTTTATACTAGTATAACCAGATTCCCATTTTAACTCTTTTACTTAGACCACTTTGGATTCACTGTAGAGATTGGTTCCTCTTTTCTGACATGCTTCTTTCGCATAGGCACAATTGAAGAATGAAGTTTACAAGTTTTGGTTTTGTTGATAATGTGGGTGATGTTTGATGTGTAATCTTTCCCTTATTTCAAAGTTCTAAATGATTCTTTGATAAAATTTTTCATCCAGATGAACAGTCAGTTGATCCAGTTTGCATTGGAGAAATGTGTGATATTAACCTGTACACAAAATATTGAGTATACATGAATTGAAATATCTTATTTCTGAAATAAAATATTTTGTCGTGTCATCTATAAGATTCTCAGGGACTGGGCGAATCTCAAATGTTTCGGATCGGACCACTGCCAGGAGATATTGCAGAAGTTGAAGCATTTTGTCGTATATTCAGAGTGGCTGAGCAACTTCACACTTCAATAATGAATATTCTTTGCAGCTCAGAAACAGGAGAATGCACAGTCACTTATTTATCAGAGTTGGATAATTTTATACTAGAGGAGAAAATTGTGGCAGGGTTGGCTTGCATGTCGACTTTGATTCAAAGAGGAAGACAAGAGGTGCTATCTGGAAGACCCTCAAGTATGAGTTCTTCTCATAGTACAGATTGGAATGCGATAGATGATAAACTTCCACAACTTGCCAGTTTCAGAGCAGAGATGAAAAAATGCTGTTCGATGTTGCAGATTGCCCTTGAATCCTATTTTGAGCTGAATGATGAACATAGTACTCACATTTGGAGGAGATTGCAGAGATTAAGGAATATTTGCTATGATGCTGGCTTTCCCCGAAGTGAAGGATCTCCCTGCCACACAGTATTACCAAATTGGTCTGCTGTTAGCTTATATCCTGGAAGAAATGGCAGAACATCCAATAATAATGAAGTGGCATTCTGGAGAGGCGGCCAGGTTACAGAGGAAGGATTAAAATGGTTATTAGAAAATGGTTACAAAACCATTGTTGATCTAAGAGCTGAGGGGATTGAAGATCAACAGTCTCTTGCTGCCATTGAGGAGGCCATTGTTTCTGGAAAGATTCAGTTGGTGCATTTACCCGTGGAAGTTGGAACGGCACCATCAAGAGAGCAAGTTGAGGAATTCTCAACCCTGGTATCGAATCATAAAAACATACCTCTCTATCTTCATAGCCAGGAAGGGGTTTGGAGAACATCTGCCATGATATCAAGATGGAGAGAACTTGTTTTACGGAGCAGTTCATTCCTGGGCTCAAGTAATATGCCTAAAGTTGATGGAATATTGCCACCACATTTTCTAAAACAGGGAAACAAGGGCTCTGACAGTAAAGATCTCACGAGATCCTCCAAGTCACAAATGCCAACAATAAAAGATAGTCTGAAATCTTTAAACTCAGGAAATGGTACTTTTTCCAAAGTTCAAGATAAAAGTCATGGACTACATGAAAATGTTCAATCCAAGTCTCCTCTATGTTTTGATTTTTCTAAAGGAAAACATGGCATGCAAAACATGGATCATGGTCAGGATTTCAATAAAGATCAAAATCCCAATCAAGAAAGGGGTGAGGTCAAAGTGGGTCTCTGTCAAATTAGTCCATTTGAAGCTCAGAGACTACAATGTAATGTCTTCTCTAGAAGAGAGATGATTGAGACTTTCAAGAATAGAAAAGTTGCACCAAAAACTTTTGTTGAGTCCGGAAGAAAAAGATCAAAGGCATCTTCTGTATCAATCAATTCTGATACTATGGGGAGTGCACAAAATAATGAAATTACTGGTGCTGCTGGGAGTTGGGGTTTATCTCAACAGACAATTCCAACTGCAGCTTCCTCTCATGAAAAACATGATTCTACATCTCCAGGTGTAAGATCTATGGAAGAGCAAGTCCACAATCACAATAGTTCTATAGCTTCTGATGTAGGAAGAAACAGTACCCATGGACATGTGAAAGAATTCAAAAATTATAGCATAGACACATCAGAGAATGATAGCAATAGGAAGATAAGTTTAACTGATGGTAGAAGTTCTTCTTCCAGAGCAGAAACGCAGAATGGAAATCTTGTCAAACTGCCTTCATCTTCATCCAGTGATAATTCTGATTTAGATTCTGTTAATGGGAACATGTGTGCTTCTGCAACTGGTGTAGTGCGAGTACAATCGAGAAAAAAAGCAGAGATGTTTCTGGTCCGTACAGACGGATTTTCCTGTACCAGGGAAAAAGTAACGGAATCATCATTGGCATTTACTCATCCTAGCACTCAACAGCAAATGCTTATGTGGAAGACAACTCCCAAAACTGTCTTACTTTTAAAAAAATTAGGGAAAGAACTCATGGAGGAAGCAAAGCAGGTAATTGTTTTAGGATGAATCCTAAGTTGCGTCTGATAACTGCTCTGGGAAATGAAATTTTATTAATGTGCTTCAATATTAATATTTATACTTGTGCCAATGTTTTCCTGAAAAGTCTTTCAAATTACTCTGTTATTGATTGCATTGCATTCTCCTCTATCATAAATTCTTTAGAATATCTTTGTTGTTTTCTTGTTTTGTTGCTGTGTTTGAGGAAAGCATTGAAAACAGAGAAGGATGCATTTACATATTTGATTCACATCTCTCATGTGAAAAGGAAGCTGCCTGGAGAGTCAGTGTACACAATTTAATTTCTCAAAAAAATGCATATGCTTCTCTCTTTTGCATGAGTTACTCAACTAACATGGCTTCTTTATCATTTTATTCAGTAACAGTTCTCATAATCTCCATTCCCTCAGATATGCAGTGATTCCGTTGTAATCTGCTTCCACTGTCATCTTGTAGAGGAGGCTTCCAGGAAGAAGCTCAGGTCGACCTAGAGCTTCTTCTTGTAAGCCTCTACCACTGTCATCAGTTATGCACTGATTCCATTGTAATCTGCTTCCATGGTAAAAGCCTTTTGGCATGCTCTTTTTTTGAAGTTTTTCCTTGATCCCATACCATTTTGCCTGATCTTGATTCCCAGACCATGTTCTTCCACACTACCTCCCTTTACGATATTCCTGCACGTCCTCCTACTCACATTTCCTCCCCCCTCCCTGCTTGCCACCTTATCTCTGAGTGGAACATTAGGAGAGCAGTCAGAGCTATGTGTACCAACAAAGTAGCTGACGAGGAAGGGATTTAGGCTGAACTCCTTGAACATGATATCCAGTCCCTTGATTCCGATACTGTTGACTTATTTAATCATGTGTTATGTTCAGGCTTCCCCACTTCCTGGGCCAGACACATTATTCATCCAATCCACAAACAGGGAGCAGTTCTGACCTAAACAACTATCAGACTATCACGGTGGGTCATACTTTCTCTAAGCTTTATGCCATAGTCTTACACCAATGGATTTTTGAGGAGTTGGAGACTCCTAATCATAAGGCTAGAGGACATGCAGGTTTTTGCCCCAGGTACGAGACGACTGATCACATCTTCACACTTTGAGTCATTATTGAGGAGGCTCATCATCGCTTTTTGGAGGTTTACATTTGTTTTGTAGACTTTTGAAAAGTGTCTGACATAATCTTGAGGGAGGTCTTATTCTAGAGACTTCATGACATTGGCATATCTGAGACCCTACTGGCAGCCATCATGAGATTGTATTAGTTTTGTGATGCCGAAAGTTGGCACACTGTCTTTCTGACTTCATCCAGAGTACCATTGGGGTAAAAACTAAAACAAGGGTGCCCCCTCTCACTAGCCTTCTTTGGGATCTATCTTGATGAGCTAGAGTCCTTCCTTCATGGACATACCCGGGAGGGTGATGATTGTCTTCTGCACCATGTGTTGATGTCCTTGCTCCTATTCATTGATGATTTGGTCTTGTTGGCCTCTACTTCAAAGGGCTTAGAGAGACAGATCAACGCATAGGCCAATTTTTGTGACCTTCGACAATTGATAACCAACTTGGGTAAAACCAACGTTTTGATCTTCAATGCATCAAAAACCTCTCGTAAAAACTTACATTTCTACTATCGAGGGATAGAGATTGAGATGACCATAACGTTCATTTACTCGGGAGTACAACTCATAGAGCCTTGTTTTGGTCCGAGGCAGGGCCCCCAAACTCGACTAAGTAAAGGGTATGGTTCCTTGGCCCTCATCAAAAGATAGTGCTTCCAAGGGAAGTTTCAAGACATCTCAACCAAATTGTATCTCATGGACGAAATGATTAGTCCCAGAGTTCTCTATGGCCCTGAGATATGAGGAATGAGCTTGTTGTAGAGAGATTGGACCAAATTGGGGAGAATACAAATCTTGCTTCGCAGGTGCATCATCCGATGTAAGCGGACGGTTCCACAACCCATCATTCAGGTAGAGCTTGGCATCCACCCTTTTTGCCTCGAGGTCATATTTTGCTTGGTTTCTTTCCTTCACAGATTCCGATCTCTCAAGGAATTTGTGATTGAGCGAGAAAGGTATCCCTACCTTTTACTTTGCTTTTTGGAGGCTCTCGCTTCAAATCCTCCCTTAGGTCGAGTGTGAGGTTGGTTCTTGTTACCCACCAAAATATGGGTAACCCCATAGGAGAACACTTTTCTCCTTCTTTGGACAGCTAGCCAACCAGCCAACAACCCCACATTGCTCAGTACATGATATTATGCCATGATCCTCTACCATTTGCATCAGTCAGACACCTCTCACCATTTGGCATTCCTCTTGAAGGAAGGTGGGTCATCATTTGGTAGGTACTTTAACCATCTTGCAATCATGTGCTTTTACTTAATGTTTTGGGCATTCTAACATGGATTAAGGGGTGATCTAGATGATTGATTGATTTTGACTATAAACCTGTTCTCTCACTTCACCAGGGAGGTTAGTTTTTGACCCTATTCCAGTGGGACCTTCTCTGAGGCCTTAGGGTTATAGGAGGGGCACTACTTTCGAGACTTAGATTGAAGTAGTGTGTCCATGATATTCCATACATACCACTTTCCATCATTTTCGAGATTTCATCTCCATTGTTCAAGCTTGTTGTCATTGGTTCATTGGGCTTGGCACCTTCTTATCCTTATCCTTGAGTCTAGGTCAAAAAAATTGTCCTGGAGGTTGATGCAGAGCCACAATGAAATAAAAAGAAAAATTAAAATGCAAAAGATGGCCAAGACATTAATTAGTGCATGGGCAAAAGCCTAACATGAGCTTTGTCCCCCTCATTAGCCATCACCTAGTTCCTAGAGCACTTGATGCTCCATCACATTATAAGGAACTCTTACATGTCCCTACCCTGATGAGCAATAATTTGTCTCATCATTAAAGGGTAAATAAATGCTAAATCATGAAAAGTAAACTTGGCGCCCCTGTGCTGTGCTCCCTATCAAAGCATTATAAAAAAGAAGTAAAAGGTGCACAAGAAGGGTGGAAAAAGTAGGATGAGGAAAGGGGTAACTCATGCTTCCACGATATCTCCCTCCTTACATCCATACACTTAGGATGATGGACTTCCATCAGCGGGTCCATGACCATGGTCCCTTGCCTCCAAGTCCTTCTCTTCCATTGCCACTGTTATCGCTAGCACCTATGGATTGAAGGGTTGACCTAGGACATGTAGCCTTCCCTTAGGAATTAAAACACTTAATAGGGTTGATTATCTAGCCATCCCTAACACAAGTAGGTAACATATGTTTTATTTTTATTTTTTTATTATTTTGTTTTTTAAATACTAGATGAATTGGTATCACGACAGTGCACGTACTCATGCGACACGAGGTCAATTCCTGTTGGCTGCCTCTATAACCTCCAAGTGCAGCCACCACCCCCTAAGCATGATGCACGAGTAAGAAGATGTTTGAACTTATGACCTGCAAAATGACACAAATGACTTAGCAATATGTTTGCTGGCCAACACGCTGCACCCCTAGGGGCTAAGTAGGGAACACTTTTACAGGACTTGGTCCAGTTAAATATTTGAAGGTGATCTCAGTTTGAAGTGTTATTATGTCCTTGACAATTAAATATGGTCCACTATGATGCATCTATGGTCATTGTCCTTAACTATTGGTGACTTGCACTTGATCTTGAGATGGTTTTTCTTGGTGGTTCTTCACGCAATAGCATCGGCCTTTGAAGGCACCTCACATCACTCCACTACACAATATGCCCATGCCATTTTGCACCCTCCAAAGGGCAGTGATAACCTTGTTGATACAGTGTTGGTCCTCTGAAGCAAAGCTTTGGGCACTTTGATTGTTTCAGATGATGATTGACACCCTGGCGCAACCCCAGATGTTGAACACTGAGATCCTCTTGCTTGGTGTTGGGTTTACTTAATGTTGTACCCAATGGACCCATGATGCCCCTAGGTTGGCCTTGGCACAATTTGATGAGCATTTCTTCTTCTAGAGCCCAGATGATGATGGTCATCCTTAGGATGACAAGGGAGGACTTGTACACACCTTTGGATCCCCAACACTTGAGAGAGATAGTGCTACATCACCCATCTATCCCTTGAGAGGGTGACGTAGGGCACCCAAAGCATGGTTTTTGGACATGGAGGCACTTTGAGGCTCTTCTTGAGGTCTACCCTGAAGACATGGAGTTGATTATGATGATGGGACATCTCATTAACCCATCGCACACCTTTTGTAGCATTTATGACTCAAAAAGGGCATGACATCATGCTCCTAGAGGACATCGACCCACACTTGTTGTCATTTATGGCATTTTTTTATTGTTATAAGGTGTTGGCTTGTAACCCCTTGTCTTGTCAAATGCTCAAAGTCAAACTTGTTTTAGGGCTTGTAGGCTTAATATTTTTGTAAAAGTGAAGGGATAGACATCATATAAATAGAGGATTCCTTCACTCACTCAAATCATCATCATAGATGTGAATTCGACCTCCTTTTCTAGAGTGCAAATTCGCTTGTCTTTTTCACTACTTGGTAAAGATGTGATTTTATGGAGCATTTTGCTATTGGAGATTGATTATTGCGTCAAAGACGCCTTTTTGGGATTGAAAGAAGGTTTCTCTTGGATGAATTTATAATTTTATTGCTGATGTTTTCATATTTTACATGTCAATGGATTTATGCTAGGGTTTCTAGATGTTCCATGATTAGAGGCATATTGTTTATTTGGAATCCTAGTGAAAATTTGCATGTTAAATATATTCTTCACTGAAAACCATAGAAGAACTCCTAGTGTGTATCTTGTATTTAATTTCTCCCCTCACAAAAAAGATAGTTAGGGTTTTGCAAGAGGAAAATATATTTCCCCCTTACTCTAATCAATTCTCATTGCCTAAAAACTCTGCTGACCCAAGTAGGATAAGACACTGGCTAGGTTGTGTTGATAAAAAATCATTAAAATTAAAATAATTTTCTTCACTTTTATATCACCTAGGCTTTTTAAGGCAAGCGCTAGGGATTTTCTAGTGCTGAATTACTTGTAGGGTTGTTTTGGATGGATGATTCTGGATAAAACTCTAGATTTTGCCTCTATAAACCATTTGAATGCAAAATCTAACATTTATTGTGGCAAATCCCGCCTAAATATTGATGACATCATCCTTCCTAAACTATTTTGGTGCCTTGGAAACCTTTAATCCCTAGCAAAGCTTCAACTTGAAGCTTATTTGAGGGTTTACCTTGGCGATTTGTTGATATTTCATTAAGTAAACCCTTAACTTAATTTCTATATGTCTAGGTACTTCTTTATGATTGCATATAAACCCTAGCTTGTAGAAGCAAGGTTACTGGGGAGTGGAAGCGAAAGCGGGAAGCGGGCAACGACATTTTCAAAAGCTCCTGCCTTGGGAGCAAATTAGGAACGAATTTATATATAATATATTTTTATACATTTTGATGCATATATGTCAACAAAAGCATGTAGAATGATGAATTAGATATAAAAAGCATAAAAACATGGATTGAACCATATACCATCAATCATCTAGAAGTTATAATCTTCATGAACCACATCCACAAGTTAGTAACATACAACATATCGAGTCTCATGATTCATCAATCTTAAAGTTTCAAGCTTTAAAAATTCAATATATAACATTTATCATCATTGATCAATAAAGTTGTAACTTGTACTTGTAACCAATACCATTACCAACTAACCAAACGATAACAAAGGATACCTAACATGAAATGAAATTTCTGTATTCAAGCTTCTGTGATCCATAATGAATTAAGCAAAGTCTTTTGGTAGAAATCGCATAAGAGAATTTTTTGGCTGACACTTCTCGAACCAATAAGTGTGGTTCATCATCAGGACTAGATGAAAAGGCAGACCATGACAAAGGCTCAAATAGAGAGCAATGTGAAATGAAATGTTTCAACTTTCAATTTTCCCGAAGCATCATATAATATATTCATAATTCATTACTAATGAGTTATAATTGCCAACTTCAATCTTCAAACTTAAATTGTCATATATTGTTTACAAAAAATATCATAATAAATATGAAAGAGTCAACAATTATAAAAACTACTAGAAACTAGAAAAGACAAGTAAATCCATTATCTACTGCTTCTTGTGGCCCTTGACATGAGAAATGTCTAATTTTTGAGAAGGCTGTGGTGGTCTACGAGAAGTCTCCTCCCGCATAGTTGGATGATCAGAACCAAAAGGCACATGACCTCCATGTGAGGATGTAGATGCTAATGGAGGTGGCAGTAGCAAAGGAAAAGATTGTGGAACTCAAACACCCCTACTGGATGATGGGGGTGGCATGGCTTTTGTTGCTTCATCATCATCTTTCAAAAGTTTTGTTTCCAATTCTTTTAGACGTAGAGCACCATCCTCCAAATCATCTTCCTCTGGGTTATTGTCCCAAGTTGTATATGATGTATCATCACGAGCCCGTTCACAATAATGACTCAACAACCTCAAGTTGTAGTGCACAAACCAAGCCTTTTACCCGGGTTTCATTTAGTCCGTTTCTTCTCACATTATGGATGAAGTTATAGGTGCTCCAACACCTCTTTGCAGAAGAAGTTTTTACAACCTATGAAAGCTCATTTTTTTTGCCAATTTTGGCAAAAGTCCCTAGTCGCTATACGCGTCCCACCATGTGATAGCATCAAATATGTCCCTATCTTCCACTGCATGCAAAGAACCAAACAATCAAGCGCTAGTGAAGTATCTGCCTAATTCAAGACTCAATCTAGCACATTCCTCCCTGTTAGGGACCAACTTGTCTAATGCTGTCATATACCCATTTTGTACCTCTGGATCTGTATGGGGTTTGTTCCTAACCCCACCCCCGGGTGTAGGTTTGCCCAACCAAGATGGAGAGTAATATTTTGGTGTAAGGATATACACCAAGGCATGTAGTGGAACATTAAGTTTATCCCACCGCACATACACAAAATTGTGAATAATATCATACAAGTTGGGATCTTTTTCATAAACAATATCTTTTATTTGCCCCAACATGTTATCCATCTGCTCATACACCTCCCTAATCACTGGTGCATTTGTATTTGCAAAACAAATCATGTAATAAATGAGCTTGGTGTATTGCAAAACTTCCTTCACACGTGCCCAAAACAAACCATCAAGAGCGGTGTCTTCCACCTCATCAAAACCTTGCCTGTCAACTATGGTCGGAGCCTTGTCCTTTAATATCTACCAGTGTTGACTTGATACCATGCTATCCAATGATGTTGTTACCTTCAAAAGGCACCTGATGGTGAGGTAATAGCTAGCAAATCTAGTCTTCGCAATCTTTAACAACTCCAAACTTGAGTGACTGCGGAAAAGCCCATGGGTATTGCTATGATTGGTAATAAATTTTATCATTCTCTTGCCTCTCTTGTACAAATCACCAATCCATTTGTATTGAGGGTGTTTGTTCTTAATAATATCATGCATCAAAAGGTTCATTGTGTGAACCAAACACCCAGACCAAAATATGTTGGGGTATCTATCCTCAATAATTGCTCCTGCTACCTTACAATTAGAAGCATTATCAGTGATGACTTGGATTACATTGTATGGCCCAATACTTTCAATTGTTTGAAGTAATGGTTGTGCAATGTTGATGGCGGTCTTGAACTTTTTTGAGTAATCATATGCTGAAAGGAAGACTACACCACTAGTAGACACAACAAGAACACTTATCAATGACTTTCCTTTTACATTTGTCCAACCATTAGATACAATGGATACCCCATGGTCATTCCAAGAATTTGTCATTTTACCCAAAGCATGTGTTATTTTTGCTTTTTCATGATCAAGTCCCATGGTTCTAGCCTTGTCATACCCAGGGCTCTTGTATCCTTTGGGGGCATCATTAATGGCGGAAACCATTTCATGCCAATAAGGTGAGCGAAGAACATTGAATGGTATCCCAGATGCATAAAGAAACTGGTAAATTTTTGAATCCACATCATTCTTACAACCTTCGTCAAGGAAAGCTGATATGGTTCTACGCCTTAAAGGGATGTTTGTTCCTATGCTTCTGACTCCTATCCATTGCCATGGGAGGATGTTGATGGAGCTCTTAGTATATGTGATTGTGGGCTAGTGGTGTCATGTTCAAAGTCACCCCTTGATCTTTTAGATTTGTATTGGGCTTCCTCCTCTTCCCTTATGTATTTGGCTCTTTGATGTTGTGACACACTTCCACAAGTTTTGATTCCTATTTGTTTATTTCCATTCCATGGAATTTTCCCACAAAGATGTTTTCTGGCACAGGTGTATGAACCTGTGTAAGTCATTTTGCAATGGAGGCATGTAAATTTAGTGGTTCCACCCCCTTTCCCTCCTACAGGCCTAGAAACATATTTCCACAATGGGGTTTGGTCTGGTTTGGTTTTTGTGCCCTCATCATCTCCACTCTCATTATCCTCCTCCTCCTCACCAAGGTACTCCTCCTCTCCTGGGTTTTCAAATCCACCACTACTCACTTCTTCATCCTCTACATCACTACTCCTCCTTCTACTCCCCACCACCATCATAACAAAAAAAGGAGCCAACATCAAGAGAATGCTATAAGCCATATCGCCATGATGTTTAAAGTTTTGAACTTTGGTGGAGTCATAGTTTTTTGCCTGCAATAAAATGGAGGAATGAGAATGGGAAGAGAGGAAAGAATATTTTCATTTAACAATGAACATATAAAAAACACAAATGCTAGATTAGAGTCTAGATCCTACCTCTTTGGTCTTCAATCTCAAGCTCCCAAGCAACCCTCTCAATCTTCCTCCTCAACTTAAGCTTCGATTCCAAAAGCCCTCTCTTGCTTTCTCATATGCAAATGGTGAATTGCGGGAGGGGAGGAGGGCATTTTATTTCTTTTGCCCCTCCCCTCCCTCTAAAAACCCTCGCGCAATTGCGCCTTTTTCGCCCATAGGGAACGAACTTTTTTAGGCGGGAGCGATCACTCCTCAACCCCTCCCACCTAAAAAAAATGCTCCTAAAAAAATTCGCTCCAAGAGTGAATGGGAGCGGTTGGGGAGCATTCGCTCGTCGATCGCTTTCTTGTTCGCTCCTGAAAAACCAGGGGGCGATTTTTTTTTTAAGGGAGTGCACTCCCGATGTCGCTCTTGATCCGCTCCCGAGCGGAGCGCCCTTCGGGAGCGGGTTCACGAGGGGGGGTGCTCCCCCAAAACTCTATGTAGAAATATTTAGCTAGTCTAGGGTTATGATACATTGTTCCTATATAAAGAAGAGTTGAGCCTTTTCCAATTTAAGGTATCTTACACTAGTCTACTCATATCACTTTAGGCCTTATCAATAAATCATCCTTATAGGTGAAAACAAGGAAGCCTCCCTTTTGGTGAAATTCTACTAACAATAGGAAGAGAATTGTTGAAGTGACAGTGGCTATCTCTCCTTTGTTTCTATAGGGCCTTGTCCTTACTTTGTGAGTCCCTTCACAAGGCTTGCTAGATTTTGTGGCAACATTTCTCATGGGCATCTCAACTTCTTTAGACGATTACTATCTTGTTAGAGTGCCATCCCCTATTCAAATTCTCCCTTGATGCACCATGCCATCTCCTGCCGACTAGACGGGTAAACAAGGCTCTTAGAGAGGATATCTAAGATTGTACATTTAGGCAACTTGGATTTCACCCTTGACAAGCCTTGGCTCAAAGATGTCTTTCTACCTAGAGCACTTGTTGGCGCTGTGCTATGGCCTCATCATCTGCGCCCCTTATACACATAAACATTGGATGCATTCGCTCATGACCCGTTTGGGACAACTCCAAGTTAGCAACACTCGACTTGGGATAGAGACAACACCATATACCATCATCTGGTAGGATCTGCTAGGTGTGCCATCTTCAGGAGTCAGGGATAGAGATGCACCTCATTTTTTGGTGTCCCTTATACTATGAGATTAGAGAACGCTATATATTGCCTCTATAGGGACCCAGGGGGCTCCCTCTCTACTTTTGTCTTGTATGAGGACCAAAGATGCTTAACCCTCTTCGTTAGGGAGATCTTCGGCCACAAATCTTAGCTCTTACATGCCATGCCCCACCCTGAATTGATCAGACCAATTACCTCATACTTCCTTGTTGATTTGTTAGATCAGAGCAACAAATAATAGGCAGAGTTCTAGAGTTTACCAGACAATAGGATGGTGAAACCCTGGGTTTCTCCTCAACCTCCCTCTCTAAAAGTCCACCTGATCTCATCAAGACAAGTTTGGAGGTGTTGGTCAGTACATCAGGCCAAAATTCTCAGAGCATTAGAGAGTTCAGCTCTAGATGGACCCAAAGTAGAGCACCACCCACTTGTTAGACTACGTTATAGGTTTAGAGGAGCAACCAAAGAACCATTCAAAGTTTCCTTCTCTTGACCTCAGGTGCTAGGAGTCTCCCTCACTCATACATTCCTCCTTAGATTGTACAGTTGGGATCCTCGATGGTTCCATTGGACTCTGACATTAAACTAGTGCTCAGTTTGCCCCCCACACACTTGGCCATTAGACTCGGGAGACCTTGACATCATTGACCTCATTGTCCTATCTCTCTCTCTCTCTCACTCTCTTTCTTGATAAGTTCTTGGGTCTGGTTGTCCACCTTTCCAGTCTTGGACAAACTCACTCGATGTTTTGTATCACTTGGTCTTATACATATGTTCTGATGATATACTTATGGAGGTGTTGTCGCGCGGATTGACACGACAACGCTCGGATCGGGGGCTGTCACTCTGATCCCCGATCCCTCCGTTTAAGCCTATCTCCTACTGGCTAAGGGGGGTAGTCCCTGGGAAAAGATTGAGGCCAACTGCCAAGCAGTTGGGCTGGGAGACGAGATGCACTATAATGATTTTATTAAATTGATAGATCAGTGCCTTAAGAGATTTGGTGCTTAAATGATTACTACTGGACGATATAAAAATATGAACCACAGGCAGCAATCACTTACATCAAATAAAGAGAACAATGCTTTAAATATCCAGTAAAACACAATGTTCATCAAGTGACGATATCCAACAACTTAAAAGAAATAAATCGCTTCAAACAGCAGAGAAACCAGATATCTGCTTTGTATTTCAAACCACAGCATGAAAGATATATGATGATAAACCACTGAAGGCGGTAAGAGCAATTCTCCACAAAAGAAATTTTTATGCCTTTTCAAATTTTTTTTTTTTTTTTTAAATGAAAACCTAAGTAAAAATAAAAGAAATTAAATCTAAAATTTTAAAATCTCTAAAGCCTAAGTCTAAAGAAAATTTAAAATCTAAATTTAGAAGCTAGTCAAAATAAAAGTATTTTTTCTCTTTTTATGTTTTTTATATTAAACAAAACCTAAAAAAAATATATTAAAAAAGGGAAATCTAAGATAAAAACTCTAAAACTAAGCTATTTTTTTATTTTCTTTTTATATTTTTTGTAAATCTAAAAGAAAAAGAAAACTATGAAAAATTCTTATGTAATAAAAAGAACCTAAATCTAAAATTTAATAAAAAAAAAAAAAAAAAACTACAATGAAATAAATTCTAATTCAAAAAATCATTACACACTCTCATCTAAAATCAAACCCCACGACATCAAAAAAAATTAGACGCAAAGCATTTAGCAATGGTCGAAAAACTGAAATGCGTAACCACAAACCCAAAGACACAGCCGCTAAATCGATAAACCCTATCCACGCATAACAAACAGCCCACGAGAAAGGAAGACGACTGCAATGAGAATAAACTCGGCTTCGGAAAAACGAAAGACTATGCCTGGTGACGGGTTTCAGATATGCAACGATGGCTGGAACGAATGCAGACGCTGGGACGGTAGATGCATATCCTAAGACTGGCTCAAATGACCAAAACAAAGCACGCTGCAGGATGATGTATCACCAACGAATGAAGGAAAAAAAAAAAAACACGTGACCAGCCTCAACGCCAAGGAAAAGATCAGACGCGTGAAGAAATTTTGCAAGAGGGGACGGGTGACGGATTTGAGAAACTTGCTGGTCGATTATCGATGAGAGAAACCGATTTTGTCTGCTGCGAACACCCTGACGGCTGCGTATTTAGCATGAAATCAACAGGTGATGCAACCAATCGAGAAGGAACGTTGTGTGGAAAGCCAATCAGGCTGTCTTCAGAATTTCTGTGTGCAGGTGATGTCCAGGAGAAAGGCTCGAAACCAAAAAAAATTAAACACGCCAGACAAACACAATCCACGCTGAGGGAAACATGAAATCGAAAGGATTTGGACCAGATACTAAGATTTCAGAGTGAATATGGCTCAGAATATATCGAGATTTGCGTTCTAGAAATCTGTTCTATACATTTACCAAACCCTTCATAAGTCAAGCTCGAATTTGTAAATCGACTTTCTGAGAGATGTGCCAGCGTTCACAACGGACTTACCTGATGCCTGCATGAGATAACGTGTTGCTCATTTCACATTAATCGACCATGTTGAACATATGAAGTACCTGGCTCCTTTTACTCGGTGACAAAACAAAATTTCACGCTTATGCCAGCTTCCAAAGAAAGCGCTTTTATTCTCAGGACAGCAACACTATAATCCTGAAAGACAGGCAACAAAATCTCGCAGATATATGCAGAATTTCAGAGTAAAACCCTCGAAAAACTAGCTAGAATAACAAAAATTAAAGCTCTGGACAGCCAAATTTAACAATAATTGCAGTAGTACTTTTGAAATATCAGAAAATTTGAACTTTACTGTGAATCAGAAGGAAAATTTGTCAATGTAAAACATGAAATAAACTTTAACAGATTAACCCAGGGCACAATCAGCTGGGCTCTGCACAGAACAGCCTGTGGGAGTCGGCTGGTTCAGCCCAGAACTTCCCCAACGCCCACAAATACCCTGCACCTAAAGGTTTCCTGCACACTTCAAGCAAACATCAGCAAAGAGGGCAAGAAATGCTGCTAGAATTCAAGGAAATATGGAGATACCTGCCATTATTCCAAAAAAAAATCTACAACATTCAAACCCTAGCACATGAGCAAGCTACCTGTACCCACAATGCTCTGAAAACCAGCTATTATCAACTGCTGAAAACTGAAATATGCAGAAAAAATGAAAACCTTACAGCAATTCCGGAGAGTAACACCAGCCAGTTTGAAACCCCAAAGTCTTTTTATTAATCAGAAATCAGTTTACAAGAGAGCTTTCTGTACAGACTCACAGATCAGATAAACCTCAAAATGACCCCCTAAGACCCTACATAAAGGAAATGATCCCAACGGCTAGTTTTGGGTGATCCACAAAAATATTATTATTTTATTGCTTAGGGTTTTTGCTTTATGCTTTTTATTTTTTATTTTTAAAATTTTTAAATTTTTTAAATTTTAAATTTTTATTTATTTATTTATTTATTTATTTTTTATTATTTTTTTTTTTTTATATATGAATTTATTATTAAAAAAAAAAAATTTAAATTTATTTTAAGACGGATCATCAAACCCAGCCGTTGGAATCATCACCTAGCACCTAGGACCTAGGACTCATGAGGGGATTTACAACATTTTCAACCCTCAAGACACATTTCATCATGATTTTTTACAATTTTTACAATTTACATCTCAAAGGGATGAATCCACTTTAACATAGACCCTCATAGACCACCCAGATCTGCGACACAACTATAATCTAGCAGAGTAACACGCTAGGATTCTCCTAAAGTCCTAATGACGAAATGCATCCCGGCTTTGGGGTTGGGTTTGAAGGAAAACTCTGCCGATCCATGGATCGGTGAGACTAAAAACCTCCCGGGATGCAGATCGTCATTAGAAAGTTAGGTCCACCTAGGCAACTTTACATACATGACTCTGATCTGCTTAGATTATTTACATTTCAAACATGCAGACTGGGTTTACAACAAAAATGATCAAGCTGTCGATGACTGTAGGCTGGCACGGACATGTCGCTCAGGAGCTATCCTTCTCTGCCAACAGGAAGGAGGTGTACTGCATGGGTAGTTGACCAGTAGTGGTCAACAGGAGGTTTCTTTCTTCGTATTATTTTTGACTTTTTTTAGGAGATGCGCTTGCACTTCCACATTGTATTCATACTCATTGTACTCTTTTGTCCCATTGACCTATGTTTGTGGTCACTTGTTGGACATTAATTAAATTATCTTACATGTGGAGGCATTTCTCATGGATCAAGGCTACTTTACTATTGGATGGCGATTGTTGCACGTGTGGAGGATATTGGAGTCTCTGATGACTTGGCCCTTGGTTTGTGATGTCTACTCTATACTAGTCAACTTCCTGTCTTGAGATCCACTTCATTTTCCTCGATCTATGTGTGTTTGTTGCACTTTGGAGCCACATGTGTCACTTGCAAGGTTTTATTGCTGATATTTTATACATTGGAGCTTGTGCTTGGATCACTCGTGGCCTATTTCTGTTGAGCGCTCCACCTTTTTGAGGCATCTTTTCCCTTCTCTCCATGATGATGATGACAATGATGCGCACTTAAGGAGGGTTCTTGTACACATATCCATGCCACTTTGATGAGGACATCTAGTTGAAGAGGTTTTTATGCACATATCTCTATGCTATTTGTTGAGGGTGCCCACCTATAGGGTATTTTCTTAGTCTTCTACCTTGGGATGATGGATATGTGTCACATGGAATTTCTGTTGCACATTTCTCATCTCATTTCATCGGGCACAACTTGGTCTAGGAAGTCACATGTGGTTATGATTGGTTATTTAACATGTATCTTGAGCATGTATACATAGATTGATTTGTCCACATATGGAGGTTGGGACACATTCATTGCTACTTTATGGAGGATGTCCTATTTGCTTATTCACAAGTGAGACATACATCTAGTGGAGCGCAGATATGGATATATGTTCACTTGCTATTTTTGGAGCCTTGACATGGTCTAACTTTCAACAAAAGGAGGCATGTCCCACTACTTATCTTTATTTTGTTTAACATGTATCTTGAACATGTACTCATGGATTGATTTGTCCACATATGCTAGTTGTTTTGTACACATTCATTGCTACTTTATGGAGGATGTCTTACCCTCTTGTTCACACATGAGACACACATCTAGGAGGGTGCACATGTCGATAGATGCTCACTTGCTATTTTTGGAGCCTTGACATGGTCTAACTCTCAACAATAGGAAGCATACCCCACTACTTAGCTCTATTTTGGGGATATGGTTGTAAATAACTCCATATCTTATTATTGTTTGACCTGCCTATTGGAGTTAGTTACTTGAGAGCTTCATTGTATTTGTTTTCCTTGAGTATTTTATTGTAACTCCTTGGAGGAATTTGTGGGTCTCAACAAACTTATTGCTACTTTAGTAAGCAAGTTATTCAGAGGTTTATTTTATTGATATTTCTTGGAGAGATTAATGGATCTAGGAAAGCAATTCATTGTTTATTATAAGGGGTGATGGAGCTTACACCGATATAAGGGTTTTCTTTCTCCATTTGTAAAGTGTAAGTGAAAGAGATCCCAAGCTTCAGAATAAAATGCTCGAACCATTGTTTAAGCTTTTTTGGTGATAGTTATTTTTCTTTATTTATGTGTGGCATATTCTTCTAGGAGTACCAGTGGAAGCTACTTTTTGTAGATTTGTGGATGCTAGAGTCAATTCAAGGGTCATAGAGGAGTAGAATTGCTACATTGGAGAAGATTAGGTATTCCTTAGTCCTTCTTGTGTTTCTTGCCTTAAAAGAGGAAAACATTTTATTTGATCTCATTAAATCATTGCGTTTGTAAATAATCTTTGGTAGGGGCCACCTATAGTGGATCTTAGGTAGATCTTCTCCCCCATCAAACTTGCGGCTGTATTAAACAATTAAGGATGCTAAAGGGCATGTTTCTTTGTTGCTTATAGCCCTTAATTTATATAAAAGAACCTAATTTGACTCCATAGCCAAAGAAGATAAGGCATTGATCTTCCCTTTCATCCAACACCCAAACTTATAAACTCTTTCCATTTTATTTATGTTTTCTAACCTCTCTCTTGCTCCCACTCTATACTATTCACATTGAGCTTAGTGAAACCATAGGGAAGCTCCCTTGATTAGTACCTTTCTAGTCTAAAGTGAGAAAGGCAAGGCTATTGAGGTGACCGTGGGTAGTTTTTTTAAGTTTCCCTTCGAGTATCATAACATTTGCTTAGGGATGTTGGCATTATTGCTAATGTGTTGTCCTTGATGGCAACCTACTTGATAAAGATGTCAACATTACGATAACAGGATGATTATGTAGGCTAGAATAGATGCTATAGAAGTGATGAACAGAGAAATGACAGATCAGAGATAGATGGATGTTGAATATAAAGTTTGGGAAAGTATATGCGGATCCTATGCAGAAAGGTCGTGTACATACATGGGTATTGTGAAGAAAAGTCGCGTACAAAATCCGCACCATGGTAACTTGAATACTAGGGGTCTTTACCATGGTATTGGCGCATAGTAATGAGTGCGACAACGGTTATTTGATCCTGTTAAAGAATATCATCGACATTACGAAGGGATTGGCCTAAGGTATTGGCTGAGGCTAAAGCTATATAAGGAGGTGGAGATCAAAGTGTTATGTGTGCAAGTATTTGTTGGTCACTATAATTGTTTATTAATTAAAACAATCAAGTGTTACATAAATTGTCAACCCAGGGAAGTCTGTTTATTCCAAAGGCAATCACACACTGTATATGCTCAATCTCAAAAGCAATCCAAAGTTGTAGTAAAAGTTACACTAATCACACCTTGCTTTGAACAGACTGAAGTTTTACTTTGAATTACAGTAAAAGCAATCTTTCTATTGCAGAATTCAAGATTCAAAGGAAAATAATTATCAGAAGAATCCTGGATTATATTAAGAAACAACAACCTAGAAAAAGGGAACCTTTCAACAATCTGCAAAAGAGAAGACTAACTATGCTGTAACAGAGAACAGGACCTTATTCCCCAAAGTAGGATTCTCCAGCAGCTGTTTCTGACTATCACACTTTCATAAACTCATTCTGCAAACAGAATTACCAATTGAAATGATCAACAATTACCTAGGAATGAATTGTATGAAAATGATGCAATAATTAGTTGAAATAGAGTTTAAGCAATAGATAGCAGAGTTCTAATCAATGCGTAAATAATGCATAACAGAGTTTCAGCAAACAGAGTTTTAACAAGGCATGAATAAAAACAATAATTAACACACTACGGAAACTAATGGGTGAATCTTGTGAGGAAGGTGGGCCCTCTCCTTCTCACAAGATTCCCTAGAAATGAACGGGAACTAAGAAGAAGTGCTCAAAATGATCTTTTATTCATCTGTCCAATGTAACATGTTACAATATCAAAAGTAAACATGCTCCTCCTCTGTAATTCCCTTCTAGCTAAGCCTTCCGTATTTTGTCGTAATCCCCTAATGCTGATTTCCCTCTTATTTAAAGAGGAGAATCCTCTTAATACAATTAAGCATATGATTACATGTGTACATACAAATCCTATTCTTAGTTTGATCTAATCTTCTATGCTGGAATAGGATATTCTGATCTTCCGTAGCAAAATGTTGTTACAGTGGTTGTAATGGTGCTGGCTTTGAGGTACAACTATTGCGGCCAGTGTAACAACTCCTTTAATTATCTTTTCTTGTTACTGCTGTATATGAAATATTGTTTCAGCATCGCAAATCACAGACTGTTTCAACATCGCAAATCACGGACTATTTCAGCAACGAGATTTGCGTACTGTTTAACTGTTTCAACAACGTGGTCTTCAAGCAGCAACGATATATTAACTACAGTCTTCAAACTGTTTTAGCAACTATATATTTCTGATTAATGGCTAAGTATGAAAGTAATGTAAAATTACATGTAAAACAAATTAAACATATAGCAAAGAGAAGAAACGTTATATACCTTTGGAAAAATAGATTAAGGTGATAATGTAGGCTTAAATATGAGCGGGAAAAGGATGTAATGATAGCAAAAAGTATGAGCAAAAAGGTACATTATAGGGTCCTAACATCCCCCCCAACTAAAAAGGTTGCATGTCCTCAGGCAACTTCAATCTGATTCAGAATCTGGATACTGACTCTTGGCGTGCAAATTACTTAAGCAGTAGCTGTAGAAAGTACTGTCTGTTGGGGCTCTGAATCCTTGAACATATTGTAGCCTTTGCTAGGTTGCTGCTTCAACCTTCTTGGGCAACCTATGATGAGCCTGATACTTCTCTGCTGGCATCCACAGAATGGGAAAATGGAACTGATAACCTATCCAATTTTCAGCGCATTGCTGGACACATTTGATGTAACTGGGTACCCGGAAGATTGCTGTCTCAAGATTGGTAGGACTAAAGGGATTGTGCTCCTGCCTTTCCTCAGAAGATTGTTGCCAAAACATGTTATTTGCTTTTAGGGCAACAGTCTCTTTGGATTTAATAAATTGTTGACAATCCTGAAGTACTGTTGCCTGTAGTTGCTGCATATGTTGAATCATCCCTGGTTTCTTCAAAAATTGATAATATTCTGCAACAAAGGTGGCAGCGTTCTGTGGTTCTGGCCGTATCCAGAGGAGACGGTTATCTTCATTATGCCTGGCAGCTAGAAAAGCATTTTGCCACGTAATCTGGTTGGCAAGAAAGGAGGCGAGTGCTCGAATCTGGATATCACCAACAAGAGGATTAAGATTAAGCTATTTGTCCTCAGGAATGGCTTCATTATGAAGATATAACTCACATAGTAGATGCTAATCACTAGTAGAGGCTTCTGCAAAAGTTAAAAAAAAATCTGTTGGTTTGAACACTGCATAGGGTCTTCCATCTTTGATTGCTTTCATCTGAAAGAATGCAAGTCGTTCTATAAGGAAAAGAGAGTAATTTAGGGATGGTTTCCTAGCAGCCAACAATTTTTGTACCAAATCAAACATCAGGAGCAATTTGCTTTTTAACTCCTCATTCTGCTTCTTATGGGCACGAGATTCTTGGAGTGTTTGCTCCAAAACTTCCCAGTTTGAATATATGTGGTTCAACCAAAGTAGTTTGTGCTCCTGCAAGATTTTGTGCTGTGTAATAGTAGACTCCTCCTTCCATTTGTTCATTATTACCTGCTCATTCCATGGTTGAGTTTGTGTTCCAGCATTGCAAGTGGTAGGCTGAGGTAGAGTCTGAGTGGCTTGTTCCACAAAAGTAGGGGTACTGATCTTGCTAGGAGGGGCAGGTTCATCAATAGGCAGAATTTGAGTAGATTGATCCAAAAGAACAGTTGCATCATGAGGCAAAGTTTGAACCGCTTCACTAATAAAAACAGGAGCTTCAAATTTAACTTGTTGTAGGCCAGGGTTCTTGTAGATTAACTTTGCTTTTTGGAATTTTTGAAGGTCCTACTGGTTCTTGTGTAACAGTAGGGCATTCCTCTTCTTTAATTGCAAAAGACGTAGGTGCAGGGGAAGCTCCAGGCATCGGGATTTGAACCACTTTGTAGCCTGCTTGATCATAAATATCCCCACATTGGCTGCACATATACTCTCGATACTGATCATATATTGTGTTTTTCTCTGCCATGGCCGCTGCACGAGCTAAGGTATACAAATTAAGTTCCCTGTCATAGGCTTCCTTTGCCATTACCAGCTCTTGCTTGTAAGCTTATAATTCTGATCTTAGAAACTCATTCTCTTGTAAGAGAGAAGCCATTGTTGGTTCTGGTTGTTGATCTGTCATAGGTGTATCAAGAGGGGAGCAATGCTTCACAAGATGAAGCTTGGATCTGCTTGTAGTAAGATTGTCCTTTCTTGGTCGGCCTTTTCTGGATCGAGAATCTGCAAAAAGAATCAATTGTAACATGCCATCCCTTGGCAGGGATTATTAGTAAAAGAAATTTAATCTAATACTAAAAATAAAATTCAGAAAAATTAAATGCAATGAGGGGCAGGAGGCTCCTCTAAAAAGAGATAATGTGAATCTGCCACACATGTGGCCTTAAAATCTTCTTTGGAAATGGGGCGCTGGTACAGACGGAGCCGATGACCATTCACTAATAATGGTGTTTTAAAGTCATCAATTGTTAGGAGCCTTACTGTCCATTGGGGAAAACAGTATCCACTTCGTAAGGTCCTAGCCATCTTGTACGTAGTTTCCCTTGAAATTATTTAAACCGAGAATCATACAATAAAGCCCAATTACCTTTTTGGAATTGCTTATGCTTGATGATTTTATCATGCCATTTTGTTCTTTGTTGTTGAATCATAGTTGTCTGGTGAATGGCATCTAATATTTTTTCATCCAATTCATTGAGCTGCTACAACCTAGCTGTCTGTGCATCGGTCAAATCAAGGTTAACAACGAAAGCAGTCTTTAAGGTTTTGATTTCAAATTCCACAAGAAAGACAACACTTTTGCCATAAACTAATTCATAGGGGGAGAATCCTGTAGTGTTTCTCCAGGTAGTTTTGTAAGCCCTTAATGCTTTAGGAAGTCTTTGAGACCAATCTTTCCGGTTTTACTTCATTGTTTTTGTTAGAATGGCTTCTATTACTTTGTTTGTGCTTTCCACTTGTCCATTGGCTTCGGGGTGGTTTGGTGTAGTCATTCTATGATGAATATGATATTTTTGAAGGGTGGCTTTAAAACCATGAGAGGTGAAAGGAGGTCCTCCATCTGTGACTAATTCTCTAGGCACTCCAAATCTGAGAAAGATATCTTCAAATAAGAAATCTAGAACAACTTCTTCAGTAGCTCTATGGAGTGCTTTAGCCTCCACCCATTTGGTCATATAATCTGTGCAGACCAATATATAAACTTTTTGATTGGATGGAGGGTTAATGGGTCCTACAAAATCTAAGGCCCATCTTTCAAATGGTTCAAGTACTACCTGGGGGTTTAATGGCATTTCATCTTTATGATTAGGTTGACCCATTCTTTGACAGCTATCACAGGCCTGGACATATTTCTTTGCATCTTTAAAAAGTGAGGGCCAATAATAACCCATCCTGAGAATTTTATGTGTTGTTCTTTTATCAGCAAAATGCCCTCCACAAGGGCCATCATGACAAGCTTTTAGTACATCATAAACCTCATCTTCTCTAATGCATCTTCGGATTTCTTGATCAAGTCCTGTGTAGAAAAGACACCCACTTATCCAGCTATACCGAGCACTTTGTTGAATGATTTTTCTTTTCTCTTGGTGGGATAGGTGTGGTGGTAACTTCCCTGCAACCAAATAATTAGCACTGTCTGCATACCATGGTGAGTGAGAAGTATTGCAAATAAATATTCATTAGGAAAGGAATCATCTATTGGAGTATTATCATCAGGTGTTAACCGAGAAAGAAAATCAGCAACTACATTTTCTTTTCCTGGTCGATCTACAATTGTAATATCAAATTCTTGTAATAATAGTAACCATCTGGTGACTTGAGCATTTGTGACAGATTTGTTCATTAAATATTTAATAGCTGAGTGATTAGTATGGAAAAAAGTAGAATAACCAGTGATGTAATGTCGAAATTTATTAATAGCATAGATAACTGCAAAAAATTCCTTTTCGGTAACTTTGTAGTTAAGTTTAGCAGGACTCATATTCTTGCTAATGAAATAGATAGCATAGGGGAGATGATTTTCTTCTTGTCCCAAGACAGCTCCAATTGCAGTATCCGAAGCATCAGAGGATATATGAAAGGGAAGTGCCCAATCAGGTCCCCTTAGAATAGGGGCTACAGATAACTGATGTTTGAGTGTGTCAAATGCTTCCTGGCAAAGATTAGTCCACTTGAATTCAACATTTTTCATAAGTAATACAAACAAAGGAGAAGCTATTTTGGAATTTTTTTTGATAAATCTTCTGTAGTATCCAGCATGTCCTAAGAAGCTTCTCACTTCTGTTTGGGTTTTGGGAATAGGAAGGTTCTCAATGACTTGTATCTTGGATGGATCTACCTGAATTCCTTGAGATGAAATAAAATGTCCAAGTACCACTCTTTCGCTCATCATCATATGACATTTCTCGGTGCTTAAGGAGACGTGGGCTTGTATACATTGGTTAAGTACTTTCTCAAGATTTTGTAGTGCCTCCTCAAAAGAGACACCATAGGGGGTAAAATCATCCATAAAAATTTCCATAGAGTCATTAATCATATAAGAAAAGATTCCTATAACTGCTCTTTGAAAGGTTGCTGGTGCATTACATAGCCCAAATGGGAGGAATCTATAAGCAAAGGTTCCCCAGGGGCTAGTAAAAGTGGTCTTATCTTGGTCTTGGGGTGCAATTTTGATTTGGTTATACCCACTGAAACCATCTAAGAAAGTGAAGAATTTCTTCCCTGACAAACTATCTAACACCTGATCAATGAATGGTAACGGAAAGTGATCTTTTTGAGTGGCTTTATTTAAGGCTCTATAATCTACGCACACTCTCCATTTCCCGTTTTTCTTAGGAACTATTACCAACGGGGAAACCCATTCACTGTTAGATATAGGATATATAAACCCTGCATTAAGCAATTTTTGGAGTTCCTCTTTAACAATTTCCCTTAAATTAGGGTTCATTCGTCGTTGAGGTTGATAGATCAGTCGACAATCTTCCTTGATATAGATACAATGAGTACATAATTCAGGAGAGATTCCCTTCATATCTGTATAGTCCCACGCAAATGCTTCCTTATTTTCACGAAGTAACTTGATTAATTGCTGTGTTTCAGCAACTGTCAAGTTGGGGTTTATATTCAGTGTTTTGCCAGGTTCAATTTGCACTGGTATACTTTTAGAAGAGATGGTAGCTAATGTTTGAGGTAGGTCTTCAGAATTAAGCTTTTCCTGGGTATCTGACTCAAAAAGTGCAACTAGTTGATTACGTGTTTCTAGAGTCACAGAGGAGGGTTCGCAAATAAAATTATTAATTACTTCATCCTCAGTGACATTTTTAAGGCTTAAAGCTTGTCCGATTGTCAAAATAGGTTGAGTAGTTTGATCATCATAGTCCACCCATAAGGAATTGTCATTATTAATCAAGGGTGTAGCGTGAGGGTAGAGAGTAAGCTGTTTGGTTTCATATCCATTGGAAATTGTCATTGAACTAGATCCGTAGCTAATAAAGGCATCTGCTGTGGCTAGCCAAGGCCTACCCAAAATTAGAGGATGACCCCCCAACTTTGTTTTAGGTTGCAATACCACAAAGTCAGCTGGATAATTCCAGGACTCAACTGAGATGATTAGGTCTTCAATAACTCCTTCCGGTTTGATTGTAGAACGGTCAACTAATTCTAGAATGGTTGGGGTATCTCTGATTCCATTCTTCAGTTGTAACAGTTGTGAAGTTTCAAGAGTCATAATATTGATAGCAGCGCCTAAATCTACCAGAACTCGAGGAATTACTGTTTTTCCAATTTGCACTGTGACAGTAGGATGGCCGGGATCACCATATTTAACTGGAGGAGCTTTACCCGACATTAGTGCAGACAGATCACCCATGACATGAACTATGAGGGGATATTTAGTTTTCCTACCGAGTTTCTTAACACAAATGTCTCGCATGGTTCTGGCATAGATTGGCACATCTCTTAGTGCTTGTAATAGTGGAATTTTGACGTAGAGATTTTGTAATTCCCCTAGAAGATTGAAAGTAGGTGGCTTAGGAGTTTTAGTCAAAGCTAAACGCTCAGGGAATGGTGGTTCAGCTGTTTCAACAACAGTATTAGAGAGTGGTTGTACCTCTTCAGGTGAATCGTGTTTTTTTATTTCTTCTTTATCAGAATCAGAAGAGGTAACATCATCAATGATAGGTTCTACTATTTTCCCAGATCGTAAATGAATATCATTGCATTGTGCAGGGAAAACAGAAAGTATAGGCTGGTTTTGAATATCAATAAACTGCACAACCTTATTATTGGGGTTAGGGTTAGGTTGTACAGGTAGTTGGGGCCACATCATTTGATTATTTGGTGGAGCACCTGATGGTAAAGGGAGTGGTTGCTGAAATTGTGATTGAAATTGAGGAAATTGATTTGGAAACGGGGGTTGTTGACCTCTCCAATTTGGATTCCACTGGTTAAAGTGAGGTTGTTGTTGTGGAGGCCAAGGAGTCCACATTGTTGGGTCTACAAAGGGAGGGTTTGTTTGTTGCATGGGTGGGTAATTCATTTGATTGAAGGGTGGGTATTGCATTTGGTTAAAGGGAGGGTAATTTGCTTGACTAAAAGAAGGATAATTATTCCAACGATTAGAAGATGTAAATGGCATATTAGGATTCATACCTTGTCCTCGCGGTTGCCATTGCCTTCTCTGTGTCAACAGATAGACAGCTTCAACTTCTTCATCGGTTGGTTGTAATGTTGCTTTGATTCCTGGTAAAGAAGGGCATTGTTGAGTTTCATGATCCTTATCACAAAGGGTGCAAATTGGCATTTTGTCCAATGGGCATTCCCTTAGTGGGTGCTTTTCTCTGCATTTGGGACAAAAGATGGACAGAGCCGCTTCTGCTTCGGCTTGTTTCTTTTTAATCTGCAAGGTGTCAATTTGTGAAGCAAAAGAACTTAACATTTCAGTTTTAAAATCCTCAAGTAAATTACCTATTTCGGCTCTTGTTGCTCCTCCACTGGCTGATTTTTGAACTCTTGAAAATGTGGTATCCCTGCTGTTTGATCTATTCCTTGCAGCTCCTCTTGAACATCTTTTACAGAGGTTAATAATTTCATCATATGATTCTTTAGATATGTCCCCTTTACCAAGCATATTTAGCATATCTAGACAGTCATCCCTTACTCCTTTTAATAATATTGTTTTAAGAATATCTTTACTTACATCGGGGTGACTGGATCTTTGTAGATTATACTGTAGTCTTTCCACAAAGTCCTCCAGATTTTCATCCTCTTTCTGTATCATCTTGAATAGTTCCTCTCTTTTTTCTCTTGTTCGGCAATAGTCTTGATATTTGTGCAGAAATTTCTGTTTCATCTGATCCCATGTTGTGATTACATGACCTCCAAGACTCATGAACCATCTTAATGCATTTCCCTTTAATGTTGTTGGAAATAGTTTTAATTTTTGAGCATTGGTAATGTAATCATAACTTCTGCATAATATATCAAACTCGAAAAGGAATTCATCAGGATCTTCAGAAGATAAACCATGAAAGTTAGGTAAAGCTGAAAGTGGAATATTCTTCATAGGAGCTACTCCTCTAGGAAGATCACCAATAGGAAATCCTAAGGTAGAAAAAGAGTTTTCATCATTTACCTCTCCTTTAGGACCTACCTGTTCTTCATGGTGCAGTTCTTCATTATACCCATCCATGGTTTCTTCTGTTTGTTCCCCTACTGCACTTGCTCGATCCTGAATGTTTCTTGCTGGTGTTTCAGGGCTCCAAATCTCTTCCTCCATTTCAAAGTTTGCTTGAAAGGAAGGTTGAGGCTTTGGTTTTCGAGAGCTTGGTCGCTGAGGAACAGAAAATTCAGATTTTGATATAATCTCGTCGATAAAAGTCTTTCTTCCTCCTCCCCTTCCTCTGCCCCTGCCACCTGTAGGGTTAGTTTTCTTGGGGGCTCCGCATCCTCTCATGCAATCTGTACATCTGAAAGAAAAACATAAATGCTTTTGAAATCTATAATTGCCTTCCCCGGCAACGGCGCCAAAATGTTGGTCACTATAATTGTTTATTAATTAAAACAATCAAGTGTTACATAAATTGTCAACCTAGGGAAGTCTTTTTATTCCAAAGACAATCACACACTGTATATGCTCAATCTCAAAAGCAATCCAAAGTTGTAGTAAAAGTTACACTAATCACACCTTGCTTTGAACAGATTGAAGTTCTACTTTGAATTACAGTAAAAACAATCTTTCTATTGCAGAATTACAGTCACGTATGTATGCAGTTTCTGAGTTAGACATACACGTATACATCTCAGTGATTGGTAAAAAATGGCACAGATTCAGGGGGAACCTCCTATATGCATTCATCATTATGGTCTTTTGTTGTTGACATTGGTTTGTTGCAGTCTTTGGTTCAGGGGGAGCAACTATTATAACTCTAAATCTCCTTGTTGGCGTTATGGTTCCTGTTGACCACTTCGTGTCAACGATCCTATAACAGTACACCCCTTTTTTCGGAAAAGGGATTTCATCATTCAGATCATCTAGGATTCATCATCAGTCTCCAGTTTATTAAAGTTGTAAACCCATTTTGCATGTTTATAATGTAAATGATCTTAGTAAGACTATTATGTATCTAACAACCTAGGTAAGCCTATTATTTTGGTGATGATTTCTATCCTAGGAGGCTTGTTCGTCTCACTGATTCATCTGTGTTTCTAAACACAAATGATCGATAGAGTTTTTCACTTTAGCCTCATATCAAAGCTAGGGTGGATTTTGTCGTTAAGATCTTAGGCAAGTCCTAGTGTTTTAGTCGAGTCTTCGATAAAGTAATTTGAGAATAATTTTAGCTAATTGGCTAAATTATTTTATTACAAATCACTTGGTCTACTCAATCATATTTGAAGTTGCAAAATTGGGTAAATAATTGAGGGTCTATAACGAATGGGTGTTCCCCCTTCATGGGTTAATTATAATTATTT
This sequence comes from Pinus tabuliformis, assembly GCA_031772625.1. Lineage (NCBI taxonomy): Eukaryota > Viridiplantae > Streptophyta > Pinopsida > Pinales > Pinaceae > Pinus > Pinus tabuliformis. The sequence continues at coordinate 571,473,626 of CM062806.1, read as the reverse complement.
TATGTAAATAATATTTTAGCCATGATGCAAAATTATTAGAGGGTTGGAAAAAAATAAAAAGTTCCCTCATGTGTCAATTAATTAAATTTTTTGGAAAAACAATTTAAAAATTATAAGCCAGAAATTTAGTTAATTAGAGTCAAAGTTAAGTTTTAGGAAAAATAAATACTCCAAGTTAAAAAATTCGTGGGTTCTAGAAGAATTATGTTTTGGAGGTTCTCCACTAAGGGAATATTGAAAATTTTAAGAAATTTTGGACCCTTGTGCCTTGGTGGTTAAGTCAAAGTCAATTTTTTGAGGAAACTAACTCAAAATAATTAATTTTGAGTTAATTAAAATCAATTAAATGAAAAATTTGAATTTTCTTCAAAAAAATAAATAATTTCGATAGTGATGATTAAAAGCTAATTAAATCTTTACCAACAGTCAAGATTACTTTGACGGGAATCAAGCCAACTAGTCATTTGACGAATTTATCTATAAATTAGAGGTCATTTGTCACATCAAAGAATCCGATCATCGAGGTGTACTTGCTATTGAATATCTTTTGTAATCTTTTCTAAAATAATAATAATGCAAAGCCTTTGGGGTTTACATTGATGGTGGTGTTTCTCTCCTGCATCTTATGGTAATATTGTTTTTAATGTTCTGCTGAATATTATTTTTATAAATGGCTGGTTAATAACCTTTGAGGAATAAGTTATTGCACAGGTATCTTGCATAGTTTATTGCAAGGTTACTTGGGAGCGGGACTGAAAACAGGGAGTGGGAGCGGAAGTGGAAGTGGGAGTAGGAGCAACATTTTCAGAAGCTCCCCGTTTGGGAGTGTTTTCGGGAGTGTTTTATATATATATATATATATATATTTTGATGCATATATGTCAACAAAAACATGTAGAATGATTAATTAGATATAAAAAACATAAAAAACATAGATTGAACCATATAACAACAATCATCTAGAAACTATAATCTTCATCAACCACGTCCACAAGTTAGTAACATACAACATATTGAGTCTCATGATTCATCAATCTTAAAGTTTCAAGCTTTCGAAATTCAATATATAACATTTATCATAATTGATCACCAAAGTTGTACTTGTAAACTAAGTGTAACCATTACAACAAAGAATATCTAACATGAAATGAAATGAAATGAAACAACTTTCAACATTCATGAAGCATCATATTCATAATTCATTACCAATGAGTTATAATTGCCAACTTCAAACTTCAAACTTAAATTGTCATATATTGTTTACAAAAATTATCATAATAAATAGGAAAGAGTCAACAATTATTAAAACTACTAGAATCTAGAAAAGACAAGTAAATCTATTATCTACAACTTCCTCTTGCCACAAGAAATTTCTAATTTCTGAGCAGGTCGTGGTGGTCTTCTAGGAATCTCCTCCCACACAGTCCCACGACCAAAACCAAAAGGCACATGCCCTCCACATGAGGATGTACATGGAGGCGGTGGCAGCAAAGGAACAAGACTTGGAACTCGAGCACTGGCACTGCTACTGGATGGTGGGGGTGGCATGGTTGTTGTTGCTTCATCTTCATCTCTCATAAGTTCTGCTTCCAATTCTTCAAGATGTATAGTGCCATCCTCCAAATTATCGTCCTTTGGGTGGTTGTCCCAAATTTTATATGTTGGACCCTCATAAGCCTGATCACAATATTGACTCAACAACCTCAAGTTGTAGTGCACACAAACCAAGCTTTCTGCCCGGTTTTCTTGAGTCTGTTTCTTCTCACATTATGTATGCAGCTATAGGTGCTCCATCACCTCTTTGCATAAGAAGTATTCACAACTTGTGAGAGAACTTTTTTTGCCAATTTTGGCAAAAGTTCCATGCCGCCATATGCTTCCTACCATGTGAGAGCATCAAATCGGTCTCTATCTTCCATTGCATGCAAGAACCAAACAAATAAGTGCAACTGAAGTATCTGCCTAATTCAAGACGCAGATTAGCACACTCCTCCCTGTCAGGTATCAATTTGTCTAATGCTTGCATATATCTTATAGATACCTCTTGATCTGTATGGGGTTTGACCCTAACCCCACCCCCAGGTGCAGGTTGGCTCAACCAAGATGGAGAGTAGTATTTTGGCGTAAGGATATATGCCAAGGCATGTAATGGAACATTAAGTTTATTCCACCGTGTACACAAACAATTGTGAATCAATGTATACAAGTTGGGATCATCTTTCTGAACAATATATTTTATTTGCCCCAACATGGTATCAATCTGTTCATACACCTCCCCAATCATTGGTTTGTCTTTATCTGCAAAACGAATCATGTGATAAATGGGCTTGGTGAATTCCAATACTTGCCTCAGACGTGCCCAAAACTGACTATCATTTGTGATCTCCTCCACCTGTTCAAAACCTTGCTTGTCAGCTGCATTTGTAGCTCTTTCCTTTAATACTTGCTAGTGTGGACTTGATACTATACTAGCCAATGACTCTCTTACCTTCAAAAGGCCCCTGAAGGTGAGGTAATAGCTAGAAAATCTAGTCTTCGCAATCTTCAACAACTCCAATCTTGAGTGACTGCAGAAAATCCCACGGGTATTGCTATGATTTGTAATAAATTTTATCATTTGTTTGCCTCTCTTATACAAATCACCAGTCCATTTGTATTGTTGGTTTTTGTTCTTAATAATATGATGTATTAAAAGGTTCATTGTGTGAACCAAACACCCAGACCAAAATATGTTGGGGTATTTATCCTCAATAATTGCTCCTGCTGCCTTACAATTAGCAGCATTATTAGTGATGACTTGGATGACATTGTATGGCCTAATATGTTCAATTGTTTCAAGTAATGGTTCTGAAATGTTGAGGTTGGTCTTGAACTTCTTTGAGTAATCATATGCTGAAAGAAAGATGGCACCACTTATAGACACAACAAGAACACTTATCAATGGCTTGCCATTTACATTTGTCCATCCATTAGATACAATGGACACCCCATGCTCAGTCCAAGAATTTGTCATTCTACTCAAAGAATGTGATATATTTGTTTTTTCATGATCAAGTCCAACGGTTCTAGCCTTGTCATACCTAGGGGTCTTGTATCCTTTAGGGGCATCATTTATGGCAAAAACCATTTCATGCCAATTAGGTGAGCAAAGAACATTGAATGTTATCCCACATGCATAGAAAAACCGGTAAAATTTTGAATCCACATCATTCCTACACCTTTCGTCAAGGAAATCTGATATGGTTTTACGCCTTAAAGAGATGCTTGGTGACCCTGTGCCTCCATATCCACTGCCATGGGAGGATGGTGAAGGAGTTCTTTGTGCATGTTGATGTGATTGTGAGCTTGGTTCAAAGAAACCCTTTGATTTTTTAGATTTGTATTGGTCTTCCTCCTCTTCCCTTGTGTATTTGGCTCTACCTATTGCTGACACACTTGCACAAGTTTTGATTCGTATTGCTTTATCTTCATCCCATGGCCTTTTACCACAGAGGTGCCTTTTGAAACTGGTGTATGAACCTGTGTAAGTTTTGTTGCAATGGGGGCAGTCAAATTTGGTGGTTCCACCCCCTTTCCCTGCTTCAGGCCTAGAGACATATTTCCATAATGTGGTTTGGTCTTGCTTAGTTTTTTGGGCTGAACCATGTTCACTCTCTTCTTCCTCACCAAGGTACTCCTCTCTGGGGTTTTCATCAAATCAACTATAACCCACTTCTTCATCCTCTTCTTCATGATCAATTGTCCCTTTTCTACTCTCCAACACCATAATAACCAAAAAAGGAACGAAGAAGAAGAAAGTGCCAGGCCATATAACCAAGATGATTGAAATTTGAAGTTTTGAATCTGCAAAAAAAAAAGGAGGAATGGGAATGGGAAATAGAGAATTTATTTATTTAGCAATGGACATAAAAAAATGCTAGATTAAAGTGTAGATCCTACCTCTTTGGCCTTCAATCCCAAGCTCTAATCTTCCCTTGCAAGCTCTTCAAGCGCCTCCAAGCTCCTCTCTCCTCTCTCCAAGCTTCAAACTCTCTCTTGCTCCTCTTGCTCTCAATGAATGAAGTGAATAATGGGAGGGGAGAGGGTCTATTTATTTCCCCTCCCCTTCCCTTTCCCTCCCTTTCCTCTCTCCTCTCCGCCGCCGACAACGCCCTCCCTCTCGGTAGCATGGCCTTTTTATTTTTTTATTTTATTCATTCTCCACCGGCCGGGAGTGTTTTTTCAGAGGGGAAGCGCTTGAGAGTGATCGCTTCCTGACCGCTCCCCCTTTGAAAAAACGCTCTCGGAGTGTACGAAGGCGGTCAAGGCTCCCTAAAATGTTCTGACGAAACCAAGGAGCGTTTTTTTGCTGGGAACGCACACCTGAAATCGCTCCCTCTTTAGGAGTGCGCTCTCGACTAGCTCCCGAGTCGCTCCAGCCAAAGCGCGAATAGCGAGCGATGGCCTAAGGGGGGGTGCTCCCTCACAACCTTGGTTTATTGGGTTTAAAATAACATGTTAATTTAATAGAGTTAGCAGGTATCTTTGATTTTAGAAATATTACATTGTTATTTTACGTCTCTATTAATCTAACAGTTTAATCTGAAGTGTGCATAAATCATTTGAATTTAAAAAAATTGGGCGTTTGGGGAAGTCCTTGGCTGGACCAGCTGACTCCCAAGGCATAAGATCTGAAGAGCCTTCCTGATCTAAATTCTTAGACTTATTTTACGATTTTCCTTTTGCAAGGTCTTTGGGGCTAGTACCTCATTTTTAAATTATAATTTGTGCTAAATAGATAGATCTAGCTAGAGAGAGCTTAAATCTACAGATCTGGGAATGAAGTTGGACTCATACTCTTCAGATCTGATAAATCTGTAGTTTATTTGTATAGATCTAAAGTTTTGTAGTTTTATTTTAAATTTTTGACAACTGGGTTTTGGGTTTTAGTTTAATTTTTGTATATATGTGGGATCTGGGTTTTCATTTTCATTTTGTGCAGGCATAGATCTGAAGTTTTTCGAGGAGAATTTTGGGTTTTGAGGTAGATCTAGACCCTGGAGGGCAAGATCTAGCCTCAAATTTTTGTTTGCAAGGATAAAACGATAAGATATTTCAGTGAAAGTTTTGATCCAGGGTTTTCATAAAGATTTCCGTTTTTTTTCTTCTAAAGGCCTAGAGGCCCAGCGTGCCTTTGGCTGCCTAACGCAACCTCTCTTTAGCCTTGTTGTGGCCTCACTTACTAGCCTTCGGCCTCCTCATAACCTCTTGTTGCGGCCTATCCTCCCTCTCGGCAGCCACGTCCCATCTGCTCCCTGCTCCTTAGCGTTCTGCTCAACCTTGCCTTACCCTCCCCTCCTCAGCGTGGCCCTTTCTTTTGGCCTGTGGCCCCTCCTTTCCCTCAGTCAAATTTTCCTTTCTCATCTTCCTCTCGCTGTCCCTCCATTCCCTTAACCCTCACTCCTCCGTCGCTCTGCTTCCCTACCGTCCTATCTGTTGAAAAATGTGTAACTAGGTTCAGTCTTCATAAGTATGAAATGTATTCTTGTAAATTATAAAATGAAAAGAAATTATCATTATTATTGGAGTATGGGTTTCATACTCAAGTTCTTTTATTTTATAGGTCAAGCACCCATTGAGTGCTTTTAGGGTTTGTCCTAGGTATAAGAGTCATTGTCATATATTGAAGACCCTATGGGCACATTGTAAATTGTAAAGAAAAATCTATTTTGTTTTTAAAGTGTCAAAATACATCCAAGATCAAGTTGGCCTAAGGCGCTGTTAAGTTGGCCTACATGAAGAGCCATGTCCACCCTTGGAAGAGCCTATATATAGAGAGGAACTCGTCCTCCATTGGATGACTCACTCATCTCTTGATATGCAAAGAAGTAGAAGAGAAGAAGTCGAAGAAGGAAGTGTGAAGAAGTCGAAGTGTTTTGGGCCTTATCTATCTCTCTTATGAAGATCGAAGTTAGGGTTTCTGCGCTGGGATCTTTTGTAGTTCGACCTTGGAAGAAGAAGTGAAGGAAAGGCAAGCGAAGGTCTCTTAGGGTATCTTATTAGCCCTAAGACTCAAGACATGTGAAGTCAAGAGGAAGGCTATTAGAGGGAGATCGAAGTCTCCAAGAGAAACAACAACAGTCGCTGGGGGCAAAATTTTGGATCTACTAGGGAGGTCGAAGATATTGCAACAGGAGGCCATGATAAACTTGATCTTGGAGGGTATTTGTTTGAGTCTCTAGGTCATGGTATTCATCAATTGAAGAATCTATGAGAAGAGAAGAGATTTAAGGGTTTCCCCCCAAGAGGAGGGGTTTTCGCCTTGGCTTGCAGCCTATATACTATGTTACTGTTCTTATTGTTTTGGTAGCTGTTTGATGTATTGCATATTGGAATAATAACGAACAAAATAATAAGTAAAAGGAAAACACAAACAATTATCAAGTTAAGAGAAATAACATATTCATTGCCATATTGAATACTCAACATGGAGTTAGAGCTTTGGTTCTCTAAGGGCATCCTGAAGATCTCCTCTACAGTGAAGAAGGTCATCAAGAAAATTGCAAGCCATCTCAAGAAAGGCATCAAAGAAGTGTGGAGTTTCTTATTCTCTTCAAAGAAGACATCATACAAAGAAAGGGATGAAGGTCTCTTCTCGGCTCTCTCTAATATATTTCAAGACGAAGACATCTGGGTATTTGATAATGGTGCATCAAGGCACATGACTGGTCACTCCAACCGATTAAAGACCTTATCAAAAGGAAAATCCGCTTACTATGTTAAACTTGGAGACAACAAGAGCTATCCTGTGAAAGGCATTGGATCAACTTCCATAAAACTCGAAGATGGAAGCAACATCCACCTCAACAACATTCTATTCGTTCCAGGTTTGCACAAAAAATTACTTTATATTTCAAGTTTAGAAGACAAAGGAGATAGAGCAACCTTCATTGATGGAAAAGAGATTGTTTGGGGAAAAGACTCAAGCATAGATCAAGCTAAAGTTGTTGGTATCCAAGAAGGAAGGCTTTACAAATTAATATCTCCTGTAGACCAAGCCCTAGTTCACACTGAGATTAGCCCATGTGAACTTTGGCATCGAATATTTGGTCATCTACATTTCAAAATACTTCCAACTTTAAGTTCCATAGTAGATGGAATCCCGATTCTAAAGGAGGATCATGAAGGTGTCTGCAAGGGATGTGCATTGGGCAAGAATACCAAAAGACCATTTGGAAGCAGTGCTTCGTGGTTGAAATAAATCTTGGATCTCATTCACTTTCATGTGTGCAGCCCTATGACTCCAAAATCACTTGGAGGCCATCTATATTATGTCACATTTATAGATGATCATTCAAGAAGACCTAGGTTTACTTAACGAAAACCAAGGATGAAGTATTTACAAAATTTCAAGAATTCAAGGCTGAAGTGGAGAACCTTACAGAAAGAAGAATCAAGATACGAAGATCTGATAATGGAGGAGAATATACATCCAAAGAGATTATAGCATTCTGTAAGGAATCTAGGATTAAGAGGGAGCTGATAGTCCCATATAATCCCCAACAAAATGGAGTTGCATAAAGAAAGAATAGATCCATTGAAGAAAGTGTAAGAGCAATGTTACACGATTAAGAGATACTTAAGTTTCTATGGGGAGAAGCAGCAAAGACAATGGTCTACATTCAGAATCGATGTCCTCACAGATCTCTAGATAACAAAACTTCGGAAGAAGCATTCACTGGAAAGAAGCCATCTGTAGATCATCTCCAGATCTTTGGGTGTCTTGTGTATATTCATATACCAAAGGACAAAAGAAAGAACCTGGATCCTTCCGGTATGAAGGGTATATTTGTTGGGTATAGTAACTCATCAAAAGCTTGTAGAATCTATATGAAAGATGGACATCACATTGAAGTCAGTCGTGATGTCATATTTGATGAGAGTATAACATTCAAAAAGTCAAAAGAACTTTCCATAGATTTTGATGATGAAGAACTTTCGATATTTGTGGAGGAAGTTGACAAGGAAGGAGAAGAATCACACCATGAAGAAGAAGGGCCTAGTGAACCTGTCTAACCCGTGGTCCTCCGAGAAACAAGGAAAATACCTAATTGGTTGAAATCCACACTACTTGATGCAGAAGGTCATGGGGCAGCACAAGGATCATTTAGAGAAAGTAAGAGACCCAAGAGGTATTCTGGGTATGCTGCATACATGACAAAATTAATATAAGCAGAACCATCCACCTTTGAAGAGGCTGTAAAACATCGAGAATGGAAGGATGCCATGAATGAAGAATATCAATCTATAATGATGAATGGAGTTTGGGAGATTGTACGTAGGCCTGAAGACAAATCCGTGGTTACTTCCAAGTGGATCTATAAAATCAAACATGCAGCTGATGGAAGCATAGATAAGTATAAAGCAAGATTTGTGGCTAGAGGCTTCTCTCAACTTGAAGGCATTGACTATGAAGAGACATTTGCTCCAACAACAAGATATACAACGATTCAATCATTAGTCTCTCTGGCAACATCGATGGGATGGAACATCCACTAAATGGATGTCAAGACTGCGTTTCTAAATGGCACAATAGATGAAGAAGTCTATATAGAACAACCCTTGGGATTTGAAGTCAAGGATAGAAAGGCATATGTTTGCAGATTGAAGAAAGCATTATATGGCCTCAAGGAAGCACCAAGGGCATGGTATGCTAGAATGGATGCATACCTGCAAAGAATAGGCTTCACAAAAAGTTATGCTGACTCAAACCTTTATATTAAGGTTGTAAATGGTGAACTTGTAATTATTCTTTTGTATGTAGATGATCTTCTCTTGACAGGTGTAGAAGGTCGAATTGAAGAATGTAAGAAGCAACTGGCAGCAGAATTTGACATGAAGGATCTTGGGCTGATGCATTACTATTTGGGACTAGAAGTCTGGCAAGGACCTAATGAAGTCTATTTGGGTCAAGGAAAGTATGTGATCGAGATACTAAATAGGTTTGACATGATGGATTGTAAACCTATGACTACTTCGATGATCACAAACTTGAAGAGACTAAGGAGTTTCGAATTTGGCCCTGTGGATCCTTCCAAGTATAGGCAACTTGTTGGCTCATTGATGTACTTAGTGAATACTCTACCAGACATGTTTTGCAGTAAACGTTCTCAGTCAATTCCAAGTGGAGCCGAAGCATGATCATTGGATAACAACAAAGCATATTCTGAGATATCTGCAAGGAACCATCAACTAATGTCTGAAATATGATAGAAGGAATGATGTCCAATTGATTGGATATACAGATCCCGATTAGGGAGGCAGTGAGTAGGATGGAAGAAACACTACGGGAGGATGTTTCAGTCTAGGATCCTCCATGGTCTCATGGATGAGTAGAAAGCAAGATACCGTTTCTTTGAGTAGTGCTGAGGCTGAATATGTTGCAACATGTGAAGTAAGCAAAGAAGCAGTATGGTTAAGGAAGCTGCTATCCAACCTCTTTGAAGGACCGATGAACCCTATATTAATACTTTGTGACAACACCAGTTGCATTCGTTTGTCTGAGGATCCAGTGTTTCATGGAAAGACAACACATAAGCAATAGGTATCATTATATTCGAGAGCTAGTACAAAATGGTGTGCTGCGGCTGCGGTATATCTCCACTGATGAACATGTAGTTGACATATTGACGAAATCACTTCCAAACAAGAAGCTTGTATACTTGAGACAAGCTTGATTTGGTTGATTTGTCCTCCCTAATTGAGAGGGAGACATAGACACAACATTCTTGTCTTCACTTGGGAAGAAAGAATGGAGGATTGGGTAACCATTTGGAATTCGATACTCTTTGAGAATGTGGTAGGGCATTCAAGACGAGTAGTCGTGGACCGATATTCTTTGAGGATTAGCTACCCAAGATAAGAATAGTCCAATGGAGAAGGTCATACTTTGTGAACACCCGGGTGGAGTGTGTACCTTGAGAGACAATGATGATGGTGTCTATAAATCATTGGTCTCGCTAGCATTGTGCTCTAATCTTGTGGAGAGATAGAGTTGTTAGTCAAGGTCTTGCTATGTGACAATGCTGGTCAATATTACGCTAGATAGATGGGTTACCAATCCAACTCTTCTTATGAGTTCTCTTAAAATTGAGAATGACCATGTACCTCTTATGAATACCTCTCTAGTTAAGAGGGAGTGTTGAAAAATGTGTAACTAGGTTCAGTCTTCATAAGTATGAAATGTATTCTTGTAAATTATAAAATGAAAAGAAATTATTCTTGTTATTGGAGCATGGGTTTCATGCTCAAGTTCTTTTATTTTATAGGTCAAGCACCCATTGAGTGCTTCTAGGGTTTGTCCTAGGTATAAGAGTCATTGTCATATATTGAAGACCCTATGGGCACATTGTAAATTGTAAAGAAAAATCATTTTGCCTTTTGTGTCAAAATACCTCCAAGATCAAGTTGGCCTAAGGAGCTGTCAAGTCGGCCTACATGAAGAGCCACATCTACCCTTGGAAGAGCCTATATATAGAGAGGAACTCATCCTCCATTGGATCACTCACTCATCTCTTGATATGCGAAGAAGTAGAAGAGAAGAAGTCGAAGAAGGAAGTGCGAAGAAGAGGAAGTCGAAGTGTTTTGGGCTTTATCTATCTCTCTAGTGAAGATCGAAGTTGGGGTTTCTGCGCTGGAATCTTTTGTTCGATCTTGGAAGAAGAAGAGAAAGGGAGGCAAACGAAGGTCTCTTAGGGTATCTTATTAGCCCAAAGACTCAAGACAAGGCAAACGAAGTCAAGGGGAAGGCTGTTAGAGGGAGATCGAAGTCTCCAAAAGAAGCAACAACAGTTGCTGGGGGCAGAATGTCGGATATATTGGGGAGGTCGAAGATATTGCAGCAGGAGGCCGTGGTAAAATTGATCTTGGAGGGTATTTGTCTAAGTCTCTAGGTCATGGTATTCATCAATTGAAGAATCTATAAGAAGAGAAGAGATTTAAGGGTTTTCCCCTTAAGAGGAGGGGTTTTGGCCTTGGTTTGCAGCCTAGATACTGTGTCATTGTTCTTATTGTTTTGGTAGTTGTTTGATGTATTGCATATTGGAATAATAACGAACAAAGCTAATAAGTAAAAGGACAACACAAACAGTTATCAAGTTAAGAGAATTAACATATTCATTGCCCTATTGAATTCTCAACACTATCCCCTTATCTCCCTCCATTAATGTTGCCTCCTTTCTTCCACGCTGCTGTAGCAACCTCCCTCTAATCCGCACCTTTGTTCAGTCCTCAAGTCCCTAAATGCAGCATCAATTTCTTTCATGTGACGTGGCTTTTTGGCCCTGGAACTCGAATTGTTATCCATCCTAATCACTGTGACACGAATTTGAAAATATTTTTTGAGTTTGAGAAAGAATTTGGGTTTCAGATCTGAACTGTGGGTGAGAAGGCATTCCTTGAGTGGGTGCATTAACAAAATTTGCAGTGAATTTTCAGTCAAGGTGTGAGTTTTCAGATTCCTCATCACTGATTTGGTTGGGCAAATTGCTTTCAAGGCCTAGGGCCTTCAGGTTCTATCTCTAAACCTCTCTATCTCATCATACAAAGCATTAAATCCCTAAACAAGGACATTAATAGCTGGGATAAACTACAAGTCTGATTCTGTCTTAAAATGCTTTAAGGTCTGATCATAATACTTGGTTGCATCATTAGTTGAGAAGATAATTTGTTTCATTGATTGGACATTAAACTTAGCATCTTAAATTCACTGGTTAATATCCTGAATACATTTCTGAAGTAAAAGTGCTGAAAGTGAATTTAATCTATTGCCGTTCCATTTGTTTCGTCCCTATGTTCATCACTGGTAAGGCTGAAACAATACTAGGGACTGATATTTTAATGTTTGCTATCTTATAATTTTCGTAACTTGAAGTTGCATGTACAGAAGCTTGCGTTTTAAGGCACATCTATTTCATATGCTTGGTTAAGGAAGATAAGTCTAAGAAGTTTTTGATATCTAATATTCTATGATTGGCTTTCTTGTTTCATTGGAAAATCTAAGGATAATTGTGTAAAGATTTACTCTCTTTGAGCTAAATAGCATTAAAGATAATTTATTCCATTTGTGTAGCATTGAGGATAATTGATCAATTGGAGATCTAATCACGTGTTGAGCATCTTTAGATTATTTGTTTTAAAAGTGACTGTTCTGGGCAATCTTTACATTGAAGAATTTATAAGTGCTCTATTGTAACTTGTAGCAAATTGTATATCTTGTGGAAGCTTCATTTTAGTCATATATTTTATCTTGTTAGAACGAGCATTTATCTTTGTAATTGAGATTGAATCTTTGTCCAAGCACTCAACGTATAACTCATAATAAATCGCAAATCTAAGTGCTCTTAAGTTTCAAATCTCGCTTCACTAATCATGTTATAATTCCTCCTTGCATTCCGCACTTTAAGTTAATCTTGCATTTAATAATCGACCTCTAAGCATAAGCTTGGTTGAAAGAAAGATAGGAACACCTTTGTGTCTTCTCTTGAGAAGTCTAGTCTTTTTATTGTCTAAAACGGTGACCTTGCAGTCGTCAGAGCCACAACTTCTGCAGTGTATGAGGCACCATGTACGTTAGATTTCAAGGAGAGGGCTTGTTAATCACACCCTCATGTGCTTCACCTTGACTTTTGTCTGCCATTCACTATAAAGTTTAGGCTCAATATAGACAAATATCAAAGGACATACTTAGAATAGGCATTTAAATAAAACCAACCAACATTCTTGCATTTCACGCAAGTCATAGGAATTGCATTTTCATATAGGGTAGTTAATCATCAAAGTAGCAGTTGTCTGTAATATTCCTAATTAGCCATGGCTAATTGGAATATTCGATTTTGCTCAATTTTGCTTTCTATAGTTATTTATAAATGAAAAGGTGAGGAAAGGGGGGACATAACTCACTTTTTGAATAAAGTCACTCCTTAGTAGCACAACATTGTAACTTAAAAGGGGAGCCAAGGGGGCCAAGCCGCCAAAGGACCACGTAGAGAAGGGGGCCCATGTAGACACTTGGAGGGACTGCGAAGATGGAGTAGGAGCACGTGGCAAGAGAGAGGCTACATTGGAGGAGGTGGGCCTTAGGGTTTTGAGAGAGGCCAATGCTATAAAGGAGAGAGGAGCCTCCTCATTTGGGCATCAGATTATGTTGCATTTGAGCTAGTCACTTCGACTTAGAGCACGCTGGCTGTTTAGCCTGTTTGTAGCATTGTTTAGTGCATCGAGTGTCTCCGTTCGGAGATCTCACCCTTAGCCCCGGGGGACTTCGAGTGCCTGCTCGGGCAAGGTAGTTTCATCAGTATTTTTCAGGAGGAGCGATCTCTGGAGTTGAGGAGGAGCTGAGCATTTTGATGACTGCGCAGTCTTGAGAGGGGAGGACGCAGTCCCTTTTGGTAGGAGCTTCGGATTGGGTTTTTGTGGAGGATTTGAGCTTGGAGATTGAGCAAGGGATCAACCCTTGCATATTGGAGGATTTTGGCAGAGTCTCGGGTAGAGTTTTGGAGGATTTTCTTCAGGGGCAGCGCAGAGCCTTGAGGGACAACGTAGATCCTCAAGGGGGTGATTTTCGGGGGTCAGCTATTTTAGAAAAGCTTTCTGGGCTTTTCTGGGTTTATTGAGCAGAGGTTCATTCCAGAGTTTCAGCATTTTTTGAGGAGGGGAACAGCCTCAAATCCTAACTTGATTCCAGTAGTAGCAGCAGCACAATAGTTCTCCGGCAGCTTGGACACAGTTCAGAGAGAGGCCATTTCCTTACCATTCTGTGTATTTCTTTACTTGCCTTGTGCAAGTCGAGGTGCTATCTTTCTGATCACCTCTTGTACTCTTTCCATTACTCAGTATAATAAAATGGCTTAGCATTTCTCTCTGCATTTCTCGGGTATCTGCTTATATTCCATGTATACATTATTGTATGTTGCACTACTGTTATTTTTATCTCTTTGAGCTCCCCGCTACCATACCACTTGTGTGTTTTTCTCCTATACTCTTAGGCAGAGTCTGGAAAGGGCCAAGTAGCCTCCAGATCTTGTCCTCTTTCCAGAGGTGACATATCTGGTAAACGCCCTCCCAGTCCATCTCCGTTGGAGTTTTCTTGTGTTTGAGGGATACCCCTGATAAGGGATATTACAATGGTATCAGAGCATAGATTTGGCTCAGCCTGTGGAGTTAGCAGTCTATGACACCGAGGGAGAAACCCTAATCTGTTACAGAGGTAGGAAATACAAAAATATTGAGCGTAGGTTGGAGAACACCTACGGAGAGGGAGACTGTGTTCGGGTGGTGGACACAGAACAGGAGGAGCCTGTGGTGAATGCAGAACAGGAGGAGCTTGTGGTGGACGTAGAGCAGAAGGATCCGATGGCAGATGAGGACGGGAAGAGATTTGCGGACATGCTCCTCAAATCAGTACAGGATCTGTCGAGGCAGATCGAGGTGATGGGGCAGAGATTCACGGTGGTGGAGGCTAGACAGCGTGAGAACCCAAGGGTTTTCCAGGTTGGTGAGGGATCAAGTACATCCCACCATTTGCCAGAGCAGGGTGCCACTCAGCGTGATACTACTCCGTAGATGGCCTCACATGCCCCTACACGCTCTACCATGCCCACTTTCCTAGGAGCAGACACGGGGGTCGGAGCCCAGCATGAGGCGGAGCCCAGTCATATGGGCGATTATTTTGCAGAGTACCAGGCCTATGGGCAGGAGTTCAGGGATGCTCTCTCATTCAGAGACTTTGTTCAGCTTCAGCGGGATAGTAGACCCTGCAATCATCACAGAGGATACCGACATTATCATGATGGAGACACCCACCGCACAGCTAGTAGATTCCACTTGCCTACATTTGGTGGCTCATCAAACAGTTCGACAAAGTCTTGGGTGGAGAAGCTGGACATCTATTTCCAGCTTAACCAGATGTCGGAGACAGAGGCCATCAAGGTGGCGACATTACATTTGGATGGTGAGGCCCAGGAATGGTGGTTCCATGGGATGGTTACACTCGGACACTCCACAGTGACGACATATGCCGAGTTCACCCGGAGATTGATAGAGAGGTTTGACCGGGGGGATTCGGAACAACACTTTGTTGAGCTGACGAGGCTTAAATAGACCGGGAACCCAGAGACCTACGTTGCAGACTTCTTGAGGGTTTCAATGATGGTGCCAGATCTATCCGCGGCACGGAGGATTTACATGTTTGTGGAGGGGTTAGCAGAGCCACTTCGGGGTCTAGTCAGATCCACTAGACCAGCCACACTCCAGGATGCTATTAGCAGGACCCGAGACTTACAGGATACCTTACCCAGGACCCGGACATCTTACCCCTAGAGGCAGGCTTTCTAGCCTAAGGGGAAGGATGTGAGGATTCCGCCTCCAAAGGGGAATCCAGGATGAGCCCATATTGATGATGATGCCAGGAGGGAGTTGAAGAAGAAGCAGTTGTGCTTTACCTATCAGGAGCCGTGGGCACCGGGACATAGATGTGCTACTGGCAAAGCACAATTTATTGAGGTCTTCTTCAAGAGCAGCGGGGAAGAGGATGAGGAGGATGATGTGGAGGCAGGAAATAGTCATGCTGCGCAAGATCTTTTGCCACCTCCACCAACAGCAGCAGGTGGTGCAGCGTTTGCATCTACAGGAGGGGCCGTTGCAGCATTGCGAGGAGTTCCCAACTATTTGACGCTGCGCGTACGGGGGACAATATGTGGCCAACGAGTATCAGTTTTGGTTGACAGTGGGGCAACCCACAACTTCATCAATGCACAGATGGTTGAGCGGAGAGGTATACAGACAAAGAGCTTCGATGGCTTTTCAGTTTTGGTCCCAGGAGATCAGACCATGGTGTGTGCTCGTTATGTCCCAGAGTTATCAGTGACGATGGGCACCTACACACTGACTGACCACTTTTTCGTGGTCAATATTTCGGACACCAACATGATACTGGGTGTTCAATGGCTTATTACTCTAGGGAAGGTCACGACAGATTGGAAGGCCCTAGAGATGGAGTGGGATGATGAGGAGATAGGGAGGCATGAGAAGATACGGAGACAACACACATATCCGCCTCAGACTATTTCGGCTCATCGAATGGAGACAGTCTTCCGGAAGGGAGACGTAGAGTGCGCAGTGGAGCTGCGTGCATCAGAGGCATGGACTACAGGGCAGACGGTGCATCTAGAGATACGATCCATCCTTGACCAGTATGCCACAGTGTTTGGGGAGATCCCGCCGGGACAGTCCCGAACCGGGGGTTTAAGCACACCATTGAGCTTGAGCAGGGCATACAGGTAGTGATTACTACCCCCTATAGGCATCCCAAGGCCTATCGGGACGAGATTGAGCGGGCCATTCAAGAGTTGTTGGCTCTTGGGCACATTCGGCGGAGCACGAGTCCTTTTGCTTCTTCTGTGGTGTTGGTGAAGAAGAACGACGACACATTGAGGATGTGCATTGACTACAGGGCCCTAAACAAGAAGACCCTTAAGAACATGTACCCCATACCTAGGATCGATGAGTTGAGAGGAGCACGGTTCTTCTCAAAGGTTGATTTGAGATCTGGATACCATCAGATTCGCATGAGGGAGCAGGACATTCCCAAGACCGCCTTCAGGTGTCACTATGGGCACTTTGAGTTTTTGGTGATGCCCTTCGGGCTAACTAATGCCCCAGCTACATTCCAGTCTTTCATAAATCACATCTTCCGCAGACATTTAAGGAGGTTTGTGTTGGTGTTCTTTGATGATATTCTCATTGACAACAGGACTTGGGAGGAGCATCTCCAACACATTGAGATAGTGTTGCGCATCTTGGAGGAGCAGCAGTTCTATGCCAAGCTCTCGAAGTGTGAGTTTGCGTTGACGGAGATGTTGTACTTGGGACACATCATAGTGGTGGACGGAGTGAGAGTCCACGAGGAGAAGATCAGAGCCATCAGAGATTGGCCGGAGACGAGGAACGTGACAGAACTTCGGGGATTCATTGGCATTTGTACTTACTACCGGAAGTTCGTCAAGGGTTTCTCACAGCTTGCTACACCCCTGACAGATCTGACGAGGAAGGGGGCATTCAGTTGGTCGGATATAGCGCAACGAGCCTTTGATAGGCTCAAGGAGGTTATGAGCAACTGCCCAGTGCTTGTATTGCTGGATTTTTCACAGCCATTTGTTTTGGAGTGTGATGCGTCGGGAGAGGGGATCGGCGCAGTATTGATGCAGGGAGGTCACCCTATAGCCTTTGAGAGTCGGAAGCTCCTTCTGCACGAGAGGTTGTATTCTATATACGACAAGGAGATGTTGGCCATTATGCATGCATTGGCCAAATTCCGACAGTATTTAGTGGGTAACAGGTTCAGGGTGAGGACTGATCACAACAGCCTCAAGTTCTTTTTGGAGCAGAAACAGCTATAGGAGAGGCAACAAAAGTGGATCAGTGAGATCCAAGCGTATGACTTTGACATTGAGTATGTCAAGGGTAAGAACAACGTGGTAGCAGATGCCCTTTCATGTAGACTAGCCACGTTGTCTCCTATGAGCTTGGGCGCAGACTGGAGGGCTCGACTCTTAGTAGAGTACTCCAAGGACAGATTTGCATGTGAGGTTCTGGATGGACAGGTGGCGGATGACAGGTACAGGGTAGTCGATGAGATCATCTACTATAGGGACCAGATCTTCTTGACTAAGGGATCTTAGCTCAAGAAGAAGATACTTCAGGCATCACATGATTCACCATTGGCCGACCATCAGGGGTTTACCAAAACCTACAGGGCCATTAGAGAGAGGTTCTCATGGAAGGGCCTCAAGGAGGACGTACTCCAGCATATTCGGGAGTGCGATATTTGCTAGAGGAACAAGGGGGAGATGAGCCATCCCGCAGGATTATTGCAGCCTCTTCCCATTCCGGAGGGGAAATGGGAGTGTATTTCGATGGACTTCATCACAGGGTTGTCCATGGTGCAGGGCAAGGATTGTATTTGTGTCGTCGTTGATCCACTGACAAAGTACGCACACTTTTTCGCCATATCCACACACTACACAACAGCGTAGGTGGCCGAGCTGTTCTTCAGAGAGGTCTTCAGGCTACATGGTCTTCCTAAGACCATTATTAGTGACAGGGACAACCGTTTCATGGGCCGATTTTGGCAGGAGATTTTCCGGTTGGTGGGGACGGAGTTGACACCGAGTACCAATTATCACCCACAGACGGATGGGCAGACAGAGATAGTTAACAAGTGGCTGGAGGGCTACTTGCGTAACTATGTCAGTGGGCAGCAACGAGCATCGCTGAAGTGGCTGCATCTGGGGGAGTACTGCTACAACACTACACATCACATGTCCATTGGTATGTCACCATTCTATGCTTTGTATGGATATCATCTTTTATCTTTTGCTGACGTGATGTTTGGTGCTAGCAAGGCTCCGAGAGCCAAGATTTGGATCCAAGAGAGTCAGGATATCCTCCGAGCTCTCAAAGATAATATGGCTACAATGTAGAATCAACAGAAGCTGTATGCTGACAGGGGACAGGTGGAGAGATAGTTTGAGGCAGGGGACTTGGTCTACCTACGATTACAGCCATACCGACAGTCGTCACTGAAGAAGAAGGGAGCTGAGAAGCTCAAGCCCAGCTTTTATGGGCCATACAAGGTGATACACAGGATTGGACAGGTTGCGTATGAATTGGCGCTGCCCCAAGGCAGCAAGATTCATAACGTTTTTCATGTATCATTCCTGAAGAAGGCATTGGGGCAGCAGGTGACAGTGACAGATGAGCTACCACCCACGGATGATGAGGGGAATTTGGTGTTGCAGCCAGAGGCTATTATTGATACCAGGGAGAGGCCAGGACGGTCCAGGAATTCTCGGTGAGGTGGAAGAATTAACTGGATGAGGATGCCACTTGGGAGAGTGAGAAAATTTTGCAGCATCCATCACTTTAGTTACTTGAGGACAAGCAACATTTTGTCGGGGGAGACTGTAATATTCCTAATTAGCCATGGCTAATTGGAATATTCGATTTTGCTCAATTTTGCCTTCTATAGTTATTTATAAATGAAAAGGTGAGGAAAGGGGGGACATAACTCACTTTTTGAATAAAGTCACTCCCTAGCAACACAACGTTGTAACTTAAAAGGGGAGCCAAGGGGGTCAAAGGACTACGTAGACACTTGGAGGGACTGCGCAGATGGAGTAGGAGCACGTGGCAAGAGAGAGACTACGTTGGAGGAGGTGGGCCTTAGGGTTTTGAGAGAGGCCAACACTATAAAGGAGAGAGGAGCCTCCTCATTTGGGCATCAGATTATGTTGCATTTGAGCTAGTCACTTCGACTTAGAGCATGCTGGCTGTTTGGCTTGTTTGCAGCACTGTTTAGTGCATCGAGTGTCTCCGTTTGGAGATCTCACCCTTAGCCCCGGGGACTTCGAGTGCCTGCTTGGGCAAGGTAGTTTCATCAGTATTTTTCAGGAGGAGCGTTCTCTGGAGTTGAGGAGGAGCTGAGCATTTTGATGACTGTGCAGTCGTGAGAGGGGAGGACGCAGTCCCTTTTGGTAGGAGCTCCGGATTGGGTTTATGTGGAGGATTTGAGCTTGGAGATTGAGCAAGGGATCAGCCCTTGCATGTTCGAGGATTTTGGCAGAGTCTCGGGTAGAGTTTTGGAGGATTTTCTTCAGGGGCAGCGCAGAGCCTTGAGGGATAGCATAGATCCTCAAAGGGGTGATTTTCGGGGGTCAGCGATTTTAGAAAAGCTTTTTGGGCTTTTCTGGGTTTATTGAGCAGAGGTTGATTCCAGAGTTTCAACATTTTCTGAGGAGGGGAACAGCCCCAAATCCTCACTTGATTCCAACAGTAGCAACAACACAACAGTTCTCCGGCAGCTTGGACGCAGTTCAGAGAGAGGCCATTTCCTTACCATTATGAGTGTATTTCTTCACTTGCCTTGTGCAAGTCGAGGTGCTATCTTTCTGATCACCTCTTGTACTCTTTCCATTACTCAGTATAATAAAATGGCTTAGCATTTCTCTCTGCATTTCTCGAGTATCTGCTTATATTCCATGTATACATTATTGTATGTTGCACTACTGTTATTTTTATCTCTTTGAGCTCCCCGGCTACCATACCACTTGTGTGTTTTTCTCCTATACTCTTAGGCAGAGTCTGGAAAGGGCCAGGTAGCCTCCAGAACTTGTCCTCTTTTCAGAGGTGACGTATCTGGTAAACGCCCTCCCAATCCATCTCTGGTTGGAGTTTGCTTGTGTTTGAGGGATACCCTTGATAAGGGATACTACATTGTCCATCTTGTACTTCATCCTAAATTTACTTAGCAAGATAGTTGACTCCACAAGGAACTAGTATCAATCATCTAAATCTAATCAGATCCTTTAAAATCTTGCTAGATCTAAGCAAGTACTTGGCCGCTCAATTGTGTCTCTCGGATTGGTTGGTTCCCAATTAGCTCTTTCCATTTTCGTAGGGTCTACCTCCCTTAGTCTGCTATAGGGAGACAACTTAAACGGAGAGATTGGGGATCAAGGTGACAGCCCCTGATCTGAGCCGTTGTCGCGGTGCCTAGATATTCTATGCGGCAAAAGTTCCATAAGCATGTTTTGTTGCATATTTTTGCTCATGTCTGGATACTTTTACTGTTACTGCTGGAAATTTTCATGTTGTTGTTATATTGCTGCTATAAAATAGTCATGTTGTAGGTTCTTATCTGATGTATGGAGGTTGCTAATACCTATCATTGTTGAGTTCCTGGTTATTGGTTATATATGTCATATCTGTCCCTTGATGCAAAGGTCATGTACAAAGCCATGATGTAATCACTGTAATATTCAAACATATATAGGATATTGGGATTAAACATGCTTTTTATGTAAACCCATTATTTTGGGCAATTGATGTAATGATGAGTCAAAAATGTAAACCCAAATGATTGGGTATTTGATGTAATAATGAGTCATTGGTGTTAGGAAAGGTTTTTGGTTGAGTCATTTGGATATCTTTAACACATGCTCAGGGGGGAGCATGGTCAAAATACAGTTTCTATAAAAGTGGTATTCATTCATCATTGGTAAACCGTTGGCCTTAATGTCAAAGGGGGAGAGAAGCTTGGTGTTTGGGAGAAGAATGCTTGGAGGAGCTTGGTAAGAAGCCTTAGTACTTGCAGGTGTGTTTGTAGGTGCTTACAAATGGTCAGATGGTAACCAAACACCAAAGTGGTTGCCATCAAGTCCAAAGGGGGAGATTGTTGGCATTATGGCTAACTTGTCGTCCTTGATGGCAACCTATTTAATAAATATGTCAACATTACGATAACATAATGATTATGCAGGCTGGAGCATATGCTATAGAAGTGATGAACAAAGAAATGACAGATCAGAAACAGATGGATGTTGAATATAAAGTTTGGGAAGGTATACATGGATCCTATGTAGAAAGGTTGCATACATACGCGTGTGTTGTGAAGAAAAGTTGCGTACAAAATCCGCACCATGGTAACTTGAATATTGACCCACATTAATGAGTGCGACAAGGGTTATTTGATCCTATCAAAGAATACCATTGACATTACTAAGGGATTGGCCTAAGGTATTGGTTGAGGCTAAAGCTATATAAGAAGATGGAGATCAAAGTGTTATGTGTGCAAGTATTGTGTTGTTTATGAATGATTTGATCTGAAACAAGTGTGCACTAGGGAGCAAGGAGAAGACTCAGATCTGAAATATGTTGACATGTATGCTTAATTGATTTACTTGCTACAAATGTCTAATATTGATGAAACTGTGATGCTATGATCTAAACAATTTATTCAGAATTCTGTAGTATTGACATTCAAGGTTGCAGAAAGTGAAATTGTGTTTGCAGCGAAAGTTTTCAGATCTATACACAGGTATGTTTGGGCATAGTCGCGTACATACGCGGATCCACCTTTGAAGGGTCGTGTATATATTCTGCGAAATAATTTTTCAGTATGTGCAGATTTGTACGTGGGTGTTGTGCATGGTAAGCGCGTACATATGCTAATGTTCCTTATAGAGATCACGTACATAAACCAGGGTTTGATCTGTTGATAGATGTTTATAGATCTAATGATTGATGTTTACAGTTGATGTTATTTGGTTTACTTGCTGTTGTCTGTCGATGATGTCTTTATCATGATTGAGGTGACTTGGTTGAATTGTTCAAGTTTAATGGCACAAAAGTATGACTGAGTGTATGATCTATAATTGGTTCAGAAATCTGTGATTGATTCTATGATCTATAGCTGGTGAAATGGTTTATGAATGGTTCAATGATTAATGATTTAAGTGTTAAGTATTCTAAGATCTGTACGCAGATGTTATACAGAGAAATCGCGTATATACGCAAGTTTTATTCAACACAGTCACGTACATAATTTGATATTTATTGTTTCTGGTTGGGTTCTGCATTCAGTGATTTGATTCTTCAGAATTTCAGTTGATTTACAGTGTGACAGTATCTCAGATTCAATGCTTCAGTTTGTTTGGGTTTATGGTTGATATGGGTCTAGTTTGAAAATTTGATGAAAGGTGGCCTACAGGTTGGTTTGATGATTGTTTGATAGGTGGATCCAATTTGAAACATTCTGAAAAGTGGTCCACAAGGAGCTGAGGGTAGCAATCTTCAGAAAGGGGGTAGGAGTTCCCTTTCAGGAGGAGCTGGTAAATGAGATTAGGGGGTTGGAGCTCCCTTTCAGTGGGTGCTGGAGAATGAGAGAAGGTTGTAGCCTTCTGTAGGTGGGTGTCTACATACTGGTTAGAGTCTGTGCTAGTACAAGATTGTAAGAAGTTTTCCTTTATAATAAAGAAGAAGACAAAGACGGCAACAACGGTGGTTTTCTCCCACATTGTGTTTCCACCCAAAATCTTGGTATTCATGTGTGTTGATATGTTTCTTGTGTGTTGATTATCTATTTGCCTTTTACTGTTGCTTAATGAATGAATAATGAAGTAATGATGCACTGGTTAAAAATGAATAGTTAACGAAATTAATGATAAACTAG
Organism: Pinus tabuliformis; assembly: GCA_031772625.1. Classification (NCBI taxonomy): domain Eukaryota; kingdom Viridiplantae; phylum Streptophyta; class Pinopsida; order Pinales; family Pinaceae; genus Pinus; species Pinus tabuliformis. The sequence goes on along the minus strand of CM062806.1, from coordinate 571,450,579 downwards.
TTATTTGGATGTATGTGGGTTGCATTAATCGCAGTCGGGTACATAGGCGTGTTTCCTTAATGCCAATAGCGTACATAAATCAGAATAAGAAATTGAAAAATCGAAGTTTGTAAAATATTGATTCACCGTCCCGCCCGCCCTCTCAACATTTTTCCTAACAAGGGAATGTTGCACCAAGTGAGAAGCTAAGAGTTAACAACTCCCAACATAAAATGTAAGTCAGAAAAATGACCAGAAATATTCAAATATTGGGCTTATATTGGCATTTTTTCATAGCCTTGGCGTTTTTCCAAAAAATCAGTGGCATATTTTTTGAAGGTGATTTTTCGTTGTGTTTGACATTGTGATTATTTGGTGATAACTTTAAAAGAGATTATCCAAAAACCTTACTTCTATAGTTGCAAAGAATCTTTGAGTGATACTGCTGGCCAAAAATCTTTGGATCAGTTACTAAGGTGAGTCCTTGAAGGAGAGGGTTTAAACCCTATGGAAAACCTTCAAAAACCATAAAAGAGATGATCCAAAGCTCTATTTCCATATCCCTTAGGTGATGCCACTAGCCAAAAATCTTTGGATCATCCAAGGAATTGAGGTTCACAGAATCACACCTACTATGATACCTTGTTGAGGTACACCAGAGATGGTCAAAGAAGCAAACAGAATCAATGCAAACCCAAGTTCTGCATTAAAGAGACAATAAACCAGCATTAGAGCAGCTCAATTCTTGAAGAGAAATCAGCTAAGAGTGGCACAAATGTACAGAGATAAATAACCCATGTACAAGTGTGCTAGAAAGAGAAAGAAACCCATGGATAAAAGTGACCATAACTCTGGATGGTGCTCTTAAGCAAATCATTTTGATAAAAGATGAATAAGAATCAGTTGGTAAACAATTATAAATGAAAGTTGCCTATTCATACACGACTAAGAGTAGGGTGGTTGAGAGGGGTTATGAGCCTATGTGTACTAGATTGGCCTTAGCCATGGTCAAATGTAAAGATTACATCATTTTCAACAGTAAGAAGGTCTGAGAATTGGTTTCCTCTCCCACTTTCCTTCTCATCTCCTCTAAGCAGAGTGCTTTTTGGAAACTCCTATTTAGTCCTGTCTCTTATGGTAGAGCTAATTTGTAGCTGACCCACTTTGGCAGTTATTCCTAAATTCAACATGATGCAGTTGATGCCTCTTGTGGCACTTCCATAAAACTAGCCAACTAAATTTTCTGCCATACTTAACCCCTATCCAATTTCTAATTATTTCGTTTGTTCTATAAGTTAATCAAATGGATAATTAACTTAGATGCCTGTTTAACTCAATTTTCCTTGGCCAATTTTACTACAACTTAATTTCTCTCGTTTAGTATGTCAGAATAGCACACTATTACTCAAATGTCAAGCAGCATTATTTTTTTGGTCCATCGCGTTCAAAATTAGAGTTATCGTATTCTTTTTCTGGTGTCATCCTCCCTTATGCCTCACAAACATTGCCTTTTTTCCATTGGGCCTTTTCGCCCTTTGTTACAACTTACATCTGCATTGTTTTCTTCTTCTGCCTTCCATCCAATATTCTGTCTTGTTCAACCTTTGTTGCATCTTTGGTTGCCTTTCTCTTACTTGAGTTCTCACACTCGTGCACTTCCCTTAAAACTTATTGTTCCTTTTCCAAATTTTTTCTTTAGTTGTTTTATGTGATGTCAGGTAATTGTTTTGCAAATTTTGAGTCTTATTTTCAGACGTCTGCCAGTTCAGCTGTTTCAGCTACCTCTTTTTGTACGTGTAGGTAGCTTCTTTCCTGTATTATCAAGAAAAAATGAATGTTTTAGTGGAGCCTGAGGTTCATGACATGTTTGCAAGCCTCTCTGGATTTGGCTTCATTCAAACCTTTCATATTCAGGATGTCAGGTATGGTTCTTTATTTAACATACTTCGGCTTTCATTATATAGTCTCCCAATTATTGAAGATTAATTGATCAGTTGTTATTTGGAGACCAAGAACCGTGAACTGAGAAATGGGATGGTACACCTTTAATTCTTTTTGGAAACATGTCTCTTAATGCAGTGATCTTCATGAAAGAGTGGATTTTGTTGCATGCTTGGGTGGGGATGGTGTGATACTTCATGCTTCAAACTTATTTCGTGGAGCAGTTCCCCCTGTGGTTTCCTTCAATCTTGGCTCTCTGGGATTTCTCACTGCACATCATGTAATGTTCAAACCTCAGTAAAGTTAATTCAACTCAAAAATCTGTTGTTTGTTCTGGAGGTTTTCCATCAGCACATTATGCTTGCTATGCTAATTTCTCTCATCTATCATAAACAACAGTTTGCAGATTTCCAAAGAGATTTGAGGTCTATTATTCATGGCAATATTACAACAGATGGAGTTTACATAACACTCAGAATGCGACTACGTAGTGAGATATTCCGCAATGGGATTGCTGTGCCAGGAAAAGTGTTTGATGTCCTTAATGAAGTTGTGGTTGATCGTGGTTCCAATCCTTACCTTTGTAAGATTGAATGTTATGAGCACAATCACCTTATAACTAAAGTAAGATTTTGAGTTCTCCCCTCTACTTATGATTGTGAAGCAGTTTTCATTTAATTAACAGAGATGAGTGAACAATGATTTATTTTATTCCCTTTTGTGTAATGAGATAATATGTGAGATATAGTGACTCCATTTTCCCTTTAATACCAGGTTCAAGCTGATGGAGTCATAGTGGCCACCCCTACTGGAAGTACAGCCTATTCTACAGCAGCTGGGGGCTCCATGGTTGGAATCTTAAACACATTCTACTTTTATTTTTATTACTTGTATTTGTGACAGGACTGACCCCACAAAGTTTTATAGGAGCTCTAAAGGGACATTATCTAAGTTATAAAAAAGAAGACATTCTTATCCCTTTAAAACTAGTGTTTTCATATGTAGATAAGCTACATGTCTGGTTCTGTATCCAAAATTTATAAATGCCTGTTTGCAATTCACTCACAAATTATGCTAGTGACTTCTGTATTCCAATTATTTTGTCCATCCAGTCTTTGAATTCTCTTATGGACCCTGGAGATTTTCTCAGACAGTTCTTTCCCCTTTCCACCTTGTTATAGGGCTCTTGTGTGAAAGAAATCTCTGCCTCAAACTATTTTTTTGATTTTTTTTTAATATCTAATTCTTGTGAGTGTTGAAAATCTAGCTAAAGACTGTGATCCACTCCCTATGTTAGCCAGCATCTTATTCTTGATTTGTTTATTTGTCTTCTGGCACTCAAGGATCTGTGCAGTTAAAAGTATAGGAAAGAACCCCATAATCAGCAGGGACTGTTTATTAAAGAATTTGAGAAGTGCCATTGTACTCTTTTCTTTCCTCTTGGCTATCCCTCTTGCATATTCCGTCTGTTGCATTAATCCAATCTAGTCATGTTATCAAGATTTGTTTGTAAAAGAATGCAATAAAATCCCTCTTTTGTTTCTGGTACTTAGTAGTATGAAAACAAAGTCTGTTTTCAGTGAGATCCAGCTTGGTACATGTTATTGCCAAATTTAGCCTTTTAGTGCAAAGCCTCACTAAGAACTCTATATTTAAAGCAGCAATGTGATCAGTTACCACTTTCTCCTTAGCAACTGTTCCCCTGCTATTCTGTGGTCAAATATTATACCTGCAAGGGAGGCTTCCTCAACAGATCTTAGCGATTAGATAACCCAAGTGTTCCCATGCTAAAAACCCCCAAGGGTTCTACTAATAAAATCACCCAAGTGTGATGTTCAATACTTGGCGTTTTGGGTGAGATAAGATGTAATTTCATGACAACGAGTTCAAAGGACCCTATGGCTAAATCTAGAGGGCTTAACAAATCCTGGAGAAGCTCAAATAGGTTCCCAAACACATGGTATCTTTAAATTACAAATTGCCGTTATATACTAGGTTTTCTAGCAGCACAATTACAGCATGCAAAATTTATAACAGTGATAAAAAAATAGTCTAAATTTGATGATAGACAAGTGAGAAACAAAGACTATTTAATTGATAAACTAGGAAATAGAATTGTAACAATTTAACGACTGAAAACACATAAAACAGCAAGAAAATTCATGCATGAAAATAATATTTATACTTTCCCAGTTTAGTACATGCAAAGCCTAACCCTAGGAACAAAAGATCCAAGGTAAATAATGCTATAAAGTGCAGATTTTGCCGTAACCTAACTCTATTTTATTCTAGAAAACATAAAAATTTAAAATTTAGGGTTTTAATTTTAAGATCATTGACATGATAGTGGATTAACTCTTTTCTCAATCAAAGGGCTAATGGAGTCGAAGGCAAAGTCTATGGAAGATGATCAATGGAAGAGATTTATGAGAGAGAGAAAAGGCTTCAATGAGGTTTCTCTACTTCACAAACCCCAAAGACTTCAAATCGAATTGGAGATAAAAAGCAAGGAATCTATACTAAGGTTCTTTGATGGAAACTTGATGATCTTGCAAAGGAAATGTCAGAGCCATAAAAGATTCAACACACTTGATGAAGATTTCATTGAAACCCTAATTCTACAACAAATACAGGATGGTCGAAGACCCTTATAATAAATTTGCACAAAATCACCATAGAATCACCATTTATCTTCCAAGAGAAAAATCCGTCCAGCCACAATATCTTCCCCAAGACAATTTGCTCATTCAATGCTCCATAGTGACCAAGATAAAAGAGACAACTAGTGATCACTCTCTCATTATGTGAGTGTGATAATGATCCAAGGCTAGATCAATTTCCCTCTATTTATATCAGGGAAACCAAGTTGATTTAGTCCAAAAATTGACTAAATGCCCTAAAAATCATATCTCTGATTACAAGTAAGGTAGGTCACAAGTCGACCTCCATAGGTAGCTAACTTAGTAATAAACTAGCACAACCACATTAGTGCATGTGGTTGATATATGCCGGTAGGCTTATATTAAACATATCAACAAACATATTAAATTAAATTATTAAAATAATATATTATATATAACATTTACTTAAAATAAATTAAGTTATAACATTTATTAAATTAAATCATTATATAACATTTACTTAATTATGACGATATTATATAACATTTATTAAATTATTATTTAACATTTACATTTGCAAATTATTCATATGGTATGTTCGTTGCAAATTATTCAAATGGTATACTATGTATGAATTATTTGCAACAAATCGCATGAGCATGTTTTTTAGGAACATGTTCAAATGATGATCACGAAGACAAGAAATGAATAAATAGAAGTCAAGATTTCATGAACCACATCTTGATTGCCGTAATGCATCTAGTAACGTGGTGACCTTGGGTAGGGGAAAGGCGTATCTATTCAAATTCATTATTTAAATATTTAGTAAACGCTATGTAATGTGCAAGAGACGACCCTCCAACTATCCTCTGTGAAACCACAATGGTTGATCAAGCTATACGACGATGAATATTCTACTAGCATTCAATCTTGTATGTTTATTCATAAAAAAATTTAAAATTCTGGAAACCAACATCCATAGGTTGAAATAGGTATGCCTATCGACATAAACATAAAAATATTCCTCTTTCAACCCACACATGTCAGCTAAAGGCTTCCAAAGGTGACATCATCTCCAAAAAGTGTCTTTCTCGTCAAATGACAAAAAGTTCCATGGGGACTCAAGAAGGTGCTCCTCACTTCAAAAGCCACATCTCCTCATCAAGCAAAGGCTCCCTCAATAATACATCATCATTAACTAAGCCTACATCATCAATTCAAGCCACACGAAGGGGATGCCATAAGGCTAGGGAATGACATCATCATCTAGAGTAGTATACCATCCCTGCCAGAGGGGTCTCAAGTCATCATTATTATCAAACGATCCCAAAAACAGGGCAACAACCATCAATAAGGTGCAATGCGAGCCTGGGGATGTCTTGTCATCTCTGGTGTCCAACTACTCTCCAGGTAATGCTCTGGCTGAAATGTGCAATGTTTTAGGTCTTGGAGGAAGAGGAGAGTGTCATCAATTGCTAGATGCATCCAAAGGTGGCCAAAGTTCTAGCTCTAGTGCTAAGTGTAGTCATCAATACAATCCCTCAAGGGATGGTAGCTATACCTAGGAGTAAGCATCTGAAACATACTCATAAAATCAAGTGAGAGAAACATCATAGGTGCAAGAACCATAAGAGTATCAAAGTATATTATATTTAATACAAAAGGCATCAAACTACTTCACACAAGCATCATCTTTAAATGTTTTCCTAGCTTATGATTTGTAAACAAGTTACCATGCTTAAATATGGAGGGTTATCAAAAGGGCCTATTAGGTGCCTCCAACCTTAAGGGGACGAACAATTCCTAGGCCGACCCATCAATCAAAGGGTGCAAGTGGTCAATAGTATGGTAGGGCTTTATTGCTTACTTGATGGAGGATGCAACAGAGTTTGTACCAGCTATGAGATTCCATCATCTTTGAGCGTTATGATGAGAACAAGGAGCAATCGTCGGACCTCAGTTACCCCTTTCCTCGACCTATTTACCACCCCTCTTGTGCACCTTTTTCTTCATTAATTTTTCTTTTAGATGCATAGCATAGGTTGCAAGCTTTCATTGATTCATCATCAGGGTTGGGATATTTAAAGTTCCTTTCATTTATGATAGCTCATGCATTAGCTAGGGATTGGGTGAGGGCTAATGAGGGGGGTAGAGTTAGGCTAGGATTTTTTCCACGCACTTTCATATATCCCTTCCAATCTTTTGCATTTTAACGTTATGGATCGTGCTATTTCTTTTCTTTCTGCTACATCAACCTCTTAGGGCAAAGTTTTTGGGCCCCTACTCAAGGATGAGGAAAATAAGGGAACCAATATTGGGGATATATCATAGTCAACCCAAAAATGGGATATAGATATAAGGGAGAGATGAAATGTGTTATGTGTGGATTACCATGGACACACAACATCAATCAGAGCCTTCTATTTGTGCCCCTCCTAGATAGTGAAAGAAAGGCCTTAGGGAGGGTCACATTAGACTAGGGGCAGGAGATAGCCACTACATTGAAGCATGGGAACAAGAGTGCAACCAAAAGTAGTCTGTCATCCAACTCAACTTGTGATCCATACTAGAATGCCCTTAAACATTAAATGAAAGCACTTGAATACAGAAATGTAATCTATCTTACAATAGATGACTCGCCTTCATTTAAGCCTTGATGGGTAGCCCAGTTGGTTCAAGCCCCCTTGCCAAGTCTTTGGCCCTCTGTGATCATGTCATGAGGTGCGGGTTCAATTCTCCCCGTCTCTTGTGTCGGCTGGGCATGCGACCCCTTCAGGTAGGCTCGCCTAGGGCTCATTATGAAAAAACAAATGACCCACATTCATCAAATGAGTAGGCTAGATGAAATAAAACATTGATTGGAGGATGGATGAAAGACCTTTGAGGCTAGCTATCTGTGGATCATCATAGGGCTGCTAGCTGACAAGCTGAATAAATAGGAGAAGTTTTTTCTCCTAGGGGTTACCCACCCAATACACGTGATCATACAAATTTCCTAAATGAAGATCTAGACTGGTGCTTAAGCTAACCTCTGTTGAAAAATAACTAGGTTCGGTCTTCATAATGACGTGTAATTGTGATTTTATGTAATTGATGAAAAGAAGAAAAATTAAAATTATTATTGTAGTGCTTGTCTCATGGGTTTCATGAGCAAGGGATTTTATTTTAGTGATGGCTCCCATTGTGAGCCTTTAGGATTTGTTATCTAGTCGTAAAAGTCAATTTGAGTCTATGTCATGTATGAGGGACCCTTCTTGGGCATATTACACTTGTGTATGAGTCAATAGAAATGTCAAGTGTTTAATTTCCACGATCTTGGGTCTAGGATAGAATCTTAAAATCTTTGACGCTACCAAACCAAGAATCTCAACGATGCTACTTTACACAACGAAATATAATCAACAATAAATCACACATGCACATAATATTGACAACTTTTTACAATTTTTCAACCCAGCTTCGTTATATTAAACAACATATAATACAATAGTCTAGGGCTCCCATAACAGGGATAATGGCCTTCATACATCCACTAGTGCAAAATACAAATTGGGGCTTGGTGTCAGTCCATCGACAACCAATCTGCCCTCAACAAGATACTCTGACAATCTGGCTGATGAAGTCAATTCTCTCAGCTCTCCTCGGTCGTACCTTGTACCTGCCCAGTCCTTCGGCTCTTGATCTGTAGCTCCTGCCTCTATCAATGCTCCAAGTCCATCTGGCCATTGAATCTCAGCTATCCAATCTGCTCTCTAGTTGTGCCTTAGTCCATCAAGGCCACAACACATCGAGACTCCTGTTGAGTTGTTCACAGTTCCACTTGTGAACAACTCTCAACTGGTCACTGCTGCTCCTCAGCTACCCAGGGACTTCATCCCACTATGGTCTTCCTGTGATGCAACGATGAAGATCAACATAGGGCACGGAGGGTTGCCACCTATCACTGCAAGATGTCCATCTCCCACAATGAACACAGGGTAGGAGGACTACCCATCATTTGCTGTAGAAGTCTTTCTCTAAACACAAGTCTCAGGCTCCACAACTGCTCCTCTGGTTCGTTAACCCTTGAGCTCAACAACTGCCTCTCTCGCAACTACCTTTGTCCATCAAAGTGTTGCTCATTGGGCTCCAACTTGGACACTATCATGCTGTCCTCCAATAGAGCATAAGTGCCCAATCCACGTTCACACTTGGTCCACTCTCACGCTGCCCTCCAATAGTCCATGAGTGACCAAGTCCACGCTGTAGCATCTACACCTAGTTAGGGCATCCTCACACCTAGGAGACCCTTACACATGGTTTCCCACAAACTTCTCATCAACTGACCTTTGTTCTGAAATAGAGGAGCTATTGCACAGATCTAGGCACCAACAACATGTCCTCACCTAGGACATCGATCCACTGTGAGATCTGCACCTAGTTGGAGTTCCTTCATGCCCAAGGCAACTCCAACAATGGCTCCCATGGGCTGCGAACTAACCGATCCAATATTGATCACAAATTGTGACCCAACATAAGGCAAAACTGGAGAAATAACATACCTTTCATCTGTTGTTCATGGACTGAAGTCTGGTCACTGTTTAGGACATCCTTGCAACCCACAACAACCCATAACAACCTACCATTTGTCATCAAAACCTCCACCAAAGACTGTGAACTCCTCAAATCTACAAGCCTTTGCCACTCGCTGTCTTGATAGGAACCTACAACACTCGTATTAGGCTTGTTTAGCTCTCCAAACAACCACCACAGGTCTGTGACCTAGTCTCCATAGGTTTGTGATCTCCTCGACCTGTTCTAGCATGAGAACCCACATCAACTAGCCCATAACAACTTCCCTTGAGTGCGGTTCTACCTCCTTGAGAGGCCGAGGCAGTTTGCTGCTGTCCTAACCTCCAAACAAGCCTCGGTCTTCCTTTAAGTACAACGGCTGCCCTAGATCTCCCCCTACAGGTCTGCAGCAGCCTAGATTTGGGACTATCCACCCTCAACTGAACCTTCAAATAGGCCCAATCCCTTCTCCTTTCACCTGCATTTGCACCTTACCTTACTCGGTCTTGTTGTGGCATGAGACAACCCTCCACGCAATCAAAGAGGCACACAAACCAACCCTAATTCCTCACATTGTTTTGTCCTCTTCTCCTGTGGAAAAACAGAGATATCTTCCTCTTCACCGAGTTGTTATCCCTCCTCCTTAACGCTGCCTTAATGTTGCACTTTTGGATAAGACAATGCTTCCATATTCGCCCTCTATTTTTACTAAAGAGAGGGGCTCCAAAGCGTCATGTTCTAGGGGCTTGAACAATTGTCATTAGGCCTTCCTAACCTTAGGCCGACCTAGAACATCATGTGCAAAACACAACATTGAATTAAAAAATTCATATCTCCATTTCTACAACTCGGAATCAGATGATTCTCATTGCGTTAGAATTGTGTCACCGAGAGCTATCATCCTCATCCATCACATGTCAAAATGTGCTCATGGTTTTTGCCCAAATCCCGATGGGTGCAAAACCCCAAGCTTGGGTTTCAAGCCCACAAGCCTACTTGTGGTGCTTTTTCCTCCAATCCCAAACCCTAGGGCTTGGAGTACCTCCCAAGCTACACAAAAATCAACATCAAGTAGCCCTCTGAGACCGAGCACAAGCATTAACCTCAAGTCGACTTCTAAATGGAATTAACTGTCTCCTCCAACAGTCACGCTAGCTCACCTACATGGCAGGTTAGCTAATTGCCTTGGGCAAGAACTATATATAGGGCAATGCATCTTCATTTTAGGACAAAATTTTCGGTGATGAAGTTTGAAGCAGAAAAGTGCGAACTACAACAAGGAATTCAAAAGGATTAGCGAAGCAAGGAGGAGGATCAACGAAGGTCTAAACTCCAAGTCTTGGGTCTGTTTTAGGGTGTTATCACTGTCTCATATGCGAAGAGAAGGGTAACCATTTGTTGCAATAAGGTTGAGTTTCAAAACCAATCAGATTGAAGTCATAAGGAAGGTCGAGTTACCAAAGAAGTATCCTCCACCTCAAGCGCAGTAAATCAAGGACTGTCGTCTACAGTTGCAAGGGTTCTGATTTAGGGCCGAAATGTTGCAGCCCTGAAATAGAGGAAATTAAGCTGAAATCTGAAAGGAAATCGAACCGGAAGGAAGGAAGGAGCAGGTAGTTGACCATCGTTGGTTCAAGAAGATAGGAAGCTTGGTGTCTTGGTCTTGGAGAGGTCTAATAGGTCAAGGGTCTTGGTCTTGGTATTCGTCAATTGGAATCTCTTTAAAAAGAAGAATTTGTTCGGGTTTTCCTCTCAAAGAGAGAGTTTTTGGCCCTAGCTAATAGCCTATATTTTGTGTCTCTTGTTTCTTTATGGTGTATGCATTGGTAGCTGTTTAATGAAGAAGAACACTAATAACCTAAGTAAAAGAAGATCCTAATCTAAAAAAGTAAAAAGTACTCACAAGCAGTTACTAATAAAAGAGAAATCACGTAATTACCATGCCCTAGATTTCTCAACATGTTGATGCAGTAATATAAACCATGGGAAGATTAAAAAGTGGTAGCTAAAACTAGAAAGAGTATAACATTAAATGAGCAAATCATTGTAGATCCTTTCAAGAATTGAAAGTTTACAGCCCAACTGCAACACAAGTGTATTCTGTGGAGTTTGAACATTATTCGCTACAACAATTGTGTACTATCAAAGATGAAGACAAGTCTATGACAAGGAGAAGATCCCTAGGACAATTGATGTTTTATTCATTAAAGTGGCATGAAACAAACAAATGATTGTGGGACCACATTAGACTTGAGGATATTGGGAGCTAGATGTTGTTGTAATGGACAACAATGAGCTAACTAAGCTACAACACATACTAGGAACATTACAACCATTTGATTTGTAAACTGTCGCGGAAAGGTATCTTGCGCCATTGGAAAGGTCTCTATTTAGAATAGGAAAAAAAAGTGCTCTTGGAATATGTGCCTCAAATTGCTCCCAAAAAAGTTGTTTGATGCCTCAAACTGGTCTTAAAAGTTTAAGATCCCAATTTGTGAAACTAAGTCCCATTGGTAAAAATGGTCCCATGAATCGATTCCTCCACTTTTTCCACTTTGAAAGCATCGAGATGGATGACAAACAAAATAATGATCCAATGTGGATCACACCTCCCCATTTTGGGAGGCTTTTGGTCCCCAAAAGCTTCTATTGAATGAGGTGAGGAAAGTTTTCATCTACCTTCTCTCAAGTGTACCATATAGCCTTGCCTAAAAGCTTGTCCTTTCAACCCAATCTTCCAAACTTCATGCTGCCCCTAGGGCCTGTCTTGTAGTTCTGGATCTCTTCTACAAACTTATATCTTCTATCAACTCTGCCCGAGCATCTGTTGCCAAATCCTCTACGGAAGGCAGGACTTATTCCTCTTCTTGATCTATCATGGAATGCTTGTAAAGTTTTAGATTCTCTACATTCACAACTGAGTAAATGCACATGTATGGGGCTAGACTGAGTCTATAGGTGTTATCTCCCACCTTTTCTAGTATCTCAAGGGGACCATACTGTAGAACCTTGATTTTCTTACCAGGACCCTGTAGCCTCTCCTTTTGAACTATAACCATGCTCTGTCTCCCACCTTGAACGACTTATTTGTTCTGTGCTGGTCATGCTTGGTCTTTTATTTTTCTTATGACTTCTGCTGTATCTCCTGTACCTCTATATGGATTTTCCCAATCTTTCCACAAATTTTTCTTCCCTTAAGGGATCCTTTGCAAGATCTTCCCCCACTCCTCCTAGTTGCCCATATGCAATATCCAAAGGTGAAGGTGGCAAATATCCAAAACAAGTTTCAAATAGGGACTGACCAGTAGAAATGTGGACTACTCTGTTATAAGGGTGTCATAAATACACTAGATTTTCATCATAGTCTTTCAGATGTTTATGATTTTAACTCCTCAAAAGCTACGCGAAAGTCCCATTGACTACTTCTATTTGCCCCATTTGTCTGAGGATGGAATGATGTAGCCCTCTTTAACTTCGTGTCCATCTTCTCCTACAATGTAGTCCAAAATGCACTGAGAAATCTTGTGTCCTTGTTTGAAATGATGCTCCTCGATATTCCAAAGTGCACCCAGACCTGTCCAAAGAGCAAGTTTGCTGTTTTTTGCTCGTCGATGGCTTTTTTCAGGGCACAAAACACACATCTTGCTGAACTTGTCAACTACCACGTACAGGTAGTCATGTCCCTTCCTGGTTATTGGTAAACCTCCCACAAAGTCCATGTAAATGCTTTCCCAAGGATGAGTGGGTACAGGTAAGGGATGATATAGACCCTGTTTCATGTTACTAGGCTTGCTGTAACAACGAAACATGCACCCTATTATGAAATAATGTACTTGTTCTTGCATCTTGGGCCAATACACATACCTCTACAAGTTGGCCATTATCTTCCCTACACCAGAGTGCCCTGCAACCTTGGAGGTGTGAGCCTCTCTAATTAGCTGCAATCGCTTACCTTTAGGAACACATAACTTGTCTAGCTAGTAGAGTAACTCGCCCTGGAGATGGTAGTCAACTTTGGTGTAAACATTGTGCACATGACTCTGGCTTTGCAATTGTTGGAACACCTCCTTGAAGTCATCATCCTTTGAATATGCCTCTCTGTATGCATCACATTGTTTTACAACCCGGCGGATTCAACTCGGAAACGGCCGAGTCATACCGAGCCATTAAAAATTTTTATGACCCGGCCAGCAACCCGGCTCGGGAGACCGAGTCATAGTTGACTCGGTCAACCCGGCCGGGTCCGTATTGACTCGGCCGAGTCAATGAAACGACGGCTGGGCACGTAAATCATGAAATTTATTCACTTTTTTTTGGATTTTTGGTAAAGTTAAAATCAGTTTATGGATTCCAAAGGGTTTAGGTAAATTGTTAAGTGCTTTTGGGGTCCATTTCCCCCTCCCAAACCCTATTTAAGACAGCCAAATGCTCTCATTCACTCACAGCAGTCTTATGCATTTGAGTGAGAGTTTTCTTTGAGGATTAGTGAGCAGTTCTTGAGCTTGTTTTGGAGCAGCAGTGAGGAGTCTTGGAGGAGCATTGTAGCTGGAGTGAGGAGCTTCTTGGGCAGCCATTTGGAGCAGCATTGAGGAGCTGATTTTTGGAGCAAGCTTGAGGAGGAAGTTTGTGCCTGGAGGTATTTTTTTCCACCTCTATAAATCTGTTTTTGCTTAGTAAATTTTAGGTGCATATCAAGAAAGCTTAGAGAGTGTTTTTAGTCAAATAAATGAACATTGAATCAATTTTTTTTTTTTTTTTCATTTTCAGATTGTTTTCCTAGTCAAAAAATGGCACCTAGAGCAAAAGATCCTGCTTGGGCATATGTTGAAATGGTTGATAGTCAGATGTGTTGCAAGTTTTGGCATAGGAAAATTAAGGTAGGTCCTGGGAGGATTAATAGGCTGAAACAACACTTGGCAGGGATTAAAGGCCAAATTACCCCATGTCCCTCTGATGAAATTGAGGAGATTAGAAAGAATTTGTTGGCCAGCTTTGAGAAATTTAAAGAAGATAAGGCTAGGCAACAAGAGATACAGGCTGAGATTGGGAGGAAGAGGGAGATACAAAGAATGATGGCTACCAACCCCCATTATGATTTTGAGGGTTCTTCCTCTATCCCTCAAACTGAGGCATCCAACCCTTTCCGTTATGTTCCTCCCTCTTTTGGTTCTGTTCAAGATAAGGGAAAGGGTAGAATGAAGGGTGATGTGACTATCAAAAGTTATTTCACTCCCTCCTCTCCATCAGATGCACATGGTCCTGAAGTTAGTAAAGGTCAAATTCAGCCCACTTTAGATGACCATTGGAAGAAAGAATTGAGGGAGACTGCTTGTGACTACATAGCTAGATGGTGGTATGATGCTGATATCCCCTTTAATGCTGCTTGTTCACCATATTATGAGCCTATGTTTGATGCCATACATGCTGCTGGAAAAGGCTTCAAAGGCCCTACTATGCAAGAGCTAAGGGGGTTTCGTTTGCAGAAAGAAATTCAATCCATTAATGAGTATTTGCAAGAGTTCAGGGACTCATGGGCAAGAACAGGGTGTACCATCATGTCAGATGGATGGACTGATCAAAGAAACCGTACCATCATAAACTTTCTTGTCTTCTTCCCACAGGGAACCATGTTTTTAAAATCAGTTGATGCATCTGATAAGGTAAAAGATGGCCACTTGTTGTTTCAGCTATTGGATGAGGTTATTGAGGATGTGGGGGTGGCTAATGTTGTTCAAATCATCACAGACAATGCCTCTAACTATGTTCTTGCTGGTAAACTGTTAGAGGAAAAACACAAGACCATCTTTTGGACCCCATGCGCTGCACATTTCATAGACCTCATGCTTGAGGATATTGGAAAACTAGATTGGGTCAAAAACACTGTAGATAATGCCAAAAGCATAACAAAATTTATCTACAATCATACACTGGTTTTGAGTCTCATGAGGAAACACACTGGAGGCAAGGATATTATTAGGCCTGCCATCACTAGATTTGCTACACATTTTTTGACATTGCAATCTATGCTTTCCCAACATAGAAACTTGCAAAAGATGTTTTCCAGTGATGAATGGAATCAAACCAATTGGTCTAACAAACCAGAAGGCAGAGAATTGAAAAGGAAAGTCCATGATGAAACTTTTTGGAGGAAGGCAGCAGAGATTGTGAAGCTTGCTGAGCCACTAGTTAAGGTGTTGCGGTTGGTGGATGGGGAAAGGTTGGCTATGGGCTTCATTTATGAGGCTATGGATCAAGCAAAGGAGCAAATAAAGACAGCATACAAGGATAGAGTGGCAAAGTATGGGCCCATTTGGGCAATCATTGATGAAAGATGGAACAATCAACTCCATCGCCCTATACATGAAGCTGGGTATTTTTTGAACCCACGGTATCATTATAGAGCTAAGGAGTCAGGAGCTTTGAGGGGGGAGGTCAGAGATGGACTGGTTGATTGCATTGAATGCATGATCCCATCGGAGTCTGATCAGCTGCAGATACATCAACAGGTCACATCCTTCAGTAATGCAACAGGTACCTTTGGGAAGAACCTAGCAAAGATTGCAAGAGAAGCAGATGAGCCAGGTAAACAAAAATTTCAATTTTCAATTTCTTAATGGTTTTACAGTTTTACTTTTTTTATTAAAGACTAAAGTTTGTTAAATCATTTATAATTTGAAAGTTAGATATAATTTGTAATTGTAATTTTGTTGAGCTTCAGCCTTCATCTAACTCATAATTCATTACACTCCTATGTTTTTTGCAGCACAATGGTGGGAGGCCTTTGGTGGCCAGTGCCCTCAATTGCAAAAGTTTGCAATTCGTATTTTGAGTAAAACTTGTAGTGCATCTGGGTGTGAGCGCAATTGGTCTGTCTTTGAGAGGATTCACACAAAGAAGAGAAATCGTTTGGAGCAAAAACGGTTGAATGATCTAGTTTTTGTCCAATACAACCTTCGGCTCAGACGGAACCAATTGCTGAACAAAAGACCTGATTCAGATCCCATTGTGTTGGAAGACATTGATCCAACATCAGATTGGGTAGTGGAGAGTCGTGCACCAGAGTTTGATCCTGATGAGGATCTTGATGAACTTGAACTGGAACATCCACTTCAGCCTGTTCAGTTGAATGCAGATCCCGATCCACCAGCCTCAGTTTCACAGCCAGCAAGGACTCCGAGGAGTAGGACTCCAGTTGTAGGTGCTTCCTCTGCTCAGCCACGACAGAAGCGCAGCCGCATATCTACTCTATATCAGCTTGCATCTGCTGCACAGCCTGCTAGTGGTACTGGCACCACTTCTACAGTTGCAGTTGGAGACGATGATGATGAGGAGGAGGCATGGGGCCCCTTGTCTAACTCTGATGATGATGATGAGTCTGATCCAGAGATTGGTCGAGATGATCTTGGCTCCTCTGGCAGTGGCTACTAACCAGTAGTACTAGTATTGGAGTCTGGTCAGCATCACAGTTTACTTTTGTTGTAGAGGCCATTTCTAGCCTCCTTGGTTATTTGTATTTTGTTTTGAGTCTTTGATCATGTATGACAGTTGACTATGTATTGCCATTAGGTACCATTTTGATATAATGGATTGGTTCATGAGCCTACTTTGATCATATGTTGTCTTCCATCTATATTATAATGCTATGTGTTTGGAAACATGAATGAAAATCTTTAAAATTATGTTTTTTTATAAAAAAAATAAATATTTAATGTATTTTTTACAACGACCGAGTCATTGAAATCGAGCCGGCCGAGTCATTACCGAGTCGGAGTCGGAGTCAGAGTCGATCCTCGGCCGAGTCGGAGTCGGAGTCGGAGTCGGAGTCGTAAAACATTGATGCATCATGGGTGAAGGGCTCCATGTGCATCATAGTTCCCAAAGCTGTGATCTTTGATGTGGGTGGCTTTGAAAGCATGTTGGCCAACTTGTTTGTGTTTCGCTTTGTATACTTGATCACTAAATGAAATTGCTGTAGAAATCCCATCCATTTGTAATGCCTGCCTTGCTGTAGCTTGCTCTGGGCATATAGGTACTGTAGTGGCTAGTGATCTATGTGGATTATTGTCTCCTTTTCCATCAAATAGCGTTTCCACTTCTTCACAACTTGCACAAGGGCATAAAGCTCCTTGTCATAGGTAGGGTAGTTAAGAACTACCCCATGAAATACCTTAGAATTGTAGCATACTGGTGTTCCTCCCTACATCAAGATTGCTCCCATGGCACACCCACTCGCATCTGTCTCCACTTTGAAGGACTGTTGCAAGTTTGGTAATGCCATAGTTGCTTTACTGATCTTTTTTAACTCAAAGGCCCTCTGTTGACCCTTTCTTCATTGGAAACTCGTGCCACTTGTTGTTATGGCATGGAGTCGTGCTACTATTGTTGAAAATGAGACTATGAATTTCCTTAGGTATTGTGTTGCCCCAATGAAATTGTTAGCCTTAGAAACATTCCATGATGGCTTCAATCATAGCATGAACTATTTTCAACTCTCCTCCACCTATCATATACCCTAAATACACCAAAGACCACTGTGCAAAGTCACACTTCTTCAGATTTACTAGCAATTGGTGCTTCTTTAATGTCTCCAACACCTACATCAAATGTGAGATGTGCGCTTCCCAGACAACATTGTATACTAGTATATCATCCAAATAGACAATAACAAATGAATCTATAAAAGGGTGCAATATATCATTCATTAACCTCATAAACATAACTGGTGCATTGAATAGGCCAAATGGCATGATCAACCACTCATACAAACCTTGTCTGGTTTTGAAGCCGGTCTTCCATGTATCTTCTTCTCTGACTTGAACCTGGTGATATCCAGACTTAAAGTCCAACTTGTTGAAATATTTTGCTTGTTACAATTGGTCAGAAGATTATCTATTCTAGGCAAGGGCTACTTGTTTTTGAGCATAATTATTTTCAATGCCTTGTAATTTATATACATTCGCCAAGTCCCATCCTTCTTTGGCATAGTGATGATGGGAGACCCACATGGTGATGTACTCGGTCAAATGACACCTTGTTGCAATCACTGTTGCAACTGTTTCTTCTCCTTACTTGCTTCTATAACAAGCTACCTATACAACCTAATGTTTGGCAGTGGGGAGTTCGACAGTAGTTGGATGTTGTGCTCCACTTTCCTCTTGGGTGTGACCCTTTAGGCTCCTGGAATACATCCCTGTATGCCTGTAGCAACTCTTCTAGCTACTGTTTTTGTTTCTCAGTACACCCCTCTGGGGATGCTTTTGCCCTCATTGATTCTTCTATAGATTGATCTTCTCTTAAAAATAATAAA
Source organism: Pinus tabuliformis (assembly GCA_031772625.1). NCBI lineage: Eukaryota > Viridiplantae > Streptophyta > Pinopsida > Pinales > Pinaceae > Pinus > Pinus tabuliformis. The sequence goes on along the minus strand of CM062806.1, from coordinate 571,432,180 downwards.
ACATACTTCTTGCTAGAGTTGATAAGTTTCTTGGCTTGGTTGGAACTTACCAACAAAATTTTGGAATCGCCTTTGTGCGCGTTGACGGTGAATAATTTTCCATTCTTGATGAGGTGGTACTGGTTGGCTCTCCGCATGAAGATTGCATCCCGCATGTACATATAGCAACTTCAAACACCACCCCACATACATCAAGTGGAGCTAAATCTAGTTTTTCTTTATCAACAAAATCAACGCTGCTAGCAAATTTGATTTTGCACTATTTTATTACCTTTATTTTCGCATTCTTATTTACCCATCCCAATGGATATGGGCTTTGATGATCACGAACTTCCAATCCCAATTTGATGACTAGCTCTATTGTAATGAGATTTGCCTGTGATCCTGAGTTGAATAGAGCATCAATCTTGGTCTTTTTAACTTGTATCTTTATATGGAAGAGTCTGGTATTTTTGTTGTCTCCATATTGTTGAAGGCTACTCAGATTCACCTCCTTTTGCACTAATGTATAGATGATCTTCTTGTCCACATTTGAGCTGCTTTCAACTTGGTTGCTCAAATCAATGGCCATGATATTCTTCTTATTATCTTTCTTTTTGTTCTTCAGGTTAAGCTTTGGATGTAACTACCAACACTTCTTTGTATCACTATGAATGTTATAATGATTGTAGTGTTTGCTGGGGTCTCTGCATTTGTGTTTTGTGGTTGCAGTCTTTTTATCTTTCCCCTTTCCACTTCTTCTTGCCCTCCTTAGGAGCGTCCTGGTACTCCTTGTGCTTTGACCCACTTGATTGCCCCTTCTTCTAGTCTATGTTCTCCAGGTACTGGGCTTGAACAACATTACTTACTTTTGCAAATAGTTGTGTAGACCCCCCAGATACTTGAGGAGTACATCTGAGTTCTTTGTAGAGATACCCAACATTATGGTCATCTTTTTTAACTCTGTGGTGTACTTCGTACATTCTGCCTCTGCTTCTGCCTGAAGTAATGCCATTGGATCCATTGGTCCTCTACATACTTGATAGGGTAAAATTGTAACGTTATGAGGGTTTTAAATTTCTCCCATCCTTCCAACCTCAAGGTTTCCGCGTGGCTTTCCCACCAGGTCAGGGTGTGGCCATCTAATTTTAGTCCTGCAAATGAAATCTTTTGTTCCTCCTCTATATGATGAACATTGAAATAATCTTCTAATTTCCGCGACAGGTGATTTAACTTCAGAGTGTTAATTTTACCTTGATACAACTTGATATCATCCTTTGCTTCCATTTTGAACAGGCACTGTTAATGGTTCATGACACTTGAACTTGGTTGATCTTTTTTGGGTTCTTTCGTCGGCTCCTCTGTTTCTTCTAGATCTCCCCTCCAATCGGACCTTTGCATTAGAACCTCCATCTTCTTTGAATAGCCCGAGCTTATTGGTCTGGGCCGTGATGTGGAGATTCATGTTATGATTTATATTTGCAACTTGTGCTTCTAGCTACGAAAGCCTCCTCTACCAGATCAGGATGATTATTCATTGATTTGTTAGCCATGACTGGGGTTTTGTGACTTTCGGCTTAACCGATCTAGATCCCCTACAACTTCCCACAATATACCCAAAGAAACCTGCTCTGCTACCAATATGACCTATAAACTGCCATGGATATTCCATTGGATAGTTCGTCATGATATATCTGATTAAAGCTATGTTGCACAAGTTTCCAGTACATGGGTACTTTGGGTACGTGGGAACGAGTATCCAGTACGGCTAGAAGCTTTGCTGAAGTTTACAGGAAGCGTCAAGCTGGGAGCGACAATAATATAATATATTAAAAATTAAAATTTAAAAAATTTAAAATATATATATATATATATATATATATATATATATATAAAGTGTAAAGATTAAATGTACATACCAAATTGAATTTTTAAATGATTCAAGAGACAACCATAAAAAGTTAAAACCAAAACTAAAAGCCACCCAAATCATATTGATGTTCATACTAGAAAAAGGCAAAAGCCTAAAGTAGTACATAATTCAAAATGCCCAAGAGCCAAAATATAACAACAAAAATATAAAGCTTAAGATGATCATAGAGTATGATCTTCAACATCAAGGAGATCCATATAAGCTTGAGCCTCACTAGGGACTGGATCAACATCATCATCATCATCATCATCAAATGCAATAATGTCATCTAAAGGTATGCCAACCAATCCTGCATTTGGTAAAGGATTGTCATCATCATCGTCAATTTGGGCAACATCTTCAACATTCACATCCCATCGTGCAACAGGTCCTTCTAAATATTCAGGTAGCTTCCTTGAACAAAGTCGAAGACTACTATGCACATAAACAAGTTTCTCTGCTCTCTTAGAGGTAAGTCTATTCCTCTTAATAGAGTGTATGAAGTTATAAGTGGACCAATTCCTTTCAACAATTGAGGAACTAGCAACCTGAGATAGCAAACGTGAAGCAAACTTTCAGAGCTCTGGGACCTGGTCTCCATACATTCTCTACCATCCAAGTGGTTTCTTCTGAGCATAATGCTTGATGTCCCTCTTTGCATATTGGGTGAATGCAGGAGGACTTAATGTACCAAAATCAATAAATTGCTCCCGTATCACACTTGCTTCATCAACAATATACATATTAGTTATAGCATCAAGAAACCCTTGTTTTACCTCTTCATCATCAATAGGAAGAATTCTATTTGGTCTTTCCATATACCACTTTGGATTAAGGGCATATGTAGCCATGTGAAGGGAGGTATTGAGTAAATCCATCTTTTCTTAATCAGCTTGTAAATTTCATGGAAAAACTCCAAATAAGGGTTTCTTTGGCGAATGATGTGCTTTACCTTGCCCACCATGGTATCAATACATTCGTATATTTCTCCGAGAGCAGGATAATCTGAATCAGCATACTTGATCAACTCCACAATTGGAGCTATGAAAGAGACAACATATCTACAATCAACCCACAAGTCCTCATTAAGAAGCATTTCTTTTATCTTCTTCGCTTGAGGTGACTTAGACTCAGTCCATGCATTCCACTCTGAAGAAACAACAGTGGCTTGTAAAGATGCATAGACCTCAACCATGTGCTCAAGCAAAATAAAGTATGTGGCATATCTTGTTTCTGCAAGTTTTAAAAAATGCTTCTTTGAATACATCCTTTAAATTGCCAAGGAAGCATGGTGGTTGCAGATGAACATTTGTGCCTCCTTCGCATATGAAATGATTTTTGCAATGTCTTTTAAGAGATTGTTAAGGGCATGTACACAACAAGGAGTCCAAAAGATATGTCTATATCGACTTTGGATCATCAATCTTGCTGCTCTACAAACAGGTGCTGCATTTGTGATGACATGTACCACATTTGAAGGACCAACCTCATCAATTGCATCCTTCAACATTTCAAACATGAAAGTAGCATCTTTAGTTTTTCCACTACAATCAATTGCTTTTAAAAAATAAGGCCCTGTTGGTGATGTGACAATAACATTCAACAAAGGTCTTTGTTGAATATTTGTCCAACCATCCATGACAATTGAACAACCTGATTGAACCCAAGATTGTTTGAGGTCCTCCATAAGTCCATGCATTCTTGTCACCCCTCTATCTAACAATGAAGTCCTCATTTTGTTGTAACCTGGGGGTGCATATCTTGTCCCTGCAACTATGATTTTTCTCACCATTTCTTTATAGTATGGTGAACAAGTGGTATTAAATGAAATTCCATTTGCCATAAAAAAAATCTGCTATGGCATCATCTGCTTCATCCCTATGCAAGACATTGTACATTTTTTGAATGGATTCACTTACATTAGTCCTCCTAGTACTAGAACCCCCTTGAGTAGGCTCAATTTGGATGTGACTTTGTTCATTCATACATTGGGATGAATCTTCATGTCTACCTCTCTTATTAGGAGATACTGTGCTACTATCACATTCATTGTTTCCATTAGCTTTCATGTGAAGCTTAGTCATCTCCATTTTTTGTTCAACGCTGCAAGTGCAACCCTTCACTCCTAACCCAGGTATGCCCAAAAGATGATGCCATACTCTTGTATAGCTACCCTTAAATACATGATCACACAAAGTACATTGCCATTCCTCACAACCGCCACTATTTTTTGCCTTGTTTTGTGTTATCTTTTTCATGAACTTCACTAAGGGCTTCTTGGAAATGTTGCTTGATTGAGTGTGGGTAGCTATCGTTGTCTCTGCATTTTGTTCTTCAGCTTGTGGGGCTTGTGGAGGTAGTGGGGGTCTCATCTTGCTTTTCCCACGTTGACTACCCAACCCTCTATCCATGGTATCAATACTGAAAATTTACATCAAAAACAAAAAGGATTAGAAGTACAACTTACTAGGAATTTAAATTTGTTAAAAACTTAAAAGATATTAAAAATAAAAAATTTAAAAGATATTAATTAAATTTGTAAAATGTAGAATAAACAAAATTCATATTTTGAATTTTCTAATGTAATAAAATTTGAAAGAATTTTTTTTTAAAAACATTTTAAAATGATTTAATTTAAAAACATAATAAATAAAAATAAATAACTAACAATCTATTATCTAACATTAATTAAAATAAATAACAAAATATTTCTAGAATTTATAATTTAATTAAGTTCAAGGTTATTGTAACTACTAACATTGTTAATGCCATCATGATTGTAGGTTCAAGTTTCAACCCAAAATTTAAAAAACAAAGTAAATTACTAAATTCAGAATTGTATTGTATATACTATATTTTATAGGAGTTGTCTATAATGCGACTTTTTGGAGATTCCGGTGACGGAATCCGGCGGAAGAAATTGAGATTAAATCATGATTTGTTGCAGTTAAAATGGTTTTTTAACTGCATATTTGGATTCAGCACCCTGAAAAACCCCTGGGACGCTTTGATTGTGCAGAAACTAGCTATCAAACTTGCGATTCCAATAAATTGCTGCCGGATTTTCACCGGAAAAACCCGCCGGAAAGACTTTCAAAAAGTCGCGTTATAGACAACTGCTATTTTATACCTTTAAAATAATAAAATATTACTGTTAAAATAATAAAATATTAAAAACTGAAAGAGGTTGCGGTGTTATGAGTTCTGCTACCAAACAATTGCCAAAAGAGCACCAAATTAAAAATTTACTTAGACAAAAATATTTAAATAAGTAAACTGTAATAGTCTTTGACTTTCTTCATTCAGACACCTGCATTCAAGGTTTGTTTAATAAATATCACTGTATTGAAGTTATAACTTCACCGTATTATTAATAAAAACTGCAAATTCTTTAATGCAACAATAAAATAGAACATATTTGATAAATCAAAATTGCAAATCAATGATCATCTAATAAAAGACAAAAACAAAAATTCCTTCCTTTTAAAAGTTTGAAGAGTAAATATATAAAAAAATTATCCAACTCAACTTTTATTAACAGTATTTGCCAAGTTATATCTGAATGAAAGCATCGCACTGTTAGCTGCCTGTCATATATTTAAATATTTTGTAAAGGCTCACTTTGAATTTAAAAATAACATTAAATTTCTAACTCTTTCCAATCGTTGAGAGGAGAACTGGACGCTATTAGGTGGATTACTTAGGTGCTCTGAAACAATATAAATGTGTCAATAAGCAGAATATGATTGGCTCCTAGAAACTTCAAAATTCAGATACCAACAAACAAATCCAGATTCAGAGAACAGTATGCCAAATTAAAGTTTTAAACATATATAAGATTGTATGAGTTGCACTAAAAGCCCACCTTTGATCACAGAACTGCTACTTTAAAGATTAAAATTTTGATTTGTGAATGGAAATACCGAGACTAGACAAGACCATAGGCAACAAATTTATGATTCCCAAGAAACCAAACCTTTTGTTCGCCTTGTACTTTGATGGTCTCAACTCTTGCATTAATCATGTCAAGTGTGAGAGGCTATAAAAGATCTGAAGTTGAAAGTCAAGGGAAGTTTAGGCAGTTACGCAATCTGAATATTTTCTATTCTTTATTATTAGGTGATTTCAGCTTCACTAGTGAGTGCCCAGCTGAGAATTCATAATGATTATATTCAGCTAGAGTTCCTAACCTCGTTAGATCAGAGTATCTACAAAAAAAATATTAGAGGAAAACACAGAACTGAGAATTGAGAACTAAGAACTCAGAATAGACAATACACTGTACAAGTAACAACACTCATCACATGATTAAAATTGAAATAGCCCGCCGACGCTAAGTCTTTAAAAAGCTTTTCAGAAATTAATTCAACCTGCTATTAATCACAATGATAAATCATAAGACTAAATAGTAAAAACAATACATATTGCAACAACAGTGATGGAATACTGAGTACTTTGTGCATAAATGACAGGTACCTAGACAATGGCAGCACTTGTGCCTTTGAAGCACTTGCAGCTGCTAGACCCTCACTGTCTCCCTCACCACGTCGCTGTGTCCCTCACCCACTCTGAGTCTGAGAAATGATAAATCAGAATGATGGCTTGAGTTACTCTAGATGATTGATTATATAGAAAAAATACCAGTGATTTGCTGCCAAACGTTCGTTCCATTTTTCCCCGGGTTTTTCCTTGGGTTTTGTGGAATGTGTGGTACGCATGGTTTGGGAGCTCCCATCCATCGAGGAGTGGCTAGTCGCTTCTCGATGGATGGGAGCTCCTAGAGGCTCCCAAGCCACGCTCCTCATAGAGACCAGTACCCGGAACGCCTATTTCTGAACTAGCAAGTACCCAAAACGCTCCAAAGTACTAAACAAAGCTCCCGCCAATTTTGGAATGTTTCGTACCATCTCCCAAGCTCTCAGTGTGAAAATTCTATCACTGCAGCAACTGATTTATTTTTCCTACTTATTCCACAATAAGTTATTTATGAAATTACTTCAATAAACATTAAAATAAATACTGCTGCAGATATCACACCATAATATAGAAACAAACATATGCACAAGCATTAACACATTGACACAGATATTTTGGACAACAGTCCCCGGAAAAACCCAATGTGGGAAAACCGGTGCAGCAAGGGAGGATTTTATTATTCAGCAATTCTTCAGTACAACAGGGTGCCAAACTGGCTTACCCACAGAGAGAAATAATTCTCCAGCACTTCTCCCAATCCCAGCGTCAGCCTGACTGACCTCTGCGTGGCTCTCAAACCCTCTGCGTTAGCCCTTGCTTGACTGCATTAGCCCTGGGCCTCTCTGCGTCACCCATGCAGGCCCAACTAGTGACTGCGCAGTCTTCTGCTGCCTCTCTTGCATTAGCGCTGATCTCCAGTGGTTGATCTCGCCTCTTTGCGCCGTACTTGCTGCCTCTTGACTGCTCACTAGACCACTGGTTCAATTTCTCAGCTAATCCCGCTCCATAAAGTGAACTGACTGGTCTCCCTCAGTGTGTTCTCCAAGTGACCCTCAAGCTTCCTCTTATACTTTTCTCGTTGACAAATTAACGGCCGAGATTAAGTCCCTAATCAACGGCTAAGATAAGATTTAGCTTGATCCATGACTTTTGGACCATTCTAACACAGTTTTATATTAATTCACATTAATATTTTATTTTCCCTAAGTTTAGACTTAGGGACTTCATTGAAACTATTAATTATTTTAATATCTCCAAACTGTTTAGAATCTGTCCAAACCGCTTCTAGGTATTGGAGATCTCATGTGCTTTAGCCTCTCCACCAATTTTCATGGCTAGAGCACATATGATGCTACCCCAAATCAACACCCAGGAGCGCCGGAGCTTTGGGTATGTGCTCTCCAATGGCCGGGAGCGGTCCCTATGCAACTTAGGATTAAAGTATACTTAAAAATATGAAATCTACACTATGAGGGTTTATTTCTATTTAGATTCTTGGATTTGTATGTTTATTGCATATGCATGCAAATTTATAATTATGCAAAAAATAGTGAATGACAAAATAAAATTTTACAAATCACAATTGACACAAGATATATCTTGGGAAACCCTTTTGGGGGAAAACCCAAGTGGAAGGTGAGGTTGCTTTGCTCTCTTTATCTGAATAGAAAAATAGCCGCGAATACAAAGAAGTAAGGCCTGTGGGCCGTGGCCCATGGGCTACTATAATGCACAAATCCTCTATGTGTGCTCTCTCTTTGTATCCCTCTTGGCTACTTTGCTTATCTATGGAACGAGATGCACTTGAAAAGAATGGAATCCCTTTTCCTCCTAGTGGCCCGGTTATAACACAATGTTATGTAAAAAATTAGTTAGATTAGGTTATTATTTAATTTTCAGTTAAATTAGATGAAAGGGCACGATCATAAGATCATGCCCTTTCCCCAAAGGGTGTCCATGGCAGTATATAAGCCAAGCATCCGCAATTGTAAGAATCATCATCTCTAGTTTCATCTTTTAATAAATTATTTATACATATATTGCTGCTGTCCAAGAAATTCCTGCTTCATCTGGTATCAGAGCCAGTAGATCACTGCCTTCGCTTCCGTTTGGTGCTACGCTGCCTCAGTCATTGTTTACAGCGTCCAACATCCACGTACCAGCGGCTGTCACAAGTTCCTGCTGTCTCACTGCCGCCATTTGCTATCCCCGAGTCCGCAAATCCGCATTCCGCCTACAACAAAACCACACTCGCACTTACGCTAGCTACCACATCCGCAATCCTTTATCGCTGCCGCCAATTCCGTCAGACATAACCCTCGCAAATTAAAAATTTAAGCATACTTGGTGGTGCAGTGTCTATAGCCATTGTCGCCTGACAGTATAGCAGTGGCCTCTGTCTTCTTGTCTCGGTACTCAAATTGTGTTCTAATTCTTGTGGTTGCAAATCAGAAGTAGACACTGCTACATTCAACAACCATTCACTGTACCGCAGTGATAGCTGTCATTTAATTGCAACAGTCGTTCCCAAATATATATAAAACCCTCTACTGCTGCCATTTATCTCTGTCCTTCCTGCATTCACTGCTCGATTTTGCAGTTGTCACCATCAATTCCATTTCCTCCTTGCTTGTTCGCTGCCACACTCTGTTGATTCAACCACCAACACAGTTCACTGCAAATTCTGTGTTATCCATTGATTCTACAGCCACATAGTTCACTGCAAAATCTGTGTCACTCATTTAATTTGCAACTTCATTCGAGCCCAATCGGATCTATAGACCATACGAATAGTTGTGCCGTTCCATTTCAATATATATATTTATAACATATATATAACATATATAGTTCTAACATATATATATATTTATAACATATATTTATATTAAATATTTATATATTATATAACATATATTATATATAATTTATTTATATATACGTATATTATATAGTTATATTATTAATTCATATATATGTTATATATATATATATATATATATTTCATAACTTTATTTAATTATATTATATATTATATATAATTTAATTAATTAAATTTATTTTAATTAATTAAAAAGTTATATATATACATATATTAATTTAATTAATTAAATTTATTTTAATTAATTAAAATTTATATGTATAAAAATTATTTTAGCTAATAAAAAAAATAGGGGGAGGAAAAATATTTTAGCTGGCAAATAAATACACGCCTCCGCAAACCCGCTCAATGTCGACAATGACAATGGCGGATTTCCAAAAAAGGTTGTTGGATGCAGAGCATAAGATAAATAACAACCACGACGAGGTCAGTAAAAGATTAAATGACATCGAGAGCAAGCTTGGGGAGCAAGTAGACAAAATAAAAAATCTTCAAGATACGACGAATCGAATAGAAATAAAGATGGAAAATTACCATGTCCAGACAGAAGCAGGGATCAGAGAGGTCTTAACAATGCTGAAAAGTCTGTGTAAAAGATCGAATTGTACACCCGAACAACTACTAAAAGAAGGTGAAGAGAATCAAGAACACATCTCGTCAGATTCAACTAAGTCCACAGACTCTCATGACAAAGTTGAATCCCCAAAAAAATCAGCGACACCCCACCAAGAAGCGAGTAACACAGCCTTTACAAACAAGCAACTCTGGGATAACTTTACCAATCAACACCCTTTTTTCGCTCAACCAGTAGCAACATACCAGCGACGGGCAAAAGTCGAGATGCCTAAATTCGATGGAAACGAAAAAAACAATGTTGCATGGATAAATAAAGCAGAAGAATACTTTGAGATATATGACATCAATGACGATGACGAAAAGCTCAGGCATGCATCCATGAAAATGGAAGGAAAAGCATATAACTGGTATATGTGGTGGAAAAAGACAACACACGTCATTAGCTGGAGAAAATTTAAAGATGCATTCTTCAAAAGATTCCAAGGTGTAAAGGAAGAAGAATTCTTTTCAAAACTCATCAAATTACGACAAAAAGGAAGTGTGGATGAATACACTCAAGAATGGGAGACCTTAGTAACACGAGTACCTGGGTTATCAGAATCTTGTCTAATTCAGTCATACATCTCGGGACTCAAAACCCATTTACAAGCAGAACTTGAGATGCATGACATTACATCTATAGAAGTAGCAAGACGAAAAGCAAAAACAACCGAAAAGAAATGTGAACCAATATTTTGGTCAACAGCGGAAAAAGCTTATGCAAGACGAAGGATACCCCAGTATGTGGACTCAAATAATACAAGATATGTTCCACCATATCGTCGTGAAGATGGAAAATCTAATGTGGAAATGCAAAAGATAAAAGAGGGTAAATGTAAACGTTGTGGTGAGAAATGGGACCCCAAACATAGATGTGCTAAAGGAAAAGAACCAAAGAACCTATATAATTGTGAAGCAACCAATGATTCAAACAGTGAAGATTATGACATAGAAGACATAGAAGACGCCCCAGAATTCTCACCAGAACTAGATGATGGAAGTATTCCACAAGTGTCATTATCAGCTATGACAGGTATATCACAACCTCAGACTTTAAAGTTAAAAGGACACATAAAGAAGAACAACGTAGTGGTTCTCGTCGACTCTGGAAGCACACACAATTTTTTAGATGCAACCGTGGCAAAGAGACTCAATATCTTTTCATTTCCCTTACCAAACATGAAAGTGATGGTAGCTAATGGTAAGAAGATTGAAAAGGTAGGGAAATGCCATAAGGTCAATTTGCAGATTCAAGACTTTAATCTAGAGTCTCCATTCTTCACGGTACCGTTAGGAGGAGTAGATGTAGTCTTAGGTATCCAATGGTTACGAACTTTAGGTACTTATGCCGCCAACCATCAAGTACAATTTATAAAATTTAAATGGGGAGGTCAGAAGTACAAGCTACACGGATTCCAAGCACCAGAAAATCAAGTTGTATCATCATCTCAGATGATGAAACTAAGTCGAAAAGGAGCACCCGCTTATGTAGTACAATGTCACCAGTTAGAGATGTTATCTGCAAATATGACCAGAGAAGAGTCACCAGAGATACAAGATTTGATTCGGAAGCATGAAAAAGTATTTCAAGACCTACCTATGAAGATGCCGCCTAATAGGGAAATTGAGCATACAATAGAAGTCAAGGCAGGGTCAGACCCTGTCAACATCAAGCCATACCAATATCCACATCACCAAAAAACTGAACTTGAGATATTAATCCAAGACCTTTCAAAATGTGCGGCCTTGATCATCTTGGAATATCTGATCAAGTGGAAGGACTTACCCGAAGAAGACGCCTTCTGGGAGAATGAATCATTCTTCAACAACATCCGTCGTTACTTATGCTTTGAGGACAAAGCATTCTTTCGAGAGGAAGGCAATGTTATGTAAAAAATTAGTTAGATTAGGTTATTATTTAATTTTCAGTTAAATTAGATGAAAGGGCACGATCATAAGATCATGCCCTTTCCCCAAAGGGTGTCCATGGCAGTATATAAGCCAGGCATCCGCAATTGTAAGAATCATCATCTGTAATTTCATCTTTTAATAAATTATTTATACATATATTGCTGCTGTCCAAGAAATTCCTGCTTCACACAACTTGATAGTCTACTAGTGGTTAGGTTTGACTCCAACTCTTAACTAGAGTTACAATATGTGGACTATTTTAGAGTCTTTCTCACCATGATCATGTGGCTAGCCACTTTTCCATGAGTAAGGGGGGCTGATGTGGCATCCTCTCAAATTATGGTGGTCAAAAGAAGAAGGTCAACTTCCGAGTTGCATAACTTTTGCATACAAACTTCGATTGAGGCTGTTTTTGCACCGCTGGAAAGGTCTGTGTATGTAAAATAGGAAAAAAAATGGCGTGGCGTTAAAGCGACAAAATTTTACCCTCAAAAAATGCTGTTTGGTGTCTCAAACTGCTCCTGGAAGGTTTCAGACCCCAACTTGCCAAACTGGGTCCCGCTGGTACAAATGGTCCTATGAGCTGATTCCTCCACTTTGTCTACTTTGAACTCATTGAAATAGATGATAAACAACATAATGAACCAATCCGGATCACCATTCCACTATGATAAGCGGTTCATTGCAGAGAATCTAGATTATATTTCTGCCGTTCTTGCCAAGGCTATCAAATGAGTGTCAGTTGCCTAATTTTCATTCCACAATTGATTGGAAACTGATTAGGACCATGTGAGTGTAAGGGATAGATATGATTGTCTGGGGGAGATAAATAGTGGGAAAGAAAGTCAAATTTATGCACTACAATTTCCTGCATTTCATATAACTTTCATTTTACTAATCATGTTATGAGTTTATAGCTTCCCCTTTCTGTCTTATTCTTTGTATACAAAATTTTCCTCTGTAATTTTGCTTCTCTTCTGTCATGAACTTTGATTCATTCTCCTTTGCTTTTCATGATTGCTTATGTGGTTCTGACCATGTCATTGCTTGTTTGATACAGGTGCATCCTAATGTTCCATGCATGCTTTTTACCCCAATATGTCCACACTCACTGTCATTTCGACCTGTGATACTCCCAGATTCAGCTCAGCTTGAATTAAAGGTGTGTTTTTTCGCAATAGGATCTCCAGGAAGTTGATCAACATCTCAAAATTAATTGTGATTCTGGTTTAACTCAATAAATAATCCTTTTCTTTCCAGTTCTGTTGCTGATGTTGAGCTAGGGTCTCATGCTTCTTTAGGGTTTTTCATTTAGCTTATGCTTTTCTCGTTTTGTTATGTCCTTTGTATCTCTTTTATTTTGATAAGCTTTTAGCATCTAGGAGTGTTATAGACACTCCCACAATTTAGTGGCCACTGATTGTACTCTCTACTCCCATTGACCTATATCTTGGCCATATATGGACACTAATAAAATTATTTTATCTTGTTTTATCTAACAAGCATATATACATACATAGCTTCGATATCTGCAGAATATTTTTTCTACCTCAATAAATTGTATCAATTATCAGCTTGCATATGGCTCTGGAAAGAACAAAATCCTTATATGAATAAAATCCTAATATTTCTGGAACTTGGATTCAGGGCTGTTACTAGCAGTATGAAACTGACTTTGAAATGAAAGAATTCATCGTTGTTTCAAATTATGTTTTATTTTGGAACAGGCTAAAAGACATCCTAAGGGGTCCAAATTTTTAAGGGCATATTTCACTCAAAAAATGACTTAAAAGATCTTTTTATGCTAGAAAAAGGGACTCTCCAAGAAATGTCCTTAGATATCTTAATATTTGATTCCAATATTCCTGTGAGATAGAAACAGCGATGTATTGTTTTAGCAGTAATGCATTGTTAGAACAGGCACCTATAAAATTCATGTTAGAGATGAATTTGAGATGCTATCCATTGGAGTCGAAAAGACTTTTTTGACAACACTGGAGTTTCCCTATCATATATGGCATGGCCTGTTCATTATGGTCCCTATTATATTTTGCTAGGAACTTGATTATATCAATAGCAAAGTGGCTTACAGAACCATCTTCACCAGCAATGATGAGAGGAGACTAAGTCACTAAATTGTCTGTTTAATTCTGTTAACAGACAATTCGCTGATTAAAATTAATTTTATACTAGTATGTAATGTCCAGAATGAAGTTTCCTCTAACTATATTCTATATCTGAATAAACATGTAATAAAAAATGTGTATATGACCCCATCTTAACTCCTACAGATTACAGTTCCCCTTCTGTAAGATCCAAGGTTCTCCATTCCTTCCCTGGACGTTGGAGTTTCTAGATAGCATTCTTAGCCAAACATGGCTTTATTGTTTTCTATGGTAGACTTTGCTTTTGGGGTTCTGGAACCAAATGACTACTTTCCATAGCATTGCATTTCCTATGAATGGAATATCTGTTCTATGCATGGCAAACTAATCCAAGAACCCATCATTGTATTTGGTCACAGTCTGATTGTCCTTTCAAGTGGAGTTATCTATCAAAATACTATGGAGTTATCTCAAAATACTACCCTATTTCGAGGTCAAATTAGGAGGTGGGATCGCTGATGTTGAATGGAATTTTTACCAAGTCATTTGTTTTTTCTTTCAGAAAATAGATGGCCCAGGCATTCTTTATTTTGCTGTTGTTACTTGCTATATTTTCAAGATCCTTTTAACTATTTTGGTCATTAATGGATATTAACATAATTTCAATTTTATTTCACTCCTGAATTCAATTGTCATTGAATTTTCTGTCTAAATTCAACCAGTCTTGGATCTACACACACGACATAGTGTTTGAATTAAAATCCACTTGGTCCTTTAATTCTGGCTGTATTTTTGAATAGTTGCGTGCATTCGAATTTGTCTCAAGGTTAGCCAAATTATCCTGACATGGGCTGAAGTATTTTCCAAGGGCTTTACACGAGGTAGTAACTCTGATCCAATTTCTAATAATGCATTTCCGAATTCTGACATGGAGCTTGATATGTTGAACACAGAAGTAGATTATGCATGGACTCTTGATAAGTTTTATCAGTGTTTGTACTGGTTCAATCTATCTCAAGGTAGAATTAAAATAAGCCTGTTTAGGCTGGCTTTTATTGCCCCCATGACTGCCCCTTGTCTGCATATCTTGTGTTAACAGATTACTACGATGGCAATTAATCTCCTTACTTCTGATGCTGAACTTGATATTTTCATCACAGAAGTATATTATGCATAAGCTGTTGATAATCTGTATAGTCATGTACCATGCACTGGTTGGATATTTTTTGGGTCGAGTCCCATTACATGTAGTTATATGCAATTGGGTCAAGCAATCTTGGGAGCTATATGGCTAGAGGGTGGTGGGTATCTGAAACATTACTGAAGATTTGTGTTGCTTCCTGTTACTGCCCATCAACACTTAACAGTAATCCCGGAAAGAGGACAACTGATGTGTTGGATGACCCCAGTAGTCTTCTCCTGCTGGGATAAAACATTTTTGGTTTACGTTCCACCAAGGTTTGGGGATTAGGGTAAGTGGGAAGAAAGGACATGTTTCATGGATGGTGTGAGCCAATTTCAAGGGGTGGCACCAGCAAAGGCAGAAGGGCATCGAATCAGGGAGCCCCTCGAAAAGAGGAAAAAAGAGAAGAAGAACCTGAAATCCAAATTGAAATACACTGATACATTCATAATTTCATACATCATCGTGAAAGTCCTTTGCAGCCATAAATCTCAAGGGGCCTTTCCATGCTGAAATAGTAATTGATTTAGTGAATGACCAAAACCAATTCACATGATCATTAATCAATTTTTGCACTAATTTTAGTATCCCAAATATTAGGCATCCGTTTCACAAAAAAATTAGAGAGAATCAAGGTCTACGGGTATAGCTTGAGTGGGCCTAATGGTTAAGATATTCAAACAAGTTATTTAATGGTTAAGATCTTTTGTTTCCTCCTAAGAGGACATAGGTTTAAATTCAGAGGGGTAGGGTATGTACACCTCTGTTACATTTTAGTAGTCAAATTGTTGGGTGGAGGCTGTGTCCTTTGTCCCACAAACAAGGGGGTTTCATATACCAATTTGGTGTCTGGCTTTGGCCTTGACCCTTCAAATTAGATTATTAATATTAGTAACACGCCATATAAATTAAATGGCTGATAAATGCTGATAGCCGTCAAAACACTTATGTGCCATTTGTAACGCTGAGAATTTGATGGGTGGAGGTTCAGTCCCTTGTTCCACAAACAAGGGGGTTTCATATACCAATTTGTGTCTGGCTTTGGCCCTGACCTTGAAATTAGATTATTATTATTATTGTTATTTTTTATTTTCACATACCGCTCCCCATCAAAACACTTATGTGCCATTTGTAATGCCGAGAATTTGATGGAGACATTCCTCTACATCGAGAGGCATCTTTGTAGAGGCATCTTCAGTGTGGGAGACATTCCCCTACAGGTCCAAGCACATAGGATCCCGCCCCTGCTACTTCTTCTAAGTTTTGACGTATGCCCAGGTCACCTGTTATTTCATGTTTATGTTTAACAAACTTTATTTTACTTTCTCATATGTTTCACAATTGTGGTCTGTTATCTACACCCACTGATTGTTTGTAAATCTTCTGGAACTCTGCCAAATTTCTGTCTTGGCGTAGTGATAAACAGGTAGTAGGGTTATTTTGATTAATTTTGATAGACATGAATATGCTACATTACATTTACTGTTGTTGGTTTGGTTTTCCCTGTGGCAGGCCACAACAGTAATATTGTTATCTAGTATGTTTTTAATTATGATCTAATGAAAAAAACTACTTAACAAAATTAAATAATTAATATGTGATATATTAATATGAAATTAGTCTAATATATAATGTATATAAAAATCTAAATTATGATAGGTTTTGCTATTTTTCCTTTTTGAGTAAGAGGTTAAATTACAACCAGGAATTATATAGGTTTTTTTAAAATTTTGGTATTACTTGGAATACCTAGAAACTCTGTATAAATGGAAAACTATATTGATATAAATTAATGAATTTGTTATATATTGATATGAAATTAGTCAATATATAATGTATTCATACATCTTAGTCACAATAGATTTTGCCCCTTTTCTCCCTCATAAGAGGTTAAACTGCAACGAGGGGTAAGGATTAAGGCTAGAAACTCTGGGTAAATGGAAATGATATTGATATTTAATTAACTAATATGCAATATATTAATATGAAATTAGTTTATATATATATAAGAGGTTTTTTGTTGAAATTTTGATGTTCTATGTTGTTACAATCACTTAAATCCAAGACTTCTTTATGCTGCAAAATAAGTTAAGTAATTGCAGATAGAACATAAACCATATAAACCGTATGCACAATGAAAGACAACCAAGAACTCAATGAGCCACAGAGAAGTTAGGTCAATGACCAGGGAAAAACCCAACCAGATTATTCTTCTATTATAAATCGATTGTTCAACAGAGATACGAAGTACAATGAGAGAATGAAGAAGTTCACCCAAATCCAAAGAATATCTTTGATAGCAGAGTAGTTGATGCAAACACTGAATCACTTTGGCTCTCCAAGATCCGCTCTTACTCTCCAAGTCTCTCTCTCTCACAATCTCTTTCAAGTCTCTCCAACTCTCTCTCAAGTTCAAATTCGCAATGCGCAAGTAAGTGAGGTGAGATGATATGAGACACATATACATAGGAGCGGCAATGAATTATTGACATAAAGAAGGAGCAATACACATGCCTTGAGGAGTTATATATGCCAAAATAGGAGTGTAACTTATGCCATAAAGGGGAGGAGTGTAACTTGTGCAATTAGGAGAGAAGTGTAACTTATGCACTAAAGAGGTGTAAGAGGAATCTTTTTATGATGAATCATTAAAGTGTGTAAGAGAGTGTAAGAAGTGTGTAAGAGTATTAAAGAGAGAGAGGAATGAATCCATTAAGAGAGAGAGAGAGAGTAAAATATGCATTAATTGAGGGGAGTTACATTTGACATGATCGAGTCTCATGATTGAGAGATTTGAATTTCTTTTTAATAATAATAATAATAATAATGATGATGATTAAGTTGAAATTGAACTATTAGGATTGATTGATGATCAAAAGGGATTTTCCATCAACAATGCTTGATTACTAATTGATGCAAGGTGATTTATTTTGGAAAGTCATACTTGAGACTTTATTTTTTTAGAAATTCTATTTTATAAATTCATCCCTGAGCTGCCATTTTTCAACACTCCCTCTCAGCTAGGGAGGAATTTCTTTCTGCAAAAAAAAGATCTTTGCTTTCTCTGCTCATCTCTATTCATCTTTGCTTTATATCATCTGGAACAATGATGTCTCACTCTAATGAAGAAGAATCATCATAGGGGAGATTCATCCATCACCCTATATTCACTTGGGGCCAATGCCGCTTGCCAACATATGAAAAGGATCTCGCACATCCATGGCTCGTCTTTGCTTGGGGGGATCCACTTGTCAACACATGACAAGGATCTTGCACATCCAAGGCTCATCACTGCTTGGGGGGGATCCACTTGTCAACACATGACAAGGATCTCACACATCAAAGGCTCATCACTGCTTGGGGGGATCCACTTGTCAACATATGACGAGGATCTCACACATCCAAGTCTCATCACTGCTTGGGGGGGTCCACTTGTCAACACATGACAATGATCTTGCACATCCAAGGCTCATCACTGCTTGGGGGGATCAACTTGTCAACACATGACAAGGATCTCGCACATCCAAGGCTCATCACTGCTTGGGGGAATCCACTTGTCAACTCATGACAAGGATCTCACACATCCAAGTCTCATTAAGTGTCAAGTGGTGGAACACTTGCATCCGATACAAGTCTTACTACACCTATTGGCCAGATAGGTGGCTCTTCCCATGTCCCAGATTGTGGGTCAGATGCATACTGAGGCCTACTCTTGTGGCACATGATACACAAGAGGTCCCTCATCCTCATGAGTTTTTTGGTGTCATTTCCTAATCCTGTAAGATCTAATAGGGAGGAAAGGCAGCTCAATGTTCTCGATCAACTGTGATCGCTTCCTGGAAGGGTCATGTCCATAACTCCAAGTTTTCTAAAAACCAAGAACTTTCATATTGGTAAAGGCTTGGTAAGAATGTTAGCTATCGGATCATCAATCACGATATGATGGAGCCTTAGTGCTCTTCTCTGCACCATACGCCAGATATAGTGATATTTGATCTCAATGTGCTTGGACTTGTCATGGAACGTAAGACGAATCCCTCTCTTATTGTCACGATATATAACTGTTGTGTCTGGAACTTGCTCAAATAGCTCTCCAAAGAGCTTCCTCATCCATACTGCCTCACACCTAGCCATGCTAGTAGCAATGTACTTAGCTTCAGCTATACTCAGTGCAATAGACTTCTGCTCAGTACTCGGTGCTTTCTGCTAAGCCAAGAGATCTTGGCAGATCCCAAGCTAAAGCAACACCTAGAAGTGCTCTTTCTATCAGTAGAGTTACCAACGCAATCAACATCAGTATATCCATGAAGTCTTACATTTTTAGTAGTATATCTCAATCCAAGATTGATGGTCCCATGCAGGTGCGAGGTATATCAACACATGCTTTGTAGCAATCTGGTTTGTATGTGATCACTTAATTGTACATTGGCTTAGAGTATTGACCGCAAAACATATGTCCAGTTGCTGTCCACTAAAAACATCGGTGCCCCAATCAGTTGATGATACTTAGAAGGATTTGCAAAATCAAGACCTATAGCTTCACCATGTAGCTTCTTGAAATTCATTTCCATTGGAGAATTTATGGACTTGCATTATGTCATACCAAATGATTCCAGTAGCTTGAAAACATGTTTTCCTTGAGAAAGGAAAATTTCACGAGGTCTTTGCCATACTTCAAGACCCAAAAAATAGTCCATCAAATGAATATCTTTCATTTCAAATTAAGAAGCTAACTCTCTCTTACCAAAATCAAAAGGCATACCTTTGACTGTCTTGAAGTAAATATTTGGATCAACATTAATTCTAGTAAAACCAAGCTTCATCAAGAAGCTACCAATGCAGGCATACCAAGCTATTGGAACTTGCTTCAAACCATAGAGGGCTTTCTTCAGTCTGAACACGTGAGTTTTTTGGTCATGTACTTTAAAGCCTTGTGGTTGCTCCACAAATACTTCTTCCTTGAGGAAGCCATGTGGAAAATCAATCTTCTCATTCATTTGGTGAAGGGACCATCCTTGGCTAGCAACTAGATCCACAATAGATCAGATGGTTGTATAATGGACAACAGGAGCAAAGATTTCATCATAGTCTATTCCCTCTTTCTGAGAGAACCCTCTAGCCACAAATTTAGCTTTATATTTTTCAATACTGCCATCAACACCATGTTTAATTTTCTACAACCATTTAGAAGATGCAACATATATACCTTGGGGTCTTGGAACCACTTCCAAATTCCGATACATCCTTATGGATGATGAAATCATATTCTTTAGCCATTGCATCTTTCCACACTTGAGCTTGTTACCCACAATCTTGTGGGTGATATTCCTAGGAGAATTTTTTTCTCCAAGATGGTCCTTAGGCGACAACCAACAACCCCTTGCAACCACCAACTAGCTCATTGTGCCATTTCTCCACCACCTGAGCCAACCATGTGGTCCCTCACCCATTTGCCATGATTGTATGTTTGAAGGTGGGCCTCCCGAACCTAAAGTTATGCCTTGTCATTTGGTAATTGAGTATTGTAGTTTGCTTATCATAGACACTTCTTGGCTTGGATTAATGGTGAGATTTGGCGGAAAGAATGAGCTAGGTCTGTGCTCTTGTCCCCTAGACCCATTTTGAATATTAACCTTGGATTCTAGTCCCATGGGATCTCTTTTACTGACCATTTGGCTTTAGGGATGGTATTTCACAGGAAACCCTGATTTTGGTTGCGTGGTCCCGCTCCCTCATTCGCATATATTACCCCCTTTCCACTCATTATTACCCCATTCATCATTTCTCCCACCCGGGTCCACATTCCTCCACTGGGTCCACATAGGGCTAGTTCTTCCCTTCCCCTTGCCCAGACCTTGGGTCAGGCTTGGAATGATGGCTCAGAGGTTGATGCAGTTAAAAAGAAAAGTAAAAGCATAATTTGCCACATTCAACAGGAAAATATACCAAATAATGCAAAAGATGGTCGGGACAAACACATTTAGCACGTGGGCGAAAGCCAATACATGAGCTCTACCCCATCATCATGGCCATCACCCTAGTTCCTATAGGTTCTATGAACCTCCTTTTGTTGAACTTTGGTAGCATCAGATGTACTCTAAATCTCAAATTTTGTAGGGAGGCTTAGACACATGCATTCTCCAATACCCAGAATTTTTTTGGGAAATTTCCACTCGGAGACGGTTTTATTAAAATAATTAATTATTTTTAATGGGTCCCTAAGTCTAAACTTAGGAAATTAAAATAATTAATGGGTATTAATCTAAACTGTGGGTGTAATTTCTAGAAGAAGGCGAAGATCAAGTCAATATGATCCTAGCCATTGATTAGAATCTAATCTGGGTTGTTGATTGATCAGCGAGAGGATTATAAGAGGAGGCTTGATGGGCAGTTGGAGAACACACAAAGGGAAGACCAGAAGTTCGATTTTCTGAATCAGGGCAGCTGCCGCAGAGATTTTCGAAGTGATCTTTTGCAGTGAGGGGCAGGGACAGTTCCGGTTGGAGATTTCTCCTGATTCGAGAATACTCAACAGAGAAGGCATAGAGAGATCTAGGAGAGGCAACGTAGAGGTTAAGCTAGTCAGCGTAGGCTGACGCAGAGGCAGCATAGAGCCTTGAGGAGGTCTGTATTTTCGCTGGAGGAATCGATTTTTGGAGTCGAAAGTCGGGTTGTGAGATTGGGAGGTGGAAATTGAACTTCCTGGGAGGCAAATCGATCAATAGAGGGAGTGACGCTGTCCCTAGAGGTTGTGACGCTGGGCTGACGCAGAGGCAGCGCATAAACAGCAAGGGGCAAGCCATTCTGTGGCTGGATCAGTCGGGATCGCCTATGATAGTGTGAGGTACTTCTCACTATTCTTCTGTCAGTGATATTCTTTGTACTGGATAGCCAACAAAGCATCTAGAGATTGTATTCACAAAAAATATTGCTTAATAATAAAACCCTCAACTGCTGCATCGGTTTCCCACACTAGGTTTTTCCAGGGACATTTATCCAAAATTAACTATGTAGATGTGTTGTGTATTCCTTTCATGCTCAGTTTCTCGTTTCCGCATTTTATTTAATTGGTGAAGGCTGCAGTGTATTCGTTTCGGTGTTTACTGTAGCAAATAGTAAACAATTTTGTTCAGTAATTAACAAATAGGAGAAACGTAATCAGTTGTTGTAGTAGTGATTCAGGATTCCGAATTTTCACTTGGTTTTTTGTTTTCGGCGTTCGCATATAATTTAATTAAGTGAAGGCTGTAGTTGTATTTACTTTGATATTTATAGTAGAACACAATAAATAACTTGCATGGATTAACAATTAGGAGAAGTAACATCAGTTTGCCGCAATAGGGATTTTGGGTTTAGGAATTTTCACACCTTCATCATATAGGAACCCATGATTGTCCCAACCCCTGGTGGGCAATGAACCGTCGTACCTTAAAAGGGGGTTTATACTGCTATATCTCACACATCATGCTCTTACCCTTTGAGCCTCGAGCAGTTAATTAAATAACAATCATAAAAAGGCGAAAGACATATAAAGAAGGGTGGAAAAATCAAGGCCAGGGCACTTCATGTACCACGATTGCTCCCTCCTATATATTATATACCTAAGTGTGGGCTTTCCTTTTACCAGCTACCCTTGTACACCAACATGTGGTCCAGGGCTGCCCCTTCTAATCCCCTACTCCACTCACCTATTTATTACATACCACCACCTTTTGTAGGATGTACCTTGAACATATTATCCCCTTTAGAAGTAGAAACAACCTAATAGGATACTTGGTTAACCCCATTTGGAGTTTGGAGACATTAGCACATGCCAAAGCCAATTATGGAAGGGCAGGCCATATTGAAGTCCCCACTTGTGGTCTATGGTTTGTAAGTTTTTTTACTCGATTTCGTTGATGACTTGTTGTACTGGAAGGCTAGGGGCCACATTGGATCTTATGTAGGATTGTAGGTGGTCTCCATCTTAGGTTTGGTCTCCCTATACGGGGTCCTAGCCCTCTATAGGGCTACATTAGTACATGTAGGGTGTATGTTGAGAGCCATGGGCCTCCACAACAGTAGACAACACTCCATGGATTCCCAGGGATGTTCAGAGATTGCTCCAGATTCACTTATTGGACAAAGAAGATGCACCTGGTTCACCTTTGCCCAACCAACCCCTCAGATGTACCATGCACTTGACAGCTGACCCAGGACTTGTAGGATGATGTGGCATCACTTACACCATCATTAGAGCCCTTACAGATGATTTACATTCATCCTTGACTCATTTGGAGACCCATGAGGTTGCTATTGTGCCCCCACATCCATTGGGAGCGCCAAAGGTTTATTGTTTGGAGAACAAGGGGCCAACCCCTTGTCCATCACTTTTGAGGGGCCTGTGTTTCATTATGGCACCTATGGACCTCATCGGGTTTCTTGGAGGGCCATACGACATGTATTATTTATCATTTGACCTATTAAGAGGCTTATTATTTCATTTATGAGCTAGTTTGGTGGGCTTTTCACCAAAAGTTAGGTTATTAGCAAATTATTTTATTTTTGGGGCTTATGTAGGCCTAATGGACTAATTCAAACTCCTAATTAGTGTATAAATACAAGTGAGATGAATTCATTTTCTCATTATAACTTGGATTGGATCATATCTTCTTGTGACATTTTCGTTATCTTTTGAGGATGAGACTTTTTGGATGAATGGATGAATTTCAATGTTTGGTTATTCTTCTTTGTCTTGGAGCTTTTATGATTGGCATATCTTGGTGATTGGATATATTCTTCTTACATATAAGTACTGTGTTAAAGATATTTTGATTTTTGATTTTGGTGCATTGATGATATTGGGATTTTTGCTATTCTAGGGTTAATTTGCTGCTTTTCTTGGAACGAAATTGTGGAAATTAAATCTCTAAATAGTGTTGTATCATGATTGGGCCATGTTTGAATGAATGAATGTTCCTAGAGACATCCTTGTCTTGACAAGTCACCAAATATTGTTGAACGAAGTATAAATGACCTTGAAACTATTTCCATTAAGCCTGATTGCCCAATGAAGTTGTCTTTTAGGCCTCCTTGACAAGTGGAAATCAATCCAAACTCTAAATCTTCCATGACTCCATCTCTCCCAAAGGAAAAAGCATTGGTCCTCCTCTGGTGATCACTTTAAAGCTTATTTCTTTCACCTTCCCCTCTTTTTCTAAGCCTAGCCTACTAGGTCACATAGTGCATCAATTATCTCACGATTTGGCCATCCAAATACTTAGATTTTTGGTCCACAACTGTGCTGGTGTGTCCTCAAGAAGCCCTCCAAATTTCATGACAGTCCGACGGTGGGATCATGAGATATCTCAAGCCCTAGTTTGAAGACTAATTCTTGCCCTTGGTTTCCCTTAGGCTAGAAACCTCGCTAGGATCCTTGCATTGCCTTTCATTGAAGATTCATTCCTTGATCCCTTTCCCCTCCCTAATTAGGTCAAGCCTATCATTGGTTGCTAAATTCCTATGTTCCCAGGAAACGTGGGTTCGGGGACGGGGACGGAGACGGAGACGGGTATGCCACTTTTTGAAAGAGGGTTGCATGGGTTCGTCAGGGGTATATATATATATATATATATATATATATATATATATATATATATGATAAACTATAATATATATGAATTTGTATATTTTCCAACTTTAAACAAGAAAAATAAAATATTTATGATTTAAACTTCAAAGGTTTCTTCTAACTTCTAACTTCTCATGCTATCTAATTATGGCCTTGAGGCTTGTACCTTTGATCCAATTATCTTCCACCTCTGCTACAAATTTGAGCACTGCCTTGTGCCAAAGATTTTTAATCTGAAGGTAAATGCATCTATAAAATGTAGAATGCTCTAATACTGTGGCTGAGAATAAACTTTAAAGGTTTGCTACAGAAAATAAATATAAATGACAACAAAATTCATAAAGAACATAGCTATTAATGACAGAGGGAGGGTGCCTTTCTGAAGAATATAGCAATAGCTAAAGGGCACAGTTTTGAGGACGTTATTGCAGCATGAGACTGCCTTACTTGATGGCTGCTGTGTACTGTTCTACTATTGTTAGTAGCATGAGGGACAAATTAGAGGCAGTTACACTGTCTCTCATCCTTGTCACCTTGATAATGTTATGTAGATGTTCATACTTGAAATAAGAGTGAACTTGCATCACTTTTTACTTGCCCAGTAAGTTCTAGCAGTAACTTATATATTGTAATTTGTCATAACGATAAACAATAAACGTGACATGGAAGACTTCCATACAACATTGACTACTTATTTTATTGTTTCATAGGAGATCTTTATATTTGGAGTTGTTCTCAATGAATAAATTTTTTTATGCTGCCCATGTAAAAGAATTGGTAATTATTGTTGGCTGGCACTGCTCATTTAGAGATATACTCATAGTTAAGTAAAATTCAATTCCTTCATGCTTGTTTACAGCAGGTACAAAAAAATGGCAAAATGCTATATTTGACATCTTAAAAAGGAGAGTTCAAGGGGTTATACCAGTGAGTTCCAAGATTATTTGAGGTGCTCTAAAGCTTCATTGTGTATATGGAGCTAACGAAAACAATAGTTTGTCCCTTAGCATATAGAGTGGAAGAGCAGTTTTATTATTTAAGTTTCACATGTGGAGTCACTTTTTTACAGTCAAAGAAATACCTGCAGTCCTGCTGCAGTGCTGCACCCAAACACCGCTGGTCACAAACTCGCCGTCGTTTGGGTCTCCTATTGTGCTTCCGTCTGGACTCTGTACCTGTCTCCTGTGCAAAAAGGGATGCCGTCTGGACATGTCACCTGTGCTCACTGCTGCAAAAATGGGCGTCATCTGCTCTGCAAATCGAGCTGCAATTCAAGCGGCGAGAAAAATGCAAAGTGAGAATGAACAAAATGTCAAGCCACCAATAAAATGTCAAAATGACATTCGAGTAGGGTTTTGTGGTTTTTCATTAAATAAAAAAAATAAATTTTGATTGCCCCCCGTGCCTTAGGCGAACCCGCCAAGCACCCTTTTTCGGGGTTCGCCGCACCCGATGCATGAAAAGAAACCATTTCAAGTTTGCAAAATACCGGGTTCTTAGAAGAAGAACTGGGTTATGTTGGGTTCGTCTTAGAGGTATCCTTTGATTTCTTGAATGCGATGCTTTCATCAAATATGACGTCATGTCTGACTTCTATGTGATGTCCTTCCTTTATGTAGATCCTATAGGCTTTTGATGAGTGCTGTACCTAACAAATGTTCCCTTCGTGCCTGATGGATCCAAATTCTTTCTTTTTTCCTTAGGTATATGGATATATACAGGAGACCCAAAGATCCGGAGATGATCTACAGGTTTCCTTGCAGTGGGGACTTCTATTCTGAATGTAAACAACTGTCTTCATGGCTTCTCCCCACAGAAACTTAGGTAGATCCTGATTGTGTAACATTGCTTTTACACTTTCTTCAATGGATCTATTCTTCCGTTCTGCAACTCCATTTTGCTAGAGATTATATGGGACTGTCAACTCCCTCTTAATCCCAGACTCTTTATATAATGCTATAATATCTTTGGATGTATATTCTCCTCCATTATCAGATCTTAGTATCTTGATTCTTCTTTCTATAAGGTTATCCACTTCAGCTTTGAATTCTTGAAATTTTGTAAATACTTCATCCTTGGTTTTCATTAATTAAACCCAGGTCTTTCTTGAATTATCATCTATAAATGTGACATAATATAGATGACTTCCAAGTGATTTAGGAGTCATAGGGCCACATACATCGTAGTGAATGAGATCCAAGATTTCTTTTGACCGTGAAGCACTGCTTCCAAATGGTCTCTTGGTATTCTTACCCAATGCACATCCCTTACATACTTCTTCATGATCTTCCTTCATATCAGGCAGTGTTGCGGGGGAGTGCCCCCCCCCTTCGAACCCGCTCCCGAAGCGCGCTCCGGGCGGGAGCGCGCTCCCGTAAAAAAATTTATGCTCCCTGGTCTGTTAGGGAGCGACTCAGGGAGCGATCGCTCCCGCGCTCCCGGAGCGTTTTTTAATGCCCGGGAGCGATCGGGGAGCGATCCCTCCCGGGCATTAAAAAACGCTCCGGGAGCGATTTCAGCCGGGCCGGGAGCGGTTCGGCGGAAAAAAAATCCGCCGGACCCGAAATTTCCAAAAAATTTAGAATTTTTTATTTTATTTTATAAGCCCAATGGGCCAAAAAAATTTCATTTCAACTTCATTGAGCAAGAGATTGAGAGCTGGAGCAAGAGCAAAGGAGCAAGGAGCAAGAGCTGAGGAGCAAGGAGCCAGAGCTGAGGAGCGAGGAGCAAGTGCCAAGGAGCGAGGAGCAAGCCTGCAGAGGTAAGTAACTTAATCATTTAGTTAGTTTAGCTGGTTAGGTAGTTAATTTGGTTAGTTTAATTTACCTGTTTGAGTTTAAAGATCATGTATTTAAATTAAATTAATAAATTAAATGAATTAATCCCAATAAACTAAATTAATTTGCAGATTCAAGACTCAAACCCTACAAACATCAAACACCATGGACCTGGGGATATTTATTGGCATTTTCCTCTTCCTGGTCCCTTTTATGGTTATTATGGTGGTGGAGAGTAGGAAATGGAGGGGGCCTGAAACTGAAGAGGTGGATGAAGAAGCCGGAGGAAGTCAAATGGGTGAAAACCCCAGTGAGGAGGAGGTGGAGGAGGGTGAACATGACCCTCAAAAAACTAAACAAGACCAAACTCCATTGTGGAAATATGTTCACAGGGCTGAAACAGGGAGAGGGGGTGGAACCACTAAATTTCATTGCCCCCATTGCAACACTGATTACACAGGCTCATACACCCGTGCTAGAAGACACCTCTGCGGGAAAAGGCCATGGGATGGAGAGAAACAAATAGGAATCAAAACTTGTGCAGCGGTGTCAACAGCAGATAGAGCCAAATACATAAAGGAAGAGGAGGACGCCCAATACAGAACAAAAAGATCAAGGGGTGTCTTTGAACCAATCTCACCATCACAAAGAACTCCTTCAGCATCCTCCCAAGGCAGTGGATATGGACATGGAGGCACAGGGTCATCATCTTTAAGGCGTAGAACCATATCAGATTTCCTTGATGAGGGGTGTAGGAATGATGTGGATTCAAAAGTTTACAGGTTCCTCTATGCATGTGGGGATACCATTCAATGTTCTACGCTCACCTTATTGGCACGAAATGGTTTCTGCCATAAATGATGCCCCTAAAGGATACAAGAGCCCTGGGTATGACAAGGCAAGAACTGTTGGCCTTGATCATGAAAAAGCAAAAATATCACATTCTTTGAATAAAATGACAAGTTCTTGGACTGACAATGGGGTGTCCATTGTATCTGATGGATGGACAAATGTAAAAGGCAAGCCATTGATAAGTGTTCTTGCCGTGTCCCGAAGTGGTCCCATCTTTCTAGCTGCACATGATTACTCAGACAAGTTCAAGACCGCTATCAACATTGCAGAAGCATTGCTTGAAACAATTGAGTGTATTGGCCCATACAATGTCATCCAAGTCATCACTGATAATGCTCCTAATTGTAAGGCAGCGGGAGCAATTATTGAGGATAAATACCCGAACATATTTTGGTCTAGATGTTTGGTTCACACATTGAACCTTCTGTTGCATGATATTGTCAAAAACAAAAATGAACAATACCAATGGATTGGTGATTTGTACAAGAAAGGAAAAAAATGATAAAATTTATTACAAATCATAGCAATACCCATGGCCTTTTCCGCAGTCACTCGAGATTGGAGTTGCTGAAGATTGCGAGGACTAGATTTGGTAGCTATTACCTCACCTTCAGGTGCCTTTTGAAGGTAAGGGAGGCATGGTATCAAGTCCACATTGGCAGGTGTTAAAGGAAAGGGCTACAAATGTAGCTGACATGGCAGGTTTTGAAACGGTGGAGGAGGCCGCTCTTGATGGGCAGTTTTGGACAACTGTGAGACAGGTATTGGATTTCACCAAGCCAATTTATAACATGATTCGGTTTGCAGATACAGACAAACCAGTGATTGGCGAGGTGTATGAGCAAATGGATACCATGTTGGGGGAAATAAAAGACATTGTTCATAATAAAGATCCCAACTTGTACAAACTGATTCATGATTGTGTGTGTGAACGGTGGAATAGGCTTAACCTTCCACTACATTGCTTGGCGTATATCCTTACGCCAAAATACTACTCAGAATCTTGGTTGGGCAAACCTGCAGCAGGGGGTGGTGTTAGGACCAAACCCCATTTAGATCAAGAGGTAACTAGAGGATATCTGGAAGCATTAGAAAAGTTGGTGCCTGACAGGGAGGAATGTGCAGCTGTGCGCCTTGAAATAGGCAGATACTTCAGTGGCAGTGGTTTGTATGGTAACTTCCATGCAATGGACGACAAAGATAAATTTGATTCTCTCACATGGTGGGAAACATATGGCGGCCACGGACTTTTGCCAAAATTGGCAAAAAAAGTTCTTTCACAGGTTGTAAATTCTTCTTCTGCAGAGAGGTGTTGGAGCACCTACAGTTACATACATAATGTGAAAAGAAACAGACTCAACGAAAACCGAGCAGAAAGCTTGGTTTATGTGCACTACAACTTGAGGTTGTTGAGCCATTACTGTGATCGGGCTAATGAAGATCCCACATATAAAATTTGGGACAATCACCCTGAGGACGACAATTTGGAGGATGGCATTGTACATATTGAAGAACTAGAAGAGGAGCTTGTACGGGATGAAAATGAAGCAGCTGCAGCAGCCATGCCACCTCCACCTCCACCATCCAGTAGCAGTTCTCGGGGCCCGAGTCTTGTTCCATTGCTGTCGCCACCTCCATCGACACCCTCGCGTGGAGGCTTTAGTTCTGGTCGTCGGTCTGTGCGGGAGACTCCTAGAAGACCACCACGACCTGCTTATACTCCTGGAGACTCTCGTGGCAAGGGCCACTTGTAGATTTACACTTACAGTTTACTTGTCTTTTTTAGTTTCTATTAGACTTTAGTTTTCATAACTGTTGAGTTTTGAGTCCTTGACTCTTGACTCTTGACTCTTGACTCTTTCATATCATTATGGCATTATGATATTTTTTGTAAACATTATATCACTGTGACAATGAAAATTTGAAGTTTGAAGTTGGGCCTTGGCAATTATAACTCATTGGTAATGATTGTGAATTATGAATATGATGCTTTGTGAAAGACTAAAGTTGTTTCATTTCATCTCATTATTCATGTTTCATTTTATAAATTTTTAACATTTCATATCATGTTAACAGTTAGAAGTTAGGACTTAGAAATATCTTCGATATTACTTCTTGTAATGGTTAAACTTGGCTTACAAGTACAACTTGTTACTTTGGTGATCAATGATGATAAATGTTATTGAATTTTCAATTCTGAAAGCTTGAAGTTGAAACTTTAATATTGAATTTGATGAATCATGATTTATAAGACTCATGGACATGGTTGATGACGATTATAATTTCTAGATGATTGATGTGATATGGTTCAATGATCAATTTATGTTTTTTTTATGTTTTTTATGTCTATTTCATCATTCTACATGTTTTTGTTGACATATATGTATCAAAAATTAAAAAATATAAAAAATATATATATTTTAAAAAAATCGCTCCGGGATTCGCTCCCAAACCGGGAGCTTCTGAAAATGGTCGCTCCCGCTCCCGCTTCCGCTCCCGCTCCCCGCTCCCGCTCCCGCTCCCAAGTAACATTGAGACAGTTAAAGCGGTTGGTGGTCGATTATGACCCCTCCACGCCTGAAACAACAGGATATTTTGTAATGAAACTCTATATATACCCTGAAGATAGATGTAATAGGGGTTGATGGTTGTTGTTTTGATGTAAGGTTCAACTTCTGGACACTGTAACTACTGTGATATTTGCAGCGTCCGGTCTTCATTTTCAGCGAATACAAGCTTCTTTTGCTATTAATTGCTCACTTTCTATTTCTACTCTGTTCTAGGCTGTGCCTGTTATGCATTTTTCATGTGCTCTTGATGTTTAGCATTAGAGGGGCTGTCATCCCACCTCTGTGTTGAAGTCTAGTATGTATCATTGAATGTGTTATGCAGGTTTCTCTTTACTTAGTGCCAGAGAGTTGTCATCCTGTCTGTGCATTAAGAAATAGATTTGCAGACCTCTTTACTGGTTGCAGCCGACCATCACATGGTCTTGTGCATCTCCATGTTCACTTAATCCTCAAACTGTGAGTAATTGGTGGTTTAAAGCCTTGTAGTCTGGGGGTGTTCACCCATGTTTGGGGTTAAACATAGTAGAAGTGATTATCTGGCTTGAATATGCATCATTCCTTCCATTCATCCGTTTCCAACATTTTGTTGAGTTTGTAATGTTCCCAAGCATCTCTGAGATACAACCTAGGAGAGTTTCTTGGGGTGATAACAGCGACAACACTATTGACTACCATCTGCAGAATGGGTTACTCTACGGGTTGGATAAGCTATGTGTTCCTAAAGGTGAGCGTTTGCAGCTGATTAGAGAGACTGACACCTCCAAGATTGCAGGGCACTTTGGTGTAGGGAAGACTGCAGATAACTTGCAGAGGTATGTATATTGGCCCAAGATGCAAGAGCAAGTAGCTAGGTTCATAAGAAGATGCATGCTTTGTTGTACCAACAAGCCTAGCAACAGGAAACAAGGTCCATATCATCCCTTACCTGTACCTACTCGTCCTTGGGAAAGCATTTCCATGGACTTTGTGGGATGTTTACCGACAACCAGGAAGGGACATGACTACCTTTTCGTGGTAGTTGACAGGTTCAGCAAGATGTGTGTTCTGATGCCCTGTAAAAAGACCATTAGTGGACAAGAAGCAACAAACTTGTTCTTTGGATAGGTCTGGGTACAGTTTGGGATACCAAGGAGCATCATTTCAGACAAGGATACAAGATTTCTCAATGCATTCTGGACTACATTGTGGGAGAAGATGGACATGAAGTTGAAGAGATATACAACATTCCATCCACAGACAGATGGGCAGACAGAAGTAGTCAACATGACTTTGGTGCAACTTTTGAGGGGTTACAACCAGAAGCATCCGAAGATCGGGGGTCAAAATATGATATATTTACAACATTATTATAACAAAGCAGTCCACACTTCTACAGGAAAGTCCCCATTTGAAACTTGTTTTAGATATTTGCCACCTTGACCTTTGGATATTGCATATGGGAAACAAGGAGGAGTGAAGGAAGACCTTACATGAGATGCTTTGAGGGCTGAAAAATTTATAGAGAAGATTAGGGAGATCCATCTACAGGTACAAGAAACACTGCAGAAGTCATAGGTGAAGTATAAGGCCAGGGATGATCAACACAAAACAGAGAAATTATTCGAGGTGGGAGACAGAGTATGGCTATAGTTGAACAAGGAGAGGCTGCAGGAGCCTGGTAAGAAAATCATGGCTCTAAGGTATGGTCCCCTTGAGATATCGAAAAATGTGGGTGATAATGCCTATCGACTCAGTTTACCCCCATATATGCACATTTTGTTATGAAACTAGCTCAAGAAAAAGATAGAAAAGATAGATCAACGCCTTAAAATTCAGCCTCTTCGAGGGGGCAACCTCCTTTACATTACATAAATGAACAATTCTTGGATGATACAAATGAAAAGACCTCCTTTCTATATATAAGAGTCTAAGGGGTCATAACATAATCAAAGCTGATATAACAATAATAATGTAAGGGCACAATAATAACAATAGTGGGTTTCTATGGGGCACAATAGTAACAATATGGGCACTACATGGGTACATCAATATAATAAGTGGGTTGTACTAATAACACTAAGGGGTTATAGTAGTAGTATAGGGGCCTAACATGCCCCTCTCCTTCAAAAAAGCATTGTCCTCAACGCTTGAGTAGTTCTTGATGCTTCTGTATAAAATTCTTGTCC
This sequence comes from Pinus tabuliformis, assembly GCA_031772625.1. Lineage (NCBI taxonomy): Eukaryota > Viridiplantae > Streptophyta > Pinopsida > Pinales > Pinaceae > Pinus > Pinus tabuliformis. Next base: position 571,399,147 of record CM062806.1, on the reverse strand, counting down.
TCCCATGTGGAATCTTCAGCGGGTAAGTTCTTCCACTTGATGAGATACTCTGAAATTGATCGATTTCGTCGCTGTCGGGTTCTTGTTTCTGTAACTGCTCCAGGTTCCAATATGATTTTTCCTTCCTCTTCAACTTCTGGCAATATTGTTTGAATTGGGATCTTTTGCAACTTTTGAATAAGTGGCCATACTTCTTCGTCCTTCTTCTATTCATCCCTTGCTTTCTTTATCCAATCTGGTTGGGTAATAGAAATAGCACAAAATAATGCTTCCATGTCCTCATTCTTGAAGAGTCTTCCCATTCGGTAAGGTCGCCATTTTTTAAGTGCATGTAGTATTGCCAACATTTCCTTCTCATAAATAGCTTGCTTGAGACGTAGCAATAAAAATACCCAATCACCTACATCAAAACATTTTTCACTACGATGTTGATCTACCTGTTGTTTCGTTTGATTTTGCACTGAAGTGGCGTTATCTTTTAAAATTTGGAGAACTTGTTGATGCTCGATGTGACCTTTCACTGCTTGAACTTTTTTTTTTCTTGATATGTCCTTCTATCTTTAGAGTTTGAGGAGTGGTAATTTCTTCCAATCCTTTACAAGATATGGTCGGATTCATTTCTTGATGCTCGGTGTGATTTTTCACTTCTTGAACATTTTTCTTCTTGATATGTCCTTTTATCTTGATAGTTTGAGGAGTGGTAATTTCGACCAATGAATTACAATATATGGTTGGATTCATTTCTTCTTTCTCGATGTGATCTTTCACTTCTTGCACCTTTTTCTTCTTGATATGTCCTTCTATCTTGAGAGTTTGAGGAGTGGTAATTCTTGCCAATGCTTTACAAGATATGGTTTGATTAATTTCTTTTTTCTCTGGGGTGGGGTCTTGGCGTATATCTTCTTCTTTTGATGTTTTTTGATCCTTGTCTTCCTCCTCTTCATATTCTATGTAAAATAATTTCTTCTCAGCACACTTATGACCTTTAGTGCATTTGCTATCACAATTGTAACAAAGCCCTTTTTTTCCTTTTTCTTCCAATTGTTGTGGTGTAACCCTTGTAGGTTGTGGAAGGCTAAGAGAAACAACACTTCCATCTTTATAGTTATGAGGGGTATGCTTCCTAGTTTCCATAATTTTTCTTTCCACTATGTCACAAAGCCCTTTTACTCTTTCCAATTGTTGTGGTGTTGCTCTAAAGAAGGTGTTGCTCTTTGTATCCTCATAATGTGCTATCATTTCCTCCATGAAGATTGACCACGTAACAAGTTGTTTACGAGAACAAAGCCCTTCATACCATAAAAATTGATCCGGTTCTAAATATGAAGATGCAATACATACCTTTTGTAATAGTGGTACACCATGTAGATCAAAATATTGCTCCATCTGAAGTATCCAATTTACCGGATCCTTACCATCAAACTTCCTCATCTTGCTTTTTCTTGATTTTAGGAGCTCGATCTTGAAACGACTGTAACTCTGTACTTTCGGATCTTTAAGTTCTGAAATTGCGACCTATAGTAGCCCTCTGTGTCCTCTTTCCAATGCCTCCAGTCTGATCCAAATTGGATTCTCCAAGAAAGAGTTATGCACAATCTCCCAAGATGACCTGATTATAGACCTTTCCAGAAGAGCGAACTTGTATGAAGTGCCACGTGTCACTGTTTCGACCTTTTGCTCTGAAAATTATCTAAAAGAAACTACAGTCCGTCCTCTTTATGTACCTTTTATGAAATTTCAATCCGATGCTCAGAGAGAAAGTTATGATGATTTTCCCTAGGTCAACTGTTTGGAATGTAATTCAGGAGTCTGCAAAAAGACCAAATTCCTCAGATCGTATCTTCGCAAATATAGCACGAAAAGCTCTGAAATTCAGACCCAAGCTTCAACGCGATTTCTTCTCAAATGGGTTTTTTTTTTTAGCTTCTGAAACGTCGCAAAAAAAAAGTTATAGTGAAAATGCCACGATGACTTATTTGGAGCAGCGAAACCCTAGAATCCAAAGCTCTGATACCAAATGTTATGAAACCAGCTCAAGAAAAAGATAGAAAAGATGGATCAACGCCTTAAAATTCAGCCTCTTCGAGGGGGCAACCTCCTTTACATTACATAAATGAACAATTCTTGGATGATACAAATGAAAAGACCTCTTTTCTATATATAGGAGTCTAAGGGGTCATAACATAATCAAAGCCGATATAACAATAATAATGTAAGGGCACAATAATAACAATAGTGGGCTTCTATGGGGCACAATAGTAACAATATGGGCACTACATGGGTACATCAATATAAGTAGTGGGTTGTACTAATAACACTAAGGGGTTATAGTAGTAGTATAGGGGCCTAACACATTTACTCAGTTGTAAATGTGCAGAATTTGAAACTCTATGAGCCTTCCATGCTAGATCAGGAAGAGGAACAAGTCCTACCTTCTGTGGAGGATTTGGCACCAGACGCCCAGGTAGAGTTGACAGAAGATACCGTTTTGCAGAAGAGGTCCAAAACTACAAGACAAGGGCAACAAGACTTTTGGCAAATTGGGTTGAAGGGACAACTTCCTGGAAAAGCTAAATGGTACACTAGAGAGAAGGTGGAGGAAAAATTTCCTCACCTCATTTAGTAAAAGCTTTTGGGGACCAAAATCCTCCTAAAATGGGGAGGTGTGATCCGAGTTGGATCATTATAATGTTTGTCATCCATCTCGATGCATTTGGAGTGAAAAAGTGGAGGAATTAGCTCACAGGACCGTTTTTACCAACGGGACCCATTTGGCAAAACAAAGTTTGAAACCTTCCGGGAACATTTTGAGGCATCAAATGATGTTTTTTGGGGGTAAAACTTTGCTGCTAAAACACAACACTTTGTCATGCTATTCTACACATAGAAAGCTTTCCAACAACGCAAGAGTCGCATCAATTGGAGTCCGTATGCAAAAGTTATGCCACTCAGAAGTTGACTTTCTTGTTTTCGCACCTGTAGTTCCAGAGGATGTCGCGTCAATCCCCATTATTAATAGAAAAGGGGCTAGCCACGTGTTTGTGATGTAAAATACTTTAGAAGAGTCTATTTTGTAACTCTAGTTAAGAGTTGATTTAGTCAAACTTAACCACTAGTAGGCTATCGGGTTGTGTTATAACCGGGCCACTAGGAGGAAGAGGCATTCCTTTCTTTCGAGAGCATTTTGTTCCATAGTTGAGTAAAGATAGCCAGGAGAGATAAGAGGTAGAGCACACAGAGAGGATTTGTGCATTGTAGCAGCGCACGGGCCACAGACATTACTTCTTTGTATCTACAGTAGGGTTGCGGGGGAGCGCCCCCCGGTCTGGCTCCCGCTCCTAATTCGCGCTCCGAGCGGGAGCGGCTCCTGAGCGCGCTCCCTAAAAAAACCGCTCCCTGCCTGTTCGGGAGTGTTTAGCCTTTTTTGCAATTTTTTCTTTTGCAATAATGTTCCAAATGCAATTTTTTTCAAAGAAACAAATAAGTTTTGAGTGGGGCAGCTTAATGATCAAGCCTATGGCCCTAGTATTGATATGCGATTCATGGTAATGTTAAATTCTTAAAGTAAAAGTGACATTCTCCTTAATCTTCATTTTCATCCTTTTACTTAAATTTTTAATATTACCATGAAATAACTCAGGATGTTTGATAGTGTTTCTGACCTTATTGGATTTCATATGGAGAAAGTAGAATTTTAGATTTCATTCAAAATCCAGTAGAGTTATCAGTTTTTCAGGATTTCAGGATTGGGGGATTGCAATGTTTCCATTGAATTTTGTCATGTATTAGGGTATGGAACTCGTATTTAATCAAGAGCACCAATCCCTATATGTACCTTGATGTTAGTGACATTGGTTGTTGAACTCCTCTATCATGATCCTCCTAAAAATGTACGCATCACTCAAACTTAATGTAATGCTTAGAGGGTGATATTAATGACAAAGATCCTTATACAGATACAGAGGTAATGACAAAGATACCTTTGGATATTAATGCTTAGAGGGTCATATTAATGACAAAGATCTTGATTTTCCAACAAGACTAAAAAATTAGACATTTCTCATGGTGGCAAGAGGCCCAAGCATAAGCAATAGATAATAGATTTACTTGTATTTTCTAGTTTCTAGTAGTTTTTGTAACTATTGACTCTTTCATATTTATTATGATATTTTTTTAAACAATATATGACAATTTATGTTTGAAGTTGGCAATTATCACTCATTAGTAATGAATTATGAATATGATGCTTCATGAAAGTTGAAAGTTGTTTCATTTCATTTCATTTCATGTTATATATTATTTGTTGTAATGGTTACACTTAGCTTACAAGTACAACTTTGGTGATCAATGATGATAAATGTTATATATTGAATTTTGAAAGCTTGAAACTTTAATATTGATGAATCATAATTCATGAAACTGAATATGTTATATGTTACTAACTTGTGGGCGTGGTTGATGAAGATTATAACTTTAGATGATTGTTGTTATATGGTTCAATCTATGTTTTTTATATCTAATTCATCATTCTACATGTTTTTGTATATATAAAACGCTCCAGGATTTGCTCCCAAACCGTGAGCTTTTGAAAATGTAGCTCCCGCACCCGTTTTCGCTCCCGCTCCCAAGTAACACTGATTTGCAGCCATATTTCCAGACAGAGAAAGAGAACGAAGCGGCCTCACGTTTCAGTTGGGTTTTCTACCAAAAGGGTTTCCTAGAGAGCATATCTTGTGTATTATGTGTGTGTGGGCTTATTTTGTCGTTCTCTACTTTTCTGCGTGATTTACTTTTACATGCATGCACTAATTACAATTAATTTTACAAATCTAGAAATTAAATGAAACTGTAATAGTGTAGAACCTTAGAATTTTTAATATAATATTATCGGATTTGTTGTGATGAATTGTCCAATGGAATATCCACAGCAGTTTACGGATCACATATCCTCTAAAATCAAGTGAGATCACCATCATAGGTAAAATAACCATAAGAGTATCATAGTAGGCTATATCTAATGCAAAAGGCACCAAAGTGCATCTCACAAGTATTCCCTTCAAATGTCTTCCTAGCTTGGGGTTTTTAAACAAGTTATTGTGCTTAGATATTGGAGAGTTATCCAAAAGCTTTATTAGGTGCTTCCAACCCTTAGGGGAGGAATAATTCCTAGGTTGACCCATCAATCAACAGTTACAAGTGGTTAGTGATATGGTAGGGGTCTACTTCATGGAGGATACCAACTTTTTACTGGCTATGAAATTCTTTCATTCTTGAGTGTTATAATGTGAAGAGCGAGCAATTGTAGGAATTGATTTACCCCTTTCTTTGGCCTATTTTTACCACCCCTCTTGTGGGCCTTTTTCTTCATTGTTTTATATTTCTTGCACAAGTTATAACCTTTCTTTATGTATCACTAACCCCTTAAAGATGAAGCAATATGTTGTTTATTAGGGTTGGGTTATTCAAAGTTCCCTTCATTTTGATAGCTTATGCATTAACCAGAAATTGTGAGGGCTAATAAGCTGGGTAGAGCTCATACTAGGCTTTTGTCCATGTACTTTATATATATCCCAACCAATTTTTTGCATTTATCATTATAGCTCATGCTCTTTTTTTTCTTTTTACCATATCAACTTCTTCGGAGAAATTTTTCGGGTACCTACTCATGAATGAGGAAAATAGGGAATCGATATTGGCAACAAATAACAGTTAATCGGAATATTTGACATGAATACATGGGATAGATGGAAAATGTTATATGCAACATCAATTAGTGCCTCCTATTTATGCCCCTCCTAGATAGTGGAAAGAAAGGCCTCAAGTAAGGTCACATTGGACTAGGGGCAGGGGATAACCATCAAGGTGAAGCATGGGAACAAGAATACAACCAAAAGTGGTCTATTATCCAATTCAACCTGTGATCCATACTAGAATGCCCTTAAACATTAAATGAAAGCACTTGATTACAAAAATGGTTAATGTACCTTACAATAGATGGTTCACCTTCATTTGATGAGTAGGCTAGATGTCATAAAGCATTGACTAGAGCATGGATGGAGGGCCTTTGAGGCTAGTTATCTATAGATCATCATTGGGCTGCTGGCTGGCAAGTTGATTAGGATAGGGGAAAAGAATTCTCCTAGGGGTTACCCACTTTGGTGGGTAACAACTCCCATTTAGGGTAAGAGAGATATCCCTACTTGGTGCTTTGCTCTTCAAAGAGACTCTCCTTCCTCAATCATGTGAGTTGACAACCTTGTGGGATTTTCGAGGTATGTTCATTTCTTGAGGAGGTGGGTATCTCTATTGGCTAACTCCCTTCTTACTCTATTTCTCTTGATGCTCCTCCCTTCCTCCTCCACCCTATGGAGGAAATTAATGAAATGATTAGCAGGACATTAGTAGGAGGTTCACACAAATTTTATGTATGGGGCCTTGTAGGGCCTTGAGTCCTGACTCCCAAGTTGGCCATTAGTAGGAGGTTAACACAAATTTTATGCATGGGGCCTTGAGCCCCCTCACTCCCTTGGTTTACCATTTCAAGGGCTCTACAATAACTAGATAGACCTTTAGCCCTCACTCGTTATTAACTTGTTATTAATTGCTTAGTCACTACTGCTATTAACCCTTCTATTTATTCTCAGGACGGGATCAGACTTTACTATACTGACTTTTCATGCATCCGCTAGGAATGCTTCATGGGGAGGAAAGGAGGCATCTAGTCATGCACCCTCTCCTCTCACCCTTGCCTTATTCTTGAGTCCAACCTATCCACCTTCAGACCTATATGCCCTAGCTTGGATTCATGAAGCGCCGCTTAGAAGGCACTGCTTAGACCTTGGGCCGGATGGATCAACCTTACGGTTACCTAGGATGTGGAGGAAGTCATGTCCTAACCCATTGGATGAATGAAGCAAGCGCTTAAGAGGGAGGTCAGGACTCCCACGTTGGCCTTTTATGCTGAGCACTTCCTCTATATCAGTGTTGAGCTTATTTTTCAATTGAGATATCTTTAACTCCCTCTACTACATTGGGCTTTGCTTTCCACTTGTCTCAATATGTGTGTTCTTATCCAAGAGAGCCATCCATCTTCTCAATGACTCATTACCAGTTTCTACTCTTTTACAACAGCTATAAATGTCAGAAATAACCCTCTCCATCCATCCCAAGGGAGCAGGCTGATGCCATCTAGGATTACCCCATGAGAGGATCTATCAATGGCGCAATGCTTATACTGGGAATCTTGGGGTCTCTCACTTCTTTCTTCAGATATCTAGATCAAAGATGCTAGGTTTTCTTTATATGGGAAGTGATTTTACATAGGGGATAGATGTTACACGGACCTCCTAGGTTTTATTCTACTAGGCAGATTACCTCATTCTTTTTTGTTGTCACAACTATCATTAATAGGAAGAGGTGTGCTGAGGCCTTAGACATATTTGGCACCAGATGAATTAGACCGCATGTCTCCTCTTGGTCACTAGGCAATGCCAAAGGGTCTTAGACACATTTGGCACCAAATTTGTGAGACCACATATCTCCTCTTGGCCTCTAGGCACACCACGAGGCCTTTGCATAGTGGATGCTCTCATCGTACTCAGGTAGGTTGAGTTATTACTGGTACTTAGTCCTCTATCACTAGATTTGTCCCAGCAGCCTCAAGTATTAGGAGAGTTTAAATTTGAGTATGCCAATCTTCTTCCCAAGATCTCCCACCCATGCTCTCTCTGCCATGGATATTCCCTTGAGGACATCCTTTGGTAGTGCATAGGTCTTGTATTTGTAGTATATGTGGACTTTCTTCCTTCGTTCTAGTGATATCTTCAACCTTCGTGAGTTCCAAGGCGGCTTATCCCTCCTCGGCTACCTCTATTTCTACTTCCATTAAACTGTCACATCGTATTGATGGATAATCATTTGCTTTTGCTTTAATTGTTGCTATTATGTTAGCATTTTTCCTTACTCTCTTAGCTTCTAGCTTGTAAGTGTCGACTTTGGATTCCCATTACTTATTACTATCGATGTACTTGAGTCCTATTGACTTTTTTAATCATTCACTGAAATTAATAAATTTATCTGATCTCATCTACTTTTTCCTTCCCTCTCAAAGTCTACTGCCATGGTCTGGATCTAATTTGGTGAGTTCTGTGGCAGTGATGGTCACTTTTTTAGCAACACTTCGTTGTAACAGCTTGTCATTTCCAAAACAAAACAAATATATTCAAATAACAATTATGCTATAGCTGAGAGGGGTCAGTTAGATTTTTTCCTTCGTGCACTTCTGAGGTGAGCAACTGATATTTAACTTCATATCGAGGTCAATCAATGCTCCTATTGAGACATTTATACAAGTCTGTTAGCTCATATTTACTACGAACGTCCTGATACTCAGAAATGGTTATATTTTAGCCTTCACTTATACGAAACATTTGTGCTGCAAGCAAATCACAATAACTTTCTTATTTCAATAAAAGCGTTGATACAGCAATGCATATTTGACTTCATTTCTGAGCAGTGAGTACAGTTTGACAATACTAAGGTTATGCAAATTTCTTCTACTATCATATGAACATTGTCGGCTAATAGCCTACCTGTATAATATGACGTTTCAACAAGTTTTAGAATAACATATGTATATCACATTGCTATAAAGTCATTCATAGAGCTATTGAGGGAATTACATATTCTTTCTCTTTTTTTTTTTCCTTTTTTTTGGGTTACTAGGCTGAGTGTAGGCTGCGGACAGCCCATTTATTGGAAGGAAGAAGAATAATCAACCCACAGTAAAATGCAACCCCAATAAGATGCTATCACTAAGATTATGTGGAATTACATATTTGCACTTTCTACTGCACCACCAATTGAACCTGAATGTTTTTTATGCTATTATGTCTGCTTTATTGTTTTATTTAAGTTTGATGTTGCAGCTTTCACATAGACTGAAGTATGAAGAAATATGCCAGAAGCTTGGCACCACAGCACTGTAAACAGTCTTATATTCCTCTTTCAATGAGTGTGCACTATACTGATCTTAAAGATGTGACTCACACTTGTTTCAGATTCCCGATGATGCTCGAAGTAATTCATGGGTATCATTTGATGGTAAGAGACGGCAACAACTCTCAAAAGGTGATTCTGTCCGTGTTTACATGAGCGAGCATCCTCTTCCAACTATAAATAAATGCGATCAAACTGGTGACTGGTTTCGGAGTCTGGTACGCTGTTTGAACTGGAACGAAAGGATGGAGCAGAAAGGTTTTACAGTGTGATATGGCAAATTTGCTTGTTATTTTGACTTTTCAGCTTTATCGATTACACGATCAGGTGGAAATGTTCATGGTAGTAAGCTATTTCATGGTAGTAAGCTATTTATGTTCATGGTAGTAAGCTATATTATGAGCCAATTTGGTGAAGTTTTACTTCAATTGTATATATTGTACATTGCCAGTGTATTATAATAAATATTTATCATCAGATCGAGGAATATTGATTACCCCATTGAGCAGGAGTGTAATAAATAAACATGCGTTTAAATGTATATTGTTATGTAATTGAAAGAATGAGGAATGAAGCAATGCTATTTCATTATTCGCAGTCATCTGATGTCAGAGTTGATTTGAATTTGCCTCCAAAATTGGTGGCAGTTTACAAAAGGTTGCAAATTGGAGCATTTTATATAAAACAGCTCCTCTTTTGTTCATTGATTCTGAGCATTATAGTATTAGTATATATTCATCTATACAGAAAAGGTGATTGGTTGTCTTTCGTGGTTCATGGTTTCCCTGACTGATACTTGTAGTGCCACCGCACAATGTTGTTTTTCATAATGCTATGGTTGCAAACTTTCCTTTGATACTTGTAATGCCACTGTGTATGCCCTTTGTCATATTTATTGTATTGGTGAAAAGGTTATTGCCATCTTATTTATGGCAGCTGATATTTTTCTTGGATCCCTCTCATTGAGAGGTGTAGGATTGACCTAAAGATCATCTGATTCCGATAAGTATTCATGGAGATATGAATTTATTTGTGTTATGGGACAATTCGTCAAGGTCGGCCAGCAACCAAATAACCTCCATGTATGCTCAACGTTTTAGTATAAAAGGAAGTGACTTGAGAGTCATTTGTACACACACTTCACTCTTGATTTCTCTCCACTTGTTTTGGGTTTTAGTGGAAGAGAAATCTAAGAGGAGGAAACGCTAGACACAGAAAGAAAGGAGCCTTAGCTTGAAGCCTAAATGCAGTCTTATGATGCCCTAGCTAATCACGGTCATGCCCTAATCTATACACTGTTTGAGATAGCCCTTAGACGCTGGAAAAGAGGCAATAAAGAGGCTCCCTAACCTGGCTGTCTAAAGGATGTCAAACCACAGTCTTAGCAAGGGAGATCTAAGGCCTATACACGCTACCCTAGCCGCAGGTCTACATTCCCTAGCCGTAGCAAGTAGAGGAAATCCTGTGTGGGAGAAAGAGGTTTGTTTTAGGGCCGAGTTTGCTCTAAGGGAGGCCGAGGTAACTCCCTAGAGGGCCGAGATAAGGGAAGACTGTTTTAGCCAGCGTGGAGGTGTTCTCGAGTGCTAAACTTTTGATGAAGGGCAGTGTAGGCTGTTGTGGGTAAGCCGCAAGCCCTATGAGCAGTTTGGAGGGCAACATAACGTGTATTGAGTGGGTTGTAGGAGGCAGCGGGGGTCTGTGGTAGGCCATAGGGCTAGCCACTCCAAAACAGGCTAGCGTGGAGGTGTTAGGGGCTGCAAAAGCCCAGAACAACAACTCACGTAAGGAGGAACCTTCCTTGCCTTGGCTGCAACAAAAGGGAGATTGTTTATGTAGGTATTTAAGGGTTGTTGCAGCGTGCACATGCCCTAACTAGGGTTAGCAGTACAACAGACTTGGAGCAGCAGTTGTGATGTGTGTTGGATCCGTTCTTTGGGTCAGTGTGGATTAGATTGTTGGACAATGTGTGGGAGCCAAATTGGTGGGTTGACATAGCAGCGATGGTACATAGCAGCAATGGTACTTGGTGCAGTGAGTACATGGTGCAGCAATGGTACTTGGTGCAACAATGGTACAATAATGGGAGTTGCAAGTACAATGCAGCATAGTGCAATGAAGAGCTCAATGGTACAGTGATGGGTATAGTCATGATTAGTGAAGCATGATGCGATGCAGCATAGTGAGGATGGGTGCAACATGGTGCAGCATGATGATGAGGAGCAACACAGTGATAGGTGCAGCATGGTGATAGTCACCTTGGAGAATCAGCTGAAGCAACATGTCTTCAACTGAGTTCAGCTACCTCATGTGTCATCTTCTTAGAGATGATCTATGCTCTTATTTAGATAAGTCAAGGTGTTGACTTCTATTGTAAATGTACTATATCTCTCTCTCTCTGTTAAACTATTGAAGACCATATAGGAAGAATTGATCAAGGGTTTCCCCACATTGGGGTTTGTCCCTGGCTAGTGCCACATCTTCTGTCCTCTTGTCTTGGCTTGTCTTCTGCGATTTATGTTTATGTTCTATCTACAATTTACTATTATGCTGATGCGATTGCTAATTTGGAAAAGATATTGAGCTAATTGTGAGAATTGAAATAAATTGCTCAAAGCATAGAACATACCTAAAATTAACATGGTATCAGAGCTGAGGTGAAGACAAAGCCCAAGCAAGAGTGAAAGAGCAATCACTGAAGACAGCTGGGAATGGACAAAAGGCTCAACGGATTCCTCATCCCTCTTCAAATTCACCAAGGGTGAAGTCGAAGCAGAGAATATTATCAGAATGGCGCAACAGAAGCTTCTGATGGCCTACCTAAAGATCACTTCAATGGGAAGTACGAATCTAAGGGTGGAAGGAAAGGCAGATGCTTGGTTTGTAATAAGTTTTGCCATTATGAGGAGTTTCTGAATGGTAGGGACACATCACTTGATGATGATAAAAATCATTCCAGGGACATCTTCAATGATCGGAGGAATGACAAGTAATGTAGGTCATCAAAGAAATAACCGAATCTTCAAAAAAAGCAAGGAACCCCATGTATGAAGGATCAAATGTTGTTTCTTATAAGATAAAGAAGCATTATCTTATAGTGGCCCTCTCCTCTAGACTCTTTGAGAATCTAGCTTATTGATTATAGTGCTTCAAGGCACTCCATCGGATAGAAGGGTGCACTCTCTAATTTGGTAGAGATGGAAACAATTGTGGGATTATACTTGGAGTCAATGCCACCTATCTCGGGAAGGGTGTAGGGAATGTTACCTCTCAATTGAATGAGGATAACTCAATTCATTTAAAAAGAAGCTCTTTATGTACGTGATCGCAAGAAGAACCTGGTATCCATTTCGGCAAATGGAAGTCAAAGGTTTCAGGGTGGCATTCATTGATGTAAAGGTACATGTTTGAAAATAGAATGTTCAAAGATGCTTTTATCCTTGAGTTCAAGATTGGCAATTTGTATCAAGTTGCGGGATGGTCCATTGGGGACCATGTCAGTTGACTCATCTCATCTATAGCATCGAAGTTTTGCTTATTATGAGGCCCTACCCGATGTGAGTCAGATGGTGACAGGGATGCCTGAATTCAAAAGAGCATGAAGGTACATGTCCGAGATGTATTGAAGGAAAATCTTACAAGGTGACCATTCTCCTCATGTAGTAGGTCCACAGGTTTGGAACAACCTGAGGGGTTTGAGATTCATGATCAGGAATCTCATGTATGCAAGTGGAAGAAAGCTCTTTATGGTTTGAAGCAAAACACCCCGGGCTTAATATGAGAGGATTGATAGTTGTCTGATGAAGCTAAAATTCACTAGGAGTGAAGTCGATCGAAACCATTGCTTGAAGGTTTTGGATGATAGACCTCTCATACTGGAACTTTATGATGACGACCTCTTTTTGAAAGGTGCAGACCCTCTCATTTGCAAAAGTAAGAGGGAGTTGGATTTTGGATTTGGAATGGTGAACTGCAAGCCGGTGACTACCACAATGGAGCTTAACTTTAAGAAGTTATGTGGTAGTAATGTTGAACCAAATTTGAGAAATGCCTCTGAGTTTCATAAACTCATTCGCAATGATGTTCTTGGTGAACTTCTGTTCGGATATATGTTTTGCAATTAGCATGTTGGGCTCATATTTGGTTGAGCCTCACTGGATTGGTGCCAAGAATGTTCTGAAATATCTTCAGGACACAAACTCTCATGGAGATACACTTTCGGAAATGTGAAGTTGCATGCTTATTCGAATGCTGACTGGGGAGGCAATGTGGAAGATCGCAAGAACACTTTTGAGTGCTGGTTCTCTTTGTGTTCTGTTATGATATCCCAGAAACAGAAGATGGTTGCTTTGAGCACCACTAAGACCGAATACATAGCTACGAGTATGACCTCGTGTGAAGCTGCCTGGTTGAGGAAGCTCTTCAGTGAGTTGTTTGTACACATGATGGATACCACCATGATCTTCTGTGTCAACCAGAGGGGGATTCGATTATTGAGGAATCCCGTATTCTATGATTGCTCCAACATATATACATTAGGTACCACTTTATTTGAGATATGGTACATCGATGAGCAAGAAGGCTCCATCGCATTGGGATTGATGTGCAGGTCGCAGACATTCTGTCAAAGCCTTGGGGAAAGGTCAAATTTGTGGCTTTCCAGATCGACTTGGAGTCGTTGAGAGACCCTCTTATGAGGGTCTTTTATGAAGCATGCATCGAGCTCTGGGAGCTCCGAGGGGCTTGGGGTACTTCTTGGAGCAACAAGCGACCGTAGGGAGACTCACCCTCCCCTAATGGTGTGTTGTGTACATGGTGAATGGTTCAACCTTCCCCTGTGATAACCCGTGGCGACTTATGGACAGGATGAGTGGTTCTCCTGTTGAGGCATCCTACCCATATAGTCTGGGACTCATGGAAAGTACCTCTCATTTGGCCAATGAGTAGGGAAATGGGATTAGGGACCATAGTAGTACTAATGGACGCATCATGTATCTACCGTACACCCTATGCTAGGATGACCAACATTAATTTGGTTTCAGTAAGAGTGATATAGCTCACTCTCTCTTGGGATTGATCTGGGATAAGTAAAAGTGATATAGCTCACTCTCTCTTGGGACTGATCTGGGATCAGTAAGAGTGATATAGCTCACTCTCTCTTGGAACTGATCTGAGATCAGTATGAGTGGTTTGAGACACTCTTGTGATATTGATCTGGGATCAGTAAGAGTGATATAGCTCACTCTTGGAACTGATCTGGGATCAGTATGAGTGGTTTCAGACACTCTCTTGTGATATTGATCTGGGATCAATGAAATTGACTTCGGGTCAGTAGTGAATGGTATGAGACATTCTCAATCAATTCTTCTTCTTCATGATTCAGCAGAGCAGAGCAGTGCAGGGCACTGATGGCAGAGATAGTACAGTCTGGTAGATGGATTAGCGGATGGAGTTCTCCCTAGTTAAGAGGTAGTGTTAAAATTGGAAACTAGGGCAAAACTCCATGTGGATCATCTTATTTATGGCAGCTAATATTTTTCTTGGATCCCTCTCATCGAGAGGTGTAGGATTGATCTAAAGATCATCCGATTTCGATAAGTATTCATGGAGATATGAATTTATTTGTGTTATGGGAAAATTCGTCAAGGTCGGCCAACAACCAAATAACCCCCATGTATGCTCAACGTTTTAGTATAAAAGGAGCTGACTTGAGAGTCATTTGTACACACCCTTCACTCTTGATTTCCCTCCACTTGTTTTGGGTTTTAGTGGAAGAGAAGTCTAAGAGGAGGAAGTCTTAGACGCAGAAAGAAAGGAGCCTTAGCTTCAAGCCTAAATGCAGTCTTATGATGCTCTAGCTAATCACAGTCATGCCCTAATCTATACGATGTTTGAGATAGCCCTTAGACACTGGAAAAGAGGCAATAAAGAGGATCCCTAACTTGGCTATCTAAAGGATGTCAAACCACAGTCTGAGCAAGGGAGATCTAGGGCCTATACATGCTACCCTAGCGGCAGGTCTATCATTTCCTAGCCGCAATAAGTAGAGGCAATCCTATGTGGGATAAATAGTTTTGTTTTAGGGCCAAGTTTGTTGTAAGGGAGGCCGAGGTAACTCCCTAGAGGGCAGAGATAAGGGAAGACTGTTTTTGTGAGTGTGGAGGTGTTCTTGAGTGCTAAACTTTTGGTGAAGGGCAGTGTAGGCTGCTGTGGGTAAGCCACAAGCCCTATGAGCAGTTTGGAGGGCAACGTAAGGTGTATTGAGTGGGCTGTAGGAGGCAACGGAGGTCTGTGGTAGGCTGCAAGCCTAGCCACTCCCAAACAGGCCAACGTGGAGGTGTTAGGGGCTACAAAAGCCCAGAAGCACAACTCACGTAAGGAGGAACCTTCCTTGCCTTGGCCGCAGCAAAAGGGGGACTGTTTGTGTAGGTATTTAAGGGTTGTTGCAGCATGCACATGCCCTAACCAGGGTCATCAGTACAACAAACCTGGAGCAACAATTGTGATGTGTGTTGGATCCGTTCTTTGGGTCAGTTTGGATCAGATTGTTGGGCAGTTTGTGGGAGCCAAATTGGTGGGTTGACATAGCAGCAATGGTACTTGGTGCGGTAATGGTACTTGGTGCAACAAGTACATGGTGCAATATTGGTACAACAATGGGAGTTGCAAGTACAATGCAACATAGTGCAATGAAGAGCTTAATAGTACAGTGATGGGTACAATCATGATTAGTGAAGCATGATGCGATGCAACATAGTGATGATGGGTGTAACATGATGCAACACAGTGAGGTACAACATGATGATGAGGAGCAACACAATGATAGGTGCAGCATGGTGATGGTGTCAACTTGGAGAATTAGTTGAAGCAGCATGTCTTCAACTGAGTTCAATTACCTCATGTATCATCTTCTTAGAGATGATTTATGCTCTTATTTAGATAATTCAAAGTGTTGACTTCTGTTGTAAATGTACTATCTCTCTCTCTCTGTTGAACTATTGAAGAACATATAAGAAGAATTGATCAAGGGTTTCCCCACATTGGGGTTTGTCCTTGGCTAGCGCCACATCTTGTGTTCTCTTTTCTTGGCTTGTCTTCTGCAATTTATGTTTATGTTCTATTTGCAATTTACTATTATGCTGATGTGATTACTAATCTGGAAAAGATATTGAGCTAACTATGAAAATTGAAATAAATTGCTCTAAGCATAGAACATACCTAAAATTAACAGAAGGGTTGTTAGATTGTAGGTCTTTCGGAGAATTTTCCATAGTGTTCATCTTTTAGAGAAGTCGATGTTTCGAATACTTAATTGGATACATCTATGGATTTGAAACGTCACCTTCTTTGAAAAGATGAACACTGGGAAATTCTCTGAAAGAAAAGGTTACTCTTAAGTGACTTACTAGCTCCGACAAATGTTGAAGGTCACTGTATCTCTTTAGTGTGAGGCCTCCCTAATTAATACTAGTGGTGTTATTCTAAATATTGTTTTCCTTTCACTATGATCACATGAAGGGCATTCTTTAACCAAATTCCCAACTTCTGTTTCATCAAATGTCTCAATTTTCTCTCTAATGGCTCTGAGCAACTTTGCTGTTTTGAATGATAAAAAGTGTACTTACTTTGGGTCTGTGATAAAATATTTTCATTTTTGTTGCAAAGATAGGTATAACACCCAATGTGACTTGCACAAGGCAGTGTCACTTAGATTTATTAGACAAATGTCGAAAACTGACACTTCATACTGACATTTCCAATTCTAAACAAAGGGTTAATTCATGTCATCCATTGTTAATTTTGTAACACCCCTCCCTTTTGTACTAAATTATTGTAAACCTAAGCTAAGTTAAAGCTAGGTGTGATATCCTCCCTTGTGTGTTAAATGTTTGTAAACCTAAGCTGAGGAAAGCTAGGTTTGATACCCTCCTTTGTGGGTTAAACTATTCTAAACCTAAGTTGAGGAAAGCTAGGTGATATGTAATATGAAAAGCAAATGTGTTATTAAATAATTAATAAAATAAATCACTTGGAGGGTGGAGCACCAAGAGAGAGGAGATGCTTGCCAAATCCCATGTGGAATGGGATAGAGATGAATCTTTCATGATAAATCTTCTAGATGCGATTTTAGATAAGCTTGGATGGATTGGATATCCATCGGATGGATGGGAGATAAAGATCCATCAGACATAAAAGCTTGCAGGAGATAAAGGCAAGCTTTTATGTGGCAAACGTCGTGGGAGATAAAAACGAGCTTTTCTAGAAAAGACCTAGGCAAATGGAAAAATTCATAAAGCGAGACGCCGCGAATGGTAACTAAATCATGAAAGAGGGTATTAGATGCCCAGTGCATCGATCAATTGAGGACAATTGATCCTTGACAAGATCTTCGGCTCGAGGGAATCAGAGGTGATTCATGGTTGGGTTGTGGTGCTCCTAGGTTATCTTAATTATGGAGATAATGGTTTTTCATTATGCATGTTGCATTCCAGTGTGAAGCTAGCAATAGAAGTGTATAAAGTGGGTGACAATACTTGTACCCATGAGTTATCTGATTCATGATAGGAATTGCTTGTGCCAAATATACGTAAGTAGATTACCTGTGTTAGTGGTTTTTATGATAATGTATTATACTTGTGACTCTTTTTATATCCAAGAGCTGAGTTCATACTGGAAGCATAATACGTGGTTGTAAATACTAATGGTGTGTAAGAGTAGATCATATATGAATATGTGAGATAGATATGAAATATAGATCTTACATTTAAATAAGAAATATAGTCTGCCTATAATGTTATGTGATAAATTAAATACTTATGTATGCGGAACAATTGTGGAATTAATGCTTAATGCTTCTCAATGTATGTCCAATGGTTCAAATTATCTGTGTTTGCATGTCTAAGACCGCCTCCTTTTAGGCTAGTCCAGCTAGTTATGCATGTGAATGAAGGGTTGGTCAGTAACAAACTGACTATGTGTAGAGAACTATGATCATGATATACAACCATACCAATTACAGTACACTTGAATTAATGTCCATTAATTCTTGTGGGGATTAACCCAAGGGTTTCATAGGATGCATACCATGATTAGATTTAACGGTTGATCATATACAATATACATGTTAATGAATCTAAGGTTCCATATAATAGAACCAGTAAAACAATTAAGGAGAAATTTGTACTATGGCCTAATAGTAATATGGCTGAGGTAATTTTAGAAGACAAAATCTACAAGGAGGGGTAAAGCTTTAATTGTGAATGAACCCAAAATTTTAAATTTGTGGGTCTTGGAGTATGAATTCCTAGGTAGGCTCAGGAGGTTCGTTACAAATGGTATCAGAGCATAGGTTTAAACACTATGGCCTATGGACTAATCCACCTCCGTACTGGAAGCCATGTCTCGTACACGTTAAATTGGTTTTCACAATTAAGGGAAATTTTGATCTTGGATTAACAACAACAATATTTCCTAAATTACTTGTTATTTCCCAGATAACTAATTGCAAAAAGGGCTGGTTATAAAAAAAATAACCTGAAACCTATAAAGGGTTGAAATCATAAATTAGACCTCGTTAAAAGTTAACCCAAAATCTTAAAAGATTTACTGTAAGGTGAAAAGAATAACTTATATATATATATATATATATATATATATATATAAGAGGGCGATTTCGATATATAGATTTATTGTAACAATAAATTCCTAACAAATCCTAGACTTTTCGGGAAGGTAGGGTTTTAATGAAATCGGTGAGTTCAAGAACCAAGTACTCAAAATTCGCAAACCGAAACCTATAACGTTGGGAATGGAGGGATTGCATGGTTAGGGTTTGATCCCGAACTAGCTGATATGGTATACTTGTTCAGCTCTTAGAACAAGAGGAATATCGAACAATATGACAAATGTTACAAGTAGTTATGATTTCTCTCCATATTGGCGCTCAACGGATTTTTTCAATGAAAATATATTCAAATCGCATATCAGACGGTCATTAGAACTATGTGGAGAGGAATCATGGGAAGATCTACTATCGGGACTACAAAACGAGGCATGGGGATGAGGCTTCTATGCACATTATGCAGACAACCAAAAGTTAACTCTTATTGCGTTCTGGAGAGAAACTTGGAAAATTAGGTAATTTAATCATGTATATAATTACAGGAATCTATAATTCACCATATGATTTCTTATTCCCTGTGGCTTGGTGCTGGAGGCATGGTTGTGATGTTTGTTCCTCATGTGTTGCCATATTTTCAAATGCGTTAGGATTTTTCTAGGATGTGGTTACGTTTAACCACAATTATGGCATTAGATTCTAAAAGCAAAAATATCACTTTCCGGATGGCATCACCGTAAAGTTGCCTCTCCATTTTCCGTTGAAAGCTATCATACACATGCATTTGATGGTAATCCGCTAGCCCCTGCGCAAAAATTAGAAGGCGAGACTTCTGGATGGGGTTCATTCCATTACCCATATGAATTCGGATATGTTCGACCTTATCCGTAGTTTTGGAAACATCCGTGAGTGATAGATGGTGACAACTTCATTACCAATCAAAGTGATTGGATGACTGAAAGTTCCTCTTGCATTTGTGTTTTTTGAGCTGGAAAGTTGAGGAATTTCAGGCTCTATCCATTCAAAGGTAGGCACAATTCATAACAAGGGGATTGGATTTCTGAACATTGCCTTTTGTGAAAAGCCTCGAATCGGAATCCTTATAAATATAGAGGAGAAGGAACGCTGTGAAAGCATAGGAGAGTAACAACACCCTGTAAATCAAAATTACATAAATAATAAAAGGCATCATTTTTCCTTACCCTCTCCAATTGTGTTGGTCGTTACACTACAGGCAGGTGAAGATAATAATTATCTCAATCACGTCGAGAGGGTCATGTGTGACGCGCTGTTAAAAGCAGTCACATAGCGCCATGATGTTTCTATAATAAAGATGTGGATTATCTGAATGAAAGGAGGATCTAGATGAGTGAGATAAGACTTATCGTTAATCATCCTCTAACCGCCATTAGCATATAAGCCCTGTTGATGGGGAGGCGGTGGCTTTTTGGAGAAGAGAATGGAAAGCCGCAAGATTTCTAGTCATGGCAACCAATTGAATTAAGAAAACTCTGTTGTAAAAACAACGTTGTTACTATAAATTGCACCCCCTTAAAAGCTCATTTTTCTTAGTTTTTAGAAGCGCTCGGTACTATGGGTTGCTTTAAAGGCATCACCGCACTGGAAAAGCACTAGATGGTTGTTTCCAAAATTTCAAAGATTGTTCCCTTCCACGAAACCGCTCTCGTTGACAACCCATTATCTAAGTATCATTATCTGTGTATGCATGCAGTGGAGTAGACGCGCCAGTGCTTTCCCTCCATAATTCTACACTCCTGAGTTTCATATATAGAGATATGTTTGCTGTTGAAAGAGTCGATCGTGGAGTGAAATAGGTTCTAGAATGTTAGAACGAATGAATGGCTAGTTTATATGGATTCCAATGAGGATCTAAGCAACTATTGAAATCTGTTAATCAAGGTTGTCATTGATGTCAATATGGCATTGACCGAGATGTCAATATTCTTGAGATGCCTGGCCCCAGATGATGATGTCAAGACTCTTGTTTGACAAGGATACCATCAATGAAGATGTCAAGCCACAAAGATGTCAAACCATTAATGAAGAAGTCCTAAGGAGCCCTTGAACTAACTATAATGTTGCATGTGCCTTGATGATCTAGACCTTAACCCTTGATGACATATGGAGTCATACACTTGATGATGTCATACTCTTTAAAAAATGACCACACTTTGACATAATTGGAAGACTACTTTGGCGTCTTTGACAAATTAATGAAGGTTGCACTATGATGTATCACTGCACTATCATTGAATACATAATGCTATACCTTCATCATGATGCTGGATACTATCATGATGATATTATTGGCGCAAAACAACGGAGAAGTCATGCTGTCCCAAAACTGTTCCAAATATTCTATGCACATAAATTTAAGGACAGTCACTAAGAAAATTAATTTTCACTACCTTAGAGGCAGTCACTCAATGTGATTCCTAGACCATCTTTTAGAGCATAATTTTGCCTTACCAATGAGCTATTACAAAGCCGGAAACTCCAAGTGGTTTGAAAGTTATGAATTTTTGAAGTTAATTTATTAAATGTGGACATGGAGCCGACCTGAGCAGCTGACACAAGTCGGCCTCCAAACAGGGATGTGTCTTTTCGTTTTGCTGTGCGAAAAACACTATATATAAGGATTTCAGACCTCATTTTAACCATAAAATTTTGGTGAAAAACACAGAATTCGGTGGTCATTTCAGAGATAAAAACACAGGACAACAAGGAGTTTGTGGAGGACAAGGAATATTTCAGTTTGGGTCTTTTTTGATTGGCTACCTATGGAGTAATATATTGCAGCTCGGTTACACCTCAAAAATTGCGGATAGGGGCAGGAGGCTTAAAAACTCAACTGTGGACAGTTTCCTGAAATAATTCTTGTGATAGCCACCTATTGGAGAAGTTCAAAGGCAGCAACCTGTGGTGACTAACATCTTGGACCAATAAACACAAATCGCTGAAGTTTCTGTGGATTACTCTTACCCCTCCATACCTCAGATCATTATTTTGACAGTCCTATAGGAGGCTTAGACTTACTAAAATTTGGATTGGTCACCTACAACAGCTCGGACTTTGAGACAGAATTGGCCAAAATTATAAACTTGTACTTGCTGCAGTCTTTGACTTTGTGACAACCTTTTGAAGGCTTTAGCTCGGACTTGTTGGGTGCCCAGAATTCACCACAGAACAATTTGAAGGCTGAATTTAGGGGCTCGGACAGTCAGCATTTTGGAGCTCAATTTGGATAACAGATTGTTGTTCAATCAAGGCTCGGACTAGGGCTACAAGAGGACCTCACCATAGACTTTCGGACCTAGACACCAGTGAGCTTGTAGAGCAGAGCAGTGTTTTGGTTGAACAATTGGAAGTTTGGTTTTTGCATTTGTGACCTAGGAATATTGTGGAAGACCTCCTTGAAGACTTGTCCAAAGCACTATTGGAGCAGTGAACTGTACAATGTCTTAACAAGGATGCTCCTTGGAAGCCTTTGTTACAGACCTTGGTTGAAACAATATTGGAGATTGGATTTGTTGTGTTTGGACAAGGACTTCTTGATCTATTGAAACTCCTGTTGAGGATAATCTAAAGCAAGATTAAGCAACTTTGTTGAAGATTATAGAAAGCAGAATTTTGAAGCACTTGAAGGATCCTTGAAGACTTAGTGAAGCAACTTGTTGAAGGACATTGTGTGCAGACCTATTGGAGACAGTGTTGAAGACCCATGATGAAGTCTTCATGAGGTGACCTTGAAGAAGTTTTTTTTGGTAACATGAAGAGCAATGGTGACACCTTCATGTGAAGAACAAGGTTGTCCTTGATGACGTGACGTGGAGACTAAGTGAAGGCATTGTTGAAGATTGATAGGGCTCGATGAAGAAGACATTGGGAGCCATGAAGTACAACTAAACACATCTTGATGAAGTAAAGCAAGGGTTGGAGCCCCGAAAAGACAAGGTTGGTGCCTTGGAGGATAGGGTTGGAGCCCTACAGGATTGGTGTCCTCAAGAAACCAGGTTAGAGCTTGTACCAGAGAAGGGTTGGTGCCCTAGGGTTTGGAGGCTCCAAATGCAAGGTTGGTGCCTTGAGAAGATAGGGTTAGTGCTCTAGAGGTCGAAGCCTCACAAAAGTCCAAGTTGATGCTTTGCAACATGTTGGAGCTTGGGAGATTGAAGATTGGTGTCTTCATCTAGGGTTGGAGCCCTATATACATTGTACATGATTTATTGTAAATAGGAAAATAATAAAAGAATTTATTTTTATTGTTCATTTTGTGTTCTAAATATAAGTGATTTAACTAGTAAAAATAACAATTGAAAAGAAATACTGATTCACCCCCCTCTCAGTGTTTCCAACAATTGGTATCAGAGCCAGTACCTTCACTCAAAGCCTAACAGCTTTAAGGTTGATCATTAGAACACAAAAGGCGAAGTCAAGGAAGAAAGTCTCCAATCCTCCTAAAGATGTGTCTCCCTCAACCACTGAAATTGAAGTCAATCAATTTGTGAAGCCTCCATTGTTCAATGGAAACTTTGATATATGGGAGGCAAGAATGAGGAATTTCTTAAAGACTCAAGGCATTGAAGTCTAGAAATTGGTGATTGCTGATAGCATCATGGATAGAGAATCCACGGAACATAATACAAGGGAAATGAAAGAAATCTTGAATGGGCTACCTGATTCTATGAAGGCCAACTTTGAAAAATGTTCATCAACAAAAGGCATATTGGATAAACTTCATGATCTTCACTCAAAAGGAGCATTGACAATGATCTCTAGTCAAGAAAATGATGGAAAACAAGAAGGAAATCCAAAGCCCATCAAGGAAGCTGAAGATAAGAATGATAACATCAAGGCTAAAGAAGACCTAGAAGATGAAGAGAATGAAAAAGATTTTGAAGAAGATCTCCTCACTAAACTTATGGCTACCAAGGAAGAGATTAACAATTTGAAAAAGGAAAATGAGGAATTTAAGAAGAAAGCGCAAGTTGGTGACCAGACAAGACAAGGAAGGAAGTTGACCTTGTCAAGCTTCAAGTACAAGAAAGAGATGAGGAGCTCGCCAAGATTAAGGAAGAATTTCATCAAAACAAGAGAAAGCATCATGAAGAAGTCATATACATGAAAAATCAATTGGATAAGGCAAAGAAACGGGAAGATACCTTGTCAAGCCAACTTGAACAAAGGCATAAGATCTTGAATAAACTTGAAGAAGAGATTGGTAAGTATAAGGTAGAGGTATTCTCTCCTAAATCTCAATTAGAAGAAGCAAGAAATCTAGCACAAGGAGCTGAGAAGGTGATGGAAGCTTTGACATTCATAGAAGGACAAGTTGATGTAGCAGAAAAGGAGAGAAACACCATGATATGCCAACTAGAAGAAAAGGACGATGACATCACTGAGTTAAAATCAGAAATCACTTCTCTTAAGGCCCAATCATGTGAAGCAACTAAGATGAAGGAAGAAATGGAGATCATACTATCAAAGAAGGATGAAGAATGCAAGAACATGAAAGAAGAAATTGTCTTTCTTAAAAAGGAAGTTGACTTGCTGAATAAGAACTTGAAGAGTTCTCAAACCCTAGATGACATCATAAATCATCAAAGATTTCCCCTTGATAAATCGGGTCTTGGTTATGCAGGCGAATCCTCAAGCAAGAATGATGCAAACCCTAATGCTTCAAACAACAAGGATGTGAGGAAGCCAGGAAGAAATGTTGATGCTCCTAGTTCCAGCAAAGGCAAGCGTCAAGTTGACATTGGAAGAAATCCTACTCCAAGAAGAAACACAAATGATGTCAAGGATGCAAGAAGCAATGGTTATCATCAAAGAATCCCAAGGCAAAAAGACTTCAGAAGTACATCAAGGAAACCTTCTTCTCCCAGGTACCAAAGTATATTTCTTGGGTATTGCTATTCTTGTACAAACTTTGGGCACATGGCAAAAGATTGTAGGGCATATCACAAAGATAAATATAATGGTCCCCGTCAATATTCGAGAAGCAATTTTGCAAGAAGTCATGAATTCTTATTCAAGAACAACATAGAGTGCTTCAATTGTCATAACATTGGACATATGGCACGTGATTGAAACTTGACTTGGGCACCTACTCAAGCTAGAACTATGCTAGAGAAGAAAGTTACACAAGTATGGAGAATGAAGCAAATACAATCCGAAAATCTATTGAACACTCTAGCCAACAACACATGTTGTTGACTTGATGAAGTCATCCTTGATATTCCAAGTACTTGATGAGGAGACTCTGTCGAAAGGAAGACCATGCATATAGTTAGGGGGAGCTTATGATGATTAAGCATTCTTGTAGAAGCCATCTGTGAATGAGCCTTGTGAAATCCTTGATGAGCTATATTGACAATCAATCTTTGATAGATCATTTCTCAGGATCACTCCATTGAAGAACATGATCTCTTGTCTATCCAATGGACTGTTGTTGACGATGTCTTCCACTTGATCACTAAGCAAGTAATCTTTCCTGGCTAGAGGAGGTTGTGCAGACAGGGGGAGTTGGTTCATCACATAAAGGAATGTTAGCACATCTATCATGAGCCACATTGCTAGAAAGAAGAAGCATCGTGACAGGGGGAGTAACATACCTATGAAGAACTACTATTGATGAAGAAAAGAAACAACTTGATAGGGGGAGTACTTGGGCACCTTGTTTGCCATTAATGTCAAAGGGGGAGAGAATGTTGGAAGGGCAAGAATATTGCTATCAATGACAAAGGGGGAGATTGTTAATCAAGGTTGCCATTGACGTCAATATGGCATTAACTGAGATGTCAATATTCTTGAGATGCTTGGTCCCAGATGATGATGTCAAGAATCTTGTTTGACAAGGATATCATCAATGAAGATGTCAAGCCACGAAGATGTCAAACCATTAATGAAGAAGTCCTAAAGAGCCCTTGAACTAACTATAATGTTGCATGTGCCTTGATGATCTAGACCTTAACCCTTGATCACATATGGAGTCATACACTTGATGATGTCATACTTGTTAGAGAATGACCACACTTTGACATAATTGGAAGACTACTTTGGTGTCTTTGAAAAATTAATGAAGGTTGCACTATGACGTATTACTGCACTATCATTGAATACATGATGCTATACCTTCATCATGATGCTGGATACTATCATGATGATATTTTTGATGCAAAACAATGGAGAAACCATGTCGTCCTAAAACTGTTCCAAATATTCTATGCACAGAAATTTAACGACAGTCAAAGAAAATTAATTTTCACTACCTTAGAGGCAACCTCTCAATGTGATTCCTAGACCATCTTTTAGAGCATAATTTTGCCTTTCCAATGAGCTATTGCACAGCTCCAAACTCCAAGCGATTTGAAAGTTATGAATTTTTGAAGTTAATTTATTAAATGTGGACATGGAGCTGACCTGAGCAGCCGACACAAGTCAGCCACCAAACAGGGACATGTATTTTCGTTTTGTTGTGCGAAAAACACTATATATAAGGATTTAAGACCTGATTTTAACCATAAATTTAAGAGAAAAACACAGAATTCAATGGTCATTTCAGAGATAAAAACACAGGACATCAAGGAGGTTGTGGAGGACAAGGAATATTTCAGTTTGGGTCTTTTTTGATTGGCTACCTGTGGAGTAATATATTGCAGCTCGGTTACACCTTAGAAATTGCAGATAGGGGTAGTAGGCTTAAAAACTCAACTGTGGATAGTTTCCTGAAATAATTCATGTGACAACCACCTATTGGAGAAGTTCAAAGGCAGCAACCTGTGGTGACTAACATCTTGGACCAGTAAACACGAATTGCTAAAGTTTCTATGGATTACTCTTACCTCTCCATACCTCAGATCACTGTTTTGACAGTCCTGTAGGAGGTTCGGACTTATTAAAATTTGGATTGGTCACCTACAACAGCTCGGAATTTGAGACAGAACTGGCCAAAGTTATAAACTTGGACTTGATGCAGTGTTTGACTTTGTGATAGCCTTTTGAAGGCTTGAGCTCGGACCTATTGGGTGCCCAGAAGTCACCGCAGAACAATTTGAAGGCTGAATTTATTGGCTCGGATAGTCAACATTTTGGAGCTCAGTTTGGATAACATATTGTTGTTCAATCAAGCCTCAGACTAGGGCTACAAGAGGACCTCACCACAGAGTTTTGGACCTAGACACTAGTGAGCTTGTAGAGTAGACCAGTCTTTTGGTTGAATGATTGGAAGTCTGGTTTTTGCATTTGTGACCTAGGAATATTGTGGAAGACCTCGTTGAAGACTTGCCCAAAGCACTATTGGAGCAGTGAACTGTACAATGTCTTAACAAAGATACTCCTTGGAAGCCTTTGCTGTATACCTTGGTTGAAACAATATTGGAGATTGGATTTGTTGTGTTTGGACAAGGACTTCTTGATCTATTGAAACACTTGTTGAGGATAATCTGAAGCAAGATTAAGCAACTTTGTTGAAGATTGTAGAACGCAGAATTGTGAAGCACTTGAAGGATCCTTGAAGACTTGGTAAAGCAGTTTGTTGAAGGACATTGTGCGCAGACCTATTGGAGACAATCTTGAAGACCCATGATGAAGTCTTCATGAGGTGACCTTGAAGAAGTTTTGTTTGGGTAACATGAAGAGCAATGGTGACACCTTCATGTGAAGAACAAGGTTGTCATTGATGACGTGACGTGGAGACTAAGTGAAGGCATTGTTGAAGATTGATAGGGCTTGGTGAAGAAGACATTGGGAGCCGTGAAGTACAACTAAACATATCTTGATGAAGTAAAGCAAGGGTTGGAGCCCAAGAGGTTGGAGCCTCGAAAAGACAAGGTTGGTGCCTTGGAGGATAGGGTTGGAGCCCTAGAGGATTGGTGTCCTCAAGAAACCAGGTCGGAGCCTGTACCAGAGAAGGGTTGGTGCCCTAGGGGTTGGAGCCTCTAAATGCAAGGTTGGTGCCTTGAGAAGATAGGGTTAGTGCCCTAGAGGTTGGAGCCTCACAAAATTCCAAGTTGGTGCTTGGCAACAGGTTGGAGCCTGGGAGATTGAAGATTGGTGTCTTCATTTAGGGTTGGAGCCCTATATACATTGTACATGATTTATTGTAAATAAGAAATTAATAAAAGAATTTATTCTTATTGTTCATTTTGTGTTCTAAATATAAGTGATCTAATTGTTAAAAAAACAATTGAAAAGAAACACTGGTTCACCCCCCTCTCGATATTTGTTGAAAATGCAACAAGATGATGGAGCTTAGTGGAAAGGAGGCGTCTTCACTAAGTGGGCTCGGAGGCTATTTTTGGCGCAAAGTCTATTTTTAGACATATGGATCATGGTCTATGAGTTGCAGGATGCTATTTGTGGATGATTGGTCATGTTGGTAAAAATAGATGGACTTCTATTTTAGACATATGGGCGGTTTCTATTTTTAGACTTCCAGACTAAAAATAGAATAGTCGAATATTATTGTCTCATAATAATATTTGGACTATAAAATTATCTTATCCTCTTGGAGAACTTCAGGTTTAGCTACAGATGTGGCACATGCAGCTATCAGAAGGAAATACGCTTTTCTTGTGGGTCAGTTGAGCTATTGCATGCAGGACTTCAGTTAGAACTCATGTGGTTGAGTTTGGTGGAGTTGATTGAGGAGTGGAGTTGTGTTCAGTTTGACTTGGTTAAACTAGTTGTATTTAGTCTAACTGCAGAATACACTAGTGATGAGTGATGTGGATTAATTGTTAATTAATTCACTAATTATTAACTCATAAAGCAACAAAAGAATACATCAGTTAACTCAGTGCATGGACAATTAAGTGGAGACAGGTGTTAGAGGTTGAGATTGCTATCAGTTGTGACTATAGCTGTGCATGAGATCTTGCACAATCAATGGGATTGAGTAATGCCAATGAGGATTGCGTGGTTCAACCAAGGAAATACGAGTTTGCTTCAGCCATTCATCATTATTCTCATGCAGAATTGCGCAGTGGAGGCAGGCAAAGCAGTGGAGGAGATTTGAACCTGTGATTGATTCAGATCTGAGCTAGTTTTCTGTGTAACAAGTGGAGATAGTACTGAGTACTTGTGAGGAGTATTATACTACGTATTGTTACATGTTCTCAATCATTATAATATACAGATAGTGTGGGGTTTTCAGCTGTATGCTTTCCTTGGGTTACATACTGTGTTAATGTGCGCATGCGATTGATGTTTCATTGTTTTTAATGCTGCTAAATTGATAATCAATGTAGAGGAGGTTATGTATTATGCATGTATTCCGCAATAGTGTATAATCGGGATAATCTCTATGAATAAGTGTCATATTATTCAAAATTTCTACATGGTATCAGAGCAGTTGATCATCAGATCTATTATTCAGAAAGTGTTTACATTTTATTTCTTCAGGCAAAGTCTGTAATCGAGCCAGGTAGCCTCTGGATTCATCCTTCCTTTGGAAGGTGAGGTATCCAGTAAAATCCCATACAGTCGATCTCTGTACGAGAAATACTTTGTTCTCACGAATTTTAGATCAGAAGCGGTTGAGTTTTGAGCTGGTGGAATTCGAATTTGCAGTAGTGTTTTCTTGGTGTCAAAGTTGAAATGTCTTTCAACGGATTGCGATTGGAGTATGCTCTTGAGGGCAGCTCAAACTATATTGCATGGAAAGACAGGATGGAGGCGGTGTTAGATGACAATGGGTTGAAGGATTTCATAGATGTTGAAGTCCCAAAACCTACTGATGCTGCTGAAGCTGTGGTTTGGCAAAAGAAGACAACAAAGTGTCGAAGGATTCTGTTGGAGGGCGTGAAGGATCACATTGTGTCTAGCCTGCATGGAAAGGCTTCTCCATACTTGATGTGGAAAGCGTTGACAGATTTATTCCAAAGCAAGAGCGACCAGAGGAAGTTGGTGCTCAAGGATAAACTCAGAAACATTAAGTGTGAGAATGGAGACAGTATGCCCAGGTATCTCACGAAGTTCACCCAGTGCCGGGATGAGCTGGGAAGTGTGGGGGTGACTGTCGATGATGAGGACTTGGTGAGCTTGGCTCTCCTTGGTCTTCCGAAGAGTTGGCATTCCTATCAGGACTCTGTCAATGGCAGGGAGAAATTGCCAGGATGGGAGAGACTTTGGTCGGATCTTGTGTAAGAGGAAATCAGGCGGAATACCAGGGACGGATCTTCATCAAAGGCATCTGATGAAGAAAATTGCGCTTTGGCTGCCAAAGCAAAGAAGGGGAAGAAGAAGGGTTCTCTTTCCGAATCCAGTTCTTCCAATGATGGGAAGAAGGTTGACAAGTCGAAGGTGAGATGCTTTCGTTGTCATGAGTTGGGCCATTATGCTACTAATTGCCCAAAGAAGAAATCCAACAAGGGATCTGGGGAAGGATCTGAAGGTAAGGCACTTGCTTCACAGTTCGAGTTGGATTTCACACTCTTCGCATGCATGGTTTCATCCATGGTGGGAAGTGGTTGGTTTCTTGACAGTGGAGCTTCTTTCCACATGACCGGTGACAAGAGTTTGTTCAGTGCTTTGGAGGAGAAAGATCTCCAGATACTCATAGCGATGAGTAATGATGAGAAGTATAGTGTCTCAGGTGTAGGCACGGTTATTTTTCAGAGGGAGCATGGAGCTCGCCTTACCTTGACCGATGTCAAGTATGTACCAGGACTGAAGAGAAACTTGGTGTCGATCGTGATGCTGGAAGACAGAGGCTATGATGTAGTCTTCAGTAAGGGAAAGGTTTTCCTTAGACACATCATCACTAGACAGGTGAAGCAGATTGGTTCACGGGTCAAGATCATGTATGCTCTTGAGGTTCAAGATGCATGCATAGGCTTGAGCAACGAGGCAACTGATGGAGACTTGGTGGTTGAGAGGGAGCGTATGTTACCTCTCAACATGCAGAGCCAGAAGAAGTCTCAGACAATTGTGGAGGAGCCACAATTGGTGCAGCAGCTTCAGGAGGTTGTGGAGCAACCACAACAAGGGAAGCTGAGAGGAGATCGAGTAGAGACATCTACTCATGCAGAGACCTCCAGTAGGGGGAAACTTCGAGCCAGGTGGGCCGAGGGATCACATGCAGCCATACCTCCAGGTAGGAGGTGGGGCAATATAGAGTGATTGTCCCAAGGAGGAGGGGCAGGATCCTTGAGGTACCCAGCCTCTTGGATGAGACCTTGCTACGGGAGCCCCGATGTGGAGTAACAAGCACTGACTGATTGGGTAGAGACAGATGCGGATGGAGTGGCAGAGAGAGCGATAGTGTAGGGAATCCCAAGACAGCGCATAGCTAGCACGCTGCAACAATGCGAGAGGCATAAGTGTTTTGCATAGTGCTAGGTGGCACAGAAAAGTGTGCAATGGTACGAGATGCATGGAGATGTTGCAGTAGTGCAGATGTTAGAGAGGGAGCACTTGTCAGCATCAGAGTATGTTCCTAGCCCAACAGAGTGGTCAGTTGGGAGTGTTTTTTGTTCCAAGTGTTGTTGGAGCAAGTGGACCGGGCAAATGTGTTGCATGCAGAACATTCTAGAGTTGCAGGATAGGGTTTGCAGATAATCCATAATCTTGTTAAGAGGGAGTGTTGAAAATGCAACAAGATGATGGAGCTTAGTGGAAAGGAGTCGCCTTCACTAAGTGGGTCCGGAGGCTGTTTTTAGCGCAAAGTCTATTTTTAGACTATGTCTATTTTTAGACATATGGATCATGGTCTATGAATTGCAGGATGCTATTTGTGGATGATTGGTCATGTTGGTAAAAGTAGTTGGACTTCTGTTTTTAGACATATGGGCGGTTTCTATTTTTAGACTGCAAGGCTAAAAATAGAATAGACGAATATTATTGTCTCATAATAATATTTGGACTATGAACATTATCTTATCCTCTTTGAGCACTTCAGTTTGAGCTACAGATGTGGCACATGCAGCTGTCAGAAGGAAATACGCTTTTCTTGTGGGTCAGTTGAGCTATTGCATGCAGGACTTCAGTTAGAACTCATGTGGTTGAGTTTGGTGGAGTTGATTGAGGGGTTGATGGAGTTGTGTTCAGTTTGACTTGGTTAAACTAGTTGTATTTAGTCTAACTGCAAATCACACTAGTGATGAGTGATGTGAATTAATTGTTAATTAATTCACTAATTATTAAATCATAAAGCAACTAAAGAATACATCAGTTAACTCAATGCATGGACAGTTCAGTGGAGACAGGTGTTAGAGGTTGAGATTGCTATTAGTTGTGACTATAGTTGTGCATGAGATCTTGCACAATCAATGGGATTGAGTAATGCCAATGAGTATTGCATGGTTCAGCGAAGGAAATACGAGTTTGTTTCAGCCATTCATCATTATTCTCATGCAGGATTGCGCAATGGAGACAGGCAAAGCAGTGGAGGAGTTTTGAACCTGTGATTGATTCAGATCCGAGCTAGTTTTCTGTGTAACAGGTGGAGATAGTATTGAGTACTTGTGAGGAGTATTGTACTATGTATTGTCACATGTTCTCAATCATTATAATATACAGATAGTGTGGGGTTTTCAGCGGTATTCTTTCCCCGGGTTACATACTGTGTTAATGTGCGCATGCGATTGATGTTTCATTGTTTTTAATGCTGCTAAATTGATGATGAACGTAGAGGAGGTTATGTATTATGCATGTATTCCGCAATAGTGTATAATCAGGATAATCTCTGTGAATAAGTGTCATATTATTCAAAATTTCTACAGTATTTCCAACATGCTAACCTTAGCAGGTAAATAAATAATGTGATTGATTTAATGATGGTTTTCAATTTTTCTTGTTAAATAATTGATTGCGCTGACATTTGTTGGATGGTGTCTCGTGATTGGAAGGTTGAGGTAAGTTGGGATGGTATGCGAGTTTCATAGTTAAGCACCTCCATTCAAGGCTTCGCCAATGAAGCGATGGAATGGTTTATAGTGGCATCGTTTCTGAATGATAAAATTAGAACTTGTAGCAACACGATATCCATAAAGACTATTTAAAACTCTAAGTCGAACGTGGTAAATAAAATGACCGACTTGGTGATGGGCATGAAGACATGGCGACGCATAAAAAGTCTTGCAGAAAAGACTCACAAGTCTTTATAGTTATGGTTTTGATAAAAATCGTAACTACTAACATAGAGGGTGAAGCAGGGGATGATTTTGTTTAAAAATTGCCTATTGTTGCAAAGAAGATTTTCATATTCTTCCTTTTAGGAGATGAGACATTGCTTACTCGTGGCTGACAATCTATACATCGGTCCACTATTGGGACCTCTCGTTCATACCAATCATCCTTGCAGTGACTAATGACGGTGATAACAAAATTGATGTGATAGATCGCTGTTACAAGCTGCGGTTTCGATGAAATACAGAGAGACCTCGTTATGCTGCAGATAGCATGGGAAAGTATTGTTATTTTTTTCGGATTGATTTTGTTTTGACTGAATGAGTTGATATATATATATATATATATATATATATATATATATATATATATATATGGACAATGTGTTATATATAAAAATAAAATTTTCACTGCGTTCTTGATAAATAAATGTGGAATGCAAGTAGTTGAAAAGGATAACAAAAAGATGTATGCACAGGCCAGATTTGGCGTCTGCAAGCTCTGTCCACCAGGAAAAATAAATAAATAAATAAATAAATTTCACTGTGTTCTTGATATATAAATGTGGAATGCAAGTTGTGAAAAAGCTAACAAAAAGATGTGCGCGCAGGCTAGTTTCAAAATTTCATCGTACTTGTTTACAGTAGGTGAAAGCAATTAAAGAACAAGAAATTGTTCTAGAATTAAAATTTGTACGAGTCAAAAATCTTCCAATTCAATGATTGTACATGGGAATACCAATCGATTAGATATGGCAAGTACAATAGGTATTGTATTTTAACCCTTTATGGGTACAAACACCACAACGTGTTAATGAATATGCCATGATCTTCGGAAGGACATGGACATTTTTTTCGGTTTGTCTGCAACTTAGTTAAGCAGTAAAAATAAGGGGGATAAATGAACTGCACCAAAGAGATTGTATCGTTGGGTTTATATTAATTCTTGGAGGTTATATTTTAGCTCTTACTACATATATTATATGTGCCTACTATAAGAAACAAAGTTATTTAAAGGTGCGTTCATGCATTAATACTTCTCACGATTAAAAATAAATTTAAGATATATCGTCAGGCTTGAGGAGTAATCGAGAAGGCCATTATATAAAATTTCTTAAAACTAAGTTAGCAGTAACCACGATGTACAAGTGATAAGTATGATTATGGTACTCAAGGAGTGAATAAAGAATTCTAATAGTGTAGTGCAACATTAGTCATTGCATATGTCTATGATTGTTGATTTAAAATGTTATAGTTGCTTTAACTCAAAAGTAATGACGTGAGACAGTGAGGAGGCTCACATGTGCTAAGGTCATAATGGATATAAGTATTGTGTAACTTTATTGCTGCAATTGGAACAAACATTTGATGTATATGGCATTATACAGTAAATACATTATAATTGACTATGTTGTTAGCAATTCACTCACAGAACACGACATAATATTTATAATTTATAGCCAGTGTTATCTTGTTCCATGTCAACTCTATGAAGAACTCTCAATACTTAGTGATGAGCATGGGCTAATTATCATAATAGAAAGGCCATTGTTGATATGTGTCACAATAATTCATTGTCGAAATGACCCATGTGTGTTATAACAATAATTCATCTATAGGCAAATTTTCTAGTGGGTTGACTTTCATGTAAATCTCCAAAATAGTCATGCTTGAGCATGTGGATACAGTGGTATTGAAAGTGAAGGAAAAATACATATATATGCATGATATCATCTAGATGTACATAGAAGAAAGATTGAGAAAAATTGGTATTATGAATGACGAAGAGAACTTAGAAAGATTTGCTTAAAACCTCTAACACAATTTTTACCATTGGATCAACATCCCAAACCATGACATGAATCGGTTGATGAACCATGTGGAAAACTATATTGGAATTGATTGTTCCAATAGGTAAGAGATTTAAATGGTGATTGGTACAATTGCGGTATAGATGCATGGCTAAATAAAATCACCTAACCTTAGAAAAGAAGATTAGATAATAAAGAAAACCATGGTTGTATCATTGTTGTATTGTTGTGTAATGATACATATACCCATGCATTGTCATGAATTGTATGTGTTACCATAGTCTCGCTGAGTGGTCATTCAGATAAAAATGTTTTAAAATGGATCATGCTTAATATCCATGCATAGTAATAAGTCATATGAATCTTCCATGTAAGCACTTCCTGATGAATTCTGGTATTGATGAAAGAAAGTAAAAGTCATTGCTCAACAATCATAAAGATCTTGGAGAAGAGTGTGATTGACCTAATGATTATATTGGTAAAGTAGTGTGGAGTTGTTGTTATGTTGTGATAGACTGTATGTTTTGTTGCTTAGATGTTGAGCATAGTTTTGATTTGTAGAATCAATGGTATGCTGCTATCAATGTTTACATATATGCATAACACGTAGAAATTTGGATTTTCCTACATGTAGGGGATTTGAGTTGCTTAAACTATATTGAAATTATATATTGATAGCGTACATGCTTGGGGTTGCTATATACCAATAGTAAATAGGAAAAGTATGCATAACTATGTTAGGAGTCATGTTGGACAAAGAAATTGAAGGTTATTAATCTTACTGACGGGAATATTTTTTATAACCAAAAATGTTATAGCATGCAGTAAGGAGCAAATGCCTTAAAAGTAATGTTGTTTGATTTTGTTAAAATTAATATCAAGTAATGCATATGGGTGGAAGATATCATTTCTTGAGTGGCACACTTACATATGTTGCCTTCATGAATGCAAGAATCACAATTCTCATAAAACTAGACTATGATTTTGATGAGAGATTAAACTATGGTCATCATGCTATAAAAACAACTTATAAATGGTATAATTGCTATGAAAGTATTATACCAAAGTAAAGGATGGTGAGAACATGTCATAGTAAAAGGCTATATAACTTGCACAAATTTTCAATCAAATTAATCTTTTGGTTAATGTGTCTACATATAATGTAATTTGTTTTTCGGTTGGAGGAAAGTATGATTAAGATGAAAATATGCATGAATCCAATAATATGCCACTGATATTGTAACCACATGACATCTGGAATCAATTTACACATGACATAAAAACTTTCTTAATTACATAGATGAACCATGATAAATGAATGTTGGTATGATACTAACATGGTGGAAAAATATGTGGATAAAGTTTATGTCATGCAGGTGATACCATGAGGATGGTATTATAGGATGTACCACAGTTGGACTATGTAAAACAATACATATGGAACCGTATGACTACATATGCTACAAGGTTGAAAAATGAAATGTGTATTGGTGTGTATAACATACGTTGTGTATAGGTATGCATAAAGTCATTAGATAGAGGTCTATCCAGGTAAACCAACCTGGAGGTTACCTAGAAGAAGGAAAGTAAGCTTGGTATCAGTGATTGTGGTTAATCACAGTTTGGCATACATAAAATTACGATATATATACCTGGAGGTTACCTAGAAGAAGGAAAGTAAGCTTGGTATCTGTGATTGTGGTTAATCACAGTTTGGCATACATAAAATTACGATGAATATATATATATATATATATATATATATATATATATATATACGATGAATATATATTGTTATGTGAACTACTCTGTTATGACCTTACAAGCATATTAATGTGGAAAATATGCTAACTAATGTATTGTATGTAGAGATACTGCAAAAAGCAAGTGTTTCACAAGAATACAAAAGGCTTGAAAGAATGCAAGCAGAGAACACACATTCTTCAGATAAAATAAATGATAAATAATAGTTGCTTTAATAATATCTAGTAACATATTATGATATTTATCATAGTTAAACTTTTGCATCTATAAATTCTCACAAATGATTTGAAAAAAAATGTTACAGGTAGCTATGAAAGGAGAGCACTCCTTGAGACCAATGTAGCTATGGAAGGAGAGGCGTTGGGACCACTCCTTGTGACCAATGTACATCAGGAAAATTGCATCATATGGTAGAGCCATGAGAGTTGTTGATTCAGAAACCAACCACTTGTGAACGAGAACATGATGCAATCATACACCAAGGATGGTGTAAAATTTAGGGGGGGAGTATGTAACACCCCTCCCTTGTGTACTAAATTATTGTAAACCTAAGCTAAGTTAAAGCTAGGTGTGATATCCTCATTTGTGTGTTAAATGTTAGTAAACCTAAGCTGAGGAAAGCTAGGTGATATGTAATATGAAAAGCAAATGTGTTATTAAATAATTAATAAAATAAATCACTTGGAGGGTGGAGCACCAAGAGAAAGGAGATGCTTGCCAAATTCCATGAGGAATGGGATGGAGATGAATCTTTCATGATAAAGCTTCTAGATGTGATTTTAGATAAGCTTAGATGGATTGGATATTCATCGGATGAATAGAAGATAAAGATCCATTAGACATAAAGGCTTGCGGGAGATAAAAGCAAGCTTTTATGTGGAAAAGTCATGGGAGATACAGACGAGCTTTTCTGGAAAAGACCTAGGCAAATGGAAAAATCCATAAAGAGGGACGCTGCTAATGGTAACTAAATCATGAAAGAGGGTATTAAATATCCGATGCATCGATCAATTGAGGACAATTGATCCTTGGCAAGATCTTCACCTTAAGGGGAATCATAGGTGATTCATGGCTGGGTGGTGGTGCTCCTCCCTTCAAGTGAGGCTTTAGTTCATATTAGATGCGTGGGATGTTTGTATGATGATTCTTACTCTCTCTATTTTATAGTTCCAGTTTGTCTATGAGAAGATTTAAGTTTCCTTGCCATGAATGAATGAATTAAATGAGATGCTTATGAGTAGATTACTGGTGTTTTCATTCATTTTGGTCTGAGTCACTTGCATGAAATATGTTTTATCTTAATCCTTACTTTGAAATTGTTAAATCATTCATCTCAGGGTTATCTTTATTATGGAGATAATGGTTTTTCATTATGCATGTTGCATTCCAGTGTGAAGTTAGAAGTAGAAGTGTATAAAGTGGGTGACAATACTTGTACCCATGAGCTATCTGATTCTTGATATGAATTGCATGCGCCAATTATACGTAAGTAGATTACCTGTGTTAATGATTTTTATGATCATGTATTATACCTGTGACTCCTTTTATATCGAAGAGCCAAGGTCATAGTGGAAGCATAATACGTTGTTGTAACTACTAATGATGTTTAAGAGGAGATCATATATGAATATGTGAGATAGATATGAAATATACATCTTACATTTAAATAAGAAATATAGTATGCCTATAATGTTATGTGATATATTAAATACTTATGCATGCGAAACAATTGTGGAATTAATGCTTAATGCTCCTTAGTGTATGTCCAATCGCTGAAATTATCTGTGTTTGCATGTCTAAAATGCCTCCTTTTAGGCTAGTCCAACTAGTTATGCATGTGAATGAAGGGTTGGTCAGTGACATACTAACTATGTGTAGAGGACTATGATCATGATATACAACAATACCAATTACAATACACTTGAATTAATGTCCATTAATGCTTGTGGGGATTAACCCAAGGGTTTAATAGGATGCATGCCATGATTAGATTTAACAGTTGATCATATACAGTATACATGTTAATGAATTTAAGATTCCATATAATAGAATGAGTAAAACAATTAAGGAGAAATTTGTACTATGGCCTAATAGTAATATGGATGAGGTAATTTTAGAAGACAAAATCTACGAGGGGTAAAGCTGTAACTGTGAATGAACCCAAAATTTTAAATTTGTGGGTCTTGGAGGCTGAATTCCTAAGTAGGCTCAGGAGGTTTGTTACAAATTTAATCTGTTGAAACATGAAATGATTGATTTTCTTTACTTTGGACTTCTGTTGAAGGTAATTTTTCATTAACAAAAAATAAATTGATACATAACAGTTAGACTATATGTAATGTTCCACATGAGAAAAATTTGGAACAAGCTCGAATTTTTAACACATAAAAAACTCTAGATAGAAATTTGATTCATAAACAGAAGATTTCCATGTAAAAATAAACAAATAGAGCACTGCAATCTCACAACACAATGAATAAGAAAACTCTCAGCTTTATTATATTAGGTAACTGGGGTTTTACATGCACATACAAACCATATAACTGAGATAATCTAGCCTCAAATAGATTTACAATAATGCCACAAATCGGCTTCAAAACAACTGAAAAACAATACACTAACCTATGAACCCTGAATGGATTCACCAAGGGAGGAGATGGGTGCTCTTCCACTCTCATTGAATCACCCGATGATTTCCGTCCTGGGGCTACTGGAGTAGAGAACTGGGTTCTCAACCTCACATATAAGGAAACGATGTCAAAACCAAGATGTCTTCCAGTGGCCTTCTCCTCCTCTTTTATAGATTTGATGGATCCCCCTAGAACCTCACATTTTATTATTATTTTAATCATGGAGCACTTTCCCCTCTTCTATTTTAATTAAAATGTTCTTTTTAATACGAGAAAATGGGAAATTGGTCATCCTATCTCCCTAGATCACTAAAAATCTCATCTAACCATCCCATCATGTAGATCTTTTCGTCTCGGTTCCAATGAACTATTACAATAAGGTGTTCTGCCGCATATTCCTCTTGGATTGCCACCTTAAGTGTAATTAATTGACTCAAGCCCACTAATAACTTAGTTTTTTGAAAGTTGTCAAAATGCACCGGAACGAAAGGCAAATTGTGCAGATGATGGAATATACCAAGCATATCCCATTAGATCTCATAGAAACTCCTCAAAACTTCCTCTGGATCCCTGATGACATAACTTACTCCGCTGACCTGGCCATCCCTTGTCTTGGAAATCCATCCTGGTTGTACTATGAAGAAGAATAAAAATGGGGACATGATAGTCCTCCCACCCCAAGATTTCTTTCCCTCAAGCAATTCGGATCCGTGGACCAATCTGGTGGCCCAATGCAACTGAGACCCAATGCTTGGATCCCATATGAACCACTGGTCCATGTCACGCCTCCAAGCTCTTGAAGCATGATTGGATCCTCCATTACTTGGATCCTATGTCCATCTCTGACTCAACCTGCTTCATGTCTCCTGCTCTGCTATAACTTCAACCAGGAATGCTACTCCATCCACTGCATACTAACTCATCACCTCTCTTCAATCCAATCCTTGGTATAAACCAAGGTCAATCTCATCATGCTGATGATGTGCCGAGATACCTATGAGTGGCCAGCCTACATCCTGCTGCCAATTGAAGCATGTGATGTCGCTCACCTTTGAGGGTTCCTGCAATACAATGCTCCTAACTAAAAATGATACTCCATCAAAAGGATACAAACTCATGATCTCTCGCCAATCCAATGCATGAACACCCGTGCGAGGGATATTTTTGCTATACTAAAACTGGTCCGTGCTCAACTCTTGATGCTCTACTTGGACAATCAAAACATGTCCAAGAAATCCTGCCTCTCTCCTTCAAATGGAAAAAAAGTGGACAAACTGTGCTGCAAGCCCCGTCTTTGTACTCTAGGGCTGCTCCCTGAAAATGTTGCAGCTTGTCTGATTGCCATTACATCTGTTTACACCTCATCAATGGGTAAACCCAAAGATGGATGCACTGCCACCTCCCTTGACTGATAGGAAGCTCCATGCTCCTCCAGTCCACCAATCTCCTACCAAACTACCCTGTCATACTCCAGCATCACCTGAGAACAAGTGTCATCGAATACTGTCACCCTGCTAGTTGTTTGTACCTTTGTCTGCTCCTCATTAACGACTGACCCTAAGGGTGGCTGCTTGTCCTCCATCATCAAGGGTTCGATATGAACCTCCAATTGGCATTCCCTAGAAGGCTCACCATGCATACTGCGTGCATCATCCTCCTCAGCTGACTCATGATCCACCATATGCTGCTCATGCTGAATCACCACTAGTGACTCATCATCTTGAATGTCTCTCCTAGGACCCACTGATTGCTCATCATATGAATTTGGCCTACTGTCAATGACTCTACATGACTCATGCTCCTTTATATACTCTTTATGCTGAATCATCAGTCGCTCATTTTCTCCCTGAACTCCTTCCCTCATGGGAACAATCGGCTGCTCCTCATACTCCTCTACCACATATGGATGCATATCTGGTCTACTTTCATCAACTCCACATGTCTGCTCATGCTCCCCTAAGGTATCATCATATGAACCCATGGACTCGTCCAATGAAGAATCCTCATCCTGACATACATAAAAAATATCATCCTGCTCTACCGCTATCATCTCCTTAGTGTCACTCAGGCATGAGTGGTTAGGTCCCAAAGGTCCTTTGCAGATGAATCAAAGATCCTTCCTCCTCAGCTCATTCTTGCTGCATGTTCCACCAAACCTGAGTAACTCCTCCCTGGTCAATTGTCTCCTAAACAACCCAAGGTTCTACTCAACCAACCTTTCAGCTAGATCATGAGCAGCAGGTGAGACCAACTGCTCTTTCCTCCAGACAAACGACAATCAAGATTGCAACTCCCAACAAATGGCATCACGACCTCTCATGCACGATGATAAGATGGACTGCATGTGTGCTATGATTGTGTCAAAATGATGTTTCCTAATACTGAAGAAGCATTGGACCATCTGCAAGATAAGATCATCGCACTCAAGATCAAACATGACTTCGTAAGTCCTAGTCATGGCCATAACTTCTAAAATCTCAAGCTTCTTCCCAAAGGTAGAACCTGCACTGTTGTCTAAGTCCTTAAAAGTAGCTATTATCAGCTTGAAAACTCTCCTCATAATATTATCATTGTAAGGAGCTATAGGGGAGGTTAGTCTCATGATGTTAC
The DNA here is from genome assembly GCA_031772625.1 of Pinus tabuliformis. Taxonomy (NCBI): domain Eukaryota; kingdom Viridiplantae; phylum Streptophyta; class Pinopsida; order Pinales; family Pinaceae; genus Pinus; species Pinus tabuliformis. Next base: position 571,357,572 of record CM062806.1, on the reverse strand, counting down.
TGAAACAAGATGCAATTGGAAGTCTAACCCCTTCACAAGGTTCCTCCAAGAATTTGTGTTGTATGAGAGCAAGCATAGTTGGTTTTAGAGCCCAAATTAGTTTCTTCCCTTCTAACTGGCTCACTATGGAAAGGAGGGCATCTAGTTCATCAATTTTGAATAGAACTTTCCATGTGACCGTCATATGCTTCAAATCTGTCCTAAGAGCATAAATCTCGTGTCGTATTTCCCACTCCTTCTGCATATCCTTTCGCTGTTCTCTCTGAAGAACGACATAAATCCCCTTTGAGAAGGGTTTGTTGTTTGCTATTGCTGGTTTATTAAGGGAGTCTGTAAAGGTTTTATCCATGTTTGAGCCTAATGAAGTCAAGTACATCAAGCCAATTTACATGACTATGGTTGACCAACTGCCCAAACTCACAACTGCTTATACTATGATGATAGGATTGACAATGCTAAACCATAAATAACTCAATAATACTTTGAACAGTACTTTGACTGAAACAAGGTGCAACTGGAAGTCTAACCCCTTCAGAAGCTTCCTCCAAGAACTTGTGTTGTATGAGAGCAAGTATAGCTGGTTTTAGAGCCCAAATTAGTTTCTTCCCTTCTAACTGACTCACTTTGCAAAGGAGGGCATTTAGTTCATCAAGTTTGAAGAGAACTTTCCCTATGACTGTCATATGCTTCAAATCTGTCCAAAGAACATAAATCTCGTGTTTTATTTCCCACTCCTTTTGCATATCCTTTCATTGTTCTCTCTAAAGAATGGCATAAATCTCCTTTGAGAAGGGTTTGTTGTAATCTCCTTTGAGAAGGGTTTGTTGTTTGCTGTTGCTGGTTTATTAAGGGAGTTTGTAAAGGTTTTATCCATGTTTGAGCCTAATGAAGTCAAGTACATCAAGCTGATTTACATGATTATGACTGACCAACTTCCCAAACTCACAACTGCGTATACTATGATGATAAGATTGGCAACGTTAGACCACAAATAACTCAACAGTACTTTGACTGAATGGCACCAGGGCTATGATTTGATTCACATACACCAAGCAGAATACAAAAACATACTTTGTCCTTGACCAACCCTTATATGGCATTTACGACACTACTCTGCCCATTTTACAGCTTCATCGATTCTTGATTATACAACAATAGATTGGCTCATTCATTAATGACCAAGACACTTTATAATCAGTGATACAACTCATCAAAACATTCTTAGTTACGAACACTATCTCATGTGTGTTGTGAGTCTTTGCATGGTTTGACACTTCATAATCAGTGATACAATTCATCAAAACATTCTTAGTTACGAACCCTATCTCATGAGTGTTGTGAGTCTTTCCATGGCTTAGTTTAATAAGGACAATACATCATGCTGGCTTTTACAAGATTTTTGACAAAAATATAATAATATTTGACTCAATACACAAATCTTGATTTATCATAGGTTTCATGCCCAAAATAATTTGTTTAGAGTTTTAATATGCACCGACAGACCTCAAACAGGTACATAATGCCTATGAAACTCATGACTTAACACACCGCTGATGAAGAAATAACACCATCAAAAACTAAATAGACAGAGAGCAGACTAGGAAGATAGAACCTGGTAGTAATTGCAATCCAATAATGGCAGGTACATATGTAGATATCAGTCCACTAGAAGTGAAGCCCTTGCCTTTGGTTGTGAAAAACAATGCCCACGAAACAATGCACAGGTTCAACGTTTGTGACAATCGAAATTCTGGGCAACAATAAACCGCAAATTAATGTAGAACAGCTTCCAAGTATTGCACAAAACTAAGTCTCCAATCTGATGTTTGCTCCAGCACACAAATTTCAGAAGATGAATTTTCTGATGTTGTAGTCAACATTCATAACCTGGATTTGTCCCTCGGTTACTAGAGGGAAACCCGTTCTATCTTTCCAGTGAGCTAGTTGCTAAACACAACATCCCACACAGATTGGGGTCATACACCTATGCTCTATAGTGTAGGAAGATATAAGCAATCAAAAAGCAAGTCCCATCACTAACTCCGACCTTTGGAGTTTTGGTGTTTGGAATCGATTTGCAAAGAGTTTCATCCGTGTTCAAATCTCTGGAAGCGTTACCCATATGCCGTAGTATAAGAAGATACAAGCAATAAAAAAGCAAGTCCAATCACCAACTCTAACTTCTGACATTTTGATATTTGAAATTGATTTTCAAAAATTCTGGTCATAAATGCGTTCCATGCGTTCCCGGTCTTGACCATGCCCAGTCTCACTTCTTCTCGCACACGTACAATTTACTTGGTCGGCCTTTCGCTTTAGCAAGAGCTTGGATTTGCTCGTAGGATTCTGACGGTTGCAACAGAGATCTCAGTCGGCGTGAACTACGTTGTTGATCTCTCGTAACTCTTGTCGCGATCGCGTCATTTGTAGTTGGCATCTCAACCGCACCTTTGTCTCAAGCTCAACTTTTGTGTGATCTACAATCAACTGAGCGCATATCACACAGGTCACAAAAGAATTATTCGGTGACTTCTTATGTTACTCCACTCCTAGCGTCACATGGCTAGACTCCCTGTCTACGCGAGCAATCTCAGTGATGGCCTGCACAGGATTGCTTCTGGTCGAACAGAACTCCTCCGCCAACCGCTCCACGTTTTCCGACGCACAGGTCGACGTGCTAAGTAAGGGACCAGTTTCATGTGTGTCGCATTACAACAACCCAGCTAATGGTGTCACGGCCCCTTCTGCTCGCTGCTTATTCAAACCATGGACTATGTCGTCACAGCATTTCAATTTGAATGAGATGTTTGACCTTTATGGCAATGAAAAAATTTCTTCCGGGCACTTTAATAAAAGATTCAGTATTCTTTAATTTGTTGGGCCATGCCAAAATCTTTCGGCCCTCTCTTAAAAATCAGCGTACAGCCCCACTTGTAAAATAATGTGTCACGACTAATTTGGAAATTAGTTTTACTCACGGCTTGGGTGATTTGGTTGAATGCATCCATCCATTTCTTAGAAATTTTGTCGAATAGTTAGTGAGAAAATTTGACGAGCTCTTTTAATAAGCGTTTATTCTGTTGCAAAAACTAGGTCTATGATTTCTCTAGCAAAACCCTCCGATAATAATCGTTGCAATTTAAAACTAAAAACCTGTGGGTTGAGCCGAGATAGAAGCTATGATACCACTATAATGTCCCACATGAGAAAAATTTGGAACAAGCTCGAATTTTTAACACAAAAAAACTCCAGATACAAATTTGATTCATAAACAGAAGATTTCCATGTAAAAATAAACAAATAGAGCACTGCAATCTCACAAGACAATGAATAAGAAAACTCTCAGCTTTATTATATTAGATAACTCGGGTTTTACATGCACATACAACCCATACAACTAAGATAATCTGGCCTCAAACAAATCTACAACATGTCACAAATCGACCTCCAAACAATTGAAAAACAATACACTGCAATCTGTGAACCCTGAATCGATTCACCAAGGGAGGAGATGGGTGCTCGCCCATTCTCACTGAATCACCACAGGGTTTCCATCCTAGGGCTATTGTTGGATTGGTCACCTACATCAGCTCGTACTTTGAGTCAAAACTGACCAAAGTTATAAACTCGGACTTGCTGCGGTCTTTGACTTTGTGACAACCTTTTGAAGGCTTGAGCTTGGACCTGTTGGGTGCCTAGAATTCACCATAGAACAATTTGAAGGCTGAATTTAGGGGCTCAGGAAATCAACATTTTGGAGCTCAGTTCGGATAACAGGTTGTTGTTCAATCAAGGCTTTGACTAGGGCTACAAGAGGACCTCACCACAGACTTTCGGACCTAGACACCAGTGAGCTTGTAGAGCAAACCAGTCTTTTGGTTGAATGATTGGAAGTCTGTTTTTTGCATTTGTGACCTAGGAATATTGTGGAAGACCTCCTTGAAGACTTATCCAAAGCACTATTGGAGCAATGAATTGTACAGTGTCTTAACAAAGATACTCCTTGGAAGCCTTTGTTGCAGACCTTGGTTGAAACAATATTGGAGATTGGATTTGTTGTGTTTGGACAAGGACTTCTTGATCTATTGAAACACTTGTTGAGGATAATCTGAAGCAAGATTAAGCAACTTTGTTGAAGATTGTAGAAAGCAGAATTGTGAAGCACTTGAAGGATCCTTGAAGACTTGGTAAAGCAACTTGTTGAAGGACATTGTGTGCAGACCTATTGGAGACAGTGTTGAAGACCCATGATGAAGTCTTCATGAGGTGACCTTGAAGAAATTTTGTTTGGGTACATGAAGAGAAATGGTGACACTTTCATGTGAAGAACAAGGTTGTCATTGATGATGTGACGTGGAGATTAAGTGAAGGCATTGTTGAAGATTGATAGGGCTCGGTGAAGAAGACATTGGGTGTCGTGAAGTACAACTAAACACATCTTGATGAACTAAAGCAAGGGTTGGAGCCCAAGAGTTTGGAGCCTTGGAGGATAGGGTTGGAGCCCTACGGGATTGGTGTCCTCAAGAAACCAGGTCGGAGCCTATACTAGAGAAGGGTTGGTGCCCTAGGGGTTGGAGCCTCTAAACGCAAGGTTGGTGCCTTGAGAAGATACGGTTGGTGCCCTAGAGGTTGGCGCCTCACAAAAGTCCAAGTTGGTGCTTGGCAACAGGTTGGAGCCTAGGAGATTGAAGATTGGTGTTTTCATGTAGGGTTGGAGCCCTATATACATTGTACATGATTTATTGTAAATAAGAAATTAATATAAGCATTAATTCTTATTGTTCATTTTGTGTTTTAAATATAAGTGATCTCACTAGTAAAAATAACAATTGAAAATAAATACTGATTCACCCCCTGAGTGTTTCCAACATGCTAACCATAGTAGGTAAATAAATAATGTGATTGATTTAATGATGTGGGTTTTCGATTTTTCTTGTTAAACAATTGATTGCGCTGACATTTGTTGGATGGTGTCTCGCGATTGGAAGGTTGAGGTAAGCTGAGATGGTATGTGAGTTTCGTAGTTAAGCACCTCCATGCAAGGCTTCACCAATTAAGCGATGGAACGGTTCTGAGTGGCATCGTTTCAGAATGATAAAATTAGAGCTTGTAGCAACACGATATCCATAAAGACTATTTAAAGCTATAAATCGAATGTGATCAATAAAATGACCAACTTGGTGATGGGCATGAAGACGTGGCGATGCACAAAAAGTCTTGCAGAAAAGACTCACAAGTCTTTACAGTTATGGTTTTGATAAAAATTGTAACTACTGACATAAAGGGCGAAATAGGAGATGATTTTGTTTAAAAATTGCCTATTGTTGCAAAGAAGATTTTCGTAATCCTCCTTTTAAGAGATGAGACGTTGCTTACTCGTGGCTCATAATCTATACACTCGGTCCATTGTTGGGACCTCTCGTTCATACCAATCATCCTTGCAGTGACGAATGACGGTGATAACAAAATCAATGTGATATATCGTTGTTACAAGCTTCAGTTTCAATGAAACACAAAGAGACCTCATTATGCTGCAGATAGCATGGGTAAGTATAGTTATTTTTTTTCGGATTGATTTTGTTTTGACTGAACGAGTTGAGATATAGATATATGTGTGTGTGCGTGTGTATGGACAATGTGTTATATATAAAAATAAAATTTTCACTGCATTTTTTATAATAAATGTGGAATGCAAGTAGTTGAAAAAGCTAACAAAAGATGTATGTGCAGGCCAGATTTGACGTCTGCAAGCTCTGTCCACCAGAAAAATAAAAAATAAAAAATTTCACTGCGTTCTTGATAAATAAATGTGGAATGCAAGTAGTTGAAATAGCTAACAAAAAGATGTGTGCACAGGCTAGTTTCAAAATTTCATCATACTTGTTTATAGTAGCTGAAAGCAATTAAAGAACAGGAAATTGTTCTAGAATTAAAAATTGTATGAGTCATGTCGATTAGATATGGCAAGTACAATAGGTATTATATTTTAACCCTTTATGGGTACAAAGACCACAACGTGTTAATGAATATGCCATGATCTTCACAAGGACATGGACAATTTTTTTCGGTTTGTCTGCAACTTAGTTAAGCAGTGAAAATAAGGGGGATAAATGAACTGCACCAAAGAGATTGTATCGTTGGGTTTATATTAATTCTTGAAGGTTATATTTTAGCTCTTACTACATATATGATATATGTGCCTACTATAAGAAACAAAGTTATTTATATGTGCGTTCAGGCATTAATACTTCTCACAATTAAAAATAAATTTAAGATATATCGCCGGGCTTGAGGAGTGATCGAGAAGGCCATTATATAAAAAGTCTTAAAACTAAGTTACCAATAACCATGATGTACAAGTGATAAGTATGATTATGGTACTCAAGGAGTGAATAAATAATTCTAATAGTGTAGTGCAACACTACTCATTGCATATGGCTATGATTGTGGATTTAAAATAATATAGTTGCTTCAATTCGAAAGTAATGATGTGAGACAATGAGGAGGATCACATGTGCTAAGGTCATAGTGGATAAAAGTATTGTGTAACTTTATTGTTGTAACTGGAACACACATTTGATGTATATGGCACTATACAGTAAATACATTGTGATTGACAATGTTGTTAGCAATTCACCCATAGAACACAACATAATATTTATAATTTATAGCCAGTGCTATCTTGTTCCATGTCGACTCTATAAAGAACTCTCAATACTTAGTGACAAGCGTGGCCTAATTATCATAATAAAAATGCCATTGTTGATATGTGTCACAATAATTCATTGTCGAAATGACCCATGTGTGTTATACCAATAATTCATCTATAGGCAAATTTTCCAGTGGGTTGACTTTCATGTAAAGCTCCAAAATAGTCATGCTTGAGCATGTGGAGATTGTGGTATTGAAAGTGAAGGAAAAATACATATATATGCATGATATCATCTAGATGTACATAAAATGAAACTTGAGCAAAATTGGTGCTGTGAATGACAAAGAGAACTTAGCAGGATTTTCTTAAAACCTCTAACACAATTTCTACCATTGGATCAACATCCCAAACCATGACATGAACCGGTTGATAAACCATGTGGAAAACTATATTGGAATTGATTGTTCCAATAGGTAAGAGATTTAAATGGTGATTGGTACAATTGCGGTATAGATGTATGGCTAAATAAAATCACCTAACCCTAGAAAAGAAGATTAGATAATAAAGAAAACCATGGTTGTAGCATTGTTGTATTGTTGTGTAATGATACATATACCCATGCATTGTCATGAATTGTATGTGTTACCATAGTCTAGCTGAGTGGTCATTCAGATAAAAATGTTTTAAAATGGATCATGCTTAATATCCATGCATAGTAATGAGTCATATGAATCTTCCATGTAAGCACTTCCTGATAAATTCTGGTATTGATGAAAGAAAGTAAAAGTCATTGCTCAACAATCGTAAAGATGTTGGAGAAGAGTGTGATTGACCAAATGATTATATTGGTAAAGTAGTGTGGAGTTGTTGTTGTGTTGTGATAGATTGTATGTTTTGTCGCTTAGATGTTGAGCATAGTTTTGATTTGTAGAATCAATGGCATGCTGCTATCAATGTTTACAAATATGCATAACATGTAAGAATTTGGTTTTTCCTACATGTAGGGGATTTGAGTTGCTTGAACTATATTGAAGTTATATATTGATAGCATGCATGCTTGGGGTTGTTATATGCCAATAGTAAATAGGAAAAGTATGCATGACTATGTTAGGAGTCATGCTGGACAAAGAAATTGAAGGTTATTAATCTTACTGACAGGAAATTTTTTATAACCAAAAATGTTATAGCATGCAATAGGGAGCAAATGCCTTAAAAGTAATGTTGTTTGATTTTGTTAAAATTAATAACAAGTAATGCATATGGGTGGAAGATATCATTACTTGAGTGGCACACTTACATATGTTGCCTTCATGAATGCAAGAATCACAATTCTCATAAAACTAGACTATGATTTTGATCAGAGATTAAACTATGGTCATCATGCTATAAAAACAACTTATAAATTGTATAATTGCTATGAAAGTATTATACCAAAGTAAAGGATGGTGAGAACATGTCATAATAAAAAGCTATATAACCTGCACAAATTGTCATTCAAATTAATCTTTTGGTTAATGTGTCTACATACAACGTGATTTGTTCTTCGGTTGGAAGAAAATATGATTAAGATGAAAATATGCATGAATCCAATAATATGCGACTGATATTGTAACCACATGAAATCTGGAATTTATTTACACATGACATAAAAAAAATTTAATTACATAGTTGAACCATGATAAATGAATGTTGGTATGATATTAACATGGTGGAAAAATATGTGGATAAAGTTTATGTCATGCAGGTGATACCATGAGGATGGTATTATAGGCTATACCACAACTGGACTATGTACAACAATACATATGGGACCGTATGACTGCATATGCTATAAGGTTGAAAAATGAAATGTGTATTGTTGTGTATAACATACGTTGTGTACATGTATGCATAGAGTCATTGGATAGAGGTCTGGGCAGGTAAACCAACCTGAAGGTTACCGAGAAGAAGGAAAGTAAGTTTGGTATAAGTAATTGTGGTTAATCAAAGTTTGGCATACATAAAAATACAATGAATATATATTGTTATGTGAACTACTCTGTTATGACCTTACATGCATATTAATGTGGAAAATATGCTAACTGATGTATTGTATGCAGAGAGACTGCAAGAAGCAAGCGTTCGACAAGAATACAAAAGGCTTGAAAGAATGCAAGCAGAGAACACACATTCTTCAGAGAAAATAAATCATAAGAAATAGCTTCTTTAATAATATTAAATAACATATTATGATATTTATCATAGTTAAGTTTTTGCATCTATAAATTTTCACAAATGGTTTGAAAAAAAATGTTACAGGTAGTTATGAAAGGAGAGCACTCCTTGAGACCGATGTAGCTATGGAAGGAGAGGCATTGGGACCATTCCTTGTGACCAATGTACATCGGGAAAATTTCATTAGATGGTAGAGCCATGAGAGTTATTGATTTAGAAACCAGCTATCTGTGAACGAGAACATTATGCATTCTAATACCGAGGACAATGTAAAATTTAAGGGGGGGGGGAAGTGTGTAACACCTCTCCCTTGTGTACTAAATTATTGTAAACCTAAGCTAAGTTAAAGCTAGGTGTGATATCCTCATTTGTGTGTTAAATGTTTGTAAACCTAAGCTGATGAAAGGTAGGTTTAATACCCTCCTTTGTGGGTTAAACTATTCTAAACCTAAGCTGAGGAAAGCTAGGTGATATGTAATATGAAAAGCAAATGTGTTATTAAATAATTAATAAAATAAATCACTAGGGGGGTGGAGCACCAAGAGAGAGGAGATGCTTGCCAAATCCCATGAGGAATGGGAAATAGATGAATCTTTCATGATAAAGCTTCTAGATAAGATTGGATAGATTAGATATCCATCGGATGGATAAGAGATAAAGATCCATTGGACATAAAAGTTTATGGGAGTTAAAGGCAAGCTTTTATGTGGAAAAGCGTTGTGGGAGATAAAGACTAGCTTTTCTGGAAAATACCTAGGCAAATGGAAAAATCCATAAAGAGAGACGCCGCTAATGGTAACTAAATCATGAAAGAGGGTATTAAATACCTAGTGCATCGATCAATTAAGGACAATTGATCCTTGGCAAGATCTTCGGCTTGGGGGGAATCATAGGTGATTCATGGCTGGGGGGGAGTATGTAACACCTCTCCCTTGTGTACTAAATTATTGTAAACCTAAGCTAAGTTAAAACTAGGTGTGATATCCTCATTTGTGTGTTAAATGTTTGTAAACCTAAGCTGAGGAAAGGTAGGTTTAATACCCTCCTTTGTGGGTTAAACTATTCTAAACCTAAGCTGAGGAAAGCTAGGTGATATGTAATATGAAAAGCAAATGTGTTATTAAATAATTAATAAAATAAATCACTAGGGGGGTGGAGCACCAAGAGAGAGGAGATGCTTGCCAAATCCCATGAGGAATGGGAAAGAGATGAATCTTTCATGATAAATCTTCTAGATAAGATTGGATAGATTAGATATCCATCGGATGGATAGGAGACAAAGATCCATTGGACATAAAAGTTTACGGGAGTTAAAGGCAAGCTTTTATGTGGAAAAGCGTTGTGGGAGATAAAGACTAGCTTTTCTGGAAAAGACCTAGGCAAATGGAAAAATCCATAAAGAGAGACGCCGCTAATGGTAACTAAATCATGAAAGAGGGTATTAAATACCTAGTGCATCGATCAATTAAGGACAATTGATCCTTGGCAAGATCTTCAGCTTGGGGGGAATCATAGGTGATTCATGGCTGGGTGGTGGTGCTCCTCCCTTCAAGTTAGGTTTTAGTTGGTATCAGATGCATGTGATGTTTTTATGATGATTCTTACTCTCTCTCTGTTATAGTTCCATTTTGTATATGAGAAGATTTGAGTTTCCTTGCCATGAATTAAATGAGATGCTTATGAGTAGATTACTGTGTTTCCCTTCATTCTGATCTAAGTCACTTGCATGAAATATGTTTTATCTTAATCCTTATTTTGAAATTGTTAAATCATTCATCTAAGGGTTATCTTTATTATGGAGATAATGGTTTTTCATTATGCATGTTGCATTCCAGTGTGAAGTTAGCAGTAGAAGTGTATAAAGTGGGTGACAGTACTTGTACCCATGAGCTATCTGATTCATGATAGAAATTGCATGTGCCAATTATACGTAAGTAGATTACCTGTGTTAATGATTTTTATGATAATGTATTATACCTGTGACTCCTTTTATATCCAAGAGCCAAGTTCATAGTGGAAGCATAATACATGGTTGTAAATACTAATAGTGTTTAAGAGAAGATCATATATGAATATGTGAGATAGATATGAAACATACATCTTACATTTAAATAAGAAATATAGTCTACCTATAATGTTATGTGATATTTTAAATACTTATGCATGCGAAACAATTGTGGAATTAATGTTTAATGCTCCTTAGTGTATGGCCAATGGTTCAAATTATCTGTGTTTGCATGTCTAAGATTGCCTCCTTTTAGGCTAGTCCAACTAGTTATGCATGTGAATGAAGGGTTGGTCAGTAGCATATTGACTAAGTGTAGAGGACTATGATCATGATATACAACCATACCAATTACAGTGCAATTGAATTAATGTCCATTAATGGTTGTGGGGATTAACCCAAGGGTTTCATCCATGATTAGATTTAATGGTTGATCATATACAATAGACATGTTAATGAATCTAAGGTTCCATATAATAGAACCAATAAAACAATTAAGGAGAAATTTGTACTATGGCCTAATAGTAATATGGCTAAGGTAATTTTAGAAGACAAAGTCTACAAGGAGGGGTAAAGCTTCAACTGTGAATGAATCCAAAATTTTAAATTTGTGGGTCTTGGAGGCCGAATTCCTAGGTAGGCTCAAGAGTTTCATTACAAATTTAATCTATTGAAACATGAAATGATTGATTTTCTTTACTTTGGACTTCTGTTGAAGGTAATTTTTCATTAACACAAAATAAATTGATACATAACAGTTAGACTATATGTAATGTCCCACATGAGAAAAATTTGGAACAAGCTCGATTTTTAACACAGAAAACTCTAGATACAAATTCGATTCATAAACAGAAGATTTCCATGTAAAAATAAACAAATAGAGCATTGCAATCTCACAACGTAATGAATAAGAAAAATCTCAGCTTTATTATATCAGATAATTGGGGTTTTACATGCACATACAAACCATACAGCTGAGATAATCTGGCCTCAAACAGATTTACAACAATGCCACAAATCGGCTTCCAAACAACTGAAAAACAATACACTGCAACTTGTGAACCCTGGATGGATTCACCAAGGGAGGAGATGGGTGCTCGTCCACTCTCACTAAATCACCCGAGGGTTTCCGTCATGGGGCTACTGTTGGAGTAGAGAACTGGGTTCTCAACCTCACATACAAGAAATGATGTCAAAACCAAGATGTCTTCCAATGTCTTCCAATGGCCTCCTCCTCCTCTTTTATAGATTTGATGGATCTCTCTAGAACCTCCCATTTTATAATTATTTTAATGATGGAGTACTTTCCCCTCTTTTATTTTAATTAAAATATTCTTTTTAATACGAGAAAATGGTAAATTGGCCATCCTATCTCCCTACATCATTGAAACTCTCATAACCATCCCATCATATAGATCTTCTCGTCCTCGTTCCAACGAACTATTACACTACGGTGTTCTGCCACATATTCCTCTCGGAATGCCACCTTAAACGTAATTAATTGACTCAAGCCCACTAATAAATTAGTTTTCTGAAAGTTGTCGGAATGCGTCGGAATGAAAGGCAGATTGTGCGGATGATGGAATATACCAAGCATATGCCATTGGACCTCATAGAAACTCCTCAAAACTTCCTCTAGACCCCTGATGGAATAACCTGCTCCGCTGACCTGGCCATCCCCTGTCCTGGAAATCGATCCTGGTTGTACTATGAAGAAGAATAAAAATGGGGACATGACAGTCCTCCCACCCCAAGATTTCTTTCCCTCAAGCAATCTAGATTTGTGGATCAATCTGGTGGCCCAACGCGTCTGAGACCCAATGCCTGGATCCCATACCTCCAAGCTATCAAAGCATGATTGGATCCTCCAGTACTTGGATCCTATGTCCATCTCTGACTCAACCTGCTACTCGTATATCCACCTAGATCCCAATGCCACCAAGAACCAATATCAAGGCTCCATGTCTCCTGCTCTGCTATAACTTCAACCAGGAATGCTACTCTGTCCACTGTGTACCAACTCGTCACCTCTCTCCAATCCAACCCTTGGTATAAACCAAGGTCAATCTCATCATGTTGATGATGTGACGAGATACCAATGAGTGGTCAGCTTACATCCCAATTGAAGCATGTGATGTCCATCACCTATGAGGGTTCCTGCAATTCAATGCTACTAACTAAAAATGATACTCCATCAAAAGGATGCCAACTCATGATCTATCGCCAATCCAATGCATGAACACCCATGCGAGGGATATGTCTACTATGCTAAAACTGGTCCGTGCTCAACTCCTGATGCTCTACTTGGAAAATCAAAACATGTCCAAGAAATCTTGCCTCTCTCCCTCAAATAGAAAAAAGTGGACAAACTGTGCTGCAAGCCCCGTCTATGTACTCCTGGAGAGGGTTGCTACTTGAAAATGCTGCAGCTTGTCTAATTACCATTACATCTATTTACACCTCATCAATGGATGCACTGCCACCTCCCTCGACTGATAGGAAGCTCCATGCTCTTCGAGTCCATCAATCTCCTGCCAAACTGTCCTGTCATACTCCAACATCACCCGAGGACAAGTGTCATCGAATACCGTCACCCTGCTAGTTGTCTATATCTTTGTCCGCTCCTCATTAACCACTGACCCCAAGGGTGGTTGCTCGTCCTCCATCATCAAGGGTTCTTTATGAACCTCCAACTAGCCTTCCCTAGAAGGCTCACCATGCATACTACACGCATCCTCCTCCTCAGCTCACTCATGATCCACCATATGTTGCTCATGCTGAATCACCACTAGTGACTCATCATCCTGAATGTGTCTCCTAGGACCCAGTGACTGCTCATCATATGAATCTGGCCTACTGTCAATGACTCTACATGACTCATGCTCATTTATATGCTCTTTATGCTGAATCACTAGTCACTCATTTTCTCCCTGAACTCCCCTCATGGGAACAATCGGCTGCTCCTCATACTCCTCTAACACATGGATGCATATTTGGTCTACTTTCATCAACTCATGTCTGCTCATGCTCCCCTAAGGTATCATCGTATGAACCCATGGACTCGTCCAATGAAGAATCCTCATCCTGACATACATAAAAGAATATCTCCCTGCTCTACCACTGTCATCTCCTCAGTGTCACTCACGCATGAGTGGTAAGGTCCCAAAGGTCCTTTGCAGATGAAGCAAAGACCCTTCTTCCTCAGCTCATTCTCGCTGCATGTTCCACCAAACTTGAGCAACTCCTCCTTGGTCAACTGTCTCCTGAACAACCCAAGGTTTTGCTCAACCAACCTTTCAGCTAGCTCATAAGATGCAAGTGAGACCAACTGCTCTCTTCTCAAGACAGACGAAAATCGAGACTGCAACTCCCAACAAATGGCACCATGACCTTTCATGCACGATGATAAGATGGACTACATGTGTGCTATGACTGTGTCAAAATGACGTTTCCTAATACCGAAGAAGCATTGGAACATCTACAAGATAATATCATCGCACTCAAGTTCAAACATGACTTCGTAAGTCCTAGTCATGGCCATAACTCCTAAAATCCCAAGCTTCTTCCCAAAGGTAGAACCTGCACTGTTGTCCAAGTCTTGAAAAGTATCTATTATCAGCTTGAAAACTCTGCTCATAATATTCTCATTGTAAGGAGCTATAAGGGAGGTTAGTCTCATGATGTTACTGCAACAAGATGCAACTGGAAGTCTAGCCCCTTCACAAGGTTCCTCCAAGAACTTGTGTTGTATGAAAGCAAGCATAGCTGGTTTTAGAGCCCAAATTAGTTTCTTTTCTTCTAACTGGATCACTTTGGAAATGAGGGCATCTAGTTCATCAATTTTGAAGAGAACTTTCCATGTGACCGTCGTATGCTTCAAATCTGTCGCAAGAGCATAAATCTCGTGTCCTATTTCCCACTCCTTCTGCATATCCTTTTGCTGTGCTCTCTGAAGAATGGCATAAATCCCCTTTGAGAAGGGTTTGTTGTTGCTGGTTTATTAACGGAGTTTGTAAAGGTTTTATCCATGTTTGAGCCTAATGAAGTCAAGTACATCAAGCCGATTTACATGACTATGACTAGCCAACTTCCCGAACTCACAACTACTTATACTATGATGATAGGATTGGCAACGCTAAACGACAAATAACTCAACAGTACTTTGAATGAAACAAGATGCATCTAGAAGTCTAACCCCTTCACAAGGTTCCTCCAAGAACTTGTGTTGTATGAGAGCAAGCATCGCTGGTTTTAGAGCCCAAATTAATTTCTTCCCTTCTAACTAGCTCACTTTGGAAAGGAGGGCATCTAGTTCATCAAGTTTGAAGAGAACTTTCCGTGTGACTGTCAGATGCTTCAAATCTGTCCCAAGAGCATAAATCTCGTGTCCTATTTCCCACTCCTTCTACATATCCTTTCATTGCTCTCTTTGAAGAATGGCATAAATCTCCTTTGAGAAGGGTTTTTTGTTTGCTGTTGCTGGATTATTAAGGGAGTTTGTAAAGGTTTTATCCATGTTTGAGCCTAATGAAGTCAAGTACACCAAGCTGATTTACATGACCATGACTGACCAACTTCCCAACCTCACAACTGCTTATACTATGATGATAGGATTGACAACGCTAGACCACAAATAACTCAACAGTACTTTGACTGAATGACACCAGGGCTATCATTCGATTCAAATACACCAAGCAGCATACAAAAACATACTTTGTCCTTGACCAACCCTTATATGGCATTTACGACACTACTCTGCCCATTTTACAGCTTCATCATTTCTTGATTATACAACAATAGATTGGCTCATTTATTAATGACCAAGACACTTCATAATCAGTGATAAGACTCATCAAAGCATTCTTAGTTAAGAACACTATCTCATGAGTGTTGTGAGTCTTTCCATGGCTTAGTTTAATAAGGACAGTACATCATGCTGGCTTTTACAAGATTTTTGACAAAAATACAATAATATTTGACTCAATACACAAATCTTGATTTATCATAGGTTTCATGCCCAGAATAATTTATTTAGAGTTTTAATATGCACCGACAGACCTCAAACAGGTACATAATGCCTATGAAACTCATGACTTAACACACCGCTGATGAAGAAATAACACCCATCAAAAATTAAATAGACAGAGAGCAGACTAGGAAGACAGAACCTGGTAGTAATTGACATCCAATAATGGCAAGTACATATGTAGATATCAGTCCACCAGAAGTGAAGCCCTTGCCTTTGGTCGTGAAAAACACTGCACACGAAACAATGCACAGGTTCAACGCTTTTGACAATCGAAATTCTGGGCAACAATAAACCGCAAATTGATGTAGAACAACTTCCAAGTATTGCACAAAACTAAGTTTCCAATCTGATGTTTGCTCCAGTACACAAATTTCAGAAGATGAATTTTCTGATGTTGTAGTCAACATTCATAAACTGGATTTGTCCGTCGGTTACTAGAGGGAAATCCGTTCTAGTTTTCCGGTGATTTGAGCTAGTTGCTCAACACAACATCGCCACACATGTTACGCGCACTCTTATCCAAGGATTAAGACACAGTCTTGTCATAAATGCGTTTCAGGTCTTGACCACGCCCAGTCTCACTTCTTCTTGCACACGTACAATTTACTTGCTCGACCTTCCGCTTTAGAAAGAGCTTGGATTTGCTCGTAGGATTCTGATGGTGGCAACAGAGATCTCAGTCGGCGTGAACTGCGTTGTTGAGCTCTCGTAACTCTTGTTTCGATCGCGTCTTTTGTAGTTGGCATCTCAACCGTACCTTTGTCTCAAGCTCAACTTGTGTGAGATCTACAATCAACTGAGCGCATATCACACAGGTCGCAAAACAATTATTCGGTGACGACTTCTTATGTTACTACTCCTAGCGTCACATGGCTAGACTCCCTGTCTACGTGAGCAATCTCAGTGATGGCCTGCACAGCTCCATCGCTTCTGGTCGAACAGATCTCCTCCGCCAGCCGCTCCACGTTTTTCCGACGCACAAGTCAACGTGCTAAGTAAGGGAACAGTTTCATGTGTGTCGCAGTACAACAACCCAGCTAATGGTGTCACGGCCCCTCCTGCTCGCTGCTTATTCAAACCATGGACTATGCCGTCACAACATTTCAATTTGAATGCGATGTTTGACCTTTACGACAATGAAAAGATTTCTTTTGGGCACTTTAATAATAGATTCAATATTCCTTAATTCGTTGGGCCATGCCAAAATCTTTCGGCCCTCTCTTAAAAATCAGCGTACGGCCTCACTTGTAAAATAATGTGCCACGACTAATTTGGAAATTTTACTCACGGCTTGGACGATTTGGTTGAATGCATCCAACAATTTCTTAGGAATTTTGTCGAATAGTTAGTGAGAAAATAGTGAGAAAATTTGTCAAGCTCTTTTAATAAGAGCTTATTCCGCTGCAAAACCCTCCAACAATAATGGTTGCAACTGGAAACTGAAAACCTGCAGGTTGAGCCGACATCGAAGCATCAAAGCTCTGATACCACCGTAATGTTCCACATGAAAAAAAATTGGAACAAACTCGAATTTTTAACATAGAGAATCTTCCGAGACAAATTCGATTCATAAACAGAAGATTGTCATGTAAAAATAAACAGAGTACTGCGATCTCACAAAACAATGAATAAGAAAACTCTCAGCTTTATTATATTAGATCACTGGGGTTTTACATGCACATACAACCCATACCGTTGAGATAATCTGGCCTCAAACAAAATCACCCGAGGGTTTCTATAGTGGGGATATTGCTGGAGTAGAAAATTGAGTTCTCAACCTTATATACAAGAAATAATGGCAAAACCAAGATGTCCTCCAATGGCCTCCTCCTCTTTTATAGATTTGATGGATCCATCTAGAACCTCTCACTTTATTATTATTTTAATCATGGAGCACTTTCCCTATTTTATTTTAATTAAAATATTCTTTTAATGCGGGAAAATAGTAAATTGGCCATCCTATCTCCCCAATCACTGAAACTCTCATCTAACCCTCCCATCATGTAGATCTTCTTGTCTTGATTCCAATGAGCTATTACACTAAAGTGTTCTGCAACATTTTCCTGCCAGAATGCCACGTTAAGCGTAATGAATTGAGTCAAGCCCACTAATAACTCAGTTTTCTGAAAATTGTCGGAATGCCCCGGAACTAAAGAGAAATTGTGTGGATGATGTTCTGCAACATATTCCTCCTGGAATGCCACCTTAAGCATAATTAATTGAGTCAAGCCTACTAATAACTCAATTTTATGAAGGATGATGTTGTGCAACATTTTCCTCCCGGAATGCCATCTTAAGCTTAATTAATTGAATCAAGCCCACTAATAACTCAATTTTCTGAAAATTGTCTGAATGCGCAGGAACCAAAGACAAACTGTGGATGATGGAATATACCGAACGTATGCCATTGGACCTCATAGAAACTCCTCAAAACTTTGTGGGGACCTGATGGCATAACCTGCTCCACTGACCTGGCCATCCCCTATCTTGAAAATCCATCCTAGCTGTACTATGAAGAAGAATAAAATAAAGACATGACACTATAACAAATCCATCTACAGATACCTAGAAATCCAAACAAACTATAGCCAGATGGCTGTGACACCCATAATACCAAAGAAATCCAAACAAACTATAGCCAGATGGCTGTGACACCCATAATACCAAACCCTTGTCAGAATGAAGTAATTACAAAAAAATTGATTGATAACCCTGTAGTTTTCCATGCATGATACCTCCTTGAACAACTTACATTGTCAAAGGCTCACATGGAGATCCACTGCCCACCGAGATCAATGGGATTGAAGCAATTTCACTATTTTGTTTTGCTGCAAATACTGTGCCATTGTTTTGATTCTGGATTCTTTCCATCTCGTAATTCATAGTGATGAACCACCCCATCAGCAAGGGATCTCTTGTGACTGGCCACCTTTATGAACAAGCTTGCAATCCGTAAGTCCGAAACATCGAGATTCAATGCAGTCCTGTTCTTGGATCGCTGTAAAAGTTAAAACATTTTAACTTAATGATCAATGACAACCAACTCCGCTTCCACTGGGCCAGTGGAAGTACTCAGCTAGATTTGCTCTATGAGCCATTGCTATTGTTGATTGGATAGTAGACTAACTCTCAAAATAACATCACTCATAAGTTCATAACCTTCAAAATAACTACACCAAATCCTTGGAAGTTTCACCAATACAATATAAATATCAATATCAATATTGACTGGGTTGCAGAACTAAATCTCAAAATAACTACACCAAACATAACCTTGAAATTTCACCCATACAAGATAAATATCAATATAGATAGGAGGGTATCAAAGAATCAGTAAGAGCAGTAGATGGTTTGGAGTAGATAGTTTATCCGTGGAGTTGATGATCTTCCTTGTGAGTCTTTTAAAGTGATGTGTAAGATTTTAGGAGAGATTTTGTTGTAGAGTTAATTTTATGATTTTTTTAATTAAAAATTAATTAAATCTTAAAGAATGTATTAAATTTGTTTCCATGATGTGGTGACTCATTGCTGTATTAATTATATCATTTAAGAGTTTAGGCAAGACATTTACATTTTGGGTTTGTAAAATGATTTGAAGAGTCTATATTTCTTATTTTTTGGTTGGGAAGTTAAGATTTTATTGATTATTCATCAAAATCACAAAAAATTGCAATATATTTCCCTGACTTGCCAATAGCAACGAATATATTTCCCTGACTTGCCGGAGACCAAATATATAGTAGTAGATTGTCCATCATAAAAAAAAACCAGAGCTGAAAGTTAAATTGTTTACAGAGTTTGAAAGCTGTCCCTTCATAGGGAAAACCAGCTAGAGAGATAGCAAAAAAAAGTAGACCCTGTTCTAAGCTTTATAATCAAAATAGAAAATAACCAAAACAGAAACCTCAAGAAGATAAATGTGTCCACCTCTATTGACTGCACTTCATCCTTGCATGGAGAAAAGTTGTTCAGGCTTGGAGAAGGACACAATTCAATGTGAGCAAGGAGACCTTCAATGTCCATGAACATCATCTTCAGATTCTCCAGCTTGTTGAGGATTTGATTTCTTGCATCCCTGACAAGGATTCTCCAGCTTGTTGAGGATTTGATTTCTTGGATCCCTAACAAGGATTTGATTTCTTTCATCCCTTTCGTCTAGGGACACCTTGCCCAAAAGTCTTTAGATGCCAATACAGGTACAATAATAGAGATAATGATTTTGTACTCCTCAAGTGTTCCTTGTGTCAAGGATCGACGTTGCAATGCTGTCCAAAACCTAACTTAAGCTTCATAAATTCGTTGATGGTTGCGCTTGACATCCATTTTAGTCTCGAGACATCCATTTTGGATGGAGCTAAGGCTCCCTGCAATGCAATGTAGCTTGGAAAATGCATCGGTCGATGCACTGAGCCTGTGGGTTGTCATTTGGTCGTTTGGCTGGCATAGCTAGCCATCGACCACCTTTGCCCTTGCATTTATCACTGTCATTGGGGATTACCAGCCATCGACCACCTTTGCGCTTGCATTTATCACTCTCATTGGGGATTACCAGCCATCGACCACCTTTGCGCTTGCATTTATCACTCTCATTGGGGATTACAAAGGGTTTTTAAATTGGTGAATAAATTTAGGTTGAAACAAAAAATTTCATAAATAATAAGGTTGAAAACACGTCAATGTTAGTGTCAACTAAAAAACTATATATATATATATATATATATATATATGAAAAAAAAAAAAAAAAAATTGGAATTATTTGAATCTTAAATTTTATTATTCAAATAACTCTCCATCATAACTAAGATGTAATAAAAAAAATAAAATTATTAGATAAAAATTAAACTATAAAACTTCTTTCAAATTTATAAAAAATAAATAAATAAAATACCAAATTATATTTAAAAAACCATTTTTCAAATTTAAAAAAAAAAAATTATATTAAAAAAACCATCTATATTATATTAATTCATTATATATTTTTTCAAAAATTATTTAAAAAAAATATGAACAATCTGTATTAAATAAGTTTTAAGGAAAGGATCTTGAAAGTATTTAATTGATTATATATTTTTTCAAAAATCATTTTGAAAAAAATATGAACAACCCTTAACAAATAAGTTAAAAAAAAAATCTTCAAAGTAGTTAAGATTTAAATATTAAATAATAAATTTTTAATAAAAAAATCTTGAAATCATATTAATTCATCATATATTTTTTTAAAAATCATTTTGAAAAAATATGAACAATCTATATTAAATAAGTTTTAAGAAAGGATCTTCAAAATAGTTAAGATGTAAATATTAAATATGGTGGAGAACAAAAGATTTTTAAGTAATATTATTGAACATGTGACTATTAAAAACACAATTTGAAGATTAAAAATAATTAGTTGAAAGTTATTAATTTTAGTGATTGAGTCAAGAGGCTCATTTTATAATCTAATTCTGTTTGTGTTCCACTTAGAGTTGTTAGTGTACATTGCAAAAATATTTTAAATGAACAAACATTGTCAGCGACAATAAAAACATAAATGATTATACACATTATAAAATGTTAATAATCACATTTTTATTATGCTCACTTTATTCCATGATATTTTAATTTCACTTTTTAAGTAATAAATAAAATATTTCAATGTATGTTAAATAATATAATTTTATATAATTTTACAGAAGTAAAATAATTATAAAAGATTAAAAACCCTATATTTCTCTTATAAACATTTCAATACTTAAATAAAGTGTTTGAATATATTTTAATATGACCTTTATAGAAATAGAAAATGTGTGTATATATGTATATTATGTGTATTAATGTTTATCTTAGTAAAATATTTTAATGCCCAAAAGAGAAAAGTAATTAAAAATAAAATAATTTAGTTACTTAAAAAGTGTAACTCAATCAATTTTAAAATATGAATAATAATAAATTATTCAAAAATACAATTTAAACAATGAAAAATTACACATGGTTAAATAGAAAGAGACATAAAACCATTATAGATATATCTTAATCATAGATTTATCAAACACTAAAATAGATTGTTTTCAATTATTACATCCTATTTTTATTTTTGCATATTTTTTCAAAAATTACATTTAATATATCTATATATGATCCTTCTTAAACTCTTAGTCGTTAAAATAAATTTATACTGATTTAAATGAAAGTGATAGCCAAAGAAATTCCTTGATATTAAAAATATTACCAAAATATATATGATTTAGATTATCAAAATTGGCCTAAAATGATCAAAACGTGTATAATTTACATTATCAAAAATTGCATAATCTATATTCAATGGATAAGTGTAATGATTCAAACAAATTTCCAGAATAAAAATAATGACAACTCCAGAATTAGTTTATATTTACTGATTTATTTTTGCAAAATAACATAAAACATCAGTGGAAATTAAGAAAACCAACAAAAACTGTCATTATCCCCACTATCAACTCCGACCATTGCCAGACTGAAACATAGAATCCATTGCCACACCAAAACAAGTACATTGAGAAAACTATTCCTATCAAGCAACAAACCATCATTATCATGCTCGTGCTCCGGAATCAACGGAGGACTCGCCATGTCTAAAGAGAGCCACTGAACCTGACTAGATAACAGGCCAACCAAATTAAACCATTAAACCCGCCAGAAGTATTGTTCCATGGAAGCTCAAGGAAGCCCGAGAAACCTTTATATAAGACAAGCTGGAAGTTTTCCACGAGCCACACTGAAGCATTGAATCCATTCCCAGACCAAAATCCTCAGGAGTACATTGAAGACTGTTCTTGGAAGTTGCAAGTGTGACAACGCAATTGCCTTTTCAATTATTACAAGCATTGTAAAATAATTTAAACGGATTGAGTTTAGGGACACGGGTTCCAAACAGACCAGCTGAGTTTAGGGACACCAATTCCAGAGCCGAGGAGTGGAAAATTGTTTGGAATGGTGTTTGTTTAATAGTAACTATGAAGGCGAACAAGTGTCCACAAAGAACAAGAACAAGGGACATGGATTCCAGAGCCGAGGAGTGGAAAATGAAAACAGAGAAATGTGTACAAAGAACCAGGGAAATGGATTCCAGAGCCGAGGAGTGGAAAATTGTTTGGAATGCTGTTTGTTTGATAGCAACCAGGCATTTTCCCCTTTTTATTTTAATTAAAATATTATTTTAATCATGGAGCACTTTCCTCTCTTTTATTTTAATTAAAATATTCTTTTTAATGCGGAAAAATAGTAAATTGGCTATCCTATCTCCCGAGATTACTGAAACTCTCATCTAACCCTCCCATCATGTAGATCTTCTTGTCTTGATTCCAATGAGCTATTACACTAAGGTGTTCTACAACATATTCCTGCGAGAATGCCACCTTAAGCGTAATTAATTAAGTCAAGCCCACTAATAACTCAGTTTTCTGAAAATTGTCGGAATGCTCTGGAACTAAAGAGAAATTGTGTGGATGATGTTCTGCAACATTTCCCCCTGGAATGCCGCCTTAAGCGTAATTAATTGAGTCAAGCCTACTAATAACTCAATTTTATGAAGGATGATGTTCTGCAACATATTCCTCCCAGAATTCCCCTGAACTAAAGAGAATGTGTGTGGATGATGTTCTGCAACATTTCCCCCTGGAATGCCACCTTAAGCGTAATTAATTGAGTCAAGCCTACTAATAACTCAATTTTATGAAGGATGATGTTCTGCAACATATTCCTCTCGGAATGCCACCTTAAGCGTAATTAATTGAGTCAAGCCCACTAATAACTCAATTTTCTGAAAATTGTCGGAATGCACTGGAACCAAAGACAAACTGTGGATGATGGAATATACCAAATGTATGCCATTGGACCTCGTAGAAACTCCTCAAAACTTCCTCAGGACCCTGATGGCATAACCTGCGCCGCTGACCTGGCCATCCCCTATCTTGGAAATCCATCCTAACTGTACTATGAAAAAGAACAAAATAAAAACATGACACTATAACAAATCCATCTGCAGATAACTAGAAACCCAACCAAACTATAGCCAGATGGCTGTGACACCCATAATACCAAACCCTTATCAGAATAAAGTAATTACAAAAAAATGATTGATAACCCTGTAGTTTTCCATGCATGATACCTCCTTGAACAACTTACATTGTCAAAGGTTCACATGGAGACCCACTGCCCACCGAGATCGATGGGAATGAAGCAATTTCACTATTTTGTTTTGCTGCAAATACTGTGCCATTGTTTTGATTCTGGATTCTTTCCATCTCGTATTCCATAGTGATCGACCACCCCATCAGCAAGGGATCTCTTGTGACTGGCCACCTTTATGAACAAGCTTGCAATCCGTAAGTCCGAAACATCGAGATTCAATGCAGTCCTGTTCTTGGATCGCTGTAAAAGTTAAAACATTTTAACTCAATGATCAATGACAACCACCTCCGCTTCCACCTCAAGCCAGTGGAAGTACTCAGCTAGATTTGCTCTATGAGCCATTGCTATTGTTGATTGGATAGTACACTAACTCTCAAAATAACATCATTCATAAGTTCATAACCTTCAAAATAACTACACCAAATCTTTGGAAGTTTCACTAATACAGCATAAATATAAATATAAATATTAATATTAATATTGATTGAGTTGTAGAACTAAATCTCAAAATAACTACACCAAACATAACCTTGAAATTTCACCCATACAAGATAAATATCAATATAGATAGGAGGGTATCAAAGAATCAGTAAGAGCATTAGATGGTTTGGAGTAGATAGTTTATCCGTAGAGTTGATGATCTTCCGTGTGAGTCTTTCAAAGTGATGTGTAAGATTTTAGGAGAGATTTTGTTGTAGAGTTAATTTTATGATTTTTTTAAATTAAAAATTAACTAAATTTTAAAAAATGTATTAATGTTTTTTTCATGATGTGGTGACTCATTGCTGTATTAAGTATATTATTTAAGGGTTTAGGTAAGACATTTACATTTTGGATTTGTAAAATGAATTCGAGAGTATTTTTGATTGGGAAGTCAAGATTTTATTGATTATTCATCAAAATTACAAAAAATAACAACGATTATATTTCCTTGACTTGCTGGGGGTAAATCAGGCCAAATATATAGTAGTAGATTGTCCATCATTAAAAAAAAGCAGAGCTGAAAGTTAATTGTTTACAGAGTTTGAAAGCTGTCCCTTCATATAGAGAGAACCAGCTAGAGAGATAGCAAAAAAAAGTAGACCCTGTTCTAAGCTTTATAATCAAAATAGAAAATAAGCAAAACATAGACATTAAGAAGATAAATGTGTCCGCCTCTATTGATTGAACTTCATCCTTGCCTGGAGAAAAGTTGTTCAGGCTTGGAGGACACAATTCAGTGTGAGCAAGGCGACCCTCAATGTCCATAAATATCATCTTCAGATTCTCCAGCTTGTTGAGGATTTGATTTCTCGCATCCCCTCCGTCTAGCAATATCTTGTCTTTAGATGCCAATACAGGTCCACAATATTAGAGAATGATTTTGTCGTCCTCAAGTGTTCCTTTTGTCAAGGATCGACGTTGCAATGCTGTCCAAAACCTAACCTAAGCTTTCATAAATTCGTTGATGGTTGCTCTTAACATCCATTTCAGATGGAGTTAAGGCTCCCTGCAATGTAGGTTGGAAAATGCATCGGTCAATGCATCAACCGTGTGGGTTGTCATTTGGTGGTTTGGCTGGCTATCGACCACCTTTGCTCTTGCATTTATCATTTTTATTGGGGATTACAAAGGGTTTTTAAATCGCCTAATTTAACGAGGGGGAGGATTGTCCGCAAAGTTATGGAAATTCCGGTTATATTTGGAGAAAATTTGGCTATGATTTTTGTAAATTTAAGTTATAGTTGTTAAACTTCAAAATTTTAGGTGTCCTAGATGTTTTTGATGGTGCCGAATCCATTTCCACCATCAAAAACACGATTCAAACATTGCCTCTAAATTTTTTTTTGAAATTTTTTGCCTAGATTCCAATCATTTTGACTGTCCGCACAATTAAATAACTCCTTTTTAAATTGGTAGAAATTTATGTTGAAACAAAAAATGTCATAAATAACAAGGTTGAAAACACTTCAATATTAGTGTCAACTAAAATCTATAAAAAAATTGAATTTTTGAATCTTAAATTTTATTATTCAAAATTATATTTATTCAAATAACTCTCCATCATAAATGAGATGTAATAAAAAAAACAAATTTATTAGGTAAAAATTAAAGTAGAAAACTTCTTTCAAATTTATAAAAATAAAATAAATAAATTATCAAATTATATTAAAAAACCCATCTATATTATATTATTTAATTATATATATTTTTTTGGAAAATCATTTTGAAATACAATATGAACAACTCATCAAATAATGTTTAAATTGCTTTAAGTAAAGGATTGAGATGTAAATATAAAATAATGTTGAAATAATTTTTTTAAGTAACACTATCATTAGTGATTGAGTTAAGAGGTTTATTTTACAATCTAATATGAAGGTGATGTGTAATAATATTTGTGCTTACTTTGGAATTGATAGTATCCAATAAAAAATACTTTAAATGAAAAAACATTATTGGCTGTAATAAAAACATAAATGATTATACACATTATAAAACATTAATAATTATATTCTTATTATACTCACTTAATTAGTTGATATTTCACTTTCACTTTTGAATAAGAAATAAAATATTTCAATATCTATGTTAAATAATATAATTTTATACATGTAAAGTAATTAAAATTTAGAAAAACTTATATTTCTCTTGTAATTATTTGAATATATCACTTAAATACACTGTTTGAATATATTTCAATATGATCTATATAGACAAAAAATGTGTGTTTACATATATTATGTATGTATATATATTTGTGTGTGTTTGTAAAATATTTCAATGTCTAAAAGAGAAAAGTAATTAAAGTAAAATAATTTAGTTATTCTTTTTATTATTTGTAACTCAATCAATTTATAATATAAAATCTAAATAAATAATAAATTATTCAAAAATACAATTTAAACAATGAAAAATTACATATACAGACATAAAATCACTATACATCTATTTTAATCATGGATTTATGAAGCACTAAAATGAATTAAATCTCTTAACATGTAATTTTTTTTTTTCCAGTTTTGCATTCTAATTTTTATTTTTATTTTTATTTTTTTATTTCTATTTTATATATATATATATATATATATATATATATATAGATATATATATATATATTTTTTAAATTTTTTTATTGTTGCTGCATATAATCAGATTGGATCTTTTGACTCAAATTTGCCGCTAGCCAAACTGAACAAAAAGACCAAAATCCTGAGGAGTACATTGAGACTATTGTTGGAAATCAGGAGTACATTGAGATTGTTGTTGGAAGTTGCAGGTATGATAACGCAATTATCTTTTCCAATTAGTACAAGCTGTTGGCTCCCTGTTAATGGTAGTGTAGAAGATCAATGCTCTCCGTGTGTTTCGTGGCATGTGCTTAAATCTAGCGATGCGTCTGTTTACTAACACCTGCGGGTTTTGATGTAATTGCAATCGTGACTCCAAAAACTGGTATCAGAGCTAGGGTTGAATATCCACTGTGCAAGCCGCTTAGTGCCATAGCCTTACTTTGTTCATTAAAATGTTGGTTGTTACCCCTAGAGCTTTTGAGGGATCTGTCCAGGAAATAGCTGAGGAATGCTGGAACTAAAAGACAGTTGCTGCAAGAAAAACAAGGTCGTGGACCTATGTTGAAATGTGTTGTTGGAGTTTGAAAAGTGGAGATCCGTGGAGATTGGAGTTGAAACGTGGTGTTCGTAAGTTTTTTTTACATCAATATTGCACGTATACGTCAAGTTTTTTCTCAAACCAACATATGTATGTGTGAAATGTGAAAAGGTTAAAACATTATATATGTTTTTATATTTATTATGAAACATATATAATTATATGTTGGAATTTTGAAAAGTATATTTTAAAAAGGAGCAGGAATTTTGAAAAGGGTATTTTAAAAGGAGGAAGGTCATTATTACTAAATTTTAAAGAGTAATAATTAAAGTTTTATTTTTAAGTGGAGTTTTTTGGGGCGTGAATTTGATTGAAAATGGAGACAACAGTTACAGATATGGAGAAGTTGAGCGGGGCTAATTTTGCCCTATGGAAATCACATATGGAGGATATACTGATTTTAAAGGATCAGTGTTTGTCGATTGAGGGCGCAACAAAGAAACCCTCATCAATGATAAATGAAGAGTGGAATAAGCTAGATAGAAAGACGATTGCAACAATATGCCAATATTTAGCAAAGAATGTTTATTTCAATGTGTCTGGAGAAAAGACGACAGAAGGATTATGGAAGAAGCTCCATGATCTATATGAGAAGAACACGACATCAAACAAAGTGTTCTTGATGAAGAAGCTTTATAATCTCAAAATGAAGGAGGGTGCTTCAATTGCTGAGCACTTGAATGCATTTAATATTATTACTAATCAACTTGCCTCTGTTAAAATCATTTTAGATAATGAAATTAGAGCCATATTGTTGATGTGTTCTATGCCAGACAATTGGGAAAATTTAATTGTAGCTATGAGCACTTCAACAACTACAGGGACCCTGAAGTTTGATGATGTCAACAGTAGTTTAATGAATGAGGAGCTGCGACGCAAGTCAATTGCGGAAAATCAAGGAGGAGAGGCTCTAGCTCTAGCTGATCATGGTAGGAGAATGAATCGAGGCCAGCAAGAGCGATCAATATCGAGAGGCCGATCAAAATCAAGGAGAGGCAAAATCATCTGTTTTCATTATGGAAAACCCAGGCACATGAAGAAAGAATGTCAATTCTGGAAGAAAGGACAAAAGGATTAGAGACCGTCCAGTACAAATCACAAGTCATCCAGCACAAATGAAATTGAGACTACTGCTGTAGCCATAGATGGTGATGTGTTGTTTACTGTTTTAATAGAGGATGCATGTGTATATACATCTAGTAGTAGCTTTGATTGGATCCTTGACTTTGGGGCATCTCACCATGTAACCCCATGCAAAAATAGTTTTGTTTCATATAATCCTGGTGATTATGGTAGAGTTCATTTGGGGAATAATCATTTTTGCAGTTTTGTTGGAGTGCGAGATGTCCAGATCAAGATGAAAGATGGACAAGATATATTGTTGAAATAGGTCAGGCATGTACCAGAAATGCGCATGAGTTTAATCTCTATGGGACGACTGGATGATGAAGGCTATTTGACAAGCTTTGGAAAAGGAGGCTGGAAAATTAGCAAAGGTGCATTGGTTGTGGCCAAAGGACCCAAGACAGGAACATTATACATATTGAAGACATTGATAGAAAAATCAGATTTGGTTGTTGTCACAAAAGAAGGAAATTCAGCAGATCTGTGGCATAAGCGTTTGGGTCACATGAGCGAGAAGGGCTTAAAAATCCTTGTTGGTAAAAATTTATTGCCAGGAATGAAATCCTACAATCTTGATATTTGTGAGCATTGTATATATTGTAGACAAAGAAGGGTTTCATTCCTCAGAGGTAGCCATGACAGAAAGAAAAATGTGTTAGAATTGGTACACTCAGATGTGTTTGGGCCTATTAACATCCAATCATTAGGAGGAGCATCATATTTTGTAACATTTATAGATGATGCATCCAGGAAGGTTTGGGCATATCCTATGAAAAATAAAGGTGAAGTGTTTGGAATATTTTAGAAATTCCATGTTGCTGTTGAAAGAGAGACTAACAAATTGCTGAAGTGTTTAAGAACAGATAATGGTGGAGAATATTGCTCAAATGCATTTAAGGAATATTGTAACAGGTTTGGCATAAAGCTTGAGAAGACTGTGCCTGGTACTCCTCAACAGAATGGTGTCGTAGAAAGGATGAATCACACCATTATAGAAAAGGTGCAAAGTATGTTATCCAATTCTAGTTTGGAGAAGAATTTTTGGGCTGAAGCAGTTAGGACCACTTGCTACCTCATAAATAGATCTCCAACTACAACCTTGGATGGTGGTATCCCTAAAGAAGTTTGTACTGGTAAGAATTTGAATTATTCTCACTTGAAAATCTTTGGATGTGAAGCATTCGTACATATTCCCAAAGAAAATAGAACTAAGCTAGATGATAAATCTATGAAATGCATTTTTTTAGGATATGCGGATGAAGATTTTGGTTATCGTCTATGGGATCCAGTCAAACATAAAATTATTAGAAGCAGGGATGCTATATTTAATGAGTCAGAAATGTTCAAGACGACTGTAGGTGAGTTGGAGGTCAAGAAGGTTATTGACAGGTTTGAAGAGCAGCAGGAAAACATAGCACCAATACAAGAAAATGAATAGCAAATTCAAGAGCATGAAGAACAACAAGTGGAAAATGATGAACAAAAAGAAATCTTGCAGGAACCTTTACAGGAGTTTCAACTTGATAATGCACCACCACAGTTGGTTCGCAGATCTTCTAGGCCTCATAAGCTTTCACAAAGGTATCCTCCTTCAAACTATATTTTGCTTACTAATGAAGGTGAACCTAATTGTTTTCAAGAAGCTTGCAAAGTCAAGCATAGTAAAGAATGGAAGAAAGCAATGGAAGAAGAACTGAACTCTTTGCAGGAAAATAAAACTTGGGAGTTGGTAAACCTCCCAAAAGGTAGAAAGGCTCTACAAAACAAATGGGTGTACAAGATTAAACATGAAGCTGAAGAAAAGAAGGAGAGGTATAAAGTAAGGCTGGTGGTGAAAGGTTTTGCCCAAAAAGAAGGTATTGACTTCACTGAAATTTTCTCACCTGTTGTTAAAATGTCATCCATTAGAGTCATTCTTGGTCTAGTTGCTGCTTTAAACCTAGAATGTGAACAATTAGATGTAAAAATTGCATTCCTTCATGGTGAATTGGAGGAAGAAATTTATATGGAGCAACTAGAAGGCTTCATAGAAAAAGGCAAAGAAGGCCTTGTTTGTATGTTGAAGAAGAGTATCTATGGGTTGAAACAGGCACCTCGAAAATGGTACAAGAAATTTGATTCATTCATTTTGGAACATGGTTTTCAGAGGTTGGAAGCTGACCATTATGTCTATATCAAGAGGTATGATCAAGGAAAGTATACCATATTATTGTTATATGTGGATGACATGTTGATTGTTGGGCATGATAAGAATAAGATCAATAGATTGAAGAAAGATTTGGGTAGAAAATTTGCAATGAAGGATTTTGGACCAGCACAACAGATATTGGGCATGCAGATTATGCGTGACAGGAAAAACAAAATGTTGTGGGTATCACAAGAAAAATATATCAAGAAGGTGTTTAACAATTTTAATATGAAGGATGCCAAGCCAGTTGGTACACCCCTTGCAGCCCACTTCAAGCTGAGTACTGAATTATGTCCTAGTAATGACAAAGAGAAAGAAGAAATGAGCAAGATTCCTTATGCTTCAGTAGTTGGTAGTTTGTTGTATGCCCTGGTATGCACATGACCAGACATTGCATATTCAGTGGGAGTAGTGAGTAGTTTCCTTGCCAATCCAGGCAAACAACATTGGCAAGCAGTAAAATGGATTTTGAGGTATCTCAAGGGTACTAGTCATTATTGTTTATGTTTTGGTCACGATGAGACTGTGCTTGAAGGATTTACAGATGCAGATATGGCTAGAGATATGGATACCAGAAAGTCCACTACAGGTTATTTGTATACATTTGCAGGTGCAACAGTATCTTGGGTGTCAAGGCTACAAAGAATAGTAGCCCTCTCTACATCAAAAGCAGAGTACATAGTTGCAACAGAAGCTTGTAAAGAGATGTTGTGGATGCAACGATTCCTAGGAGAGATAGGAATAAAGAAGGACAAGTATGTGTTATATTGTCATAGTCAGAGTGCCATTCACTTGGCGAAAAACCCAACATTTCATTCAAAAACCAAGCACATTGACTTAAGGTACCATTGGATCAGAGCATACATAACACACAACAGATTTATACTCAGAGACAGACAAATGGAGAAACAACAAGATTACTCAATCAGAAACAGTGGAATAGATAAAACAATCACTGGAGAATAGAAATCACTTTGCATTACATAACAGGCTTGAGCCTTGGCTTTCTTTCCTTGGCTAGAGAAATTACAAATTTATGGAGGCAGAAGAAGGATCTAGAATCCTGTATGTGATTTAGATGGAGATCTGGAATGATCTAGAAACTAATGATGGTGTAGAAAGATCCAGAATCCTGGAGATCTAGAAACTAATGGCGGTGTAGAAGAATCTATAATCCTACATGTGATTCATGAATTTGGCTTCACACTTAACACAAGCACTGTAAAATAATTTAAACGCGCTGAGTTTAAGACATGGGTTCCAAAGCTGAAGAAAGGATCTGAGTTTAGGAACATGGATTCCAAAGTTGAGGAGTGGAAAATTGTTTGGGCGCTATTTGTTTGATAGCAGCCATGAAGGTGGACAAGTGTGCACAAAGAACATGTTAACAAAGTATCTGTTGGGGATGACGACAAGAACATGCTTCTTGGTAACTAAATGTAAGACCGAAGTACCAATGGAAATGGGACGATGCAGCAAGGAGATGATTGGTGACTGAGTGCAGCTAGCACAGTCTCATGGGCTCGAGGAATCCTGGCCAGGCAGGAAAATCGACCAAGGAATTTGTACGTAAGGCATACTGGAAGAGAAGGAGAAAGGAGGTGCAAGCAAAGACACAGAGGACTCCAGCCTTTGAAAACATAGTGGAGAGAGGCAATTATTGGAGGTTTCTGACAAAATAAAAAAATGTGGCTAGAAAAGGAACTAGAACAGGTACTTCATCTAGATGAGGCCGGGAAAATGTACAGGGAATTGGGTTTTGCAAGAGGAAGAAAGGTCACAAGTTACGTGGGGAGAAATCTGGCCCTATTTGAGCTTTACAGACACACTGATGGAAAAATGTGGATTGGGTTCACTAGCCTAATGGAGAAGCTTTTGGAAGAAGAGAAAACTATCATGGAAGAGACAGAGAGAGCCCGAATGGATACGTTGAAAAAAACTAATCATGATGTCTGCAGACAAACGCATTGCTCTGTCCAAATTCCACCACTGCAGGCACATCTTTGGTCTTCCAGATGATTTCAGAGACAGAGTTAAAGAATACCCACAGTTTTTCCGAATCGTTGAAGAACAGGGTTGTCGAATTTTGGAACTTGCACAGTGGAATCATCCATTAGCCTCAAAGGCTAGTTATATTGGTAATGAGGAGAAAGATAAAACCAGCATTTGTTTTTCTTTTAAGGTATGTTCAGCGTCTCCCTACTGGCAAGGATGGATTGCATATATTAAATGCTTGCAATACACTTCCTCTGGTTTCACCATACTCTGACAACTCCAATTGAACTTGCAATCTCTGGAGGGGAAGAAGTATATGGTGGGCTTGATTCATGAGTTTCTTAGCTTGACCTTAGAGAAGACGGCCTCCATACATCATCTACGCAACCAACTCCAATTGAACTTTCAATCTCTAGAGGGGAAGAAGTATATGGTGGGCTTGATTAATGAGTTTCTTACCTTGACCTTAGAGAAGATGACCTCCATACAACATGTGTGCAACCAATATATACTATGACATTAATCTATTAAATTAATGCATGGGGCTATATATGTCTATCACTAGATAATGTACTGGCTTAAATCCAACCTAAGGCATATACAACCCCTGCCCATTAATAAATCGATTTCTCATCATCTGGTGTAATTCAAGGATAACTTCAAGCTGGGAAAATACACCTACCATACACATAAGGAGCAGTCTCGTTCCTTTTATTTGGCAAGCACTGAGATGAATTGGATCGTGTTTTGGGTCAAAACATAATCAGCAGGCAAAACATAACTAGCACAAGGAAGCATGCATATCAACTAGGTAACACTGACATGGGTGGAGTAACCGAGACAAATATCTCATGACAACAGAAATAATTTCGTGCAGCTTTAGTGTGAGTGGTGGTACAGGGAAGCTCTAGGTGTAAGTCTTGAAGGAGAGTCCAGTAAGATTGACTCTACGAACAACATCGTGGATACAACAAGAGAAGGCACTAGAAGGAGATTTAGCTGGGCAGAACATAAGTTGGAGTTTAGGAAAACCACCACAAGAACCTATACAGTTAGTTATGTGCATTACTAATACAAGTAGTGTCCAGGAATACTTTGGAAGAGGTTGAGCATGCCTGGACTTCATTGAGAGCTGATGATGGAAGAGGTATAATTCCAAAAGGTCCCTATGCAGAATTATGTACTGTAAATTGGAAGAAGGGTGGAGGGGATCGATCCTCTGGAGTCCCTGTTCCATTCAGCCATCTTGTTTTAATCTCTTGAGCAAATACCCCTCCAAGCTCTGGAATCTGGCTTGGGGTGACTGGGCAAGATCACGGTGCAACTCTAATCTATGGTTGGGTGGAGAAGAGTCAATAAAGCCCATATTAATAATTGTGAGTGGTTGACCCGCATTAATGAAGGGACCACAGTTAGTTGCAAATGGGCCATGGTATTAGATAGATGGTATTAATAAGAACCATGGTATTGACCCATGGTATTGCATGTATGAATCCTATATAAAAGATAGAGACTCCCCTCGAGGAGCATCATGTCTTATTTTGTAATTGAGCCCAGCTTTATTGGAGGTTTCCCCCTCGAAGAGGCAAGTGAACATTGCTTTCCTTTCTGAATAATAAAATACATGCTGCTATTTCTTATTGTTCCGTGTTTTGGGTATATTTCTTCGCATATTTGGTATTCTGGTATCTTCTTGCGGGTCAAGAGCATAACAAGTGGTATCAGAGCACTTTCCAGGGCCGGTGGGATCTCCATTTTTAGCAAAAAAAGTTTTTGGCAAGAGACATGTTCTAGCACCTTTAAACCACGAGATCTGTCGTTGAGCGCATAAACCTGTGGATTTGGGGAGGCATGCACGCAGGAAATACAAGAGGTGGTCACATTTGTTGGACTCCGTTGTAACCCCTATGGGTACCCCTTCAAGTAGTAGCGCATTAGACAGAACCGCACACGGATTGTCTTCCACGTACCCTCTGGGTATATCAAAAGACCCCTAGGCTCTTTTGAAACCTCGCCATAGATAAACTGTCGGCCGTCTTGCTGCTACAGTACACTGGGAATAGCACTCGGGGAGATTACTCGCTCGTACGATAGGGTAGTCGGGTTGTATGGCTAAGGGTACAGTTGATCCTCCTTGGTTAGTGCCTTGAAAGATTGGGCCAAGTACTATTGTCAGACCCTTATGTATATTGCGATCTGTAGCACCTGACACTCCTTGAGACCATAGTTCCCTTGTCTCTCTTTAGATCACGCATCCTCTTTGCCA
Organism: Pinus tabuliformis; assembly: GCA_031772625.1. Taxonomy (NCBI): domain Eukaryota; kingdom Viridiplantae; phylum Streptophyta; class Pinopsida; order Pinales; family Pinaceae; genus Pinus; species Pinus tabuliformis. The sequence goes on along the minus strand of CM062806.1, from coordinate 571,322,299 downwards.
GTTCAGATCTAGCAGGTGGGGTTCTGTCGCAGCCGCAACAATTAGTTCCGCCATTCAAATCTATCAAATCCGCCATTCAAATCTAGCCATTTGGGTTCTGTAGCAATCGCCACAATTAGATCCGCCATTCAGATCTAGCAGTAGGGGTTCGATCATTGCCACATTCCTAATCATACTCTGCAGTTGAGGGTTAGCCGATAGATCTGACTATTTGTGTGGGCCCCTATACCTAGGTGTGATTCTCGTAGGACATTGGGTAGCATTTACTTTTCTGGGATTTGGCTACTACAGTATTCCAAAGCAAGGAGTAAAACTCCTTTCGGAGACTTAGCCCATAAGAATCAGGTCGACAAGCTGAGCACAGTGGTACCATTCACTTGTTAGCGTAAAAATTTTGGGTGGTCCCAAATTTTATTTTTCTCGCAGTACTGACAAATGCACCGGATTGGTGCATGGTACAAACCAGAGCTCAAGCTATGGCCAATGAGAATATTGACACCCTTGATCAAAAGTTGGACACATTACTAAAGACGATCCAGACCTTAGTTGATGCAATGACAAAGGGCAAGTCATGGGAACACTCAGAGGCATATGCTTTTAATGAAAACATTGAGGGTGAGTCTAGCCATTCTCTTCACCTCTTTGGAGACTACCAACAGTCCTAGTCGTGACCACCTAAGCTGGACATGTATAAATTTGATGGCTCTCATCCAGCCACGTGGCTAGCACAAATGGAGCAATATTTCACATTGAATCACATAAGAGATGATGTGACTCAGCTAAGTGTGGGTAGCATGTAATTGAACCACGAAAGGTGGCAATGGTGGCAGTGGCATCAACGTTGCTATGGAAGGCCCATGACTTGGCAGACATTCTCAAAAGCCCTGACGGATCGCTTTGACCATGAATCTAACTTCTTGGGTTGTCTTACTAAGCTCTGACAGACAGGAACAATGAACGAATATATTACAGCCTTTGAAGCCTTAGCCTTCCGCACCGGAGGTCTACACGATCAGTTCTACTTGGAATGTTTTGTCAGTGGCCTCAAAGAAGCCATACAAGCCGATGTCCGACTGCAACACCCAACCTCATGGCTGGATGCTTGCAAGTTAGCTTGTGAAGTAGAACATGCGTTAGCGGCCCAGTCTAATCGCCCAAATTTCATAGCCAAAGGTCGCCCCACCCAGGCTCAATGCACTACCCAAACACTCAAGGTTCAAAAGGTGTCATCTGTGGAAATGGTGGAAAGAAGAAAGCAAGGATTGTGTTACTACTGTGATGAGAAATACTCCCCAGGGCATAAATGCAAGGAACCCAGATTCTTTCAAATTGATGCTACTGATCACAGTTCATCGGAGGAAACCCCACCAATTGACGAACCAGAGGAGGAAGATGAGGACAACCAACCGGACAATGTACTTGACGAACTAGTTATCTCACTTCATGCTTTGGCAGGGATTTCTTCTCCCCAAACTCTCAAAATCAGAGGTTTTATTAAGCATCGCCCTGTAGTAGTCTTGATTGATAGTGGCAATACGCATAAATTTATCCATCAAAGAGTCGCATAAGCAGTGCATTGTTTTGTTAGAGCGGTCTCTAACTTCCGGGTCCAAATTGTTGATGGGGGGACAATGAAATGTGAAGACCGCTGTGAAAATGTCAAACTTCAAATGGGGGATTATTAGCTAAAGACCCACATGTTTGACATACACATGGGAGGGTGTGACATTGTCTTGGGTGCTGAATGGCTCCGCACACTCAGCCCAATCATAATTGATTTCCAGGAGTTATATATGAGCTTTAAGGAAAAAAACCACACACATACCCTCTGCGGACTCCAGGCGGGTGCTCCCTCTATCATCAACTCGCATATGATGGAAAATTTGTTAAAAAAGGGTCACCATGGAGTTATAGCCCAATTTAATGCCATCCAGGCCTTCGAACCCACTTCTCTTCATATTCATCTTGAGATGCAACAGATCTTAAACAACCATCTGTCAGTCTTTGACAAGCCTCATGAGATTCCACCCTCGAGAGGAGAACATGACCATAGCATTACTTTGGTCCCAGGGGCCCAACCACCAAATGTGTGTCCATATAGATATTCGTTTGCCCAAAAGAATGAAATTGAAAAAATCATAAGGAACTCCTGGAAGCAGGTGTCATTTGTCCTAGCATTAGTCCTCATTCATCATCTGTGGTCATGGTGCTCAAGAAAGATGGGGAATGGCATATGTGTCCAGACTTTAGGGCCCTCAACAAGCTGATGGTCAAAGATAAATTTCCCGTCCTAGTTGTTGATGATTTGCTAGATGAAATAAATGGGGCTCAATTCTTTACTAAGCTCGACCTTCACTCGGGCTATCACCAAATTTGCATGAAAGAAGTAGACATTCCAAAGACTGCTTTCCGAACTCATGAAGGCCATTATGAATTCCTGGGCATGCCCACTTCCATTGTGTATGATCATAACCCAATCTTCACCAGTAACTTTTGGCAGGAACTCTTCAGGCTACAAGGTACCCAACTACAACTCAGTACTTCCTATCATCCCCAAATTGATGGTCAAACTAAAGCAGTCAATAAATGTTTGGAGACCTACCTTACGTGTTTCACTTCATAAAAGCAACATCTATGGGTACAATGGTTACCTCTAGCAAAATGGTGGTATAATACTAACTATCATGCCACCACCAAAATGACTCCATATGAAGCAGGTTCTGGTCAACTCCCTCCTTCACCTACTTCTTATATCCAGGGATGCTCAAAGGTACAAGCAGTGGATCACCTCCTACAGAACCACACAGCCATGCTGGCCCACCTCAGAGAGAATCTCCATCAAGCTCAAAACTGCATGAAGCAACAGGAAAATCAACATCGTTCAGAACACAAATTTCAAGAAGGGGATCAGGTATTTTTGAGGCTGCAACCATATAAGCAAACATCAGTCAAAGACAAGGGTTGTTAGAAATTATCTCCAAAATTATATGAACCGTATCAAGTACTTCAGTGCATTGGAGAAGTAGCATACAAGCTAGCTTTGCCACCCACGACAAAAATCCATCTAGTCCTCCATGTCTCATGCCTCAAGAAAGTGAATGGGAACCATTGCTGAATTCAAACCAGTTTACCTGAATTGGATGAAGAAGGTTCAATCTGGCTCCAACCTGAATAGGTTCTAGACATGCGAGAACGGCACCTGCGTGGCCGCACAATCAAGGAAGTCCTTGTCAAGTGGAAAGACACCTCTCCAGAAGATGCAACCTAGGAACCAGCCACTGTCCTTTAGCAGTTTCCGCAACTTCAGCCTTGAGGACAAGGATATTTTTATGGGGGAGGGCATGTTATGGTCCAACCCTAACCCCCTTATTTATGTAATAGGGTCGAGTCATAGTTATAGTTAAGTAAAGAGTCAATAAATCCCATATTAATAATTGTAAGTGGTTGACCTGCATTAATGAAGGGACCACAGTTAGTTGCAAATGTGCCATGGTATTAGATAGATGATATTAATAAGAACCATGGTATTGACCCATGGTATTGCATGTATGAATCCTATATAAAAGATAGAGACTCCCCTCGAGGAGCATCGTGTCTTATTTTGTAATTGAGCCCAGCTCTATTGGAGGTTGCCCCCTCAAAGAGGTAAGTGAACATTTCTTTCCTTTTTGAATAATAAAATACATGTTGTTATTTCTTATTATTTTGAGTTCTGGGTATATTTCTCCACATATTTGGTATTCTGGTATCTTCTCGCAGGTCAAGAGCATAACAGTGCTCAAGCATGACTTGCTCATAGGGTTGATCAACACTCTATGTGGTTGGTCTAATATAATTGACAACCATACTAACTGTCAATGTTGTATTGCTGAATGGATTACTTGGCCAGGTTAATATTGTTTGCCAAGATGCATATAATTGAGTGTTCAAAATATCAAACATTACTTGCCAGTTTAACAATATGCCTTTGAATATGTGAAAACTTTACCTTGCATGCAATGGTGCTAATGGCTCTGGTTAACTTTTTCTAGGTAAATGGTAGGGAGGTGTGATATTACTCATGCTGAGTTTTGATACTAATAAGTACTATAAAATTCATGCATATAGGTGGAACGTGGTTAAGTAATCTATTGCTGAGTTGATTATCGATATTTCCCTCCATACAACAATGCTTGTATAGTGTGTGATAAAAACTCTGCCGAGGAGCTTGTCACAAAATTGATACCAAGCCTTGCCGAATCCCAATTTGAAATGTTGGGATGGTAGGTGCTCATCGGTGAGATGATTGGAATACCAATATGAGGAACACAATATGACCCTAAGAATTAAAACTATGAAACTTAGGTGTGTATGTAATCCTGAGTCAAACCAATTCCAGCATCAAGTGCGGTAAGAGCATGGATCATTGTGCAAAGCCACTAAAACTCCTCAAAACCCTCGAAGCATGCCTAAAATAACAATGGAAGCTAAAGTGCAGTAGATATATGTATGCACGATGCCTTTTGTTGACTAGCTGGATAGCACAATTGCCAATCAAGATAAAATCTGAGAAGTACGTCAGAAATAAAAAAAAAATCAAATAGAAGCAATTGTTGAACAAGACGAGTTGGAAGAGTCTAACTGCATGGTATCATCCATTGCAGAGTGGACGGATGCTGCAATTTGCAGACTATAACAACCTCAATCAACGTGTAGAAACATACCCAACCACTTACAAAAAAGAAGGAACATCACAATTTGCATGTCCATCTGCATACTTTGTACATGATTGCAAAGAAGTTGAATGATTACCTTCATCAAGAGAGGAGACATTGCAATTGATGGTTGGTGTCCTACTGCACTACAATAGTATAAGAATGGAAGGATGCTGCAATTGACGTGTGAAGGAAGCCTTGTCATATGCCCACAACCACAGAGTGACAAATAAATTCCATGGCCAAGACAGAAAGCTACTGCATTTGTTGAAAGGCATGTCACTGCCACTGTTCTTCATAAAAGAATAGCATGCCTCTATTGTATGAGTCTACATCTCAGATGGTCATTAGGCACAGGAATTGAATAAGTGAACTAACATTACCCTAGAGAATCATACACTGAGCTGAGAATATAAACATGGTTGACACTGAGTTGAACATGGTTGGTATTACATTGAGCTGAGAATATAAACATGGTTGGTATTAGCATGCCCAAAGAATCATTTGCTTGTTAGAAGTTATATGTTATGTACAATGTTCCACCAAGGTTCTGGGACGAGGGGGCGAGGGAGCGAGGATACGTGGGAGCAGCCTATGCAAAAGCTCCCCGCCAACTTTTAGGAAATGTGGGGGGATGTCAAGGTCTTAAAAGCTTATAAATATAAAATATAATTTATAAATTGAGTCCACTATGACAATTGGGTTTGAATTGAAAAGTTGCAAAGCATGATCATTGATATGAATATCATTATCTAATATCATATAAATTTAAAATTCTAATTTATAATCATACATCATACATTATGATTAAAGTTTAAACCATATTGATGTTCCACTTCCTACTATGAACATTGAATGCTGAACAGTGAATATTGACATAAAATTATAAAATTCAAGTCTGATACATCAAGAGTCAAAATTTTATAGAGTCAGAATAACATAAGAACATCAACATATCGAAAGATAAACGAGCATAATTTTGCTCAAGCCTCAAGGTAATGCCCCACTAGTCTCTGCATCTAGCTATTGCATGAATAAATAAGGATCAACCATATCACCATCTGAATCTGAATCACTAGCATTCTCAAACATGCTAAGTGGCACACCAACCAACCCCATCTGTCTCTCATCAAGTCTCTCCTCCATATCTACCTATGCATCATCATCTAGATCAACATCCCATCGTGTTGTTGGTCCCTTCAAATACTCAGGTGTCTTAGTAGAGTTTAGGCTTCTATGATCCATATCAAGTTTACAAAGGATTTTTCGGCGAAGATCACATGAGACATCATTTGTCGACGCGTTTCGAACCAACCAGTGTGGTTCATCGTCAGGACATAGGGCACTATGCATAACAACTAACTTCTCCGCTCTTTTAGAGGTAAGCTTGTTCCTCTTGATAGAGTGGATGAAGCTATATGTGGACCAATTCCTCTCTGTTGCAGAGGAACTAGGAGCGTCTTGTGAATGGAGTGAGGGGCCAGGGTGAATAATGAATTAAATTTATAAGAAAACGAATTGAAACCCTAAAGTATTAAAACTAATGTTAAATTTTAATTATAAACAAAATTTTATTTTAAAAAATCAATCCCCTTGACCCCCCACGTCCCCCTCGCCCCCCCTCGAACCCCACGTCCCCCCCTCGACCCCCCATGTCCCCCCTTGTCCCCCCTCGATCCCCCACATCCCCCTCGACCCCCTTTCAGAAATGACCCCTCAGCACAAGGAAACATCCCCCTGGAACGTCCCCCTGTGTACCCTGTTTTTTGGGAGCGTGGGGAAATTACCCCTTCTCGTCCCCAAGTCCCTGGAGCGCAGGGAAGCTAGGAAACTAGACCCCTAGGGGTGGGGGCGAGTCCCCGTGGAACACTGGTTATGTATAGCAATTCGTGTTCCATCGAGTAATTGAGGATTTCATCTTGCCCTCTAAACTTGCTTATGTTTAACATCTAACACTTCTAGGAATGCCCTTTGTTTGATATGCTTTGTAAAGGATAATTAAAGCATTGTGCAGATAAAAGTTATTTTCTCTCAACTTCTAATTATGTCTTTATAGTGAAGACTTAGATTCCTTCCCTCCGTTCACTATCCTTTATAACTCTTGGGTTTACAACCTCTATTCTCTTTAAGGCCCGGGAAGTCCAAACATTAATGATATCATGTGGTATAATCTAGGAAACAAGTCTCAAGTTTTGTAATAAATGATCATGAAAAAAGAAAAAGGGAAGAGAAGCAACTCTTCTCTTTGTTTTGATGGCATATTTTTTCCACTAGGAAGCAAACCACTGTTTGCAGATGCATTGTGAAATAGGCAAAATCCTATGAATTGTCCTTGAACACTTAGACCATAAAATCATGGAAACTTGAAAAGGTTGGTAAACTTACAAGAAATTGGAGAGTTTCGCAACATAATTAGGTCATATCCGTGAAGTATCATTATTTGGCCATGGTATGGCGCTCCATTAAATCTTGAAAATTGCACAATCTTCTCATAATGTGATCAGGAATAACATTGAGTAGCAATATTTTTTTTCCTTTAGGAGATTTTGTTTTTAATCTTCATTGTAGGTAATGGCTATGCACTTGATATGTATTGGCCACAGATTTAGTAACGAATGGGATAAAAAAATTCAACCAATTAAGAGTGGTTTTAGTTGGGATTTGTAATGACCCAAGGATAGATCTTGGTTAAGTCACACAAACTTGGTTAAAACAATATTCTTGGTAAGGATGTATGAGTGCAATTAAATATTCTTGGTTTGTTTTTGCACTGGAATTGTTCATTCTATATTCATGATCTTGAAAACTTTTGCCATATTGGATTGCTATATTATATTATTATTCTTAATTTTTAAGAACGTGCAATGATATTCCTGTTTTGTTTGACAATTACTATGTAATGTTATCATAACATGGAATTGAAATTCTTTCCCTCCGCATTTGTAAGTTTGTATTTTGTTGTTATGTGCGCTTTATGCTCATAGGCCTGAATTGTTGTTTGTTGGTTGGAGCCTAGAGTAGTTGGTTGTTATGTTGAGGGTTTTACATTTTCTATTTACTTATGTGTGTTTTTCCCTCAAGATCAGTTTAGGTGATTCTATTATGGAATTGTAGGATAGAGAAAGATCTTAAACTTGGAGGTTGAGTTTTTTTTCTCTACTATTAAGTCTATAAAATTGTTCTTGGACAACTATTTTGCAAGGATATATTTGGAAATGATATTCATGTAGTGTAAAGGCATAATGATATGTGGTTCATTTCAAATGGCATAACAATATTATTTTGAATTAAATGTAGCTGCTTTATCTTTTAAATATGTAGATAAAACAATAAGTGAAGTTTTTTGCAGTTTTTAGGTGCAGTATTAAGGATCATTCCTAAAATCCTAAACAAATTTCTAAACCTCATTCTTTTAAGTGCACCTTAGGAGTAGAGTCTAACTAAATTTATACCTCTGCATAATGAATGTATCTTTATAAATATTACATTTTAATATTAATAATTAGTAATATTTATGATCATTTTATATATATATATATATATATAAAATCAATGTGCATATTGTACCTTTAATGAGATTTGCTTTTTGCTAATTAACATTATTTTAAAATTTGTTTTGATAACATACTTGTTGTCTTTACCATAAATTCAACTTTAAATTTTAAATAAAATATAAATACACTTCGCTAATAAGGTTTGCTCGTTAATATGCTAATTAACATTACTTTTAGGTTTGTTTTGATCCATACTAGATGTCTTTACATTGAATTCAACTTTAAATTTAAATAAAATATAAATGCATTTCACTAATAAAATTTGCTTTTTGCTAATTAACATTACCTTTAAATTTGTTTTTATACCATACTCGATGTCTCTACACTGAATTCATCTTTAATTTTAAATAAAATATAAATGCACTTCACTGACTCTTATTTAAGTATCACAAGACTTAAACTTTTATTTATTTATTTTAAAACGTGTGATTAATATTAATTTATAATAAATAAAATTTAAATTAAATATTTTTAATAATAAATTATATGTAATCATAATATATATTTTATAAATCTTAAAAATTGGAGGTCTTGTTCTCATCTCCCACATCCACAAGTTTTTCAATCAAGCAGTTAAGCAAGGGTTCCCTAAACCTTGGACTGAGAGCCTCATTTTCCCTATTTTTAAAAGTGGGGATACAAATAACCCCTCTAATTATCGGACAATTATGATCAGCCCTCTCTTAGCCAAGTTGTATGGTAGTATTCTGGAAAAAAAGTTAAGCATATGGCTTGAAAGTGAAGGTAAGTGGGCTAAAGGCCAAGCAGGTTTCAGAAGGCATCACTCAACAACAGACCACCTTGTTACGCTTAGGATCATTGTGGAGGAATGTCGTAATGATAAATCCAATTTATTTTGTTGCTTTGTAGACTTTAGAAAGGCTTTCGATACGATTCCTAGATACAACCTTTGGAATAGGTTAGAAGAGCTAAAGGTTCCTCTTGAGTTGAGAGCTGCTGCTATAAGGTTATCCGAGAATGTAATTGCCAAGCTAAAGAGCAATGAGGGGTGGTCGAAAGATATTAAGTGTAACATCGGAGTTAAACAAGGTTGTCCCCTCTCCCTACCCTATTTGGCATTTACATCGATAAGCTCGAAGGCTATTTAGAAGAAGCAGGATGTGATGGCACGATCTTAGCTAGGATAGTCGTTATCCTTCTTCTCTATGCTGACGATATTTTTCTTTTGGCAAGGTGCCCTTATGATCTTGATAAGCAACTCAAGCTTCTTAAGGATTTCTGCTCTACCATGGGTATGACTGTTAACACTGACAAAACAAAAGTTATGATTATCAAATCCAAGAAGGACACTTACGCTAATTTTATGTATGACAATAATAACTTGGAGGAAGTGTATTCTTACAAGTACCTAGGAATTGATATCCATCACAAGCTCAACTGGAACCATAGCATTGAGAAAAGGATCAATGGGGGGTGGAAAGCTTATTTTGGTCTTGAAAATAATTGTAAAACAACAAACCTCGTAATGTGGGATAAAAGAAGTTCCTCTTTGAAACTTTAGTCACTCCTGTTATCTTATATGACTGTGAGGTTTGGGGTTGCAGCATCTCCAGAGAATCATGGAGAAAGATTGAGAAAATCCAGAAGCATTTTATAACTTATAACCTGAAAATTAAAAGTAATACACCCTATCCTATTCTCCTTATAGAAGCAGGTCTTTCCCCTATTGAGAGCCTAGCTATGCTTAGGTTTCTGTTGTACAAGCACAAGCTCAATAACATAGACGATCATAGACTTCCTAAGCTAGCTTTCAATTCCAGCCAAAACCACCTAAGGCTCAACCGAGGATGGCATAAAGACACAAGGGCCTGGTTAAACTATTGGGAGATCAATGAGAATGATGCTTTGCAAAACATAAATAACATTAAAGATATTGTTACTTCTAAGTTCAAAGAAAAATTGTGGTGTGAGAAAGATTTAGTGTCTAAAAGAAAATTAAGTTATTATAAGAAGGTCATCAACCCCACCCTTGAAGATAAAAAATATCTCTCTATTTTAACTAGCTCAAAGAAGAAAATTAATATAGCAAAGATAAGAACAAATTCTCATGAGCTCCATAGTGAAACAGGTCGTTGGGCAGTTCCTAAAACGCCATGGATGGAAAGGATCTGCCATATTTGTGAGAATAGGAGCATCGAGGATGAAAATCACTTCCTCTTAGAGTGCCCTGCATACAACCACATTAGATCTCAATTTCACAATCTTTGTTACAATACTGACCTTCCTAGCCTTTTACAATGTCAAAATTATAGTGAGCTCGGGAGGCTTCTCTCCAAGCTTTTTGAGCATAGGAATAAAATCTTAAATCAAAATAAATAATTTGTTTATTTAGGTCCGATAGATCATTGTTTGGTCTCAGCGGACGTTAACCATTATCATCATCATCATATAAATATTTGATCTTTAAAATATAAAATAAAATAAAAATTATTTTAAATAAAAAATTCATATATAATGTTTGATGGACGATAAACATATATCTATCATTTTAATAATTCTTATCTCTAGGGAAATTTATTTAAATTCTTTTAAATGGAATAATATAAAGCGAAAATGTTTTGGTTTACAAATACAATACATATGTATCTATAATTTTAATTTTAATAATTCTTATCACTGGCTCCGCTTAAATATATTTAAATTCATTTAAATTGAATATTATAAAGTCATAAATATTTCATTTTATATATTTATATAATATATAAATATTTATTTTGAAAAAATATGATATCTAGATTGGTTTTTTTATATAAATTTATTCACATAGATATAATTATTTAAATGTTTTTCACAATTTTATTAGATTACAAAAAAATTACATGGAATATAGGTATGGAGAAACATGGACATATCATTTCTGCATTGAGTATGTTTAGGAAATAAAGAAAGTCTATCTAATTGGGAGCTAGCTTGGGGATGCTTATCTGCTATAAAGTGGGAAATCATATGGTCTCTTTAAGAATATTTAAACCAGTTTTTAACAACAAAATACCAAGCTAGCATGTAAAAAAGACAACAAAATAATAGAGATTGATCGATAGTGATATTGGTCATGCTGAGAATTACTTGAAAAAGGATTTTTTTGGCCTTTCGACAACCATGACGATCTTTCCCATTCATCGAGCATCCCTCTAGTGCCAATGTTGACTTCCTATTGCAGTGTCCCTTTTGTTGGATTCTCTGTTTGTTGAGAAATCTAGGGGCAACTAGCTTGGGTGATTTCTCTTACTTTGATAACTGCTTGTGATGTATTCTTACTCAACTTGATTAGCTTCTTCTTTTACTTGATTATAATCACCATTCTTATCATCAAACAACTACCAAACAATAAAGAACAATGAGACAAGAGGACACGAAATATAGGCTCTCAGCCATGGCCAAAACTTCTCCTCTTTAGAAGAAAACCTACAAGAACTCTTCTCTTCTTATAGAATTTCAAATGACGAATTCCAAGACTTTGACCCTTGACCAAGACAACTCCAAGACCAAGTCAACCTTTTTCCTCTTCTAGAAAAGTCAAACCAAGTCAACCTTGCCTTGTAGCAGCTGCAATCTCTCCTTTGATCTAGACTTCAGGCCTTCAACCTTGGACTACAATTTTGACTTGCAATGGCACATGTGAGATTTTATAGTGATTTTGTCCTCCTCTCTCCTTCGCTTGAGATGACTTCTTCTCCTTATCAATTCGACTTGCAAGGGAGACTTCTTTTGACCCAAAACTCGACTCTATTTGACAATTGCAATCTGAACTTGTTGCAACTTAATGTGCCCTAGTTCTCCTTCGCATGTGTGAGAATGATGGCCCAAAAACAGTTCCCAAAACTCGAATTCTTCTTTGTTAGAATCTTCTTCTTCTTCGCTAATTTAGCTCTCCTTTTTCTTTACTTGATCAAACTTGTTGTGAGCTACTTGGATTGTCTACAAATGTGGTCGACTTCCCTCTTATATATAAGCTTCTAGAGAGCCTCATTAGGCCGACATGTCATCTCTAGGAGGCCAACTTCACTGTTTGATAGGCCGACTTGTTGCTTGCATTTTGACAAGGCCTTGGAGGGTCTTTGACTCATTTTGTTTTTTTTGCAATATGTAACTTGCCAAAAGGGTCTTCCATACATGACAATGACTCTTATGACTTGTTGACTCAAAGACAAGCCCTAGAGGCATTCAATGGGTGCTTGACATATAAATCAAATAACCATGAGCATGAAACTCATGTCTCAAGGATAACAATAATAATTTTATTTTTTTCTTTACATCAAATACATAAAGTCATGATTACATATGTGTCATGTCCCCATTTTTATTCTTTCCCATAGTACGACCAGGGTGGATTTCCAGGGCAAGGGAAGGCGAGTTGCGTGGAGCAGGTTATGTCAGTAGGGGTCCCGATGGAGTTTTGAGGAGTTCCTATGAGGTCCAACAACATTCACTTGGTATATTCCATCATTCACACAGTTTGCCTTTCGTTCAGGCACATTCCAATAACTTTCAGAAAACTGACTTATTAGTGGGCTTGACTCAATTAATTACGCTTAAGATGGCATTCGGGGAAGAATACGTGGCACAACACTTTAGTGTAATAGCTCGTTGGAACTGGAACAAGAAGCTCTACATGATGGGATGGTTAGATGAGAGTTTCAGTGACCTAAGGAGACATGATGACCAATTTACCATTTTCCCACAATAAAATGAATATTTTAATTCAAATAAAAGAGGGAAAAGTGCTCCATGATTAAAATAATAATAAAATAGAAGGTTCTACAGGAGTCCATCATATCTATAAAAAAAGAGGAGGAGACCATTCGAAGACATCTTGGTTTTGATATTGTTTCTTGTATGAGAGGTTGAGGACCCAGTTCTCTACTTCATTGGTAGCCCTAGGACGGAAACCCTCGGGTGATATAGAGAGATTGGGTGAGCACCGATCGCCCCTTGGTGGATTCATTCAGAATCCACAGGTGTAGTAATTGTTTTTTTTCTATTTCAGTTTGGAGACCGGAGGGTCATTCCTAGCTATTGTATTGGCATCTATCTGTATATAATAAAGCTAGATTTTGGTTGTTGCATTTCTCATTGTTCCTCTTGTTGTGATTTTTAATGAGATTTTATGCAATTCCTAAATTTATGGTTTTGGTATTACATGGAAATCTTCTGGTAATTGCATGATAGTTTTATATGAAGTTGTTGTTTCAAAAATTTATGACTTGGGACATTACAATATGTCATTATGAAGACCGAACCTAGTTACATATTTCAACACTCCCTCTTAACTAGGGAGGTATTCATAATATATACAAGGTATTTGGACATTCTCAAACTAAAGAATTCTCATAAGAAGAGTCATATTGGTAATCCATTTCATAAGCTACTGCCTTAGCTCATGTCAAAGCATCTCATCATAGCAACTAGCATTGTCACATAGCAAGGCCTTGACTAATAGCTTTACTTCTCCACAATATCAGAGCACAATGCTTGCAATACCAATCATTGATAGACACCATCATTATTGTCTCTAAAGGAACTTACCCACCCAGGTGCTCACAGGGTATGTCCTTTTAGGATGATTCCTATATTGGAATAACACGTTCTCGAGGAATTTTCTCTTCGACTACTCTTGCCTATTGGATGCCCTACCACATCCTCAAAGAGTATCAAAATCAATATTAGATGCTTACCCAATCCTCCATTCTTTCTTCATAACATGAAGACGAGAATGATGTGTTTATCTCTCCCTTTCAATTAGGGAAGATATACTCATTCCTATAAAAGGAACATACCCAAGCTCCCTCTTACCCAAGGACTTTTACAAGCCCCCTCTTAACTAGGTACTTGTTACCAACAACAACTATCTGCTCTTTGGTGGAGATCATGGTACTATCAGTTGCTTGTGGGGCTCCTCCTTTCGATGTCATTAACTTCATCTTCTTCATTATGGAGATTTCATCTTCTAGATTTTCTTCGTAGGACATCAACCATCCATCACTTTCCTTTCAATGAACCATAATGTTGAACCAATAGTCATGTCATCATTCTTTCATTTGGAAAGTGATCTTCCAATCCACATCTGACTTTTCTTCACATAACTACCTTTTCCAAGTCATGTTTCCTTTAGGATCTTCCATCCATTCTCATGTGTACTAGTTGTAGGTGACATCTACAGCTCTCTTTTGGTAGCCCTGTTTCAGCCCAACCAGATGTTGTTCAAAAATAAAAAATGAACATCAAATTAAGGTTACCTTTTATGATGGCATTTCATCATGACATTTTCTCCTGCAACATCAACATCCTGCACATTCATAAACACATCTCCAAGACTTTCAAATGTCAAGGGTCTCCTTCCTTTACAAATTTATCAAGGTCTTCATATCTTCTCTTATGGAGATGTCATCGCTAATCCTTCTTGTTATAGAATGTTGATTACTTATCTTATTTTATGTGACTATAGTTGCATCTTTCATGAACTCTTCTTCCTTTCTTCACATATTTCTCCCTAGGAACTTTTGTACATAGTTCCTTCATTTTTTCAACTACCCCATATTCCATATAAGGTCATGCTATGTTGATTTCATCTTGTCAATATATGAACTAGTTCAAAACATATGCCTTCATGTGTCTTTCCAAAGGAATAGATCCTTCTTTTACGAACATGCTCATGAGATACAACATTCAACCATGCTATCAACAACTATATGATGACATGACATAATCTATCAAATATATATGTACCTCTTTTCTTCTTTTTTTCATCTAGACTTCCTTCGACAACTTACTTTCCTTGCTTGAAAGTATTTCAACCATGTTGCGCTCCTTTGTCACCATACCATCATCCTTCTAAACAATGGATTCCATACAAGGTGGAATGTAGACTGTCAGCGAGACACTTGCTTCTTCCAAGTAGAGGTAAACTTTTTAATGAGGATTCAATAGAGGATCTTGATTATCATCATCCCACAAATTCTCCTTCCTAATGATAATGATGTATGATGAACTTTCTATTTTCTATCATGCTAGATGACTTTCTCCCAATCATATATTTTTCCATGCTTTTAATGAGGATACCATGAGCTACTTCCTTTCTATCATGATGACTGCTACAACCATGTAGAATTCTACTTCAGCTATCCTTTTAGGCTTCTTTAATGATGTCATGAGATCTTTTTCTGCTTCAATCATATGCTTCTAATATGATTCATCCTCTCATGCTTACGATGCTTCTTACCATGATAGCTATCTTTTACAAAATTGAAAAGAACTAAGTAAAGAATATTATCTCAGTCATAGTAGAGATCTTTCACTTCCTCCTTTGATTTCTTCTTTTCAGGCTCTTCTATTTCTTCAGTAATATGGGCTTCATTCATTTCCTTTCTCTTCTTGTTGTCCTTCTTGATTTTAGGACAATCTCTCTTGAAATTCCCATATTCTTGACATCCATAACATTGGATATTTGACATATCGATCTTTTTCTTTTTCTGAGGACCAAACTTTCTTTTTCTCCTAGCCATGGTAGCAAATGGTTGAACTTGTTCATTTGATCCCACATCATTTTTTCCCTTCAACCTTGTTTCTCCAATATTACATAATGACTAAAGTTCACTGAGTGGGGTGGCTTCCTTCTTTCGATAGATGCTTGATACAAAGTTGCCCCATTCATCAGGTAGTGCATTGAGCACAATGATGGTCATTTCTTTGTCAAAAATTATTTCCCCTAACTCTTGTAGTTGGTCTCTTATTTGTGACACCCTCATAAGATATGAGGATATCCCTTCTTTTGTTGATATCTTCATCTTGTATAACTTGGTTCTCAAAGATATAACTTCTGCTACAGTGCTTATGGAGAACAATTCTACCAGCTTATCATAAATTTCTTTTGAATTTTCCAACTTGGCTACATAAGGGATGAGGGAATCCTTGATTGATTCTATAAGGATTATTTGAGCCCTTATTTCTCCTTTCATATATTTTGATAGAGCTTGAGCTTCTTCTTTAGGTGGTTTGATGGTTGAACCCTTAACATGTCCAATGACTTCATTTTCTATGAGGATCAAATCTGTTCTCTTCTTCCATGCAAGGAAATTTGATGACCCAACCAGTTTGTTGCTCTCCTTGCATAATGAAGTCATTTTAATAGTAGATTCAAACATATATACAAAGGTACTTACTTTTCAAGTGAATATGCTTCTTTGATGATAATATCTTCAACTTGATGCCTTATTTGATTTTGATGATAGTTGATGATGATAGCTTCCTTGAAGATGACAATACTTGTTCTTCTAGAGGTGTCTTTCTACAAATATAATTGAGATGTGATCCTTTCTTCAATTGGAGGGAGATCACCTTGATTTGATGATGACATAGCTTCTTCTTGATTAATTAGATGATGAAGTAGAATGAGGAGGTTTCAAGATGCTTCAAATGTGTGGTCCTTCTTTCTTTGAGTGCAGGTAGGGTCCATGAGGTCTTCTTCTTGATTCTTGTGATATGATGGGTATTCCTCCTTGATGCTCCTTAGATCTTTTCTTCAAGATGATGTGAATATTAGTCCTTCTTGATGGTTTGATGTCCTCTTTGA
Source organism: Pinus tabuliformis (assembly GCA_031772625.1). Classification (NCBI taxonomy): domain Eukaryota; kingdom Viridiplantae; phylum Streptophyta; class Pinopsida; order Pinales; family Pinaceae; genus Pinus; species Pinus tabuliformis. The sequence continues at coordinate 571,305,461 of CM062806.1, read as the reverse complement.
TGTCTTGACTTTCTTGATATTCCTTTTGATGGTCCTTCTTCAAGCTTCCTTTCCTTGTCTTGTCACCTTAGCTTTGATACCATGTTGAAAAATCTAGGGGCAACTAGATTAGGTGATTTCTCTTACTTTGATAACTGCTTGTGATGTATTCTTACTTAAATTGATTAGCTTCTTTTTTTACTTGATTATAATTAGTGTTCTTATCATCAAACAACTACCAAACAATAAAGAACAATGAGACAAGAGGACACAAGATATAGGTTATCATCCAGGGCCAAAACCTCTCCTCTTGAGAGGAAAACCCACAAGAACTCTTCTCTTCTTATAGAACTTCAAATGATGAATTCCAAGACCTTGACCCTTGACCAAGACACCTCCAAGACCAAGTCAACATTTTTCATCTTCTAGCGTCAAACCAAGTCAACCTTGCCTTGTAGCAACTGCAATCTCTCCTTTGACCTAGACTTCGGACCTGCAACCTTGGACTGCAATTTCAACCTACAATTCTTGACCCCTGCTGTAGAAACCCTAGATGGCACATGTGAGATTTTATGGTGATTTTTTCCTCCTCTCTCCTTCGCTTGAGATGATTTCTTCTCCTTATCAATTTAGCTTGCAAGTGAGAAATATTTTGACCCAAAACTCGACTCTATTTGACAATTGCAATATGAACTTGTTGCAACTTAATGTGCCCTAGTTCTTCTTTGCTTTGTGAGAATGATGGCCCAAAAACAATTCCTAAAAATAGAATTCTTCTTTGTTAGAATCTTCTTCTTCACTTATTTAAGTCTCTTTTTTCTTTACTTGATCGAACTTGTTGTGAGCTGCTTGGATTTTCTGCAAATGTGGTCAAATTCCCTCTTATATATAGGCTTCTAGAGAGCCTCATTAGGCCGACATGTCATCTCTAGGAGGCTGACTTCACTGTTTGATAGGTCGACTTGTTGCTTGCATGTTGACAAGGTCTTGGAGGGTCTTTGACTCTAATTTTGATTCGAATACATTTTTCTTTACCATATGTAACATGTCGAAAAGGGTCTTCCATACATGGCAATGATTCTTATGACTTGTTGACTCAAAGACAAGGCCTAAAAGCACTCAATGGGTGCTTGAACTATAAATCAAAAAACCTTGAGCATGAAACCCATGCCTCAAGAATGAAAATAATAAATTTATTTTTTTCTTTACATCAAATACATAAAATCATGATTACATATGTCATTATGAAGACCCAACCTAGTTACATATTTCAACACTGTTGTTGCTACCTTGCTGACAATTGTACGCTCCTTTACCTTGTTTTATAATGAACATGGTTTTCTTGATTGCTTCTCCTTCGTTTGCAGAGACCCCAACTTTTGATGGCTTGATGACTTTGTACCCTGCAAGACCAAATCCGAGGGACTTGAAGAAGAGGGGCTTGAGTTGTCAAGGTAGTTGGAGGCAGGAGGCGAGGGTTGTGGGGGGAATTAAACTCCTAGAGTGCACCGAGATTGAACCAGATGGAAATTTAAATCAGTGATCCTAGCCTCCGCAACACATGTCACTTATTTTTGGTCCCTCAAGTAATGATTGAGTGAATTTCTAAGTGCCCAATGACCATCCTCTATATATCTTGTTTCCTTTGCTTCCATCGCCATGACCTTTCACCTAAAGCATTGTGGTGGGTCCTCATCAAACTGATCAACTCCATGTCCATGCCATGGAGGAGGAGGTTGACGACCCCTTCCTCTCCCTCCTATTCTGGAGTGACCGCGCTCATGAACCATATATGTATGGTAAGAATGGCCTCTACTGTTCCCTCCTAGCTCTGTGTCCCTCTCAACTCTGCGAATGATAGAATGAACAACCACATGCAGAGCTCTGCAATTGATTGAATGAGTAGTTACATGTGAGTAAGGTCAAGCTCTGCTTCCCATGTCAAGATTGAATGCATGATTTTTGACATCCAACCACCCCATCCCTTATAATGAATGTGGCTGGTGAGGGTGGCAGATGGGGAGTGCTGCCATTCCCTAGATTTAAATGTGTTAAGATGAGATGGAATGGGGGCATGCGTTACCATCAGTCATCAATGGAGCACCTAGATCTAGTGTACATTTCACAATTAATTAAACCAACATTGTGACTTATATATTTACATTATTTTAATAAGTTTGGAGAAAATAAATAAACCTTTAAAATCCACATTTTAATATGATAAAATATTCCTAAACAATATATTATATATGTTGTATCTAATGTTATAGTCTAGAAAAGTTTCCAGAAGAAAAATATTATGTAGCAAACATTTTAGTGGAGGTTTTAATATTACACTACTGGGCAAAATTTTGAAAAGGCGTTAACTAAAACCTTTGTTATTTTATAATAGAATGTTTGGTGAAGGACTTAGCAAACATTCAATATAATTAAAACTAGTGCAACCATAGACGTCAAAACTTTCATAACACATCTCAAATTTCTAAGATTAAAAGAATCATAAAAAATAATTAAATTCAAATTTTATTTTAAATTATTATTATTAATTACAAAAATAATTAATATACGAGTTAAACCTATATACATGCCCCACTTTCTATGGATATTCTTACTCTGTAAATAGGCTTTATTATAATATCATGGGCTAATACCATGGCTTATCAATACCACTTGCCCAAAAAATCTTAATTATCAATATCACATGCCCCAAAAACCATAATGATCAATACAACATGCCCAAAATCCATAATTCATTTCATATTATTATTATTGTTATTATTATTATATAATTTTAAGGTCACGACCAAGCCAAACATCAAATTGGTGTATGAGACCCTTTTGTTTGTGGGACAAGGGACCCACCTTCGCACAACAATTTGACTGCTAAGTCTACAAAGTCATACATACTCTAGCCCCTATGGTTTTGAACTTGTGACCTCTTAGGAGGAAACACATGCTCTTAACCATTAGGAAACAATAGTTCATATATATATATATATATATATATATTAAATTAATCAATTTAATTAGAAGAGAAAAAATGACATAACTACTTTTAAGATAAATATCAACCTTTAATTTGTGAATATTACTAACACAACCATATAAATTAAATGATTGAGGAATCGATCATAGTAAACATCAAAATACTTCATGATACATCTCAAGTTGCTAAGATTATTATTAATTTTTATAAAAACTAACTAAAATATAACTTTATTATTATTAATTATAAAAATAATTAACATATAAGTTAAACATATATACATCTAAAAAAGCATGGAACACGATTCTTAATCATGGAGATTTATCTCCACTTTACCATGGAAATTCTTAATATGTAAATAGGCTTTGTTACAATACCATGACTTATCAATACCGCTTGCCGAAAAACCCATAACTCATTGCACATGACATTTGTTCACAAGACATTTTTTTAATTAATCAATTTAATTAAAATGGTCAAATAAATTAATTTGGAGATAAATCTCAACCTTTAGTTTGTATATAATTTTTTTCTAGAGAAAAAAAACTATAATTTTTATTATGAAAACAAGGAATAAAAATTACATTTTGTAGACATGCCATGTGTGTATGCGATTTTGAGCATAAACATGACAAAAAGATAAGCCAATATCTATAAAAAATGAGCAAGGATTAAAACCTCAGTGTCAAAAACCTTAGAACATAGAGCATCAATATCCAAGCACACATGCCCAACGAAAAAAAACAAGGCACGCAGGCCCGAATAAACCCTAAATATAAGAAAAAAATATGAAGGGCGTGTAGGCCCGAGAAAAACCCATATTGGGGGGCGAAAATATGGCATATAGGTCAATTGACAATATAGACATGTAAAAAATAAGAAAATAATTTGAGCATGATACCCATGCCCAAAAGCCATAAGGACTTGCTCAGAAAAGGGAACTCAAAACCAGGCTGCAAGAGGGAGAGCTAGGCCATAAAACCTAGAGTTATCCAACAATTGAGAATCTCACAAGAAACTGAGATGATGACCATGGGAGACAGTAGAATCTCCAAAATACTGACGACTAGATACAGGTTGCCACTGAGAAGAAAGGTCGTCTGAAACAGAGTTTGTCCAAGATGAAGCCCACTCCACATGATGATGACAAAAAACGTTGCAAGAAAGGCACGCAGTGTGAATTGAGATGGTTGCCAAAATCCGCACCCCCTCAACTCTCTAGCGTGGACAAATGGCGGCACAACAAAGAATTCTTGTAAAGTAACCATGGCAGACCTCATCAAAATCCTTCGCATTGCGAGGAAACCATGAGCCAACAAACTAGCCCTTGCAAGAAAAATTGTGCTAGTAGAAAGAGGAGGCACAAACCAGGTCAGGGAACTAGGGTTTAAGCACCCCAACCCACTCCCTTGACTCCTCCCCCCACCTTTAATTTTTATATACTATTATGAATATTCTAAAATATTCCATGGAGGTTAAATCCCTACCATCACTTGATAATTATTTCTAGTTAAATTAAATTAAATTTTCATAACTTTATTTCAAAATAAACACACTTATTAACATCATTAAAAATATTCCAAAACATTTTATGAAAATTAAATCTCTACAACCATTTAATAATTATAAATAATTATTTTAGAATTTTAAAAGTCTTACTTCACTGCTGCATTTTTTTTTTCCTTAATGCATTTAAAATATCTAAACACAAGCAAATTTAATGTGTACAAAGTGCATTTGTATACATTGAAATTTCCAATATACATAAATCTCACATATATATTTTTATACATTGAAATCTCTTATATATATTTAATAACGGGAACACATTGTTATATTATTATAAAACTATAAGCATAGCCATTTTTCGAATATTTTAAAAGCACTAGTGTGGTTTTTACTATTTCACACAAATGTGTTTGGTGACTTATCTACTATCCCATATCAATGAGAATTATGGTACACCAATTCAAAAGATTATTTAAATGCATCAATACTTAAATAGCTAAGAACCATTGAATGTGTTATATTTATAAATTATAAAACTATAAGCATGGCTAAAAGCACCAGTGTGGTTTTTTTTGAAGAGTTTACATTTCAACTATTTCTTTAGTGCTTTCCAGAATAGTCTCTTAGGTGGACATATTTTGAATTATGAAAAAAAAATAGATAGAAGATCATAACACTGACATTTGTATTTAGCCAATCTTGCTACTATAAAATTTAAGCAACTCTACTACTGTAAACTATAACAAGAAAAGTAAACTATATATATATATATATCAAAAGAACAAAAAACTAACCAAATCCCGAGAGTAACCCAATTGTCCTTTAATATGCCAACAACCCGATTTCTTAGTGGACTCTTTAGTCCAAGATTATGACTGATGATGACCACAAACCCTTAGTTGACTTGAGAGGAGGCTTGAGTTGGAGCATTCATGACCGCAAACCCTTCTTGGTGCTCATTTGACTCAGTGTCTGAGTCTAAAACTAAATAACGTTCTATGCGATACAATTGAACAACTATATCATCCAAGTTGTATATGATGTCTCTGAGAATGCGCTTGTTATCTTCTTGACTTGCAAAAATCTTGTAGTTGTCTACTTGTCTCTAATGACCATGCTGAGAAGAATTTCCATTTGACAATGTAGAGTGATGGAATGAAGGAAGTGGATCCTTTACTCGTGAAACTTCCTTGGGTCTAGTATCCACTTGCGGTTATTGCCTCCAATATTTGAGTATGAGAAGTAAACACAATCTCTGAATTCCTTAACCTCAAGTTGAAGAATTTATTTTCTTACCTCCAGGGGCGTTTGTTCGAAGTGGTTGGCTACTGATTCCCAACCAAACAATCTCCAATATCGCGTCAAAGAGGACCTCATAGCACCTCCTCTGTGGGTGGGAGCGCGTAACCTTGGCGACATGAGAACACTAAACCTGAAATACATATAGCTACAACCGATGGTTGAAAGACCAACTTAAATGTACCTACAAACGATATTTTTCTGCAAGGGAAGTAGGTGGTTGAGACCCATGTGATGGCATCGTAATGAATTTAAAGTTTAAATTGAAGTGACTCTCAATGGCCTAATGATCTGATTTAGAATATTAGTTTTCAATGTTAAGATCTTCCTCAGAGTATAAATAAAAATGCTTTCATTGTGCTTAAGGATTCATCAATTTTTGCAAGTAAAATGAAGAGTTTTTATGTTAATTTTATGAGCAATTTAACATAAACCAAACATTGAACAACAACATAAACATGTATAGAACATCATCAAAAACACATTACAACAAGCACTTGATAAAGGAGTTCACCCCTTCTGGGCTATGTCTCCTTGGTCCGGCTTCCAATGGCTTGGGCCTCTCTATTATGCTTAAAAGTGTAAAAGTCTATGCTTACAATGCTCAAATGCTTCTGAAACTTGCTCCAATGATTCCAGAATACTCAAAAATGGCTATCTAGCCTCTTTTTGCATCCAATTTGGTGAAAAACAGAAGAAGTTATGACTTCTCCTAGTTCTCCCACTATTCGTTCCACAAATTGCTCCAAAACTGACAGAAAGTAGCCTCTTTGGATAGGGTGGTATCATTGTGGTCCACACTGTTACATAGAATTTTGTCACTATCCCTGTACTCCCCATTCCTTGATCCTGGAGGACCTCTACAGTGAACCCTTCATGCTTTCCCATCATGAAGAAACTCCCATTGTGTCCCTCTTCATGAGCATAACAATTCCCCTTTGCATCATTTTCCCAAAATCTTCTGTTTTTCCTAGTTTACAAGACCGACGCTAATGACCCGTGTCCTCCTCGCACCAATATGCAGGGATTACAACTATCCCTAGTACCGATCGGATCGACTGAGCCTTTTCCCAGTCGCGTCGATCCTCTTTTGGAAAGTTTTTTAAATATGGAGTTGAAGCTTCCAACTCTAGAAGATTTGTAACGGAAGTCTGGTAAATGGTTAGGTCGTATGGAGCCAAAGAGGTCAGATTTGTCTCCTTTCCCCTATTAGGATGGAACTACTTCAAGAGATAAGACCTTCTCCCATGAGAAGAGGAACCATCTCCCATCCATTCAAGCTATATAAACCTCCACTTTTCCCAAGCACAAGCTAGTATTAGTGTGTGTGTGCTAGTGCTAATTAAGTTTTGTTTGGAGCAATCAACAAGTTATCCATACTTTGTAGCTCTCTAGTTTGTGATTAAGGAAGAATTGTGTGTTGGTTTGGTGTGAAGCCTAAAGGGAAGAGCCTTGAGATTATCATTGTTGAGGCCATCAATGGAATGCTAGCAGAAGTGTGTGGGGACCTGGATTTGTCAGAGGAGAACAACAACGTCAAGACACCGATTGTAAACTCTTCTTGATTTAATAAAGATGCAACTATCGATTGGTTTCCTACATAAGATGTCATCTCAAATGTTTATGGATTAATGTTTCTTTACTTGTTAAGTAGGTTGAATACAATTTGTATATTATCACGGTTGTGGTCTGTTGTTGTATACTTGTTTCAGGTGTTTGCAAGAAGAAACGGAAGATAGTTGGAGCAAGGAAGCAAGGTCATCATCAAACAGGTAACGTACTAAGAGGTAGGCCCTCTTAATTGGTTCTAACCTAAGGAAATATTCCATTAAATGTCTTGTTTGTGGCTATACCCTCTCTCGGGCTAGAGGAATTGTTTGTGTCTGCACTTAGAATTTTACCTACACCACAAATTGGCAACTCCACTGGGGAACCAATCCTTCTGTTTGCTTTCTTGAAATTTCATGGTTTTGTGTGAAATTTTCTGGTTTCGCCATTTCCTTTTAGTTCTGTCTACTTTGCTTTGTTTATTTCTCTGGGTCTGAAATTCACAGTAGCAAGTATGGTCTCAGCCTTTGAAAAATTTTATTTTTTTCTTTGCATCCTTACTCAATGCGCTTATTTTGCTAACATTTGCCCCAACCATTGCGATATGCTCAGAAAAAGTCGCACCAACCCCTTTCTGGCACTTGTTTTCAGTTAGGCAGTTGCGGCGATGCCTATAGGTGAAGATTAGGGTTCACCCCAGATCTTGGCCAATGTGTCTTTCTCTTTTGATTTCTCCCTTGTAGCTTGTTTTGACTGTGTTCTCCCTCACTAGAAAGCTGCATTTGACTTGGTTTATTTGCTTGTTGACTTGCCTTATTTTTACTTGATTTCTTGAGTCCTTAGATGGTTTGTGGCCTTAGGGCATCTAGGTTGTCATCCATTCAGCTGATTGTGAACTCAGTGAGTCAAGTTGTTGGTAAATTTACTCCTTGCATTTCGTTCGCAGTCCTTTTTATTGCTTTGGTCTCCATTACACAAGTTTGAAAAGTTTTGTTTGCTTGTCTAAACGTCTCTTTTTTGGCATAGATCACATTTCTTGTCTTGTTTTTGGTAGAGTCATTGCGTCATTAGTTTGAAAGAGATTCTCTTTTTGTGTTTTTCATTTGCTTGAGAATCGATTGTCTCGAAAACTTTTTCATTGAAGTGTTTTATGAGAAATTCATTTTTTCATTTCATGAAAAGTACATAACTTTGGTTGTTGCATCGATATGTTACATTAGTTAGTACCATCAAAGACTAAGAGTTGCATTTGCATTTGAAAAGAAAAAGAATTCTCTTTACTTTTGAAAAGATTGTTTGAAGTGCACTTAATAGGAAAATAGGAATTGGAATGAGTTTTTCCATTAATTTATTTTTCAAAAAGTGAAGTAGTGAAAAATCATTTTTCTTTCGGTTTCTTGGTTGTTTGCATTTGATTGTGTTTTCTACCCACTCTAGTGTAGAAAATTTATTGAATTGAAAGAGTCTTGTCTCATTTAGCTGCATTTATGACTTTTCAAGTCACATCGCTAAGCCCTGAAAACTGAGACATAATTCAAGATAAACTTTAAAATGAACTCAATTAACCTAAGGCACATTTGAAACCTAACAATCACATCTAGAAGGTCTAGGCTAGAGACGTGTTCTGGCATCTTTAAACCTAACAACTGTTGTTAGCTTCGGCACTAGATAGTGCTAGTACGGATTTGTGCTCCCCGTACCGTCGAGTATATAAAGGGAGACCCCACTAGGCTGCAATCCTTTATCCATAGGAAGCCGAGTTTGCTGCCTTGTAAACATGATACATCGAACACAACGTTTGGGGAGATTGCCTACTCGTACTTCTCGGTTCGTCGGGAGGTATTCTATTGTTCATGGTTACTTGGTAATCCGGTTTTACGTAGATCATTTAGAGTAGTCATTTGATATTTTTGACTCATTAAACTTAAAATATCATTCAAGCGTTTGTCCTTTTCGAGCTCGTTTCCAATCGAACGTGATAGAGTCATATTTGTTTCTTTCTCGACTCTTAAAACATGAAAGAGCACTAGTTTGTTTATGCGTCTTTAAAAATTGTTGCCCACTATCTTATAATATCCTGTTAATATTTTCTAAACCAGACCATGAGTATTCCTTAGAGTACATTTTAAAGCCTTGAAATTTATCTCTCTTTTCATGTTAACTGAGACAAGGTCATCGTGGCTGAACCATCTGGTTCACCTAGTTCCTCTTCCTTTGCTCCATCTGAAAGATTGTCTAAGGATCCTTTTCCTGAATTACCAGAGTCACTCGAGGACCAAGGTGTTGAACTTGGAATCGTTCAAGGCATTCAACCTTTTGCATCTCAGTCTCCACCTAATTTAGATACTGGGTCACCTTCTGATATTGGCCCAAAATATCTGGACAATCTTGCCCAGACTCCTAAGAGTTAGCCAACTACTGAAGGTCAGCTTGGACTGGTTATATATCCTCTGAATCCTTATGTTCAACCCTGTTGTGATATCACTGCAGCGTCCATACAGTCCATACGATTAGTCGGGTGTTCCTTTGGAATTATCCCCTTGTACATCTTTGGTCGTTCGTCATCGCTTATTTCCACCCATGGAACCCTAAGGCGAAGCTCCAGTTACCTTTCCAAATCAATTAGAAGTTTCTACTCTACACACTATCGAAGGGGAGGAGCATCAATTTCCTCCTGAAGGTTTCCCCTACATGGGGAGCATTCCCATTAGTGTGTATCGAGATTTGCCACCTAATTATGTGAATTTAGCACAATTGGTCTCAGGCACACTTAGTGCCTTGTCACTTTACCATAACCCTATTTGGGCGTCTGACACTATGCCTACCACAGGTTCGTTCATTTAGAGCCTGACCTCCCAATAGATGATGATTTCTGTAGTTACCTTAGTCTCGGTGCAACCCACCTTCTGAACCCTCTTGTCTCGTCTGTCCAAGTCACACGTTTGGTTCAACTGACGGTCTCGAGTCATGTTGTTGTCAGTTCTTCGACCCCTCCAGTAAGTGGACAAGCTGTACCACCGCTTGGGGGGCAGAATTTGAATGTTCATATGGTTTCAGACTCAATCAATGTGAGTAGCTCACAACCTCACATGGTTGGGATGAACTAGTCTTCTTATGTTTCTCTTCAAAACCTTGCTGGTCCTTTTGGATCAAGCAATGTCCAGTACCAACAGGTCCAAAATCCCGTTGGTCCATCTGGGTCAAGCAATTTCCAGTATCAGCAGCCCTATGAGGCTCAGGTTCAGTACCAAGCTCCTTATGTTCCATATGGTTCCCAAGGAATGGTCAATCTGCCTTATGTCCTTCAACTTGGACAGTATGTTCAGCCTGGTCTGTCCACTTTTCCCAGTGGCTATGGCCAGATACAGTTCAGAAATTTTCAAGGTCTTAATCCGGGAACTGTTCAAGTACCCTTGCAGCAGCAAGGACAACCTCTGTAGCAACAAGGGAAACCTTTGTTGCAGCAAGGGTTGTCTGTGCAGTAGTAGGGGTAGATGATGCCACAACAAGGACAACTACAACAACCGCAGGGGAAACCCTCGCAACAGTTGCAGCAAACCATGCAGCCGCAGATGCAATATGCTCAACAAACCTCCCAACCTATGTCTTCGCAAGGCCAACCTCTGCAGCCATAGGGACAACCTTTGCAACTGCAAGGTCAACCCTTGCAGCAACAGGACCAACCCGGGCAACAACAACCCTTATATACATATCAACAGGGTCAACCCTTGCAAGGACAAGGTCAGGGTCAAGTCCTGCAGCAGCAGGCCCAAAATCCTAATGTCCAAGGGCAACAGGTTCAGAATCCTTATGTCCAAGTGAAGCAAGTCCAAAATCCTCTTGTTCAGGGGCAGCAGGTTCAAAACCCATATGTTTAGGGACAACAGGTGCAGTATCCATATGTCTAAGGTCAACAAGATCAACAACCTTTTAACCCTATGTTGCTTTGGACAGTTTCAAGGCTTTCAAGGTCAAAATCCTCCCTACGGGTAAGGTAACCTACAGTGGGGGAAAAATCAAATGCCGTATGGACAGAACCCTCCACTATGGGGCCAAAATCCTAACCAGTGTTGGGCCGTGAATACGACCACTTTTTAAATACTTATTTTATCCATTTTTACTCTTCTTTATCATGTCATTTATTATAATTTATTATATAAATCCATTTTATAATGATTTATGCTCTTATGGATGAATATTATTTATTCTCCTTTATTTCTAATAAATTGATGATTATGCACGATTTTATCAATGATAGTTTTAATAAATTGGTTGTAACATTATTCACCATTTTTAGCCTCCAATACAATTTCCAGATTGAAGATTTGATTAACTCATAAATTCGCTGGAATAAGAAGTGACAGTTTTGCGGTTGAGATTCTGGGCAAATGAAGAAGAATCTGGAAAATCCGGAACATGGGTTTTGTCCAGAACGGACCAAATTAACTTTAGCAAGGAATGGTTTGCCCAAATTCGGCTTGTATTGAGAGAAACACAGGGTTCTTTGAGCACGATTTTCTCAGATTTGCTGTGTGGCCGTTTTCCAAATCTCAGCTGCAAAGCCAAATTCGCCTTGCTCTTGTTGAAAGATGGATGGAAATATATTTTTTGTTGATCAATTGGTTAGAAACAATCCAATTTTGTAATATAAATCATGTTGTAATTATCTCTGTTGTAACTGCTCTCTGATCTCTCTATTTAAATGAAAACAAAGATCAAAGATAAGGAGGGAGAATTGAGGATTCAGAATTGGAGATTCAAGAATGATGATGGATTATTCATGATAGGATAGAATAGGAGGAAAATGAGATTGTTGCATTACCATTGTAATTCTCAAAGCTTCTGTTGTTGTAATGATTTCACAGTTTGATGATTAATATATGATTTGAGAGTTGTTGTTCATTCTTCTCGTCTGAAGTAGCCCAGCAGCATCTGCTGGCGGCTAAGGGCCCAGCCTCCGGTGGATTAAGCTGCTGTTGTATTTTATCTTTCCGATTTCTGCCATGTGATGGTTTGGTTTCCTTCTCATTTCTTTAAATTGTTGTATTCAACAATCTTTTGTTTATGAACATTTCGCAGAATTGCTCTGTTATATTGAAATTATAATTGGATTACCTTAGTGACAGAATTATTAATTATAACTTGAAATGTCTTGCTCTTAATTCTAATCTAATACTGCGCTGTCTAATTAAGACTATGGTTCATTTAATTTCTGTTCATTTGTAATTGCAATTTTTGTTCAATTATGTTACTATTCAATTATAACTGCAATTGTTGTTGCTTCAATAACTGCGATTAATGTTCATGCTACTGGATTAAGGTTGCTGATTCAATTACATTTGTAGTTGCTATGTATTTCTATTCAATTAGCTTTGTTGTTCAGATTTATTAAATAGGATTCGTTGTTTAATTCCTTTAATTACAGTTTGTTGTCTATTTACTTTGCTGTTCATTTTTTATTAATTGCAAAGAGTTTGCTTTTAAAGAGTTTTCCTAGTTTACTTTCAATAGCAACTTTAGTTCAATTTCTATTTCCTTTTAATTGCTTTAAAGCAGGACTCTCAACTGTAGAGAACATTGGTTATTGCTTCCTTGTTCCCAGATTGATTGTCTTGTTCTAGTTTGATTTCAATTGTATCAATCTCTAGAGGAATGGGTTATTGCTATTGTATCCTCGATTAATGTTTGCTGAGTGAATAGTTGCATTTCAGTGCATTTGAGTTTATGTTGTTGTAGTTAGATTTTGTTTCAAACATTCATTTACTTTTGTATTTTAAGCACTATACTGCAAAACATTACTCTTGAGTAAATAGCCGCCTCAGACTGAGTACACTCTTGAAATAAAAAGTCATACCTGGGTTGACAATTAATGTGAAGATAATAAGGAGTTAAAAAGACACATTTTTATCGCTCAACATTTTGGCGTCGTTGCCGGGGAGAGTGTAGCCATTTTTAAAGAGTAGTGTGCATCTGATGAGTGCTTGTTAGGAAAGAGTTGGGTATTAAAAACAGAAGGTAAGAACCTGCGTACGGAGCATGTAGAAGCCCTGCTCCCCCGCCTGCTTTCCAATAGAGTCGTTATCGAACTTAGGGTAAATGTTTGAATTTTTGTGTCAATGACTAAAAAAATAGAAATTTTGAAAAACAAATCTCATGGTTTTTCTCAAGTGGTGATGTAAGCACCACCCATTTCACTAACCAATTGACAGGAACATTTGAAGAAGGAGCCTCAAAGAAACACATGAAGAACATCTTATATTATGGTAAGAAATAACTCACATTTCTACTTTTGAATTTCCTATCAAAGATCTAGGAGGAGTGACACAAATGCACATAATTCCCCCATCTTCTCTACCAAATTTTCATGGTTTAGCAAATGAAGATCCAGATACATTCTTATTTAAGTTCGAAATACTTTGTAGAGGATATGATTATTGTACTGATGATCAAAGATTGAAAGTGTTTCCTCTTACTCTAAAAGGAGTAGCTCTCCGATGGTTCATGAGCCTAGGTGGGAACTGCATCCAAACATGGGAGGACATGAAGAACATATTCTTGAAGAAGTACCAAGACTATTGCAAGGCCAATGAAGATATTTTCAATATGATACAAGGGGAAGATGAAAGCTTGGAGGACTATGTAGATCGATTTCAATACAACCTTCAAAAATCAAAGCATAAGCATTTGGAAAAAGAAATCTTAAAAACACTTCTTCTTAAAGGAATCAAAGATGAATTTTTAGAACTCTTAAATCTGATAGGAAAAGGTGATGTTTTTCAGTTATCATATGATGATGTTTGTGAGTTGTGCATAAGGTATTCAAGAGGAATCTCCAAGGTTGGTAAGAATCCTAGAGATGTTTGTTCTTTGTTTTCCAAATCTACTACAAGAATAGGAGACATAAGAGCTGAAATCAATGCTTTATTTGAAAATTTTAAAGTTTATTTTATTAACTCTCTAAATGCAAAATTGGACGTTTTGCAGGTTCATAAAAATCAAGAATTTGATGAAGTGTTTTGCCCTCATGACCAAAAGGAGCATCCCATAGATAGTTGTTTTTCCTTATCTAGGATGGAAGTATCATATCAAAGAGATGAGGAAGCTGCAACAAAGTCAAAACCATGGAAATCATGGCCTACAGGTATGATTCAAAACACTTCCTCTCCATTCTCTTACTTGCATAATCCATTATGGAATACTAATGTGTTAGGGCAGTTATGTCAATATAACCATCAATCTTTTCTACAAGCTTGGCATGGTTCACCTTATGATTGTATGACTACTCTCTCTCATCTTGTAGCGCAAACACATTCTCCATATTCTTCACCAGCTCTCCCACAACATCTTGCTTGCCCATCAAAACCATTCACACAACCCAATCAACCACATCATCAAAATGCTCCATTCCATACACAATTTCCTGCTCAACTAATTCCACACCCTCACCACAATAAACCAGTAAAACATGCTTACAATGTTGAACTGCAAAATTTACCCACTCTTCACACCCATTCTATCTCACATGCACCAATGGAGAAAACTTACAATGAGATTCAGAATGTTTCAAATTCAAAAATTGTAGAAGCTATGGAAGAAAATGAGGTTTCTTTTAGTATGCATCAACAAGCCAATTTAAAAGCTCAAGAACTTCATGGTATGATGGCTATGGGAAATCAAGAAAGTAACAGATACATTGAAGATTGGTTTCACTCCATCATTTGTTTGCAACATCACTCTATGCTTCAACAATTTTTGATACCATTTTTTCAAGGGAAGTTGGCTTCTCATACCCTAATATTCATTAATATGCATTTTTCAAATTTGGGTATGTGTATACATGAAGCCTTATTTCGAAAATGGCTCCACTGGAAGTACTCATATACATAGTCATATTCATTTTTCAAATCAAAATAGGTTAGTGTAGAAAATAAAATAAATAAGGAAATAAATAAATGCATTTTGTTTTTTTATGTAAAACTAGTTGTTTTTTGTTACAACACGCTATCGAAATCAACATCGGTGATAAATTTTTTAATTCATTTGTGTATGTAGATGAATTATAATGGAAATAATAGTTCTACAAACACTCATATTCACTTTTATCACCAATTTGAAAAAATGCTTGAATATCATATTTTTTTTGGCTTGCGGGCTTGATGAAATTTCTAGAAAAATAGTCGGGACAGTCATGTTTTGAGGGACCAAAAGGGAAGATTTTTAAAACCTGTTTCTATCCTAAGTAGCTCTTGATGTCTACTTTCCAACCCAATTTGAATCACTCAATTTGGATTTGAAACGAAAAAGTTAGAACCAAAACATTGATAGGGTGTCTAACGGGCAGCTTAGGAACAAAGTTGGGATAGTCAGTTTTTGGAGGACTAAATGAATGAATTTTTAAAACCTATTTCTATGGCAGATTGCCCTATGAATCTAGTTTAGTAGGCAATTGGAATCACTCATTTTCGATATCGTATGGGGAAGTTATGATCAAAATACTGACTGTCTATCGTAAATCAGCACTCTTAAAACTCTGTTTTTCCAACTGTTCCTTAGAGTATTTGACCTATAAATTATTTTTGTTTTCAAAACCTATTTCTATTAGAGATACACCTTTGAATTATCTCTCATCTAACTTTGGAATCACTCAATTTGGATGAAAAACAAAGAAGTTGTGATTAAAACACTGCTAGTTAGTATGGTCGACCACTGCTCTCTCGCAGGTGACAAATAAATTTTACTTTGTTATTTTCTTCGTGGATTTGTTCTACAGAGTAACTACTTGTTAGTTTTTTGCATAATTTTTGGATTAGGGGAGCCTGTGCATCTCTCTTTCTCCATGATTTAATGTTTTATTGCAGGTAGATACTTATTTTTTGCAGGTCCTAGGAGAAAAAAAAGGTCAATTTATGGACGAGCGATTCTTTAGAGAAATTTTAGTGAAACAAGGGCATTTCATCCAGTTCATTACCCAACAGATTCATAACAAGAAGAAATGAAGAATTGGTTTCCACTTGAAGATTCATGTCTTGTCACTGCTGCTAAAACATTTTCAAAGAGACCATTTTTTTTTTTTTTTACATAATATCATAGCTGTTGTAACTTAATTTATTTATTTACATACTATGTTTTAAATAAAATGTTGTTTCTTTCCCGATTTCTCTTATATTTTGTGTTTCAGGTGTTGCTTCGTTCAAAATGTAACCCATCCTCAGCATCAATACAGTGAACAACTAATTCATTCTTTGCGTGCTTGCATTTTATGCTTGTGCATTTTGCTATTCCTTTTATGAAGGGACAACATTTGTGTGCACTTTTGTTGTTTTTGTTGTTCCTTTTCCAAAGGGACAACATTTTCATTTTGCCGTTCCTTTTCCACGGTTCATTTGCCGTTCCTTTTCCATGACTCATTTTTCTGTTTCTTTTCCACGGTTCATTTTGTCATTCCTTTTCCACAGTTCATTTTGTCGTTCCTTTTCCACGGCTCATTTTGCTGTTGCTTTTCCACGGTTCATTTTGTTGTTCCTTTTCCACGGTTCATTTTTATGTTCCTTTTTCACATTTTGCTGTTTATTTTCGAATGGAACAACACTTCTGCACTTTCACTTTTTGTTGTTCCTTTCCGAATGGAACAGCGCTTCTGCACTTTCAAGTTTTGTTATTCCTTTCCAAATGGAACAAAACTTTTGCACTTTCACGTTTTGTTGTTCCTTTTCGAATGGAACAACACTTCTGCACTTTCACATTTTTGCTGTTCCTTTCTGAAGGAACAACACTTTCACATTTTTGTTGTTCCTTTTCAAAGGAACAACATTTTCGCATTTTTTTGTTCCTCTTAAGGAACAACACTTTTTCACATGCATTTTTTTGTTGTTTCCTACAGGGAAGAACATTTTTTCGTGTGTATTTTTGTTTTTTGGTGTGCATTTCCTTTGCTATTCCCTACACGAAACACCACTTTTTGAGTATTTTTGTTGTTCCTTCAAAGAAACAACACTTTGGGAGTATTTTTGAGAGCAACCATTTCTTCCTCTTGTGGGATTATTCTTAGTTCATCTCAACCACATTTTACTGATTCCCTTTCATGGCATGAAGTACACTACTTTTATGAGGACAAGAATTATGGATTCTTTCGAAGCAAGTTAATATCATTTACGTTATGATCTTTAACATGAAAACTCCTTACCCGGATGCGGGTGTCAACATGAGAAGTTAATGACAACACATGAGCAGATGGTAGCGGGCGAGGTGACAGGCTGCCGCAAGCGGCATAAGGTGGGCATTTATGGTTCATCAATGCTGGCATGCTATCAAGCTACGCTGAGGAAGGAAATCGGTACGAGCGACGCCGGTGTGGGCCGCCATCGTAGAGCAAGTAGGCGATTTTTGTCAGAGCATCAAGTCCCATTAATGAGGAACTGGATGAACAGCAAGTGTGGTAAGTACTTCAGGATGATATCAACATCTATATCAACTGCCCAGAGCCTAGCACTCTCTCTGGCTCATTCTAGCAGAGATATACCAGGTTGCATAGGTTCTCAGGAGTCAGATACAGAGCAAAGCATTCGGAGGCCATCAGTGCTCCACCGAAACCTGCAAAAGGTCGGCCTCATCTGCTTACCTCTTCTTGCTAGTATGGCTCGGCCTCGCGGTAGTTCCCGAAGGGGAAGAATTCCAGGCACACGGGGGAGGGCCAGAGGAAGGGGAGGTCCTGCTCCTCGACGCTTCTCCCGGCGTGTCTCAGTCTCACCTGCTTCTCCACCTTCCGATCACTCTGGTCCTTCCCACTCCAGTTCTCGCCACACCTCCCGCTACACTTTCAAGAGCAAGCTTCACAAGCCTACTGTCTCGGCCACTATCACGGTCATCTTCTCAGAGGAAGAAGATGACCCTCCTAGCTCTGCCGAACATTCAATTGATCAAAATCTCTCCCAGAATTCCAAGGACACCCAAGGAGGCAGGGTAGAGGTTCCTCCCAATCCTCCAGAGATGCAGCAAGATGAAGGGCACGAAGTGGATGAAGGTCTTCAGCAAACTTCCTCATGCGAGGAGGTTATTTTTTGTGGACCGGCGAAGTTCTCCGGCACAGTACTGTATCCGGTGATGCCTCCTGGGCGCAGCATTACGGACGTTGAAGACAATGTAATGATAGAGTGGGTCAGTTCTCCGGGCAAGGCCAACAGCAACGATGTAGAGTTACCATCTCGGGCAGATTCAATCAACGGCGAGGATTGATGGAGCAGATCGCACGGCGCAGGAGGATTTCGGAAGACCTTTTTTGGCGGAACTTTACGCCCCGAAAAGCTGGACTTGATGACGTCAGGCGAAAGCCACGCGTCAACAGGAGGTTTTATCGGGCTTGCCCTTACGGAAACCGCTTGTGGGTCGAAGGCGGTCCGATAGCATGGTGGTTTTGTAACGCGGTTTTGTGTTGCCGCGGATGTCCTTGTCAGCCTTTTGTGTTGCCTTTTGTGTTGCCGCGGATGTCCTTTGTGTTGCCGGTGATGCTGTATTGGGATAAGGAATCTGAGGCTCTCGTTTCTATTTATGTAAACAATCAGTCAAACGACGAGGGCCGGAATTTCTCAGACAGAGGGCTGGCTTTAGCCCCCTCAGAGGTTGCTACATCTTTGTAAATATTTTTATCTTTCTTTTACTTAATATAATAGTCTTTACTCACAAAAAAAAAAAAAAAACATGAAAACTCCTTGATGATAGCTTATTTTCAAAAGGGACACAATTATTTATATACTACTTTACTGCATTGTTTTCTGCTATACATGATATTGATTGATCATCTTAATACCATGTTGGTTCCACCCTTCTTGGTTATAATCTTCTCTGTCTGTAATAAATGAGATTATGGGTATATTTTTTTTCTATTGACATGTTCAACTTCTTCCACCATCCCTACTCTTAAGGAGTACTGAGCCTCCATCTTTTTATCATAAAAATGTGTAATAACAACAAAATTTTGTTCGCAGATGGAGGATAGGGGGTCTCATTACGAGCCAGCCTACCATGTTCATAAGGTTGTAACAAAGTGACATTCCCATTATGGCCACCACACCAGGGTTATGATCCATTGGATAGCCAAATTATCTTTGGAACAGGAGGTCTCATCACGAGCCGGTCTGATCACTTTTGCTACATCCTAGTGAATGGCAGTGTGGTTATCTAGTTACCACACCAGCACACTGATCTCTTCTATAGAACAACACTGTAACTCTCCATTTATAAATTGAGGATCCTGGCTCATATGGGTTAAAAATCAACCCTGACGAGGCTATGGACACCTGCCAGCAGCAGAGGCTCTGCTTATGGTATTGAAGTTATATCTTATCGTCAATTATTACTATAATACCCTCTTCTTATTTTTTATTTTTATCAGAGAAATTATTTCCTTACTTTTTTTCCCTGTTTTGAACCTTTACGCATGAGAAATTGTTTTCAGATCAATCACATCATTTTCAGCTAGAATACCATCAGTAAAGCATCTTTTTGGCATATTGTTGTTCTTTTTCTTTTTTGCATCACTTATCATCAATCCAAAACGTCCTATCTCTTATTAATAACTATCTTTACACACTTTTCTCTCATTATAACCATAACTCTCGTTGTCCTATCATTGATATGTGTACTCTGCTTCATTCACTACTGTATTGTTCATTCATTTGCCTTGCCGTCAACATAACACCTTTCATAGGCTTTATGGTCATGGAATCCCTTTTCCAATTGGAGGAGGGAATGTATGCATTATGGGATATCATGCGATATGATTACTGCACTCTACCATAACTTGTTGATTTGACAAAATATTAGTATTGCATGTATACAAAAGTTTTTCTGATTGAAATTTTCGCATGCATCATAATCTATTGCTATTCAAAACTAACACTATGGATTCAAGAACATTGTATGCAAAATAGTGATTTGTTTATAGGAGAACAAGAAGTATGGAGAGACACTCTATTCGCAGCATGACCACACTATTGCAACTAAAGCGGCCCGAGCAACGCACGAACGTGAACAATTCTTCCGACATGATGTGCTTGCCTGGATTCTACCTTTTGCATCACTTTCAGCACCAACTCTATCTACATCAGCTTCAACAAATGCCAGTCCATATATGTCATTCTGGAGGTAAAACTTGAGGTAAAATAGCATTATTTTCTGATTTATTATGAATTTAGGAGAATTTAATGAAAATCCATTTTGAGCATTATTTATCATCCTTCATTCCACATCTTTACCACTTCCTTTTTTTTTCAGCGACATATCATCTTTCAGTTTGGGGGAGTGTTGCTTTCCTTCATTTCTTTCTTATGACCATGTTATTCATAATCTTTATCATCCATTGCTATTCTTATTCATTCTCAACACCTCCCTTATTCCATGTTGTTTTACACCAAGCATAGAATTCAATAGATGGTAGCAACCACCTCAATTTTTTTTGCTAGCATTGCATGAGGGCATGCTAATTCTTTAGAGGGGGAGGAATTGCTACGCATGATAGATGTTTTCTAATTTTTTTATCATTTAAGGCATACAATTTCAGTGAATAAATTGATTTCCATAATATTTTTAAAAACTATGAACTCAATTCTTGTGATTTTTGGAAAACACAGACGTATCATTAAAATATACAAACTCAGACAATTTCAAGTAATGTTGGTTCATAAAATTTTGGAAATCATGCACTATCACCGACAGCCATTTTGTTTATATTTCATGATCCATGCATCAAAACGATTTGATTTTTGGATCATAGAAGCATTGATATAGTAGAAATTTACTTGCAACATTTCAACAAAATCTGGTTTGTAGTTTTTGGGAAAATGGTTAATGAAGGTTGTTGTCACTTATATCATATTTTGCTGCAGCTTCATTGTTATGCCTTCATCAAGATTGCTAAAATTGAATATTCATTAATTAAGGAAGAATTCATTTGTTCTATCCATTTCATGAGCTAGGATGAACAAATTTTTTATTGCTTGGTTAACACATGGGTTTTCTCTTTGGGTTGCATAAGGACATGCAATATATTCAGTTTTTGTTGCATGAGGACATGCAATATATTCGGTGTGGGGGTATGTTGGGCCGTGAATACGACCACTTTTTAAATACTTATTTTATCCATTTTTACTCTTCTTTATCATGTCATTTATTATAATTTATATATAAATCCATTTTATAATTATTTATGTTCTTATGGATGAATATTATTTATTCTCCTTTATTTCTAATAAATTGATGATTGTGCACGACTTTATCAATGATAGTTTTAATAAATTGGTTGTAACATTATTCACCATTTTTAGCTTCCAATACAATTTCCAGATTGAAGATTTGATTAACTCATAAATTCGTTGGAATAAGAAGTGACAGTTATGCGGTTGAGATTCTAGGAAAATGAAGAAGAATCTGGAAAATCCGGAACATGGGTTTTGTCCAGAACGGACCAAATCAATTTTATGAAAGAACAGTTTGCCCAACTTCGACTTGTATTGAGAGAAATGTAGGGTTTTTTGAGCACGATTTTCTCAGATTTGCTGTGTGGCCGTTTTCCAAATCTCAGCTGCAAAGCCAAATTCGCCTTGCTCTTGTTGAAATATGGATGGAAATATATTTCTTGTTGATTAATTGGTTAGAAACAATCCAATTTTGTAATATAAATCATGTTGTAATTATCTCTGTCGTAATTGCTCTTTGATCTCTCTCTATTTAAATGAAAACAGAGATCAGAGATAAGAAGGGAGAATTGAGGATTAGCATTAGAGATTCAAGAATGATGATGGATTATCCATGATAGGATATAATAGGAGGAAAAGGAGATTGTTGCATTACCATTGTAATTCTCAAAGCTTCTGTTGTTGTAATGATTTCACAGTTTGATGATTAATATATGATTTGGGAGTAGTTGTTCATTCTTTTCGTCTGAAGTAGCCCAGCAGCATCCGCTGGTGGCTAAGGGCCCAGCCTCCGGTGGATTAAGCTGTTGTTGTATTTTATCTTTCTGATTTCTGCCGTGTGATGGTTTGGTTTCCTTCTCATTTCTTTAAATTGTTTTATTCAACAATCTTTTGTTTATGAACATTTCGCAGAATTGCTCTGTTATATTGAAATTATAATTGGATTGCGTTAGTGACAGAATTATTAATTATAACTTGAAATGTCCTGCTCTTAATTCTAATCTAATACTGCACTGTCTAATTAAGACTGTGGTTCATTTAATTGCTGTTCATTTGTAATTGCAATTGTTGTTCAATTATGTTACTATTCAATTATAACTGCAATTGTTGTTGCTTCAATAACTGCGATTAATGTTCATGCTGCTGGATTAAGGTTGTTGATTCAATTACATTTGTAGTTGTTGTGTATTTCTATTCAATTAGCTTTGTTGTTCATATTTATTAAATAGGATTCATTGTTTAATTCCTTTAATTACAGTTTGTTGTCTATTTACTCTGATGTTCATTTTTTATTAATTGCAAAGAGTTTGCTTTTAAAGAGTTTTCCTAGTTTACTTTCAATAGCAGTTTTTGTTCAATTTCTATTTCCTTTTAATTGCTTTAAATCTCAACTGTAGAGAACATTGGTTATTGCTTCCTCGTTCCCTGTTTGATTGTCTTGTTCTAGTTTGATTTCAATTGTATCAATCTCTAGAGGAATGAGTTATTGCTACTGTATCCTCGATTGATGTTTGTTGAGTGAAAAGTTGGATTTCAGAGCATTTGAGTTTATGTTGTTGTAGTTAGATTTTGTTTCAAGAATTCATTTACTTTTGTATTTTAAGCACTATACTGCAAAACATTACTCTTGAGTAAATAGCCGCCTCAGACTTAGTACACTCTTGAAATAAAAATTCATCCCTGGGTTGACAATTAATGTGAAGATAATTAGGAGTTAAAAAGACACCTTTTTATCGCTCAACAACCAGCAGGGATGGGCTCCTCCAGTTGGACTTGCTTATCGACCTCCTATGCCTTTCAATACTCAATTGTCATTCTTGGCTACACTAGAGTTTTCAGATGTGTCTCAGCTTACGAATGATCCAATTCTTCATTCATCATATTAGCCTCTGGTTCCGTCCAAGATCTCGAGCGATTGTTCGAAGTTCGATGGAAAAGCAAAAGAAGATCCCTAAAGCCATGTGATGACATATCACCTCTGGTGCTCTTTGAATTCTTACATTAATGATTCTATTCGTCTCCGTCTTTTCCAATGAACTCTTACAGGCGCTGCATCCAAGTGGTACTTCGAGCTCCCTCGAAGTACTTATCATGACTTCAACTCTTTAGCCATGGATTTCCTCACACATTTCCAGTTTCCAGTTCACTATGAAACTGGCACCTATTTGCTTACATCACTCAAGAAAGATACTGCGACACACATCTCCAATCACATCCATGAATGGAGACGTAGACATCGCCTGATCAAATTCGAGATTGTTGATCAGTTGCTAACCGAATGGTTTACCAAGTCATTCGTCGCTCCAATTGCTCGCGATATAGCTATGGGTGGATGCATTACCGAAGAACAAGCCATTGCTCGTGCCCAGTACTTAGATCTCGTTTATTCTCAGTTTGGCACTTTGTATGAGTTGTTACCCGATGCTCTGAGGCCATCATCCGATCCAATGACATCGAAGTCACAGGCTACACCTCCTGTTGATGGAGTAATTGGTTCAATGTCCTAGACCCCTGCGAAATCTTCTTCCAAACATAAGTCGGTCTCAAACACTACTTCCAATAGTTCCTCCCAGAATTCACCTGGCCCTGGTAAAAACTTAGAGGTCCACGTTATTCAGTGTACCACAACAGACAAATCCTTGAAAGGTAATAATAAAGGCAAAGGCAAGGGTAAAGTCGATGCCTCAAAACAGGGTCCTCCTAAGTCATTTGCTAGTGATTCTTCACAACGGAAGCCTAAGTATCCGTGCCTTATTTGTGAGGAGGATCACTATACTAAGGATTGTCCCCAACGGTCTGAAGTTAGTCGTTTACTCAAAGGGACTCAAATGGTAGACCAACCTCAATCAGCTGCTTCCTCAGGATCACAAGTGTTCATGCTGAGTACACCAATTAATGTGGCTACTAGATCAAAAGATTATAAAACTGCTGCTCCAACAACCGGGAAAGAGAAAGAGGCCACCCCTTCTTCTTCTGCCCTGCCGAGTTCTGGTCCTCTCCATATCAATTGACCTAACCCTAATTTCGCTATTCGTCCACCTTCTCGAGGTGTGCTAAGGAATTCCTTGTATAATCCCAACACTCAAGCCACTCAATATTATAATATTGTTGAGGATTTGGCTCAGGCACCATCAACAATGTCTTCTCTAAAGGTACTTCAAAGCTATCGAGCCCAGCGGAAGTCATTATTGTAAGCTATTGGAGGTATTGATCCTACTGACTCTAATTTGATATGTTTTGATCTAGAGAACCACGTTTCGCGACTTCCTCATAAGAGTGCTTTTCTCATTCAGGTAATCATCAATGAGAAAACCATTTATAGGACCGTCATCGATGAAGGTGCCTCTACTTGCATCATGTCAGTGACTTGCTGGAAGGCAATTGGTATTCCTAATCTGACCCAATCCCCTAACACTTTGGAAGCTTTCAACATGCGCGATTTATGACCATTTGGTGTCTTACCCAATCTTGCCATTACTTTGGAAGGCAAGACAGTACATGTCGAGGTAGATATCGTTGACGCTAATCTCAATTATAATCTGCTACTCGGGCGAAGTTGGACCCATGTCATGCATGTTGTAGCGTCCTTCTTGTTCCGCATGATTCATTTTCCCCTTCAAGGGAAGATAGTCACAGTTGACCAACTGTCCTTCTTTTCCTCTTCCTCTTCAGATGGCAATGTTTCGTATGTTAAGCACACCGATGCTCCTTATGAGAGTGTCTGGGCATGACTTTTTAAAGATCTTGCTTTGATGGGAATTTTTCTGCTCCCACCTCCTCATGTTGCCTCTGTCAACATGATCTCATTCAAATCTGATCCTTGGGTCATACCTTCATCGGATCTTGTTGATACCTGGGGCGAGGTTATGCCACTTAGTCCGGTCGAGATAAATTATGTGGATATTGTTTCGGCCTCACGTTCTGTATCCTCTGATCATCCTGTTTCGATTCCATCTCTCGACGTGTTTTCTTAATCGTCGTGGCTTAATTCTAGCCTAGCGGTCATGTCTATGTGTCTTGAGAAGTTCTCTTCTCTGCTGCCTATTGACATGTCAATTTATCCTGACGTTGTCAAGATCTTTCAACTGAGGGCACCTTTATCTCTTCATAGATTCAGGTTTTTTCTCCCTCCCCGAGTTTTTACCAATTGCCCATTATTGCAATGGGGTTGTCATCTGACTCGTAACCCTCCCTCGCCCAGGGGGCATGGAGGCAACACCTTATATGAGTTCTACTCTATTATTTGGCGGCCAAGTCGATGCTTACTTGTCATGTCAACAGTAAAACTCTGGTTTTCATATGTGTTGATTGATTACCTGAGTCTGAGCATGGACTGTCTTTCAAAGTACTATGCTTAGGTCATCTTGCATGGTTACTTTTGTACTTTAGCGTGTCATTCATTTTTGTGTAGTGTGGTTTGGTGTGTTGGTTTTCAATCATTTTTCATTCTCACAATGTTTTTTTCCTGCTTTACAGATGTATGTGACTTCTCACATTAGTTTCGCTGATGGTGCTTGCCATTGGACCTAGAATCTATCCTCCACCACATGGGCCATTTATGACCCTCATGGTGAGTTGATTGATCTTCAAGGTATTTTTTTAGGTCGTACAACTAATAACATTGTTGAATACAACACAGTTATCAAATTGTTGTCAGAAGCCATTGCTCTTGACATTCAGGAATTGGTTGTCAACCTGGATTCACAGCTTGTTGTCCTTCAACTCAATGGGCAATATTCCATCAGAAACCCTCAGATATTGAGAATGTATCTACGTATTCGTCTACTAGAGAGAAATTTTGATTACATTACATATCATCATATTCCCAGACACATGAATACATTGACAGATGCATTAGCTAATTATGTGTTGGATAGACATTTACGAAACATGTGAAAAACTAAAACAAATCATTTGTACCATAGTAAGCAAGAAAATACAATATATATATATATATATATATATATATATATATATATATATATATATAGTGTTTTATACATCCAAAACCCCAAAAAATGATGTGTGTCTGAAATACATCGGTGGCTCGCAGGCCTCAAAAGTATAAAATGTAAATGCTAGACCTAGGAACTAATCAGCATGGTGATCATGGTAACATGTAACTGCTCGTGCTACACGAGTCAGCAATCGGCGGATCTGATCAGATACCCCCACCGTATGCCTCTAGTATTGGCATGGGATGTCTCCCACCCGGGCATACTCTGGGATCCCACGAGTCAACCCCTCGAGGTTCCTCGCGATCTCCTCCTCGTTGTCACCTCCTTCCTAATAAGGAGCGACATCAAACTGGCGAGCGACGTGCTTGGCTATGGGGGACATCCCAACAGGACGCTCTAGTCCAACATTTGCATTGATAAAATAAAATGTTATAAACACACATATATATAAAACAATTAAAAATCAAAAAAATCAAAAATTGATTTTTACCTTCATCATCGAAATACTCCTCATCTAGAAGCGGCATATCTGGATCTCTGCGGAAGTCGATACCGTTGTAAGGCAAATCCTCCACTATGATTAGCTGTCATTGTAGCCATGAGAAAAAGGAAGGCTTGTAGGACATATGCTCGCCCCTTGTGATTCTAGGCATCAACTGACTCCAACGAACCATTTGTGGGTCTCGTGGCATCGGCGGATCCACCTCAGTCAGCTGGTATTGGAACAATGGAACCCACTCCAGGAAGAAGGTCACTAGGATAGATCCAAAGCAAAAATGCTTCAGATTCCCTGCCTTAGCTTTTGAAAACTAGTGTTTCTTATTGATCTTCACCGCCCAATTGAAGATCATCGGTGTTGTACAGTCAATAGAATACAGAAAATTTGACTTGTTGGTTTCATGCTCTACTTGGGGCCCAACCACTTTGTTGATGGTCAATAGTAGCACTCTCAGTGTAAGATCTCACACAATCACAATCTCAATCTTGCCGCTTTTTTATTTGAGAGCTTCTGGGCAATGTTCAGAAAGTAGCATGGATATGCTTGCCCCAATCGGCCTTGACCCATATAGGTTGACTGGTTCCCCTCTCTAGGACAGTCATGTGATGAAATAAATGTCTGAAGTCTCCAACTCTAGCTCCTGGTCACCAATGATAAAATTTCCTGATTTATGTCCCAGAGACTAATCAAGTACCGTAGCAGCTCAGGTTGAGCCCGCATCCCTGGTGTGAGAAAGAACTTGAGGAGCCCACAGTACCTCCAAGAAATTTGGATCCATGATGGCTTGGGTATCGATATCCTCATGCTCTCTTTCTTTCCAATCCACCATTTTCAACTATTTTCTTCCTGCAACAACCATTCAATCAAATCAATGATCATTTTTTGACATAGAAATTTGGATTTAAACAGTGAATTAAAGGGAAAACGTCAATTTTTCTTTGTTCACGACGTCGGTGCTCCTGTTTTAAAAACAATGGAACTGATGGCGTGGTTGGTAGTTTTAGCAACCCCCGATCAGCGTAATTCCGTGCCCAGAATTCGCACCGACCGAGAACTATTTTGTTTTGCTAAAACCTCCCTCAGAAATCCAAAAAATGGATAAAAACAAGAAAGAGCAGTATAAAAAAGAAGCTTAAGGTCTTGGCTCTTACCTTCAACTGACGGCTCGACGAATAACCTCCTGGATCTCCCACAATATGCTCTGGAAAAATTAGGGCAAAAGTGGGTTAAAAACTCTTCACACAAAGGTAAAATGGTAAATGCTAAAAAATAATTACTTTTCCCTCATTTTATTCTTTTTTTCAATGATGAACTATTAGGGTTTTTAAGCATTTTTGACCTATTTTTCCTTAGGAATTGGATAATGCCTTTACCTTTTGTGCAGCAACAGGTCACGGATTTTTGATGATGGTAGTGATGTTTCAGCCCTTTTCTCGACTTGTAAAACTCAAATGAAAAGATTGCCGAGTATTTTTCCCTTTTGACTCGTAAAATAGAATAAAATGGGGGTCCGCTTTCAAGCTCTTTTCTAACCCTTTAAACACGAAAATATTACCGAGCTCTTGTCATTTTGAACTCTTTAATAGATGCGAAACGGCGTGCATCCAGTGGACGTTTACCCCTTTTTCAGGCTAGGATGCACTATTTACGAAAAAGGTACTCCTTGTAATATTCCTAACCCAGAATATTCCTCAAACCCCAGCAAAAACTCCAACCAAATATGTGCAAATGATATAATAACCCAGAAGTGATAAAATAACAGTGGAACAGCGTATAATAATGTAAACCGGGAATATAAGTAGATACACAAGAAATGCAGCGAGAAATACTAAGCCATTTTATTATACTGAGCAATAAATGAGTACAAGAGGTGATTAGACAGATGGCACCTTGACTTGCATAAGGCAAGTGAAGAAATACTCTCAGAATGACAAGAATGGCCTCTCTGCGTGGATGTTGCTGTCGTGCTATTGTTGTTGGTAGAAAACAAATGATGATTTGGGGCTGCTCCTCTACTTAGAAAAAGCTAAAACTCTGGATTCCGGCTCTACTCAAGAAACCCAGAAAAACCCAGAAAGCTTTCCTGGAATGGCCTCAAACTAATCTGCATCTTAGCTACTGGGAAACTGTCGTGCTACTGTTGCTGCTGGAAATCGAATGAGGATTTGGGGCTGCTCCCCTCCTCAGAAAAGGCTGAAACTTTGGAATCAGACTCTACTCAAAAAACCTAGCAAAACTCAGAAATATTTTCTAAAATGGCCAACCCTCAAAAATCACCCCCTTGGGGTTCTGCGCAGTTCCTCAAAGACGCTGATGAAACTGTTGCTGAAATGCTGATGAAACTGCTGTTGAAATGCTAATGAAAATACTACTGGAATTCCAATGGAAATACCTTGCCCGAGTAGGCACTCGAAGTCCCCTGGGGCTAAGGGTGAGATCTCTGAACGGAGACACTCAATGCACTAAACAGTGCTGCAGACTAGCTAAACAGCTAGCGTGCTCTAAGTCGAAATGACTATCACAAATGCTCATAACCAGAATGATCCCAAATGAGGGGGTTCCTCTCTATTTTATAGCCTCTACCTCTCACAATCCCTAGGCTCACTTTCTCCTACGTGATCCCCTTCTTGCCATGTGTTCCTTCCCTCTTGCGCAGTCCCTCCATGTGTCTGCGTGGGCCGCATTTCTGCGTCCCCCTTTGGCCCCCTTGGTTCCCCCTTAAGTCACAACGTTGTGCTACTGGAAGTGACTTTTTATTCTAAAGTGAGTTATGTTCCCCCTTCCTCACTTTTTATTTACAAATAACTATAGAAGGCAAAAATCGAACAAAATTGAATATTCCAATTAGCCATAACTAATTAGGAATATTATAGTCTCCCCCGGCGAAATGTTGCTTGTCTTCAAGCAATTGAAGTGATGGATGTTGTAAGATCTCCTCACTCTCCCAAGTGGCATCCTCATCCGGCAAATTCTTCCACCTCACCAAGAATTCCCGGACCGTCCTGCTCCACAACCGTCTCTTCCTAGAGTCAATGATAGTCTCCGGCTGCAATACCAAATGCCCCTCATCATCCATGGGTGGTGGCTCATCCGTCATGGCCACTTGCTGCCCCAATGCCTTCTTCAGGCATGATACATGAAAAATGTTATGAATCTTGTTGCCTTGGGGCAGCTCCAACTCATATGCAACCTGTCCAATCCTGCGTATCACCCTGTATGGCCCATAAAAGCGGGGCTTGAGCTTCTCAACCCCCTTCTGCTTCAACGATGATTGTCGGTATGGCTGTAATCGTAGGTAGACCATGTCCCCTACCTCGAACTGCCTCTCCACCCGACCCCTGTCAGCATACAGCTTCTGCTGGTTCTGCGCTATAGCCATGTTATCCTTGAGAGCTCGGAGGACATCCTGACTCTCTTGGATCCAAATCTTGGCTCTAGGAGCCCTACTATCACCAAACATCACGTCGACAAAAGATAAAGCATGACACCCATATAAGGCATAGAATGGTGACATACCAATGGACATGTGATGCGAAGTATTGTAGCAGTACTCCCCTAGATGCAGCCACTTTAGCCATGCTCGTTGCTACCCACTGACATAGTTATGCAAGTAGCCCTCCAACCACTTGTTAACTATCTCTGTCTATTCGTCCGTCTGTGGGTGATAGCTCATACTTAGTGTCAACTCCGTCCCCACCAATCGGAAAAGCTCCTACCAAAATCCGCCTATGAAACGATTGTCCTTGTCACTAACGATGGTCTTAGGAAGACCATGTAGCCTGAATATCTCCCTGAAGAACAGCTCGGCCACCTGTGCTGTTGTATAGTGTGCGGATATGGCAAAGAAATGTGTGTACTTCATCATCGATCAACGACGACAAAGATACAAACCGTGCCTTGTACCATGGGCAACCTTATGATGAAATCCATCGAAATACTCTCCCATTTCCCCTTCGGAATGGGAAGAGATTGCAATAATCCTGCAGGATGGCTCATCTCTCCCTTGTTCCTCTGGCAAACATTGCACTCCCGGATGTGTTAGAGTACGTCCTCCTTGAGGCCCTTCCATGAGAACCTCTACCTAATGGCCCTGTAGGTTTTGGTAAAACCCTGATGTCCTGCCAATGGGAAATCATGTGATGCCTGGAGTATCTTCTTCTTGAGCTGAGACCCCTCAGTCAAGAAGATCCGATCCCTGTAGTAGATGATCTCATCGACCACCCTGTACCTATCATCTGCCACCTGCCCATACAAAACCTCACATGCAAATCTATCCTTGGAGTACTCTACTAAGAGTCGAGCCCTCCAATCTGTATCTAAGCTCATAAGAGATGGCGTGGCTGGTCTACGTGAAAGGGCATCTACTACCATGTTGTTCTTACCTTTGACATACTCAATGTCAAAGTCATATGCTTGGATCTTACTAATCCACTTCTGCTGCCTCTCCTGTAGCTGCTTCTGCTCCAAAAATAACTTGAGGCTGTTGTGATCAGTCCTCACCCTGAATCTTTTGCCTACCAAATACTGTCGGTAGTTAGCCAATGCATGCATGATGGCCAACATCTCCTTGTCGTATATGGAATACAACCTCTCGTGCGGAAGGAGCTTCCAGCTCTCAAATGTTATAGGGTGACCTCCCTGCATCAATACTGTACCGATCCCCTCTCCCGACGCATCACACTCCAAAACATATGGCTGAGTGAAATCTGGCAATGCAAGCAACTCTTGGATAGCCCGCTCAATCTCATCCCGATAGGCCTTGGGGTGCCTATAGGGGGTGGTAATCATGGCCCGTATGCCCTAATCAAGCTCGATGGTGTGCTCAAACCCCTGATCTAGTGGTTGTCCTAGTGGAATCTCCCCAAACACTATGGCATACCGCTCAAGGATAAACTGTATCTCTGGGTGTACCGTCTGCCCTGTAGTTCCTGCCTCTGATGCACGCAGCTCCACTGCCCACTCTATGTCTCCCTTTCAGAAGATTGCCTCCATCCGATGAGCCAAGATAGTTTGAGGCGGATATGTGTGTTGTCCCCGTATCTTCTCATGCCTCCCTATCTTCTCATCATCCCACTCCATCTCCAGGGTCTTCCAATCTGTCGTGGCCTTCCCTAGAGTGATAAGCCACTGAACACCCAGTATCATGTTGGTGTCTGGAATATCGACCACAAAAAAGTGGTCAGTCAATGTGTAGGTGCCCATCGTCACTGAAATCCCTGGAACATAATGAGCACACGTCATGGTCTGATCTCCTTGGACCAAGAGTGAAAACCCATCGAAGCTCTCTGTCTGTATACCTCTCCACTCAACCATCTAGGCATCGATGAAGTTGTGGGTTGCCCCACTGTCAACCAAAACTAATACGCGTTGGCCATGTGCTGTCCCTCGTACGTGTAGCGTCAGATACTTGGTAACTCCCCGCAACGCTGCAAGGGCCCCTCCTGTGGGTGTAAAATATGCACCACTTGCTGCTGGTGGTGGAGGTGGCAAAGGTCCCTGTATGGCATGGCTATCTCCTGCCTCCACATCCTCCTCGCCATCCTCTTCTCCACTGCTCTCGGAGAAGACCTCAATAAAATGTGCTTTACCAGCAGCACATCTATGTCCTGGTGCCCATGGCTCCTAACAAGTGAAGCACAACCGCTTCTTCTTCAACTCCCTCCTGGCATCATCATCAATCTGTACTCGTCCTGGATTCCCCTTTGGAGGTGGAATCCTCACATCCTTCCCCTTAGACTGGAAAGTCTGTCTCTGGGGGTAAGGTGTCTAGGTCCTAGGTAAGACATCCGGTAAGTCTCGGGTCCTGCTAATAGCATCCTGGAGTGTAGCTGGTCTAGTGGATCGGACTAGACCCCATAGTGGCTCTGCTAACCCCTCAACATACATATAGACCCTCCGTTCCGTGGAGAGGTCTGGCACCATCACGGAGACCCTCAAGAAATCTGCAATGTAGGTCTCTGGGCTCCCTGTCTGTTTGAGCCTCGTCAGCTCAATGAAATTCTACTCTGGATCCCTCCGATCAAATCGCTCCATCAGTCTCCTGGTAAACTCGGCATATGACGTCATTGTGGAGTGCCCCAATGTAACCATCCCATGAAACCACCAATCCTGGGCCTCGCCATCCAAATGCAACGTTGCCACCTTGATGGCCTCTGCCTTCGACATCTGGTTAAGCTGGAAATAAATGTCCAGCTTCTCCACCCAAGACTTTGTCGAACTGTTTGATGAACCATCAAACATAAGCAAGTGGAATTTGCTCACTACACGGTGGGTGTTGTCATCATGGTAATGCCGGTACCCTCCGTGATGATCGCGGGGTCTGCTATCCCGCTGGAGCTGAATAAAATCTCTGAATGAGAGGGCTTCCTTGAACTCTTGCCTATAAGCCTGGTACTTTGCAAAATAATCACCCATATGCCCGGGCTCTGCCTCTTGTTGGGCTGTGGCCCCCGTGTCTGCTCCTAAGAAGGTGGGCATGGTAGAGTGTGTAGGGGCATGTGAGGCCCCCTGCTGCGCAGTATCACGCTGCTCTGGCAAGTGATGGGATGCACCTAATCCCTCACCGATTTGAAAAACTCGTGGGCTCTCCCGCTGTTTGGCCTCTACTGCCGTGAATCTCTACCCCATCACCTCAATCTGCCTCGACAGATCCTGCACTGATTTGAGGAGCATATCCACAAATCTCTTCCCGTCCTCGTCTGCCATCTGCTCTACGTCCACTACTGGCTCTCTCTGTTCTGCATCTACCACAGGTTCCTCTTGTTCTGCGTCTGCCACAGGAACACAATCTCCCTCTCCGTAGGTATTCTCCAACCTACACCTAGTGTCTCTGTATCTCTGACCTATGTAACAGATATATGGTTTTTCCCCCAATGTCATAGATTTCTAGCTCCATAGGCTGAGCTAGATCTATGCTCTGATACCACTGTAATATTCCTAACCCAGAATATTCCTCAAACCCCAGCAAAAACTCCAACCAAATATGTGCAAATGATATAATAACCCAGAAGTGATAAAATAACAGTGGAACAACATATAATAATGTAAACTAGGAATATAAGCAGATACACAAGAAATGCAACAAGAAATGCTAAGCCATTTTATTATACTGAGTAATAAATGAGTACAAGAGGTGATTAGATAGATGGCACGTTGACTTGCATAAGGCAAGTGAAGAAATACTCTCAGAATGACAAGAATGGCATCTCTGCGTGGATGTTGTTGCTATGCTACTGTTGCTGTTAGAAAACAAATGATGATTTGGGGCTACTCCCCTCCTCGAAAAAATTTGAAACTCTGGATTCGGGCTCTACTCAAGAAACCCAGAAAACCCAGAAATCTTTCTTGGAATGGCCTCACACTAATTTGCATCCCAGCTGCTGGGAAATTGCCATGCTACTGCTGCTGCTAGAAATCAAATGAGGATTTGGGGCTGCTCCCCTTCTCAGAAAAGGTTGAAACTCTGGAATCGAACTCTACTAAAAAAACCCAGAAAGATTTTCTAAAATGGCTGACCCTCGAAAATCACCCCCTTGGGGTTCTACGCAGTTCCTAAAAAACGCTGATGAAACTGCTGCTGAAATACTGATGAAACTGCTGCTAAAATGCTGATGAAACTACTGCTAGAATGCCAATGGAAATACCTTGCCTGAGCAGGCACTCGAAGTCCCCCGGGGCTAAGGGTGAGATCTCCGAACGGAGACACTCAATGCACTAAACAGTGTTGTAGACTAGCTAAACAGCTAGCGTGCTCTAAGTCGAAATGACTATCACAAATGCTCATAACTAGAATGATCCCAAATGAGGGGGTTCCTCTCTATTTTATAGCCTCTACCTCTCACAATCCCTAGGCTCACTTTCTCCTACGTGATCCCCTTCTTTCCATGTGTTCCTTCCCTCCTGTGCAGTCCCTCCATGTGTCTGCGTGGGCCCCATTTTTGCGTCCCCCTTTGGCCCCCTTGGTTCCCCCTTAAGTCACAACATTGTGCTACCTAGGAAGTGACTTTTTATTTACAAATAACTATAGAAGGAAAAAATCGAACAAAATCAAATATTCCAATTAGCCATAGCTAATTAGGAATATTACACTCCTTGACTCAAATGGTCAAGCAGTTCTTTCGAGTATCATTTTCTACCTTTTCGGGCTCGAGAGACATAAATGTATAAAAAGGGACCATGTGGAGTTTTCTTTTCCATGTCTTTTTCAAACTCTCTAAACATGAAAAATATACTGAGTTACACCTTTGTCGGACTCATTAAAATATTAAACGACATTGGATTCGTCACCACGACGAACATGAGTTTCTCCTTCCTAGGGCTCATTAAACTTACTAGGTTGGATTCATCCGAAGGATGGACTTACAATACAAGAATATGATATCCCCTTCAAGCTTGCGATTAAAAAATAATTGGGGTACCTGCCATAAATGGTGGGGGAAAATTTGGAAATTTTATGAATTGTGTCGGCAGCTCACTCTTGAACATGACACTTTTTGCTTCGTGTCGGGTTGGGATATCCTCACTTCATCTTCGACCTTCTTGGGTTGGGCCATTTATGTTTGCCTTCCATTTGATCTCTGCCACGTCATCATGACCACCAATCCTATGGATTCAAAAGCTACCAAACTTCGAGTCATGTTGCCGATATGTTCAAGAGTTGTCCTTCTATAGTTACACTTACTCCTGATTCTCTGTATCATCCAAAATTATTTTGCATCTCTTTGTCTCGTGTCAATTATGTGGGATACATCATGGCCCTCCTTCGACACGGTCGCTTCCTGTCAGCTTCAACTCATTATCTAGGAAGTTGACCGAGAGACTCCCTTCCAGTACCTTACAACTTGCATGCCTTAATGGAAAGTTCTTCGGACTCGGCGACAAGTTCATGTCATTGGCTTTCGATTGGGAGATTTCATGGGTGTTCAACTTTAAGTCCTTTATTCACATTCCGTGAATTGTGCTGATAGTACCTTGAGGACCATTGTCATTATTGATGGTTTCTCTCGCGCTTGTTAACAGTTCACATCATTGACGGTAATCAAGAAATTTTCTAGTATCTTCGACTTCAACACATCTATGCACATGTTAGAATTTGTACTTTGATAGGGTCGTGTTGGAGCGCAAGACCTTGGGCTCAGATTACGAAAGTCTAGATTGCAAGGCAGTGTGACATGATTGTACTGATATGCATGTCTCTCTTATATGGATGGTTGCGACCATACCATGAGTTGTCATATGTGATCCTTCTCATTATTGGATGGTTGTGACCATACCTTGGTTTCGATATGATCCTCTTTATCGAATGGCTGCGCCCATGCCTGGATCCATTTACATGATCATTCTCTGGATGGCTGCGTCCATACCACGATTCATGTATCATTTGACATAGTTTTCAGTAATGTATATGTATCTGTACTTGCTTGCAGGTTTTTCGAAGACAGACTCTGGTTCCCCGCACTGATTCATAAAACATTTCACCCCACTCTAGTTCGGCCTTCATGCTTTAGGGGGCATCTGTTACACAACATTTTGTCACTGTCCCTATACTCCCCGTTCCTTGATCCTGGAGGACCTCTACAGTGAACCCTTCATGCTTTCCCATCATGAAGAAACTCCCATTGTGTCCCTCTTCATGAGCAGAACAATTCCCCTTTGCATCATTTTCCCAAAATCTTCTGTTTTTCCCAGTTTACAAGACCGGCACTAATGACCCATGTCCTCCTCACGTCGATATGCATGGATTACAATTGTCCCTAGCGTCGAACAGATCGACTGAGCGTTTTCCCAGTCGCATCGATCCTCTTTTGGAAAGTTTTTTAAATATGGAGCCAAAGCTTCTAGATCTAGAAGCTTCGTAACGAAAGTTTGGTAAATGGTTAGGCCGGATGGAGCCAAGGAGGTTAGATTGGGCTCCTTTCCCCTATTAGGATGGAGCTATCTTGAGAGATAAGACCTTCTCCCATGAGAAGAGGAACCATATCCCATCCATTCAAGCTATATAAACCTCCACTTTTCCCAAGCACACGCTAGTGTTAGTGTGTGTGTGCTAGTGCTAATTAAGTTTTGTTTGGAGCAATCAACAAGTTATCCATACTTTGTAGTTCTCTAGTTTGTGATTAAGGGAGAATTGTGAGTTGGTTTGGTGTGAAGCCTAAATGGAAGAGCCTTGAGACTATCACTATTGAGGCCATCCATGGAATGGTAGCAGAAGTGTGTGGGAACCCAAATTTTCCAGAGGACAAAAACAACCTCAAGACGTTGGTTGTAATATCTTCTTGATTTAATAAAGATGCAACTATCGATTGATTTCCTACCTAAGATGTCATCTCACATGTTTATGGCTTATTGTTTCTTGATTTGTTAGGTAGGTTGAATACAATTTATATATTATCACGATGGTTGTTTGTTGTTGTCTACTTGTTTCAGGTGTTCGCAAGAAGAAACAAAAGATAGTTGGAGCAAGGAAGCAAGGTTGTTATCAAACAGATAACGTACTAAGAGGTAGGCCCTCTTAATTGGTTGTAACCTAAGTCAATATTCCATAGAATGTCTTGTTTTTGGCTAGAACCGCTCTCGAGCTAGAGGAATTGTTTGTGTCTACATTTATAATTTTACCTACACCACACACACCAAAAGGATTGTGGCAGAAAGATGAGGATTTATCTCGACGCATTGTGGCAAGGGATGAATCCTACATTTCTGCTCCAAAATTCTCTAATCAAATGATAATTTCACTGGGCAGCGACCATAACCTCTTAGTCGAATCAAAAATCACAATTGACAAGTGCTGCGGGCTTATGGTCTGTGAATAAAAAAGGGTGATTTGCGATTATGATCTCGCAGATCTGACGAGATATTAAATCGCAAGTTATAGTGGCATCTCATCTGGGGACTTTATCACATTTCGCAATTCGACAGATAACTATGGTTTTATACATATGTGAGACATGTCCACCAATTTCTATTTATGATAGTGATTGATTGCATCGCAATCCAAACCTCGCCGGGAGCCGTTTTTTTCGTACTTCACTCCCTTCGCCAATTGCGATTGTGATTGCCTTATCGCATCCTAACCCTGAATGTTCTGGGGCCGATTTTAAACACCTTTCCACCTGCAACTGCGATTTGCAATATGCGGGGGCCAATGGAGGCATGCCACTTGGTGCCTCCTCATTCGTTGAAGGGCTTTGCCACTTCACCTAATCCTGCCATGTGGGCAAGTCAAACTTGAACTTTGATTTTCTCTAACTTCTGCATACGAGCTCGAATGTGAGTGTCGTTCACACCATTGGATTCAGAATGACGAGCTCTTTGATCTAAAGCTAAGATTAACAAAATTATGAAACTTTTATTTTTTAGCATAATTTTGAGCACTTGATCACTCCTCCCCACTGGAAGGCTTTTGGACCCCAAAATATTATATTCAGTTATTGAATAGATGAGGGTATTGTTCCCTCATCTTCCCCTCTTCAATCCATTTAGCCTTTGATGGATTTGTACCTTTGAGACCCACTCGAAGATAATCAAAATTTCCCCTCTTTGATGACCTCATTCTTCTATCAAGTATGGTGTCTTGCTGAAGCTCATCAAGAAATTTTGGAGAAAAATATTCAATTGATGGAATCTATACACTTTCTCTTTGATCTTCAATCAAAGGAGGCTCATATAATCTCAAATATTCAACATTAACAATGAAATAAATTTGCATATATCAAGGCAAGTAAAGCTTGAAAGCAGTATTACCAATCTTTTCCAGAATTTTAAATGGACCATAACAGATTGGTTTCAGCTTTTTACCTTCACCTTGAACCCTTTCCTTGCTAATGCATAGCCAAACTTCATCACCTACTTGAAACTGATGATCCACACGATGCTTATCATGCCTTGCCTTATACTTGCCTTGACTCTTCTAGTTGTTCTTGAACTATATGGTGAATCAATTGAATTTGCTCAATGAATTTCTTTTCTCTGTCTATGTCGTTATGTCCATCTACAAATACATCTTTCTCAAAGATGAAATCCAAAGACGATTTAGAAAAATAACCAATACATGCCTCAAAAGTCGAAGTTAGAGTAGAAGAGTGTATTGCTCAGTTGTAAGCATGCTGAATATAATGCAATTGTTCATCCCACAACTTAGGATGTTTGCTGCAATATCCTCTTAGAAAATGAATAACTGTCCTGTTAACCACTTCAATTTGACCATCTGTTTGTGGATGGAAGGATGTACTTTTCTTCAACTTGGTGTCCATCAAGTTCCATAAATTTGACCAAAAATTCCCAAAAAATCGGGAATCACGATCACTTACAATAGAAGTAGGTAATCCAAATGAACCCATACATTATGAAAGAAAAGTTGATATGTTTTTTCCGCTGTAATTTTTTTTTACAAAGCCTTAATATGCATATCTTGCTGAACCTATCCATAACTACGTACAGATAATCATGACCTTTTCTTGATAAAGGAAGACCTCCTACAAAATCCATAGAAACACTCTCCCATGGACGTAAAGGCACTAGAAGTGGTGTGTACAATCCTAGTTTCCTATTACTAGGCTTACTAACTGCACACAATGAACAACCTCTAATAAAATGTGACACACTTTCAAGCATACGAGGCTAATAAAAATACCTCTAAATATTTTCCATTGTTTTGCTTACACCAAAATGTCCACCAATAAGAGAAGTGTGTGTTTCCATTGTGACATTTACTCTCTCTCCCTGTGGAACACAATGTTTTCCCAAATGATACAACAGATTATCATGTACATGGTAGTCTAATTCCTCAACTTGGTGGCCTTGACTCAAGTTTGAATATACCTCTTGAATGTCAACATCATGTGCGTATTGTTTAACATAACTTTAAGGAAAAAAATAACTATTCTTGAGAAAAGTGGCTACATTAACAACCGATCTAGAAAGAATATCAACAACTCTATTATAAATACCTTTCTTGTACTTGATTACCAAGTGGAATTGCTGTAAGAATCCCATCCAACAAAAGTGCCTTGATTGCTGCAATTTTGTTTGAGATTGCAGATATTGCAAAGGTTGATGATTGGTGTGAATACTGGTTTCTTTTTCCATCAAATAATGCTTCCATTTCTTCACACTTTGCACCAATGCGTAAAGCTCTTTATCGTATGTAGGATAGTTAATAACAACAACATTAAAAATCTCATAATGAAATTAAATGGGCTTACCATGCTGTAAAAGAAATGCACCCATGGCGTAGTCACTTGCATCTATTTGTATTTCAAATGGTTGTTTCAAATCGGGCAATGCTAAAACTGGGGCTGAAATGATCTTTTGTTTTAAAGCATTGAATGCTTTTTGCTGTTTGCCTCCCCACTGAAAGACAACCTTCATGCTGGTCAAAGCATGTAGTGGAGTTTCTATGGAAGAGAAATTGGAAATGAACTTCCTCTAGTACTGCGCTGCTCCCAAAAAAATCCTTACCTCTGTAACTGATTTGGGTGTTGGTCAATTCAAAATGACTGAAGCTTTAGAGGGGTCAATCTTTAGCTCACCTCCTCCAACTATGTGGCCCAAATACACTAAGGAAGTTTTCCTGAATTCACATTTAGACATCTTCAGAAATAACTGTTCTTTTTTCAAGACATCCAACACTTTCCTCACATGCTTGACATGCTCTTCTCGTGATTTGCTGAATATCAAAATATCATCTAAATGGACAATTACAAACTCATCAAGAAAGGATCTTAAAACATCATTCATAACTCTCATGAATGTAGCTGGAGCATTGCAAAGGCCGAAAGGCATAACCAACCACTCAAACAATCCCTATTTGGTTTTAAAAACAATCTTCCAAATATCCTTCTCAGCTATTCTAACTTGATGATATCCACTTCTCAAGTCTAATTTAGTGAAATATTTTGCAGTCTTCAACTAATCTAGCAAATCATCTATTCTGGGCAGTGGGTATCGATTCTTTATGGTAATTTTATTCAAAGCTCGATAATCTACACACATGCACCAAGTTCCATCTTTATAAGGCACCAAAACAATTGGTGAACCACATGGCGAAGTAGAGGGATGAATTACACCTTTATCTAACAATTCCTGGACTTGTTTCTTAATTTCTAAACTTTCCATAATTGGCATTCGATACATAACGATATGTGGGAGTGTAAAATCTTGTTGTAGCTAAATTTCGTGCTGAATTCCCTTTTTTGGTGGCAATCCCTTTGGTTCTTGAAACACATCTCCATATTGATTGACCACATCAACCAATTTGGCTTTCAGCTTCACGTCACAGTGTGCAAAGGATTCATGCTCCGTGTCATTCTTCTACTTGATCATAAGGAGCATGAGATTCTTACTGGAATTGACTAGTCGCTTCATTTTCCTTGCGCTTGCTAAAGACATATTAATATTTCTACGATGGGCTCTCACAATATACTCCACTCCATCGTTGAATAAATGATATTTGTTCTCATATCTATGGA
Source organism: Pinus tabuliformis (assembly GCA_031772625.1). Lineage (NCBI taxonomy): Eukaryota > Viridiplantae > Streptophyta > Pinopsida > Pinales > Pinaceae > Pinus > Pinus tabuliformis. Next base: position 571,264,026 of record CM062806.1, on the reverse strand, counting down.
AGACAACTTTCCGGTCATATAGATACGGGCTTCCTAACACAATTCCATAAATATCTAGTGACACTACATCTAATTTGACTTCATCAACAAATTTGGCAGTAATAGTAAACCTGAAAACACATTTCCTTGTGACCGAAAGATTTGCATCCTTAGTTATCCAACCCAATGAATACAGTTTATGATGAGGCACAGTTTCCACTTTCAACTTCTTGACCAAGTGTGTAGAAATTAAATTTTCTTGGGATCCACTATCAAACAACATATCAAGCTTGGTGTGTTTGGAAATAACTCTGATATGGAACAACTCAATTTTGTTTTCCTCATTTGAAGCATTGTTGGAGTTATTTGCTGCATTGGTTCTTGCCACAACTTCCTCTTTGCTTGTTTTTGCCATGAATTTTCCTTTAGTGACTATGGCTGCAATCTTTGTTTCATCAACAGATTCAAAACCCACATCTTGTTGTACAATGTTTGTCTTCTGTTTCCATTTATTGTTAAATTTCTTCGGTCTTAATTCAGGATGAATCTTCCAAAAATGCGCTTCATCATGGCCCTCTTTGGAACAATTCTTGCACATGGGTTTCTCCCCTTCTTTCTTAACATAAACATTTTTCTTCTGTTTTCCTTTTAAAGTCTTTCCTTTTTCACCACTCTAGAATGGCTTCTTCTTACCTTCTTCTTGTACATTTTTCCCTCTTGCTTCGAGGTGTGTACCTTGAACATAGACCTCATCAAAGTTCGTGGGATTAAACATAAGAATGGTGTGTCGAAGATAGCTATGCAAACCTCCTATGTATTTCAGCAAACTATCTTGTGACTGCAAGTCTACTCCTCGCATAAGAGCTCTTCTCCTAAACTCCTGAGTATACACTTTCACATGTTGAGCTTTTAACTCTTTGAAATATTGCCAATTCATGATAGCTTTTTGCATATGAGCTAAAGGGTAGAATTGTCTTTTTATAGCAGCAATGAAATCATACCAAGTAATAGAGATCTTACCATGTTTTTTAATCTCCTCTTGGGTCTTTGATTCCCACCATACAAGTGTTGCACCCTCCATTCTCAATGAAGGCAACTGAATTTTGATATCATCCTCTTGAAGGTTCTGAATTCTGCAATACACCTCCAACTGATGACTCCAGTTATCAAACTTCTCTGCATTCACTTCACCACTATACATGGGCAACTTGAATTTAACATCAAGTTTTAGAAAAGGTGATTTACTAGTTCCTTTTGAAGAATGATGATGAGTATGAGTAAGGGTTGTATTAATGGAAGAGTGTGAAGATGCTTGTGAAGAAGAAGATAAAGAAGATGGTGGAGAGGGTGGAGGTTTGTCTCCATTCCCATTACCTCCTTTTCCATTACCTCCTCCTAAAGAGCCTTCTCCTTTGGGAGGTTTGGAACTTTCAACTTGCAATCTGATATTCCTCTATTCATAGAGGACCTTCACCATCTCTGTCATATCAAAGAAAGCCTTTATGAAGGTCTTCTCATCTTTTGCCACGGTAGGTTCTCCTTCATGAGACATGGTCTCTGAAGACTCAACTGCAACTTGAGACTAAACTGGTGTTGGAGACTTTGGCAACCTTGCTCTTATTCCCCTTGACCCAACTTCAGGGCTTCCAACCAGTTTTTCTTCACTTCATTTGAGTTTTAACCTTGTAAGCATGACATAAACTTGCGATGTTAAGATCTTCCTCATATTATAAGCAAAAATGCTTTCATTGTACTTAAGGATTTATCAATTTTTTCAAGAAAAATGAAGAGTTTTTATGTTAATTTTATGAGCAATTTAACCTAAACCAGACTCTGAAAAACAACATAAACATGTAAATAACATCATCAAAAACAAATTACAACAAGCACATGATAAAGGAGTTCACCCCTCCTAGGCTATGTCTTCTTGGTCTAGCTTCCAATGGTTTGAGCCTCTCTATTATGCTCAAAAGTGTAAAAATATGTGTTTACAATACTCAAATGCTTCTGAAACCTGCTCCAATGAGTCCATAATACAAAAAAATGGCTATCTAGCCTCTTTTTGCATGAAATTTGGTGAAAAATTGAAGATGTTATGACTTCTCCTATTTTTCCCACTATTCATTCCACAAATTGCTCCAAAACCAACAGAAACCCACATTTCCGCTCCAAAATTCGCTAACCAAGCGAGAATTTCGCCGTGTGGCGGGCCATTACCTGTCGGCTGAATCGCAAATTGCAATCAACAAGTACTGGGGGCTTATGGTCTGTGAATAAAAATGGGTGATTTGCGATTGCTATATCGTGGACTGGACGAGATATTAAATCACAACTTATAGTGGCATTGCATCCAGGGACTTTAATGCATTTCGCAATTTGGAAGATAATCGGGGTTTTATACATATGTGCGACCTATCCACCGATTGCGATTTGCGATAAGGATTGATCGCATCGCAACCCAAACCTCGTTGGGGGCCAATTCTATTGTACTTCACTGCCTTCGCCGATTGCGATTGAAATTTGCGATTGCCTTATCGCATCACAACCTTGGATGTTTCGGGACCGATTTTAAACACCTTTCCACCTGCGATTATGATTTACGATATGCGGGGGCCAATGATGCCCTGCCACTTGGCACCTCCTCATTCGATTAAGGGCTTTGCCACATCATCCAATCCTGCCATGTGGACAAGTCAAACTTGAACTTTGACTTGCTCTAACTTCTGCATACGAGCTCAGATTTGAGTGTCGTTCACACCGTTGGATTCAGAATGATGAGCTCTTCGATATGAAGCTAAAATTAACAAGATTTTGACACTTTGATTTTTGAGCATAATTTTGAGCACCTAATCACATAATTAAGAGCATATGGAGAAGGTACCCAAGTACTAAACTCTATAGACCAAAACTGCACAAGGAAAATAAATCCCCTTAGGGTCCAAATTGTTTGGTGCCGCCGAGGGAAGGATTGCATCAAGTTAAAAGGAAGGCCCAAATCCAAAATTATGGAGAAAAAGAAAAAAGAACATTGACCCTTAGGAGAATTAAATATCGTAGTGTGAGACAAGAGAAAACGCAAATGTTTGTTAACAACTAGTATATAAACCACTGTTAATCGGAATGGAAGAGGATTAAAATTAAACCCTATAACTAAAGACCCAAGACTGAGATTGAGGAGATGGGCAACCTTAGGAATACAATAACGAAGCTTTGCGATAACATTATGAAAATGGTAGGTTGAGAAATTATCCTAGTACCCAACGAGCTCCCAACATTGATGGAGCGAGCACAAAACCCATATTTGAATGTATAGGTAAAAAACTTGTACCAAATACCTCCGCCAAAACAATCCTTGACCATATCAGAGAGGGCATGGAAGAAAATACCTTCGTAACTGCATGCACCATGAGAATGTTGCAAACTTATAGAGAGCTTTGTTGTGACCAAAAACCTCCACCACCCTGATTCCTTTGCCATACAAATATATGAAATCCAAAACATGAGTGTATGAGCATGTGGAATGAGGAGAGACACTATTAAGCAATCCATTGTTAGCCATGTGTATAGTATGCAACCACAATCTTGCATGCTGAGTCTGAGAACCATAATTTGCTCATAAATGAGCTTACTTTGGCTGTCAAAAGGGAGAGTAGAGGCATCCAATCTGCCGTGAAAGGGGCAACCTATCTCCAAACTGGCATAAATGAATGAATAATCGGGCAATTTACCACATGTAGGGATTGACAATCTGTGCTGCACACATTTAAAGCGCTTTGAATCACATATTTGTAAACCGTTAAACGATACAAAATCCTACCACGCTCGTATCCTACTCCACCAGGTATAAGGCTTATCATTACCACTAAAAACCGCCACCTTGTTGGCCACCCAAATTTTGCACATACTCATTATGACTTGGCTGCCAAAAAAATACCCCCATCTGAGCTTGTTACTGTAGCGTCTCTAGTTAAAACATTTTGGCCATAAAATCACCCCATCGGGGAGCACTAGTGTGGTTTCTACTATCGCACACAAGTGTGACTTATCTACTATCACACATCAATGGGACTTGCTATTATTGTACATCAATCCAAACAACTATTTAAATGTATTAATACTTAAATAACTAAGAACCATTGAAATCAAATGAATGTAATGTGTTGATATATTTTAGTGCTGAATTGTTTTATGTTGTAGGGATTTGAATGCAATGTGTTTATTTATAATTTTTCATATTAACTATTAATTTTTTTATTATTAACTATTAAAAAGTGATTTAAAAAAGTAATAGTAATGATTTTCATATTTTAACTAACGTGTTTTATATAATAATTACATTAATGTAAAGTGATTTATTAAAAAGTGATTTTAAAAAATAATAATATTGATTTTCATATTTTAATTAATGTGTTTTATATAATAATTACATTAATGTATTTTATGAATTAAATAAATATATTATAGAATTGCACTGTTTTCATTTAAATAATGTAATGATTAATGTATTTAATTGATAATGTAATATTTTACAATATTTAATAGTGTAATAAAAAATAAATTCATTTTATATGTATGAATAAAAAATATTTTGTTATATAAAATGAGATTATAGATTGGATGGTGGGCAATTGATTTGGTTTGTTTTTGGATGTTGATTTAATGAATGATTTGAATGAGGGATTTATTAGCCAATATCTAACTAGAGATTATGAGCAACGTTTATCTAGGAAAGACAATTGATGCTAGTCCAAAGAATTCGGGAAGGAGAGGATTAGGGAAGTTGAGAAAAACTTGCAAATGTTTCAAAAGGAAGATTGATAAATTAATATGGAAATGGGAAATGAGAATAAGCTTCATGAATTTATGACTATGGAGGATTTTTCCTTGGCTAGAAGATTTGATAATAAAGGAATGATGCCAAAATCTCTAAAAGAGAACCAATAATTTTTCCAAACTACTTGGCTATAAGCCTAGGAGTATGATCTTGGATAAAGGTTGGATGGTTTGGATTATGCAATCTAGAGAGGACACTAATGAAATTTTGCAACCTAGATGGAATTGGGGTTCTCAGGTCATAATTCCTAAATAAATGAAAGGTCGATTTTGATGCAAAGTCTGAGAAACTTGAGTTAGTGCTAATTTTGGTTAGACTACTAAATCGTTCACTGATTTTATGTCTCATGAAGCTTTCAAAGAGATTAGGAATGCCCCGAACTTATTTTATGAAGTGGGAAAATCCTTCCAATCTATTGGATATATGGGCATGGCACACATTCTAGTGGGCCTAAATTTATCAGAAAAAAGTAGTATACACCATTAATATCAAGAAAGATAATGTAGCTTTCTCCCAAGAGCTAGATTATGAGGGGCACCTTTCAAATGTAGATATTATCATTCATTTGGTCATCTTGAAAACAATTGCTCCTTTCCTACTAAATTCAATATTGGGGTTAGAAAAGGTTTGCAAATAAAGGAGACACATATCCAGGCTCCATTGGGTTTATTTAAAAAGGCGATGCCACCAATGGGAAGTATTTGGATGAACTCTACGAAGAAAGCGTGCATCCAAAAGATGAACATATCTAGGTATTTGGATAAAAATGACGTCAAAAGTTAAGGTAATCCCCTCTCTCATCCCTTCTTTCTTTTTTTCGTGGAAATGACATCCATTTTGGCTCCTTGGTATCTTTACCCAAACCCCTAAGAGAGGCATTCACAATGGACTTCTTATGCAACCTCTCAAGCTTTTCAACTCCCTAGTGCTTTGCACTTATTCCCCTATAGGATGTAACCTAGATTGGATATGTTTCTACGCTGCCCCTTCTCCCCCCCTTCAAAAAAAATCTTGGAACCCTCTTCTTGCTCCCTCTTTAATGAAGTCTTCCTTGCATGACCCCCAACCCCCAGAGGGTTTTAAATACAATTTTTGTTTGAAGGAAAAGAGACCACAATCCTTTGTAAGTGGTATACAAGGGGTGGTTGAGACTATTGATGATAGGGAATTGAATCCTCCCTAGAGAGGAAGAAAATATCTCCTTTCCTTCACTAAGAAATTTTAAACTTATAGGTATGAATCAGGCGACAACGTTCATTGCTAGGAGTTATTTGAGAAATTCCATAGAAGGGGCCCCGCCACGATTATTCTTTGTAAATTGTAGAGGGTTGGCCAATCCCTTTAAAAAAATGGTGGTTCTCTTAATCCATCAATATTCTTCTTGCAAGAAACTATGATTTATGGGAATGGAGATATCAAAAACCTCTATGATGGATGGGAATGGAGATATCAAAATCCTCTCTCCCATCTTCAAGGGTTGGGAGTTCTTTGCTACTAATGCATAAAGAAGATCTAGTGGGCTTATCAATGAAAGGAAAAGAGTGTATTTGGTGCTAATGGATTGTTGGGCTATCCCATCATGTCTTGGTACTTGTTTGTATTCCAAAGAACACTCGAAGGAGGTAAATTGTGTAAACATTTAGGGCTCTTGTGTAGACAAATAAGGTTATTGGCAAAGCATTATGCAAAAGTGATGTTTCCACTAAACTCTGGTCTTAGTTAGAGGGTATTTAAAATTTTCCTTAGGTGCCTCTAAAATCTAGGGCTTGGATTCTCAATTAGACCCTCTTGCAGGTTTCTTCATTTCCAAACTTGAGGCAACGAGATTGATTGCTTTACAATCTACAAAAATATCTCTGACTTGGAGGAATATGAGAACTAGAGAGGCACAAGTTTCCAAGCACTCAAATATATTTTTGATCTCGAATTCCTTCATAGAAGAAAATACTTAATTTATGTAATGGGTCTCACTTGAGGGGGAGTTAGACTACAGTCCTATGATTTTGGCAATCACCTCCTTATAGAAAAATCCTCTGGTCATTTCAAACTAAAATCAATAGAGTTGGAAGAAGTCTCTTTCCAAGATACTTTAAATATTAGTTCACAACCCTTTGATAGCTCCTTACATGAATTCCCTCCTATTCAATTTCAAAACAACACCAAAAGAGTGAAAAATGTAGCTATTATCTAGTACAAAGAGGAAAAAAAACATAGTTACTAAATTAATGAGAACTATGACTCAAAACAAGAACTCTCACCTAAAAACATATATTTTAATGTTAGTATCACTAAATTTGATCCTCGAATTAAAAGGTATAGCCATCAATAGTACCCATTTTCAAGTGGGTGTTTAAAATTCTCACTTATTTGAAATCACAATCATAATAACAAGATAAACACATTGAAATTGAACCTCAACTCGAAAAGTGATTCTACCAATAGCACTTATTTTGAGAGTTAAAATTACAACTTAATTGAAACTTTGACCTTGAAAACTAGTAGTATTGCAAATTAAAGACTCAAAATCATTACTTGAAAATTTATTTATTTATTATTATATTATTTGAAAATTTACATTAAAGATAAATAAATGGAAATAAAAAAGAAAAAAACTTGACAAATGAGTTAAAACAAGAAGGAAAAAGCATTTTAACCCCACACCCCCCCCCCCAACCCCCAATAAAATAAATAAATAAAAAAATAAAATCCATGGGAAAATATTTTTGTTTGTTTGTTTTCTACTATGTTTGTGACTTGTAGGAGTAGCATTTGGTTTAAGAATCTATGACCTAGAAGTATTAAGTTCATCAAAATTACCCATGGATCACACCTAGCCTAAGCCACATCAACCAAGACATGGTTGGATATTTGGTTTGTGTCTTAAGGACACTCCCCCTCCCCCCCAAAAAAAACCAAAAAACAATTACTAGAGTTCAATTTTTTTTTTTCTAAAATACACAATTTAAAAATTATATATATATATATAATCATTGAAAAAGTAAAAAATTAAACAAAACAAGTCATATCTTTAATCCCAAACAAAAAATGTTGACATAAATGGGTAGTGTCTAAGCTTGAATGATATTCACACAACATTGGTGATAACATCTCACTAGTGGGTAGACCAAGCTTTCACCTAATATATGGACTAGCCCTGGCTAGGCTCAACCTAGTTACAAAAGAGAAAAAAAAAAGATAAAAAGAAAAAAAAAAAGACAAAAATGAGTAGTGTGATTTTGAGAACTGTGACTACCCTTTTCACCACCTACCCATATGCCTAACCTCATTCTCATTTCCCACTTTGACCACCCACTTAGAAGCCCAAACCTATATCTCCTCTCGTTAATGGTGATCAATGGAGAGTGGGAATATGGTTAGGTGTGTCAGTAGGTGGAGAGGAAAAGTGTAATTCCAAGAATCATGTTGCCTCATTTATGTTAAGTTTTTTTTGGTTGTGGTTACTTTTTTTTTTGTAAGTCTAACAATTCCAATGATTCATCAAAAATACATTACATTACATCACAGTACATCAATCTTCCCCTAATAATGCTACACAACATTGCATTTTTCTTTCTTTGTCTTAGGCTCCAAGATTATACATTTACTTGTATTTCTTTCCTTTCCTCTTCTGAACATCTATCCAACCTAAGGGATTGTATGAGACAACCACTTCCTTTCCTTGAGATGTTTCCATTGTCGAGTGATTTGACATATTTTTTGGCTCCTTGTCTCTATATGAATGGTTTGATTCGAGGGTACGTTTTCTCTATTCTTTGCAGATGCCAAAATTATGGTTGAATTTTGTGCCATACTAATTGATAGGTGAGTTTCCTCCCATGATGGATGAGATGGAATATAATGAGTCCAAGCTAGGTTTGTAGGAGCATAGCTAACAACAGAAGTCTTATGATTATGATAATTACCTAACCCATGAGCCAAAATGGACTTAGAACCATTGAGTCCTTTTGTATCTTTCCATCCACGATTTTTCTTCTTGGCTTCAAGGTGCAAATAGGTGCCTTGTGAGTATGGACAAACATTATGTAGGTGTCCAAGCTAATGGTAAGATCTACAACAAAAAGCTGTATTTTCATAATCCACCAGTTGGGAATAAACCCTATTTCCCCATTTAATGAGGATTTTATCTGATAATCCTTTACTGAGGTCCACTTCAACACAAATGCAAATAAATGTGTGAATTCCTTTCATAATCAATTTCAAGTCAATTTTGATGAAGCGACCTAACAAATTTCCCAAATCTTCTAAGATAGCTAGATGTGTCAAATGGATGGGAAAATTGGGAAACCTCACCCATAATGGAGTTTCCATATTTGACATAGATAGAGGATTAAAATCCAGAAACCAAGGTTGAAGGGAAAGACTGAATCGACCCAAAAACCAGGGTCCTTGATCAAAAACCTTCTGTCGATCCTATAACTTCTAAAAAATAACAATAAAAATCCTTTTGAACATAAATTAATTGCAACAACTAGAGACTAATTTTGGTGAACCCACTCCTTGATAGTTGATGAAGAAGGAAAAAAACCATTGAAATGACAAATCAACGCTTTCTGCTCATAATTAGTAGCTATGCAACAACTTGCAATATTTTTCACCTCAAGAGAAGGGTTTCCGATCACTTCTCCTCGAAAAATGTGGATCTAGATAGATCTTTAGGGTTTGGTGAAGGAGGCCCTAGTTTTAGAACATCTTTAAATGATCTTGGTGGGGCTGAGGTGGATGCACCTCCCCCTTTAAATCCACCTCAAATTCTTGCTACCGTGTAAATAATGACATCCATGGTAATGTCGTACTCACTGAGGAACTTTTGATCATGAAGTTGCCATCCTTCATGAATGAACCAAAAACATTCATGAGGAATCCCCTGAGATTGGTTTCACTAGGATAATAAAACTCTTTAGATCTAAGCTTCAAATCACTGCAAACCCTCCATTTCCAAACCCTTAAGCACTGGCCATTATTGAAAATCTAGCAAAGATTTGTTTTTCTTGGTTGTGGTTAATTTTATTTAAGTTTATAACTTTTATTTTTTATTTAATTTAATGGTTTTTAAAATGTTATATTTATTAGCACAACTACACAAATTAAATGACTAGTAAACACCAGTAAGTATCAAAACACTTCATGATACATATCACATTGCTAAAATTAAAAAAAATCATAAAAACTAACTAAATTATAACTTTATTTTAAATTATTATTAATTATAGAAATAATTTTTATATAATTTAAAGATATGTAAATTTAAAAAAGTATGGAGGAAAATTCTTAACCATCGAGATATACCTCCACTTTACCATGGAGATCCTTAATATGTAAATAGGCTTGATTACAATATCATGGGCTAACACCATTGCTATCAATACCACATGCCCAAAAAACCATAACTCATACATGACATTTTTTTAATTAATCAATTTAATTAAAAGAATAGAAAGGGGATAACTACTTTGGAGATAAATATCAACCATTGATTTGTGTATACTACTTTGAATATTCTAGAATATCCCAAGGAAGCTAAATCACTACCATTCACTTAATATTTATTGATAATTAAAATAAACTTCCAAAATCCCTATTCTAAAATAGATAGCAAATATTTTATTTTTTAATTCTTTCTAAATGGATTTCACTCGTTTATTTTTTTTATTTTTTAATATAAATTTTAAAGTGTCTTTTAATTTATTATATGCATTTTTTTAATTATGTATTTTAAATTTTTTTATTTGTTTTTACTATATATTTTGTAATAATATTTTTTTATTTATTTAATAATTTGGGTTTAGTATTGAATTTCTTGTTTTTTATTAATTTAAATTTAAAAATTAATAAATTTTCAAGTAATAAATTTGTGATTTTAATTTTATGGTGGTACTAGTTGTCAAAGCATGATTTCAATTAAGTAATAATTTTAACTAAAAAAATAAAAATAAAAAATTGTAGTATTAATGGTAACATCACTTTTTGATTTGAGGATCAATTTCAAGGTGTTTTTCTAGTTGTAATGGCTATGATTTAAAAAAAGTGTGAATTTTAACAACTTCCCAAAAAATGGTTCTACGAGTAGCAACACTTTCAATTTGGGGATAAAAATAGTAATTAAATGCAACCTCTAAAAAAATGAGAACCCTAGGGTGTTCTTGTTATGTTGGTAAATTAGTAAAAAATCAAAGAGTATTAGAGGAAATCTATAGAAATCTAAATATATGCTAATAAGATGAGGGACACAAATACATTTTAGATCACAAAAAAACGAGATCAAGACCTTAGAGGAGAGTATGAGGAAAATTCTACTAGATAAATAAAATGAGTTGTGCATGAAGAGTCCATCAATTTGGTTGTGAGCAACCTCTTGTTCATATAATTGGACGAGGAGGGAGCACATAAATTTATATCTCTCTACAAATTTGAAACCAAAGCATCCATTAATGTTATTTAAAGGGTGACTAGCTTTTTTCCTTGATTTATTGACCTGGATGAAAACATAAATTTGATGGTTGAAGTCACCTATCGAGAATTTACCTTTTTAAGTGTTACATAGTTTTAAAAAGAACGAGATCCCATGCCTTAATGTGATTCTGATTGAATTTTATTTGGATTGTTTTGAATTTAGTGGAGGCGACCTTCTTTGGGTGTTGGAATACTTTAGTTCCACGAGACAAACTATAGATGCCTTTAATTCCACTTTCCTATCCATGATCCCAAAATTGAACAATTCAATTAGCTTTGATCAATTCAGGGTGATCTGTGCAAAAGAGTGTAAAAGATCATGTCCAAGTTGATTGCTCAAAGGGTGAATATCATTCTATCAAACCATATGTCCTTGAAGCAATTAGGCTTTCTCAAAGGCACAAAGATCCATGAAGTGATAATATTAGTGAAAGAATTGCTACATTCCATCCAAACTAGCAACCAAAACACACTCATCCTAAAGGTTGACCTCTCCAAGGCATTTGACAAAGTATGTTAGCTATATCTTTGACTTCTTATCTATCTCAAATCTAGTCACACTTTTGAAACTTGGATTTATTTCTACCTTCTTTATTATCCTTGTAAACATATCAACTTCTCTTTTCTTCAAAGCATAGGAATAAGGCAAGGCTATCCTCACTCTCCCCTCCTTTCCCTTCTGGTGGCCAGAGGTCTCAACAGACTACTGAATGAAGCCTCATCCTTAGTGACAATAAAAGGAATTAATCTAGGCCCCTCATGTATCATCACTCATCTAGTATTTGTGGATGATATAATTTTGTGAAGTGACAAGTGAACCATTGGAACATTTAAATGAAATAAAGAAAAAATTTAACCACTTCCTCCCTTAATCTACCTCAGGTTGCAGGAGGTGTTACTTATTGTTTAACCTGACCCCCAAGTTTTGTTATGAAGATGGGGTTATAAAAAGCCTTGTTTTTGCTAGTGTTGTTGCTAAATCTTGCACCATGCACTACAAGTGCAACAAGAGGCAAGGAAATCTCCCTAGAGACAACCCATGGGTTGATTGTAGACCAGTGCTTAGGACATCTTAAATAGAGGAGTGCTTGTAAGGTTATATTTGAGGGGGTTTAAACACTCCAATTGTCATGCACAAAGGTATGAGGGGGTCTTCGTTCATTCCTCCAAAGGTTTTAGTTATATATTTCAGGTATTCCCTCACCCACACAATTTCTAGAAGTATCACATAGAACATTAGAGGTTGCTTACTTCAAAGGGGATTACAACTTAATAGGCTTTGTTGAGTAAATGAGAGAGGATTAGGATAGAGCATAACTCATCATATAGAGCCAAAAAATCTATAATTATATGTTGAAAACATAGAGCCGCAAGCAATGGGAAATCCTACACTTGTTTGAGTTACAAGCAGAAATAATGCACTAAAGAGAGGATGGGTGCTATGATTCTTATAAAGAAGTTTAAAGATATACTTCAACCCTTCATATAAGCATTATGCATTAATAAATCAACACACATGGATCTATAAGGAAGCATGAAATAATTTATAGTAGCTATTGTAGCACACATACAAAGAAGAATATGAACCTAATGGAATTAACATAAGGGAAAACATACTGTAATGTTAAGAAGGAGGAGTCACCGCCATTTCTGTGATAGTCTGATAGATCTACATGGGTAAAGAAATACTATCTCAAATAACAGTCATTCACTTACAGAGTTATGAGCCAAATTGGTATCACAGAGTTCAGACCTCTCCGGTGAGAAATTCTCAAACCCCTGTTATAGATTTCATCCCCCTATTTATAAGAAGAGGGGGAGATCTTTGAGTTACAATCAAAATATCTGAGCTCGAGCCCCAGCTATCATGCGAGACTAGCTGTCTTGGCTCTGTAAGGCTACACTACTGATGAGCCCCAAAAATGTACAAATTATTTGGGCTCATTCAACCTCCTAATTTGGCTTAGTCCACCATTCTCATTTGTTTATTGCATGTTTTTTATTATTTTTATGTTAATAGAGTGAATTTGGTTAGTCATTATGCCAACAAGTCTAATGGGTGCTTTGTGTAGCCTTTTTGGTCAACTTGGAGACAAAATTGAAGGTCTTAATGAGCACTTGGCAGCCAAATTCGTGGGAGAACAAGCTAGAGGATTTGTAGGAAGGTGTCTCCCTCATTTATGGGCCCTTACCTCGAATTCTCCACCATCAGCTCGGAGTTCAAGGGCCACCGAATCAATCAGCTCAAGGGCAGCCAAGCAAGTCAAGTTGGACTGCTGTTAACTACAAGTCTTGGGCAGCCAAGTCCCTAAATTTTAGGAGGACTGTTGGGTCCTCAAATTGTATAAATAAGAAGGCTTAGGGCCTCATTTTGGTTAGCTAGTTGGTAGTCATTTTTGTAGCTAGTTAGTCATTTTGTTTTAGCCATTAGTTAGCTAGTTTGTAGTTCGATTTTTATGCAATAGATTAGCTTTGCTTTCAGCTCATGTTCAAGTTCTCCTTGTGGACAGTTTTGATGTAACTTTTCATTTCTTGATTAATAAAGATGGATCCAGCTTTGCACCAGCTCTAAATCTCTCTTGGGAGGCTGTAGCTCTTGGGGTTGGGCCCATCTCAAGCGCCCAGTACCTCCCTTTTTTATATTTATGTGTTTGCTGCGTTCTTGAAATAAAATCTTCTCTTTAGATCTTGCTTTGTTATTGTAGTTGGTTTTGATGGGTAACGTAGCTTTTTATGCTTAGAATCGATTGGTAGGAGTTTGTATGCATTTAGATCTTTTGGTATGTTCTTGCTCACGTGATGTATATGGTTCTCTTTTCAAACAAGGCTGTTGTTTATTCATTCATTAACAGTTGGATTGAGTTAGCTAGGACTTGGTTTGTTTGCAAGAATTCATTGATTTGTTTGAATAAGCATTGTGCAGGGCATCTCTATCACCTTCATCACCTCCTCGTTCATCTGAACCTCGTTCAGGTCAGCTCCTCCATCACCAAGTCTGCTTCTTCATCTCCCATCTGCTCTTTTGCCACGTAACCCTACTTTCTTGCTTTTCCATTGCCTAAACCTTCGTTGATGCAAGTCAGCCTTCCACATCATCTCACCACTCCATCCATCAGTTCCTAGGTCACTTCAGACCCCCATCCTACCTCCATAACCATCCATGCATCTTCCATCAACCATCCATCCTCAAAAATCCAATTCGTAAACATCCTGTAGAAGAATTACAGAACATCCTGTAGAAACTTCCTATAGAAGCCCCTGCAGACTTCCTGTAGAAGTTCATGAACACGATTGCATGTCGTCCAGACTTTGTGAAACTCTTAGAAAGAATACTGGGGATCCCTTAGACCCTCTCTGTACCATCCCAACCTTTCCCAAAACATTTCATCCCTTGATCCATCCCTGCATAGTGGAAAACTAGTTAGAAGCACATGCATGATAATTTCAACAACTTAATCAAAAATACAAAAAGATGTTTTCTTCAGATAGTGATAACTTAGACACATGCATTTTACCTTCCTAGAAGTAATGGCATCTCTTTCGGTAGTTTGCATTCTCATTTTTGCATCAGTAGGACTAGTTGGTAGACTTAGGGTTTGCTAGGGTTTGTGTTTCATTTTGGCTTTCAGTTTCTTTTCGCAAGTAGATTAGCTTCCCTTGAGTTAGCTTTCGTCCATCAGTTAAAAAGCTTCTTCTAAGAGCTCATAGAAGTTTGCTTGAGCCCCTAGCGGACTTGTGCCAGCTGACCAAGTGACAGCTGTGGCAAGAGCTAGTACTTGTGCATACAGCACCGTCGCTTCCAAGTTTGTTACGAACTACCGGGTTGATAAAATTAAAGAAGGGAGTTCCAGGAGTTGTAGCATTATTGCTACAATACTGGGGCCCACCATCTTTTTGGCGCCGTTGCCGTGGAAACGTCAGAGTATTAGTAATTGTTGCTTTTCTTCTATTTTCTTACTCTTGCCTTCTGCTCAGTAGTTTATTTCATTTCCATTCTGCAAAAGTAGATTAGAATTTCCTGCTTTCATAGATTAACATTTCAATTCCGCAATTTCAATTCTGCAAGCGTAGATTAGCATTTCAATTCTGCAAGCGTAGACTAGCATTTCCATTCCTGCAATTTCATTTGAGCAAAATAGATTAGTCCTTCCCTTCTTTCATTTCAATTCCGCATTTTCATTTTCACAAGATAGTTAGTTGTAGTTCAATCTATTTCAGTTTTGCAAGTAGAAGTAGGAAAAAGCAAAAATCAACCAAAAAGATTTCATTTCATGCTTTGTAGGAGTAGAGATAAGTTAGAAAAATGATTGCACAACACCCCCACTGCTTCACACAGCCAACGTTCTTCTTCGATGGCTGTGATGAAAGAACCCCTGGGTGGACATCAAGACATATCTGAAGAACCTCTAGGGGAGAAGAAGAAGAAACATTCCTCTGGAGCCAATGGCTACAAGTAGAGATGTTGGGAGCAACATCTTGTCCAAAGATGAATTTGAAAATCAGATCAAAGATTTCAAGAGTGATATGAGGCAGTTTCTTGCCATGCAACTGGATACCTTGCGGATCCAAAAGAAGCAAGAAGAAGCCAAGAGGGCTTTGGTCATCTTTTGTCCTAGGTGCACTAGAAAGCATCCTAGGAACAAATGTCCAATGCACTCCCTAGAAGTGTGTTTCATCTGTGAAGAATACCATCCTACAGATCAGTGCCCTTCCTTGCCCAGAATCAAAGCTGCATATCAAAGAGCCAAGGGAGCCACTGAATCACTCTATTATATGAACCAAAGTTGGCCGCATGGACCTAGATCTTACCAGCCGGAACTGCAAGGGACACTTGAGACCTATTATGACCCCTACCAAGCCACTTTCATGCCTTCTTGGGGTCCCCCTGCTCATCCTTCCTGGTTCACACCTCCTCCTTGTTCCTTCACAGATCCATATTATGCCCAACTAGCTGCTCATTCATTTCACTCTTATGCTCAGCCATAGCCTCAGTGGAATGCACCTCATCAGGGGTGGAGGCCCCAATACAACACTCCTCCCACTTCGTTTCCTCCACCGCCTGCTCATCCACAAACATCGCCTCCTCCTCCACCAAGGCAACCCCAAATGCCTACCCAACCACAATGCCATCCATCTCCATCTCAATTTCACACCTCCACTCAACTACCCGTACCATTCCAAGCCATACAATGGAGCAGCTCAACCCCATTGCAAATCTGAGGCACAACATATCCAAACAACTCCTCTTGAGCCCAATGATCTTCACCAAAGCTCAGGAAGAGTGTTGCAAAGCAGAGATTATATTGACAACATTAAAGGACCAAAAGCAAAAGAAGATTCCAAAGAGGAGATCAAAGAACCATGGGCTGCACTTGATGAAGAGAATAGATCAGAATCAGAGATTGAGAAAGCCTCCTCATGGTTACCATCAAATCCTCCATGTACTCAAGAGAAAGATCAGCAAAAGGAGGAAGATGAGAAAGTCATGATAGAAGGTGACATGAAGAATGATCCAGATCAGCAAAAGGACCATGGATATCAAAGCTATATTGAGACATGGTTCCAGACAGTCACTAAGTTGCAGCAGTACTCTCTTCCTCAGCTATGTTTGATCCCTTCAAGGTCAGATCGTTTGGTCTCTGAGATCTGGATACCTATCCAAGCATGTATTTCGAGCCT
Organism: Pinus tabuliformis; assembly: GCA_031772625.1. NCBI lineage: Eukaryota > Viridiplantae > Streptophyta > Pinopsida > Pinales > Pinaceae > Pinus > Pinus tabuliformis. Next base: position 571,247,063 of record CM062806.1, on the reverse strand, counting down.
GCACATCATTTTGTCTCTAATCTCGATGTGCACATGGCTCCATTGGAAGTATTCTTATACTTGAAAAGGATTTTGTTTTTCAAGTAGGGTAGGATAGAAAAAAAAAAAAAAAAAAATGAAAAAAGAGGAAAATAGAAATCTAAGGTGAAAACCTCCTCGGAGGCACCTTAGATTGGCTCATTGATTGAAAACCTCCATGAGGCGGTCAATGGGTTGAAAAAAAAGGAAAAAAGAGAATAAGATCTCTGGGTGAAAACCTCCCTTGGAGGCGCCCAGGGCAGGCAATTAGGGTGAAAACCTCCATGAGGCGCCCTAGTTGTTTTTCAAAAAAAAAAAAAAAAAGAGAAAAAGAAAAAGAAAAATAAAGCTAATCTCCATTGAATAATTTCATGTTGCAGCAGTGACATTTTAGGTTGCAAGAAGGACGTTTCATGACAGGAGGAGCACTCAAATCAAGATCAAAGGAATTTTCTTGCCTTCTACAGGAAGCTCTGTATTTCTACAGGAAACATCCTGTAGAACCTTTGGACGAGCCAAATCCAATTTCAAAAGTGAATCTGATGGTGGGAATCTGTTGATTAGGCCTACAAGCACTTGTGTGTCCATCCCTTGCCTTTCTCCATCATTTTTTCACCTCCTTGTGCTTCTCGTTGTGCTTCTACAGGAACTTCCTGTAGAAATTGTGGGAAACTAGGCATGCATTTCAAAAAGTGGTTTGGCAAGCATGGTAGCTTCCTCAAAGGTTCAGAAGTCCTCCTGCAATCTTCCAACTCCTCCATCATCTCCATACCTGCATCACAGCCAAAATTCATTTTGTCATACCATGCAACCAAAATGCAAAGTGCCTTGAAGCAAAAACACATAGAGCAGAATTTGTTTTTGCCATAACTTGAAAACCATGCATCCATTTGACAAACCGTTTTATGGGGAATTGTACAAGGTTGATGACAACATGCCTGAGCAGTTTCAGCCAATTCCGGTGCACGGTTTCCAAGAAATCAGCCTCCATCACCATCAGCCATTTTTGCATTTTCTCCATAACCGTGCATCCGTTTTAAAACCTGTTTCATGGGGAGATGTACATGGGTGATAGTAGCCTACCCAAGCAGTTTCAGCCGATTCCGATGCACGGTTTCCGAGAAATCGACCTCTGAAATCTTCAGCCATTTTCCATTTTTCTCGAAATCCGTGCATCCATTGATCATGAATTTGCTATGGGAGATGCATAATGATGGTAGGAACATGCTCACCGAGTTTCAGATCAATCCGATCTACCGTTTGGGAGAAATGGCAAAAAGAAGTTCTGGTTTTGTGACCATGCAGCAGCAGCAGCTTGAACGGGCAGAGTTGAACGTGGAAACGATTGCATGCAGCTCAGATCCGGCCAGAGGACACCTGCACAAGGAAAAGCAATCAAGGATTAGCAGCCAAGCCACATGCAATCAGAAAAACTAAGCATGCAGCAGCAAAATCAGAGCAGGCAGCAGCAAAAAGCTCACGGCAGCCATTCAACTTCGAGGTATGTGACAAACTCATTCCTCTATTGCATAAATTTAATTCGAAAACTGCATGAATTAATGGGATGGTGGAATTAAGCCACGAATGGAATAAGTTTAACCCGACATCCAGTTCTCTAGCACTCCTGAAAAATCACGTAGCATGCGTGGATAGTCATTCACGTGGAAGTTGAAAAACACCGGCAATGGTAGATGTGTTGAACTCCAGTGCACATGACATCAGCTGATAGACAGATAGATGAAGACATGCAGTTCATAACATCACTTCAGTTCTAAAAAGCCAGCTCTCATGTTTTTGCCACCTCACCACCAATCACGCAGTAATTTAAGGGACGCTCAGCTGAAACTCTCACCACTCTTTGTTCAACTGCGGTCAACTGAAGCGCATGTCCACCATTTCCAGATCAGTTAACCAATGGTGCTCTACCAATTTCTGCCTTTTATTCTCGAGATCTCTTCAGTTCCTTAAAAAATTCCCGCCTGTCGCACTCTATAGGAGGTCGTCTACAGGAAAGGCAGAGAACAGCTCTGCGGAAGAAAAACCCAGAATTTTCGTTGAATTTGGAGCTCCAGACGAGATACTGTGATTGTCTGCATGAAAGCTTGGGTTGCAGAACCTTGATATCAATTGGAGGATGACCTTGAGAAAGGGGTCTATCACCATATTGTTGGCTTGTTTTAGATGTTGTGACTAATTTCAGCAGGACCAACAAATACAAATGGCCTATTAACATTTTGGGAACTTTATCACTTCCTTTTCAAGAAAAATATCACAAGTTCAATTCCTTTACTTCCTATTTCATAAGAAGGCATTCTTGCACCTTTGATGCTGAAAATTCAAGGATGTCCAGTGTTTGGTCTTCTTTAAGTTCTTCGATGTTTCAAGTTTGAAGTGAAAAACCGGTTATCAAGCATCCAAAGTATTAGAAAGATGACGGTTGATGATGAAAATTCAGTATATGTTGGTGGCCTTCCATATGATTCTACTGAAGATTCCATTCAAAGGGCCTTTGAGATTTATGGCACTATTATTGCAGTAAAGGCTCTATCCAGATATTCATATTCCAGATTTGCCTCATCATGCATCCTTATCCGAGATAGTTGGGCTTCTACACATGTGAATTTGACATCAATACACATCTCTTCTCAAAACGATTATTGCTTATCAACGGGAGTTTTTTGCTCTAATATCGCTGTTAGTCCGGCAACATATGGCTTATCTTTATTTGAAACGTGGTACTTCTGGGCTTTCATTGATATATGTATACTTCATTACTGTTGTAATTGTGCATTATTGGGACTCTATGCTCGGCTTGAAGAGTGCAGCAGTGTTATTGTTGGACCTAATCAGATATTGGTCAGGTCCACTGGTGGTCCCTGGTGCCAAACCTAATATCAGAGGCATCATACACTGCATTATAAGAAATTATCAAGGTGCCAATGTTTCAGGAAAACTTGGGCAGCAGACCTAATTGTCAAGCTTTATTGTTTATGATCATTACTGTCTGGATTGTGATAAATTCTATGCGGAGAGCCTGATGATTGTGAATGACCGAGAGTTTGGGGGTAAATGCTATGGATTTGTCACTTTTACTAATCCCAGAGCTGCAGTTAATGCAATCAATGACATGGATGGAAAGGCAATTGGTGGGAGGACTGTAAGAGTGAATGAAGTAAAGAGTAAGTCATCAAGGGCCACATTTGCTCGAGAAAATCACTTTAGGGACAGGATCAGAGATAGAGACAGAGACAAAGTACAGGAGGAGAATGAGCTGCTGAAACAGTAGTTACAGCTATAGGGAAGTCATAACGAAGATAGGCCCTCCATTTTGGGAGAACAACAGCAGCAAGAAGGGCCTCCAGCAGACAAGGAAACATCTGATGAACAGCAGAGAGAGGACAAGCAGGCTAAGACAGTGCCGACTGTTTCTACAGGAAGACAGAGAACTGTTAGCAGACTGTTTCTACAGGAAGTTAGCAGACTGTTTCTACAGGAAGCCAGCGAACTGTTTCTACAGGAAGTTTGAAAAGAGGGAAGCCAAAGGAGAAATCAGCCGAGATGTTAGCCAAAGAAGCCACCAGGGCCATCAAAGACAAGGAGAGAGATTGGTTGCTCAGAGGATGAGCAACACTTTCAGTAGGGGGGTGATGATGAGCCCCAAAAATGTACAATTATTTGGGCTCATTCAACCTCCTAATTTGGCTTAGTCCACCATTCTCATTTGTTTATTGCATGTTTTTGATTATTTTTATGTTAATAGAGTGAATTTGGTTAGTCATTATGCCAACAAGTCTAATGGGTGCTTTGTGTAGCCTTTTTGGTCAACTTGGAGACAAAATTGAAGGTCTTAATGAGCACTTGGCAGCCAAATTCGTGGGAGAACAAGCTAGAGGATTTGTAGGAAGGTGTCTCCCTCATTTATGGGCCCTTACCTCGAATTCTCCACCATCAGCTCGAAGTTCAAGGGCCACCGAATCAATCAGCTCAAGGGCAGCCAAGCAAGTCAAGTTGGACTGCTGTTAACTACAAGTCTTGGGCAGCCAAGTCCCTAAATTTTAGGAGGACTGTTGGGTCCTCAAATTGTATAAATAAGAAGGCTTAGGGCCTCATTTTGGTTAGCTAGTTGGTAGTCATTTTTGTAGCTAGTTAGTCATTTTGTTTTAGCCATTAGTTAGCTAGTTTGTAGTTCGATTTTTATGCAATAGATTAGCTTTGCTTTCAGCTCATGTTCAAGTTCTCCTTGTGGACAGTTTTGATGTAACTTTTCATTTCTTGATTAATAAAGATGGATCCAGCTTTGCACCAGCTCTAAATCTCTCTTGGGAGGCTGTAGCTCTTGGGGTTGGGCCCATCTCAAGCGCCCAGTACCTCCCTTGTTTATATTTATGTGTTTGCTGCGTTCTTGAAATAAAATCTTCTCTTTAGATCTTGCTTTGTTATTGTAGTTGGTTTTGATGGGTAACGTAGCTTTTTATGCTTAGAATCGATTGGTAGGAGTTTGTATGCATTTAGATCTTTTGGCATGTTCTTGCTCACGTGATGTATATGGTTCTCTTTTCAAACAAGGCTGCTGTTTATTCATTCATTAACAGTTGGATTGAGTTAGCTAGGACTTGGTTTGTTTGCAAGAATTCATTGATTTGTTTGAATAAGCATTGTGCAGGGCATCTCTATCACCTTCATCACCTCCTCGTTCATCTGAACCTCGTTCAGGTCAGCTCCTCCATCACCAAGTCTGCTTCTTCATCTCCCATCTGCTCTTTTGCCACGTAACCCTACCTTCTTGCTTTTCCATTGCCTAAACCTTCATTGATGCAAGTTAGCCTTCCACATCATCTCACCACTCCATCCATCAGTTCCTAGGTCACTTCAGACCCCCATCCTACCTCCATAACCATCCATGCATCTTCCATCAACCATCCATCCTCAAAAATCCAATTCGTAAACATCCTGTAGAAGAATTACAGAACATCCTGTAGAAACTTCCTGTAGAAGCCCCTGCAGACTTCCTGTAGAAGTTCATGAACACGATTGCATGTCGTCCAGACTTTGTGAAACTCTCAGAAAGAATACTGGGGATCCCTTAGACCCTCTCTGTACCATCCCAACCTTTCCCAAAACATTTCATCCCTTGATCCATCCCTGCACAGTGGAAAACTAGTTAGAAGCACATGCATGATAATTTCAACAACTTAATCAAAAATACAAAAAGATGTTTTCTTCAGATAGTGATAACTTAGACACATGCATTTTACCTTCCTAGAAGTAATGGCATCTCTTTCGGTAGTTTGCATTCTCATTTCTGCATCAGTAGGACTAGTTGGTAGACTTAGGGTTTGCTAGGGTTTGTGTTTCATTTTGGCTTTCAGTTTCTTTTCGCAAGTAGATTAGCTTCCCTTGAGTTAGCTTTCGTCCATCAGTTAAAAAGATTCTTCTAAGAGCTCATAGAAGTTTGCTTGAGCCCCTAGCGGACTTGTGCCAGCTGACCAAGTGACAGCTGCGGCAAGAGCTAGTACTTGTGCATACAGCACCGTCGCTTCCAAGTTTGTTACGAACTACCGGGTTGATAAAATTAAAGAAGGGAGTTCCAGGAGTTGTAGCATTATTGCTACAATACTGGGGCCCACCAACTACCACCTACCTAAAGATTACAATAGGGATCAAATCCTTTCTTGGAAAAAATGCAGAAATAAACGCACAAAGAAAGAAAATCGAGAGAGGAAAGAGGAGGTGTCCCCTTGCTGCTTCAGTGGAGGCCTTGAATTGATCCATGTCCCTGTTGTCATCATGATTCTCTTTGCTGCTAAGGCGGTTCACTGCTACTCAACCGACTTCTGTCAATTCTCCTTTAGCTGCTTTCAGCACCGACTTATGGAGGCATGTTGCAGGTTGACCCTTTCTATAAATGTGCCCATAGCTTCATTGAACACGCTAGTTGCCGACCCATCCACCCATTAAAATCTCTATAACAACACTCTCGTAACACCACGACCACGGGTCTTTTAGTAATTTAAAACAAACGAAATAGGCAACACTTTTGATTCCCCCCTTTAGCCCGTTATTACAACCCCTTTTGTGATTCTCCGCATATGTTTAGGGGTTAGGACCAAGGGCTCTGTCTTTTGAGCGCCAAGACTTTAAGAAGCTGTGTGGGGGACCTTTTCCTTTATAATTTGAATTTTCCTCTGTTTGCCCCTTACACCGCTCCAGCCGATCTCTCGGACATGAAAACTTTATGAAATGTGGCTTGTGAAATATCATATCCAGGGCCTTTTCCTTTGTTATCGCAAATCTCGCATATCAACGCTTCAAACCTTGCTTTACCCTTTTCCTTAGGGTGGGCCGACGGTTTGGATATGAGGTCCTTATAGACCCTGCCCTAGTCATTTATAGCGTCTGGGGGAGGAGTCTCGCATATCACAACCACTTGCTGGAGGAGAAGGCCTCTTACCCTTTTCTTTGGAGCGGGCTGATAGTCTAGACGTGAGGTCCTTATAGACCCTGCCATAATAATTTATCACATCTAGGAGGGAAGTCCTGCATATTGCTAGCACACTACACCATTGTCTTAAGCCTTTACCCCTTAACTATTGCGATCACCGATCTGCGGGGTGACATCATTACTGCCACGTGTCACCCTATGAGTGGTGACACGTGGCACCCAAAAATGGTCCCATGTCAACCCCGAAAACACTGAAACCAGGTGACACATGTCCTCTGCTACGTCATCAACTGTAATGCCATGTCACTGCTGACGTCAACTGCCCTGTTAGCTCAGAGGACCAATCAGAGGCTGCCACATGGCTCCTTGGAGGAGAGAGAAAAGGCCTGCCCAGATTTGGTTTTTTCGTGAAATCCTTTGTTAATTGGAATCGGCCCCTCCCCGATGATTTAACATTTTATCACAAAATCATAGTGTCGCGGGGTATTTTGTAGAGTGAGCCCTCTACTCCGCCGATCGCCAATGCCATGTGGTAGAGAGAGAAAGGGGAGGCCCGACCCTCATTTTGTCAGCCTTTTCCTTTGTAAACTGTTTTCTCGACGCCCCGATAATGTTACACAAAAATTGCAAATTGATGGTTTGCAAATATTTAAAGTTTTTAGAACCTACCGATATGCAGAACTGCTGGACTATGATACGCCGAATATGTGACAAAAGCTATGCCTAGACCCGTCCATCGCCGATATGCGATATAGACGATTGACAGATTGTTGTTCCTTTCAACATCAATGCTCCTAACCTACTTGGACCCGCTGACATCGATATGTGATTGCGATAAGCCTCCCGGGTCCCGATTGCGATTTACCTCCACACTTAGCCATTTTCCTTTTTTTTTGAGTTTTTCAAAGGAATTCATCAATAGGGTCTAAATTTAATCTAGGAGCCCTTTTTTGTACTTCTATATACCACCAGAAAGCTTTTTACAAGAACTGTGAAATTGAGAGGGTCCCATCTAGCTCTAACAACTTCTATGGCTCATAATTTGGCATCAAACATCACTACTATTTGGCTTTTGAAGCAACTGATGACTTGTGAAGCAGTGAGTGACAACATTGGCTCCTACTGGGGACAATGCCTTGCTTGCAAGGTGCTGAGAACCTGCAGACCAACCTCCTTCACTATTGGGCATGGAGTTAGTAATAAATGAATCTTTGTAATCAACAAAATTTCCATGGGACTTTCCTCCTCAATCTAGAATGCAGACATAAAAATTCTAACAACTAAAAGGTAAATGCTTAGACAGTGAGCTTATTTATGTACAATCCTACTTATGCACAATACTTAATTTAGCTAAGTATGTTCAACTCTCCAATAGAACTAGGCTAGCATAAGAGTACTGGACCACATTCCTTCATACTGTTGAAAAAGAAAAATTAAAACATGCATGTAACATGAAAAATCTGCAAATATGGAACTTGACACATGCTCTTGAAATGACCTCTGTTGCTGGCTTATGAATAGGCTCATGTGCTCAGCCACAAAGTCATGAAATAGGAAAGGAATGTTTGCAGCAACCTCTTCTTCACATACATACTGCGGGTTGATTTATCTTTGGTTATGGCATCTACAAACACCCTTCAACCCCTCAACTTCAATCTTTCCAAGAAAACTGACTGTTGTTCTTTAACTAAACATTTTCAATGGGACTATTGTCTTGGAAATCTGCAACAAACTCTTCATTGTCAGAACTATAAGAGTCATAAATTGGAGGGTCTATTAAGAAGTCTTAGCAAAAATATTTCTGCAACAATCCATTTTTGGGTTCTTCTTGAAAAAATTGTTGTTGGGAGCTTTCTCCCCACTAACTGGTAAACAACTCCTTCTGAACTTCCGCGACCATCTCTACCTCCTCTGAATAATTTGAATCACAAATTGGAAGAGGGTCTTGGTATAGTTCTTTGTGTGAAGGGTGTGCGTTGTGAATTGGAGCCTCTCTGTTGACCTCCTGATTAGCCTCCTTTTCTTGCGCCATTGGTGATGCTTCCTGATGAGAGTAGATGTTTTCTCGGAGAGGATCTCCACAAACATCTTCAGAAGATTCATCAACCTCGGGACTGTTTTCATCATTACAAAATTTGCAGCAATCTTCAAACATAGCATTTGGTAAATAAAATGTCTTGTAATATTGATGGAATGATGTATGGAAACATTTCAAGGAAGATATGTTTCCCTAAGGTAGTGTTTTAAACCAAACCCTAGCATCCCCCTCTAAAAACAATTTGAACAATTTCATTAGTACATCTTCAAGTAGAATACCTTGTTGCTCCATGCATTCATGAAAGTCTGTGAGGTGTTGGTAAGGTCTTCTCTTTGAGTTCCCACTGAATTTAGACAAATAGCTATCCCACTCATGAAATGAAGGAACATGGTTAGGATAACCAGCAATGGAAGATAAATCTAGTGGGGCAAATTAGTTGGCTAGGAATGTAGGAAGGGCCATCTTGAAAACCTCCCTATGCGATCGATTTCAAATTTGAAAGTAGGGAGAGTTTTCAACTATTGTAGCATCAGCGTGAGTATGGGGCTGCTTAGAATCCTGTATGATCAAAATAGATATATGGACAATGGAGTCGCCAAGGTGAGAGATCTTCAACCCACACTTCCCTAGCTCACCTAACAGGGGAAATATAAGGCTTTCTCATACCTAAGGAAAAATATTCTAATCTTTTCTCCGACAACGATGCCAGAAGATGTTGTTAAATCTTGCACCATGCAACAGGAGGCAAGGAAAGCTCCCTAAAGACAACCTATGGGTTGATTGTAGACCAGTGCCTAGGACATCTTAAATAGAGGAGTGCTTGTAAGGTTATATGTGAGGGGGTTGCAACACTCCAATTGTCACATAAAAAGGTATGAGGGGGGCTTGGTTCATTCCTCCAAAGGTATGAGTTATATATTTTAGGTATTCCCTCACCCACACAGTTCCCAGAAGTATCACATAGAACAACGGAGGCCGATTACTTCAAAGGGGATTATAAATTAATAGGATTTGTTGAGTAAATGAGAGAGGATTAGGAGAGAGCATAAATCATCATATAGAGCCCAAAACATCCAGAATTCTATGTTGAAAACATAGAGCCACAAGCAATGGGAAATTATACACTTGTTTGAGTTACAAGCAAAAATAATGGATTGAAGAGAGGATGCGTGCTATGATTCTTATAGAGCAGTTTAAATATATACTTCAGCCCTTCATACAGGCATTATGAATTAATAAATCAACACACATGGATCTGTAAGGAAGCATGAAATAATTTCTAGTAGCTATTGTAGCACACATATAGAGAAGAATATGAACATAATGGAATTAACAGAAGAAAAAACATATTGTAATGCTAAGAAGGAGGAATCACCACCATTTCTGTGATAGTTTGACAAATCTACATGGGTAAAGAAATACTATCTCAAATAACAGTCATTCACTTACAGAGTTATGAGCCAAATTGGTATCACAGAGTTCAGACCCCTCGGGTGAGAAAGTATGGAACCCCAGTTATAAATTTCATCCCCCTATTTATAAGAAGAGGGGGAGAGATTTGAGTTACAATCAAAATATTTGAGCTCGAGCCCCAGCTTTCATGTGAGACTAGTCGTCTCGGCTCTTTAAGGATCTACTACCACCTACCTAAGGATTACAACATGGATCGAATCCCTTTCTTGGAAAAAATGCACAAATAAAGAAAACTGAGAGAGGAAAGAGGAGGTGTTCCCTTGCTACTTCAGTGGAGGCCTTGAATTGAGCCACATCCCTACTATCATCATGCTTCTCTCTGCTGTTGAGGTAGTTCACTGCTGCTCGACCGACTTCTCTCAATTCTCCTTTGACTTCTTTCGGCGCCAACTTATGGAGGCATGTTGCAGGCTGAGCCTTTCCATAAATGTGCCCATACCTTCATTGAACACCCCAGATGCTGACCCATCTACCCATTAAAATATCTGTAACAGCGCTCTCAGCACACCACGGTCGTGGGTCTTTTAATCATTTAAAATAGACGAAACAAGCGACACTTTTTATTTCCCCCCTTTAGCCCCCTTATTACAACCCCTTTTGTGATTCTCTACATATTACTAGGTGTTGGGACCCAGGGATTAGTATTTTGAGTGCCAAGGCTTTGAGTAGCTGTGTGGGGGGCTTTTCCTTTATAATTTGAATTTACCTATGTTTTCCTCTTACACCGCATCGACCAATCTCCCAGATGCAAAAAAATTACGAAATGTGGCTTATGAAATATCACATCTAGGGCCTTTTCCTTTGTTATTGCAAATCCCGCATATCGACGCTTCAAATCTTACTTTAACCCTTTCCTTGGGGTGGGCCAACGGTCTGGACGCGAGGTTCTTATAGACCCTGCCCTAGTCATTTATCACATCTGGGGGAGGATTCCTACATATCGCAATCGCCTGCTAGAGGAGAAGGCCACATACCCTTTTCTTTGTAGCGGGCTGATAGTCCAGATGTGAGGTCCTTATAGACCCTACCATAATAATTTATCACGTTTGGAAGGGAATTACCGCATATTGCAATCACATTGCACCATTGTCTTAAGCCTTTACCCCTTAACTGATGTGATCGCCGATTTGCGTGGTGACATCATTACTGCCACATGTCACCCTATGAGTGGTGACACGTGGAACCCATAAGTGGTCCCATGTCAACCCCGAAAACACTGAAGCTAGGTGACACGTGTCCTCTGCCACATCATCAACCCTACTTCCACATCACTGCTGACGTCAGCTGTCCTGTCAGCTCAGAGGACCAATCAAAGGCTACCACATGGACCCTTAGAGGAGATAGAAAAGGCCTGCCCAACCTTGGTTTTTTCGTGAAATCCTTTGTTAATAGGAATCAACCTCTCCCCGACGATTTAACATTGTATCACAAAATCATAGTGTTGCGGGGCATTTTGAAGAGTGAGCCCTCTGCTCCGTCGATCGTCGATGCCACGTGGCAGAGAGAGAAAGGGGAGCCCCGACCCTCGTCTTGTGGGCCTTTTCCTTTGTAAATTATTTTCTCACCCACCCCCCGGGCGATATTACACAAAAATCGCAAATCGGTGGTTTGCAGGTCTTTAAAGTGTTTAGAACCCACCGATATGTTGAACTGCAGGACTTCGATACACTGATTATGCGATAAAAGTTGTGCTCAAACCCGCCGACTGCCCGATATGCGATATCGGCGATCAACGGATCATTGTTCCTTCCAACGTCAGTGCTCCTAACCCGCATGGACCCACCGACACCAATATGCGATTGCGATAAGCCTCACGGGTCCCTATTGTGATTTACCTCCACACTTAGCCATTTTCCTTGTTATCCGAGTTTTTCAAAGGAATTCATCAATAGGGTCTAAATTCTAATCTAGGAACCCTTTTTTGTACTTCTATATACCACTGGAAAGCTTTTTACAAGAACTGCGAAATGGAGAGGGTCCCATCTAGCTCTAACAGCTTCTATGACTCAAAATTTGGCATCAAACATCACTGCTATTTGGCTTTTGAGGCAAATGATGATCTGTGAAGCAGCGAGTGACAACAACTAGCTTGTGAAATTAACTTCTGGTGCCACAATTGTGTTAAACTCATTGAGAGCTTTCTAGTGACACTAAATTTTACTTCAACCCATACCTTGGATCAAAAGTTATACCTAATTGAAGTTCTAACCTACAATTAGGTGAAACCATCATTAAATTGGCCACGTGGATCCCACAGAGTCCTAACAAGTCAAAATAGAGTGTACTATAGTCAAGACCATGTTACACCACCACAATCTCACTACCATGACATTGAACTTCAACGAGATGCAAGTAGTGAGGCAACCTCATAGTTCCACCTTGGAAATTTGACAGGCTTGATTAACCCCCGTCAGTGTGCTCATATGGGATTCACTGTGTTGGGACTCCGACGAAAACTTGTGAGCGGTTGGTAGTAGGGCAGTTTTCGCCCTCAGGGTTACACTCAGACCTCACCACCAAGTCTCTCACCCACTTTTCAACCATGTTTGGTCAAGTGTATTAGCCCCACCCTTCTACTGAACATAACTATTATGGTTGGTAGTCGATGACCAAATCTTGTACTTATGATAGGGCTGCGTTGGGAATGCTTCCACCAATGGCTACTTGGTGTTAGCCTACCAAAATTTTCATAATTTTTGACTCTATTGTCCACTAGTGTTGTAGATATACCATGCGCTATAGAACTAATGTTCTCAGGTAGGTTCTATAAATAGCGAGATGACCTCCCCACCCGAGCTCAACAACTTATAATATTAACACAAGCCCATCTCAGCTACAACTCAAGGCCTGAGGTCTTAGTCTTTGATTCAAAAAATTAACCAAAACAAAAACTCCTATATTATGCATTCATTTACGTGTTATCGAGTGCATCAATACAACCATATCACATAACTACATATTCTTCATAGTCATGACAATAAGCAACACATACAACAAACCATGAATTTACAAGACATCATTCCATCATGGCCATATCACTGAGCTTCACAACTTATGAAATCATTTTTCTTTATAAACACAATTTTTTGCATTAATTTCTATGGAAAGAATCAACATAGTTCATAAGATAATATACACATGTAAATTACACATATGTGAATTTAAAGATGGCTGGAAATGGAAGGAGCAACTTCAACTGTTCACCCAACAACATGCCAACTACATGGTAATTTGTTCTTGCAACTAACCACCCTTGATCCAATTCCAAATTATGAGGGGATGCGTACCCATGGACATTCAAACCCAAGGTTTAATTCATGCAACAGAGAGAAGGAGTCCATTATTTGGGTGGTTTCATAGCCCCAAGGTAAGATCCATAGTGACTCACTTTCTCTCTGGTAAAAAACACAAGGATTCAACCAAGATTCAAATGAGTTTTACCTTAATTCTAGGAGATGGAATCACTGGATTTGGTGGTTTGACAACTGCCTCTCATGGAAATTATTATAGGGGTTTGTATTCCACTTTCTAGGTGGTTTCACAGCCCCAAGGCAAGCACCACAATGACTTGAATTTCCCTTTCCCAGTGGTTTGATATCTAGGCAACCAACACCAGGTGGTTCCATAGCCCCAAGGCAAGCACCACATCGACCCAATTCTCCACTAAGATCCTCATTAACTGATCAGGCCTAGATAAAACATTATGTGGTCTCAACACTATTACAGGCAACACTTTCCCAATCCACAAAATGTTGGTTCTATTTACTCTGTCTTAGTTCCTTTTGGCTTCCATGCTAGTATTTTTGAACCACACTCCTCTCCAATGTCTTCACCTAGAAATTTATTTCTCCGCGATTCCTAGAAATCTCATGCTCTATGCATACCTGGACACCCCCCCCCCTTCTCCATAACCGCCAGGAAATTGAATTCTTTTATCTCTCCATGTTTCATGAGGAAAGGGGACAATATGGTACAATCCTCTACTCAGGCTCCCACTCTATGTTCATTGCTTGTCAGCGCATACCAATCCTTCATTAGGTGGATAGTTATGACAAGTAAGGGACATTGGTATGGGTATGTTCATGAAAAAACATATGGAAATCAATAAACACACAAC